>CM017804.1:15827086-17027086 GCA_008086715.1 Sitobion miscanthi
TTACAAATAAACTTAGGTATAGGACAGGTATAGGTGATTGGAAAAAATTATAGCGATTGAGTTTTTAATTATTGTTTGTTTTTGAATATTCTGTAATTACCGATAAGAACACACGAAACACGTATAGTTTGTCACATCATAACTTTGTTATCTTTTCTATCATTTTTGGTAATATAAATGAATAACTAATAAGAGTATTGTAATAGGTAATAGGTATATAATAATTATATTATAACGTAGGTACATATTTTGTTTAGATATCAATTTAGTTCCAAATTTCAAATATTTTCAAGCTTCCAACATCCTTATTTTATCCCTTATTATAAAGACCCGAGCACACAGAGCGCGGTCTTATCACGACCGCGACGGTCTGCGATACGGTTGTAATTAAATACCTACAGAATTTGACCTTGGCCGTCGCGATAATCATATATGTATATGATTATAATAATATTATATATGATTATTAATATATTATATACGATATCACAGTCCGCCGCGACAGACCGCGTTCTATGTGTTCGACTTTCCGAGGCATTAATGTTGACAATTTGTTTTAAAAAATATATGTTGGCAGATTAGATTTTTACTAAATGTAGGTAGGTACCCACCGAATATGACACTATAGTTACACTGAAAATTTGTTTATTTACCATACATTCACCTTTGACCATTCAATCAATTTTATCTAACCCTTGCTACATTTTCAATCAATTTTTCAACTTCATACAATCTTAAAGTTTATCTGTAGGTAGGTAAGTACCTACTACCTATACATAAATTTCATTGTTCGTAAATAATAAATTAGTTCAATAATCTTATGGCCAGTGGCGTAGAAAGGAATTTTCATTGTGTGGGGGGCTTTATATTTGTAATTTTTAGATAAATCACAAGGTAGTGCCCCTCGCGTTTATATTATATATAAAAAAGTTAGCAAGTTTCCAAGCGGGTACTAATTTGCTGAACAGTAGGGGGGTTTCTACTGTCTAAATAAGTAAATTTAGAAATGTATAATGTATTGATAACTATTGAAAACATACTTTAAAAAATGAATATTTCTATAAATAGTTAATTTTAATTTTAAATTTTAAATTTTCATGTATATAGAAAATAATAAAATAAAAAAGTTTGGTGAACATTTCAAGTAGGTACCTACGGTTATTAGTTTTTGAATAGTGAATACAATAAAATAAGAAAAGTCCCATGAGAATTTGTTAATTTACGGGTGATTAGGTAGTACGTATAGGTCCAATGTCTCTCATAAAAAAATATTATTGATTTACGTTCAACTTTTGTTTTAATTTCCACTAAAAACCACTTATAAGAAATCTTGTATAAGATTTTTAAGTTCTTGGTCAAGCAAAATTATTTTTATGGACAATAATTTTAAAAAAAAAACTAATAAAAATCGAAATTTTCTTCTGCCTATAAATAGCTAAAAAGAGTCCAAATATTTTGAAAGTGGTAGTGAAATTTTAATTTATCTTAGATACGGTTTTTTAGAGTTACACTAAATACCTAAAAAAATCGATTATTTAGAAAACTAGTTTTGCGTAAATAGGTATTTCCGTTTTCCTTATATTTTTCCCTGAAGGACGTTCTGGTGTACAACCTGTCTATTGGCTATAACCAGTGGCGTAATTTAGTGGTGAGGCAAGGGTGGCATTTGCCCCTGCATTTAATAACTTGGTAAATTAGTTAAAAGTTAATACACACTTTTTGTTAACTTTTTATTAAGTTAAAAAAAAGTTAATTTGTTTATACAACGCTAGCGTACTTAATTTTTTTCCAACCCAAAACTAAACTATAGGATATAGATACTTCATACAGTATTTCAATATAATTTAGATTCGAATGATATGCATTTATAACTTTAAACAATTTACGATGCATATTTTTTGACATGAAAACAAAACAGACTGAAATAGTGAAGTATAATTCAATTATAAACAAAATAAATTAACTTAACTTACTTCTTAAAATGAAAAATTAACTCGTTAATTTCGCGTTAATTAAGAAAGAAATTTAGGAAGTTAACAGTTGAGTTAATGAAAAGCCAAAAGTAACTAGTTAAGTTAAAAAGTTAATTTTATTTTAACTTTTTAACTTAAATAGTTAATGCCCAGCCTTGTATTATAGACTAATTTTTGTCTTAAGACGACGTCACACCCATTTGCGTCCGTCTTACAAATGCACAACATAGCAAAAACTGTTTTGCGTGGTACTACTTTTCTCGCACCATATTTGTTGTAGAGCTACCAAATTTTCACAACACGTAAAAAAGATTTTTATCTGTGCAATAGCGTAATTTTTTTTAATAGCAATATCCAATCATTTTTTTTAAGTAAATGAAAAAAAAACAAAAAAATGAAGTGTTTAGAAGCAAATAACTTTTATTGTATTTATGTTATATAAAATATAAGCACGATGTTGCATAGATAATTTTCTATCGTATATATTCAGAAATTTTGGAGCCATTGCCAAGGCTGGGCATTAACGAGTTGATAAGTTAAAGTTAATTTAAAAAGTTAAGTTACTTTTAACTAGGTTAATTAACGAGTTACTTTTTTTTTAGAAGTAACTTCTAACTTACGAGTTACATTATTCCCCATGTTATTCAGTAACTTAACGAGTTCGGTAATTAATTTTATTGGCATGTTGAGTTAATTTTTTCCCAAACCACATTTAAAATTAATTATATAAAAAAAAAACCCGAAATATTAAATATATTTTAGTAAATTATAATTTATAATAATAGTAAGTTATTATACTGCATATTCCCAGAAAATATTTTATAACTATATTATAGACGGAAATGTTATTGGGGTAACCGCGTCATTAATAAAAGAAAAATAAAACAATTTACTCGGTACCAATCCCACACACGACAATATAACCTAACCTATACCTAATCATTATTAATATTATAACTTATTATTATATTTTTATTCATAGAATTACAGTGATAACTTAGCCCGTCGGTGTAAATAATACCCGTAGTAGCGTGGTAGTTCATCGTAATTATTAGTATATAGTTGTGGATCATTTACGTTAACAAATACATAACAATTAATTAATTATTTAATTGGATTTCATCATTCATTAAAGTATAATATACAAATATAAGTACCTACAGTAACTAATTTAATTACAAACATTTATTTAAAAATTGTAAGACAATTATTGATATATTGAATCATTATGTTATTTGTTAGCTTTAAAAAAGGTAGGTAGGTCTTTAGTATTATTATTATTAGTATCATGATTATTAGAAAATATTTTGTGGTAGCCGGTAGGTACTATAATATTTAATATGTTCTTTGTTAGGTTTTTTAGGGCATTGAAATCCCAGGTCTTATTATAAATTGTGTATTTTACAAAAACAATAATTATTAACAATATTTATAGTTTTAATTTATTCTGTGTTTATATTAAGAAGATATACGTTTTAGGCAGTTACAAATGATATCAGAAGTGGTAATAGTAGTAAGTTATTATCAGTTTTATCTTTTAACTGTGATATTTATTTACAGTTATTTTTTTAAAAAAAAAACCCTCTGAGGAGATATACCCCCATTTCCTCACCACCAAAACGCATTTGAAAATCAAAATCTATTTATTTTTCTAAAATAATAAGAAATTATAAACATTTAGAAATTATGAGGATTGGAGGTACTACCTATTATATGTATAAAAATTATAATTTTTATAAAATGCCTATACTGTTGTTATTTTGGCTAGCCACCAACTGTTACGTATTGGTAAGTACACTTTATAACTTTTTGAGGGCAGAATATAAATCTTAGTTTAGATTTGAAAATCTATACTTCGTTGTAAAAATTCAAAATTGCTCAGAGCTTATATGGGTACCTATCTAGATTTTTTTCAAATATATTTTGTAATAACATAGGTTAGGTATGTCTAACTGTATAAAACCGAACACCGGCGGGTCAACAACAGCGACCAGAGAGGGCCAACATCGCCCTCCAACCACCGAACACAGACCGAAGGCCCGATGCACGGAAGACCGGGAAGGTTAGACGGGGACCCAGCGGTTAGTAAACTAAGCGGCTCAGTATCATCATCCGAAACGGCCCCGCAGCGGCCCCTTAGCCGCAGGCGTGCCCCGGGGCACTAGTAGGACGCCCACGGTACGACTCGTCCACGTCCGGGCGATCGCGATTGATGAGAAAGGCCGCTAGTCAGAACGCCTCAGGAAACCGCAGACCGGTCAACCAACGCACCGAGCAGCACGACGATAATCGAACGGAGGAAACAGAAGGAAAACTGGCAAACCACCACCGGAGGGACGCGAACTCCAGAACATCGAAGGAGAACTCGCTAGGCACGAGACTCGAGGCCGACTGGCTAACAAGCCGGGCCGAGAAGAATAATGAACGTGACTTCAAGACTGACGGGCAGCAAAAGCCGGGTCGAGAAGTCAACCAAAGCGAACAGCGGGCCTTAAGCCAACAATGTAATTCTATTAATAAAATGTTATGTAAAATAGTTTAAATGTGCACCCATTAAGGGCCAAACAAAAGGTGTTAAAATATTAAATTTAAATGTTAATGTTATTTCTTAAATTCAATAAACGATGGCGGCGTCGCGGAAGTAATGCGAAAGCAATTCCCGCGGCGCCGTCGGTTCAAAACTGAAAAAAAAAAAAAAAAAAAAAAAAAGGTTAGGTATGTCTACTAAGTACTGGATTACCTACGCAGGTTAGGTTATAGTAGTTAGATAATATGATAATATATAGGTGCCAATATTTCTTATTTCATACTTAAATATTAAAATTGTTTACATTTTATGAATTAGGTGAAATGCTTACTCTTCAAATTTTTTCTGTATTTCTTCTTTTATTTCACGCTTCTGCGTCCTTAACGTATTTATATTTAACGCTAAGCATGATTTTACTTGATTCACAAAATTTGATTTTTCACTGTAAAATATATACATAGTTATATATATACATATTATATATTTATTAGGTATTCTAAAAAAATTCAAACAGTAGAGTTTTTTTTAAATAATTTAATATATTGAATTATAATAGTATATTGTGTGACAAGGGCGGGAAGTGAGCTATTTCAGGCGAGGACCGCATTTCGCCCAAAACTGAAATTGCGCATCCCGCACGAACCACACATACTAATTGTTGTCACGCCTCTGTGTTCATTGGTCGCACCATCATGGCAAAGGTAATTCAGGCTAGGATTTATGGAACAACCAGACTATTCTAAGAAAACAATATTTCATGAAAAAAACGATTTGGTTTTATTTATTTTAAGCGTCACGCATGG
Organism: Sitobion miscanthi; assembly: GCA_008086715.1. Lineage (NCBI taxonomy): Eukaryota > Metazoa > Arthropoda > Insecta > Hemiptera > Aphididae > Sitobion > Sitobion miscanthi. The sequence continues at coordinate 15,832,390 of CM017804.1, forward strand.
AAGTTACAATATGAATATAAGATGAAACCAAAAGTGTATGTTTTGTAAGGACCGTGGTATAGATTTCAGTATAAATAATAATTATTATATTAAAATAAAATAAGAATAATAAAAAAGGTGGGTAAGTGGATGTCGCTCTGCTGTACAGCAGGTTACAAGTGGGCCACTGTAATGGATGGTGTTAAATTTGAATTCAATGATATAATATCATTGTATAAGAAAAACGATTCTGAGCGAAAACGGTCAGTCAGCCTATGATATTACCAAGTATATTTGATGATATTATTGTGAATAAAGTAATTTATGTATAACCTATTTACGTGGAACCTTGTTTTAAATTTTCAATCCTTAGCTATAAAAGTTGAACATTTTATAGATTATTAACTACAAAATAATTATTAAATTTTAAATTTGATACATTTTGTCAAAATTTGAAATTGAAATGCTTATAAAAAAAAATTGTGTCAATGTATTTTTAATATTTTTCAACTTCTATTGTAACAACATATCAGAATCCTTGTATTCAATTTTCACACTTTTTGGCCCAACAAATACAATTTTATTGATATTTATAGAAAAAAAAACTAAAAATTGAAAACTGACAATGTCCATAATCGGCTCAAAAAGATTTAAAATATTTTGAAAATTTTATAGTGTATAGAAAATGAAAATATAAACATTCAGTAAAATTTTTATGGATTTGCAGTCATTCGTTTTTGAAGAACAACAAAATAACAAAATCGCTATACATGAGAAATCGAGTGAATATCAATAAATATTGTAAAAATATGAACTACAGACGGTCATAAAAATTTAATTGAATGTGCTTGAAGCCATTTTTTTTTTTGATAAAGATTAACAAACTCATAAATAATCTTGTAAAATTTTTATGAATTTTCAACTCAAAATAATATGCTAATTTTCGTGATTTTTCCGTATTTTGTCAAGATTTGAAATTTAAATGCTTATAAAAAAAAACTGTGACTAAGGATTTTTAATATTTTTCAAATGTCATCTTAACAATATAGTAGGAGTCTTGTATTACTTGTGTAATCATATATTAAACATAATTTCTTAATAATTTTTTTCTATAAATATTGATAAAAAATGTTTGCTGGGGCAAAAAGCTTAAAAGTATAATATATTAAGGTTTTTACTACGGTTTTATTATAACTTATAAGCATTTGCAGTTAAAATGTTGAGTTTTGACATCAACACACATCATTGTAAAACCAATACTTCGTTATCCTCTACATTATACACCATTATAATTTATAATATTACACCATAATGTACGATTTATACTTATCAACCGTTGTTTTTGTCTAACTACTGTTATCACACTGCACTTATACATAAAAATATTATTTCTCTATTCTCATTAATCGATCGATTGTTAATACTAATCCTATACATTGGGCCACGTCCGTTTAAAATTAAAAAATACGGATACGTCTAAAGTATATATTTTCAAGTACGTTCAACGCTGCCCGTGATTTCAGAAACAACGGAAAAAACAATAACTAAAACCACTCATACATATAAATTTATAGTTCATTGTCAATGGCCTATCTTAGTTTCAGAGTTTATTAAAAAAAATCCGATTTAAAGATTTAAATATAGGGTATATAAACGTAGGCTTATTGGAATAAACTATGTTGACGCGTATATGCGTCAGCGGCGTTGAAAGTGTTAGATGCGCCACGGCAACAGCAGGCTCAAATCAAACTGAACAATAATAATAATAATATTGTTGGTCTGGGTGGTTGATTATTGGGGTTGACCAAGTTGATCAGTTGATCGCAAAACATACGAACTAAAACGAAAAATAGAGTACTGGAGTAACCAGGGACTCATGGTCTATTCGTTACTTTTCTTCAGTTTCGGCGGCGGCGGCGGCTCGGCGGCTGTTGCGACGCTACGCGGCAGCAGTTGTAGCCACTCGCTCAACAACCATCACGTCGTAGCATACGTTCCTGTTACATTCTGTTAGAAAATACGTCATTAGATATGGCAAGACCAACATTTCTGTAATGTTACAACGTAACAGCCGTGAGAGCCGTGAGAGCCGCTAGAGCCGTGGGACTAACCTGAGGTACAAATAAATCGTCGCGCGTCGTTTTTAGCAACTTATATCATCCAAATAACGTTCATTACGATCACCGTAGGTGCGACAAAAATGAATAATTTAATTTGTACACCAATATTAAAAATCACGGAAATCACCGAGGGAATAAATTTGCCTTATAAATAAATGCAAATAGAATTCAATAGGTAGATTAAATAATGAAATAAAAGATAAACGAAAAAAAGGTGGGTAAGTGGATGTCGCTCTGCTATACATTAGGTCTTATATAATTATTATGTTGCAATCATAATGTTCTCGGCACAGTCATCTCGGCCATCACTATTCTTTCAGCATTTATTCATTATTTAGCCTACGGTCCGCAGTATTGGCCGTTCAGCATGCGGGACGCCACGCCCTTTTCTCCAGTGCCTCTACTCACTTTTATCTATTATAATAGTCTATAAATTATAATAATAATAGTCGGTTTAAGTCAGTACCATCCTATTCAACCTACATCAACGATTATAGTTAGCTATCAGATAGAAGTCCTTTCATAGTGTAAGCTAGCCATAATATAGGTACCTAGTATATAATGTATAATTGTAAATTGTAATATTATAGTATTTATCAGTGGCGTCATTTTGGGGTTGCAGAATTTTCCCCTCCGCCCCTTGACAATTTCGAAAAATACTGAGAATTTTCAATTTTGACCTCCCGAATGCAATAACTAGGTATATGGATTCACTTTCCTATCAGAAAAGATGCGTAAGTATACTTACTATAGTAAATCGGAGATTTTTACTACCCTAAAAGTTTATAACAGACGGAAAAAAACACACACATCATTGTAAAACCAATATATTTATTGATACACTCAGAACCTAAAATGTCAAATGTCTATAAATAGCTCAAAAAGAATTTTCAAAAATATTGAATTTATATAACGTAATTAACATGTACCTATAGTGAAATACTGAGATCAACAGTTAATATTTATAAATTTAAATATATCAATACTTTATACGTTTGCGCACCGTTTTCATAATATCCCATAGAAACATACAATTTGTATTTTAATCTCTAACAATCGATTGTATTGTATTATTGTATTTTATTATGACAATCATATTTTTGCTCACTATTATAAAATACCTTACGAACGTGAGTTGAAAACGTGCATAGCTGATATAACAACACATAAATAGAATACCAAATGGCTAATTATAAGTATTATAGATATGATAAAAGGGATAAAAGGGATAAAAGGGATAAAAGGGATAAAACTAGGTAACCACTCGGTTGTACCTACAATACCTATTACCCATAAGTGCCAAGTGCATATCTCGCATATCTTCAATGAGTACCTAATAGGTAATAGTCACTATAAGGTATAAATTGGGTAAATTTTTTTTTGTTTCAAATAGTTAGGTGAGTACTAAGAAAAGTATTGGGAATTTTTTACTTTTGACCGGGAATGTGTCAACTGGATAAACTTTTGTATCAGAATAGATTTTTAAGTTTAAAATAAAAACATTTTTTTTGCTATAAAATGTCCAGGCACAAAAAAAACATATCATATTAAGACGAATAGGTACTAATATTTTAATTTTTAACGATATTGGTTTTACGTTAGCTCTCGAAGGGCCTCGTTATAGATATACTACCATCAACTTAAGTTCAGAAGACCCAAAAATTTGACAAGATTAAATTTAGTTAACGTGTTAATTACGCTTTTTTGATTATGAAAAAAGATTTGAATTTTGAAAATAAATGTCTATATAAATCGCACGGAACACTTTGAAAAAATATAATCTAATTTAATTTTGAATTGTAATTTACAACTTGAAAATAGGGATCCTATCAAATCATAATATTGTTCCTATAATAATGAGTAATAACCAAACGACCTATAGACATTATTCTGCATAATTAAAATCAGACAACGTTACTAATTTTAATTTTGTCAAAACAGAAGTAAGTACCTAAGTAAGTTGCCGTAAAATTCGTGTAATGCGAGCGGTTGACATAATATTATGTAAGTATATGTGCGTACAAAAGTGGCTTTTTAGTTTTTTCATCATTATCCGCATTGAACTTCATCACACACTAATAACTAATAATAAGCAGGGTTCGCGGGGTTTATAGCACTTATGAATTATAATCATCAAAATTAGCATTGGAAAATTCTCTTAAATACTTTATTATAAGCACTGAAATAAGCACTTAAAAATATTAAAAAAGCGGGACCAAAACTAAAAACAAAATTTTTTCTAAATTATCGTTTAGTTTTTATATTAAACGTAAAAAAATTTCATCTTTAAATAAATCAAATACTTTTAGCCTTTTTCAGTTTTTGAAAACATTTGAACTTCTTTATCATACCTAGCTACTTCTTATATATTTTCTGAAAAATAAATTTAAAACTGTTTGAGTAAAATAACTGAAAAAAAAATTGATTAATTTTTTGCGCACACAGACTATGGTGAAAATGTTGTGACCAATATAATAGTTTACTGTAGTCCTACAGTTTCACGTCGCCAAACACCACGGTGTATACGTAGTGAACTATAATGTCACAACATATTCAATACATCATATACACTGCAGCGTGTACAAAAAAAAAATGTGCCAACTTACGGAGAATAGAGTATAGAACTGAAAATAAATAATAATTTTAAATAAAAACAAAAAAAAATAGAAATTAACTAAAATATCTAGGTTTTTGTTAGTGGAATGTGTCATAATAAATCATAATTAAGCAGAGATATGCAAAAAAGCAAAAATAATCAGAAAAACTGGAAATTAGCATATTCTTAAAAAATCGTTGGAAATAGCAACAAAAAAACACATTCAAATTTCATAATTGAACGTGTTATTAAAATACACATTATACTTCTATAGAACTCTACTACATATACCATAAAAATAAGTACCTAAATGATATAAGTCCCGAGCCCTGCTAATGAATTATAATCAAATTTTATGACTAACACAATATTATATTATATAAAGATACCTATCGGCAACGACGAGATTAGTAATCACCTGTTGATGCCCTTTAAATAAAAGCCATAGCGAGGCCCTTTAATCCCTTGTGACGTAATATAATTCAGTATCCTTACTGGCGTTGTCAAATATTGTAAAAACAATACGCGATTGTTCAAATCACCTACTCACATCTACGCATTGGTATTCTTATAATTGGATGCACTGCAGTGGCGTCATTTCAGTTTTTAATAGAGGACCAACATTTTTGACTAACCCAAATTGATAACTTATAAAACAACAGGTGACCAGTCGCTTCGCTCGCAAGATCATATTAATAATAATAATTCCATTTTATTTCGTTCATAAAAAACACACATATAGATACTTACAAACTTTCATGCACGTCCACGCATATGCGTCTTTATTATAATATTCCAACTATTAATTATTAATTACCAATTCATCATTATGACAATAGTTGGTTATAACCTACACAATATAATATTTTCCTATGGATAAAAGTATGTTTTTGCGCTAGTAAAATATAATAATATGGTTAATCGAAAACAACCGGGCTGCTTTTAAAATCAGACTGTGACAAATGCCTACCTTGCCTCCTCCAAAATGACGCCAATGAATTGGGGCACTGGCACATAAATTGTCCAATCAAACGTCCAATGTTATGAATTAATATTTTTTTTGATTAAGGTAGGTACGAAGTACCTATGTTTTTTTTTAAGACCCATGCCTATATGTAATTTTCCGTTTTTGTTTTCGAAAAGAGGCAAATTTGAGTAATATTTTTGAAAAATTTTGTTTCAAAAAGCTGGGGTAATTTCAAAATTTAATGTGGCTTTTCTTTGCGAACATTTTTCCATTTTATCAAAATATAGTGAACGTTTTTATCTTTTATTGATAAATCTTTCCGTTTGCTCGATGTAATGTAAAAACAATTTTTGAATATTTAGGAACTACAACAATTATACTGAACTTCGGGACATATGTCAAATATATATATATATATATATTGTCATTGATTATAAATACTAAGTATTTTAATAGTATATACATATGTTGCCACGGGTTATACATATAATAATTTTAATTTATAATTTTGAAATTTGAAAACTATATTTTAACCCTCGTTTGTTTATTCCAAGTTAATAGTCTTAAAAACTACTAGACGGTTTTTAATAAAAAGTTATACCAATACATTCCTTTAAACTTAGATAGTGTTTATAGTTTATTTTTTCAATTCTTATACCTATATCTATATCTAAAAGGTATATCTCAAACGTGACTTTTCTTTCAACTCACGAAAAAAGAATACTTTTTTGTTTATTCATAGTTGTCAATATTGCTATGATAATTAGTAGAATATTAGCTACATACATTTTTTTACCAATAAATTTATAAAAAAAATCAAATCTTTGACACGGGCGGGACAGCTAATACGTAATAACTATCTATAGTCATCGTCCGATTTCGCAATGCTGATAGTTGATACTGGTATACACTAGTAGGTAACAAGATATTTCTACTAAGAAATTTGGTTATCTTATCTTTGTACTCCGATGCCTTGGTCCATGACAATAATAAACTACAATAATTACAGTGAGTTCTATGTGATCATTGGTTTATAGAATCAACCATTTATTTGAATCAAAAAGGACAAAATCCAAACCAAATAGCTCATATTGTGTGACAAATGTTAAATTGACCTTTTAATTTTTATTAGAATCACTAGCTAGGTATGTACTGGATAATTGAATCACTTTTATAAACATTTTTTTTTATCATTCTTATGGCTTTCCTATCATTCTTATGAAGACAAATCGCTGGTACCTTTAAGTATTACTGTATTAGCCATTATAGCAATGGCGCAAATAGGGGAGGGGGCTTGAGGAGACTTAGTCCCCCCAAATGTCGGTCAAGTCCACCCAGTTCAAAATCTAGTAATTAGTACTAATTTTTATATTCTGTGGTACTAAGCAATATGGCCTATGGGGAGGGGGGCTTGAGTCCCCCCAAAAAATTTAGTCAATTTGCGCCTACATGCATTATAGCCTATAGGTATACAATTTTATTTTCTATGCTTATCAGTGTATTGATATTCGATAATAATATAATATACTACGTAGGTAATACGAATATAATATATATTATATATATATATATATATATATAGGTTTACATTAACGAACGCGGAGAAAAAATAATATTTTGCGTGATCATTGAAATTCGGGCGTGGCACGGAAATAACTAATTCATGAATTTGAACTGGACGCGACTATGCGAGCCTTACAAATAGATTAGAGACGAATAAAATGCTTCTCGCATCTGGATAGTCACCGTTTGAGTGGGTGTGTGTGAATTTAGATAAGATAATAATGAATAGGCTATTCCTATATTAACTAAAAAATAGGCCGTTGTTCGAAATGTGCAGAGCTGTATTTGAACATTTTGCGCCCGGGGGCAACATATTTTTCCGCCCCCAAAAAGTTATTTCTTAAAATGTAAGGTGCCTATTATTTTGGGTCATAATTTATAATTCATAAATGTGGTTAGATTTTGAAAAATTTTTTTTGGAAACCTTTGTTTTTCAATGAGTTAAGAACAATCAGTGATGCAAACAGAATTTGTCGGTCGGACTTAGTTTCAAAGTTATACTCGTGTTTGCGAATTCCCATCCGTCGGGGGTTTTTTTTTTATTTAATTTCTTTATTAACAATATAATATACAGTAAGTACAATAAGTAATTTCTGATTTCACCAAAATTATGAGGATAAAAAAACTTACATTTACAAAAAAAAAAAAAAATCAAAAATGTCATTTTTGGTATTTTAATAATAAGATTTTAAGGTTTTGAAGTTTTTTTAATCTTATAACTTCTACAGAAAATTTGACTGACTTTTTGTATAGTACCATCATTAAGCGTGGAAAACACAAATTTTGAAGAAAAAAATTCACGAAAAACGATTTGCAGCTAAACTGCATTAGTCCATTCCTTCCAATATTTCTTATTTTAATTTATTAGTTATCTCTTAAATCTCTAGAAAAACCAAGGTTAAATAAACATATTATAGTTTTTATAAAAAAAAATATAAGCAAAATAAAAATGAATACAATATTTGGTACAATGATTTCTTTATAAGCGTTTAATTTTTATATCTTATTGTAAAAAAAAGTTATTTCGCATATTAATTTGAAAGAATCTAGTACCTTGGGTATCCAAGTAGTTACTAAAGTAATAATACTCATATTATAAAAATAAATTATAATATTTTATTAGTGCACTCAATCTAGCAAGGAGTTTTATCATTAATTTTATTTGTTTTTTTAATTTTATTGATAAGTACTAAGTAGGTACCTTTGAAACCCAATGTCCTAAATATCAAAATGTTCATTCTCACGTTATAGATACTGCGGTAGTGTATCCAGTCTTATATTATTATCTATATAACTATATAGTATATATATATAATAATTAATATGGTTGTGAAGGACATCGTTGTGATAACACAGACGCGTGCGCCGCCGTCGTTTGCTTAGGTGGTCACATAGGCAGTTACAAAATTTTTTAATAAGTATTTAAAATTTAAATTTTTACAAAGCTAGTCATCTTTGGATGGATTTGCGTATATTGCGTGAAGTTGGTCGCCACATCATTGTGTAGATCATTTGACGGTTAGGTTAGGTTATCAATAACTAGTTTTGCCCAGTTTTACGCAAAATATTATACAAGTAATCACTCGTGTAGTCGTGTGCACTATAATATAGGTACTACGCGTTTAGACGATATACGATGTATCTATTTACTATTATCTTCTTATTGATAAATGTTATATTTTACTAAGCTATAATATGTACTCACCATTGGCGCAAATAGGGGGGGGGACTTAGTCCCCCCAAATGTCGGTCAAGTCCCCCCAGTTCAAAATCTAGTAATTAGTACTAATTTTTTTATTCTGTGATACTAAGCAATATGGCCTATAGGGAGCGGGGCTTGAGTCTCCCCAAAAAATTTAGTAAATTTGCGCCTATGGTACTCACCATTAAAGATAGAAAAAATTATACGTATAATCGTAAAAATTTTTTTTTGTAATTTTGTTTTGAACAGTATAAAATTGTTTAGAAATACAGCTTTAGGGGAGGTCTTAGGACCCCCTAGATCCACCCCTGACAGTTCAACGGATAACAGTCCGTAGGGTATGGTCTGCGTAGACAAATTCCCTACTAATTACTATAACCCATTACCCAAGAGTGGGAATAAGTTTGTGCAGTCAGAAAAAATTATTAAAAAAAACCCTGAATCGTCCATAATATATTATATATTTTATTTCGTAAACCAATATTAATTTATTATATCGTTTAACACATGCATTCCCCGTCCATACAATATTTTACGTAGAATATCACCTTATCCCTATACACTTCATTTTTCTATAATTGTTACTTTTTATTTTCATATTTTTATTCTAATACAATTATATACTTACTAGTTGCTACCTAATAATTTAAGGAGGATAAGTTCAAAATATAATATAGTTTATAGAATATTTACCATAATACCAACATATTATTACTATCTACCTGGTTATAACACATAAGTAGGTATATTTTATACAAACGATCAGGCAAAATCAACAGTGTGGTTCAATAATCGTTTGCACACCTTCGAACATACAAACAAAATCAAAATATATAAATATTTATGTTATTTTTTTGTAAAATATGTATTATATTACATGAAATGTTAAACAAAAAGTTTTATTTAACATTTATTTTTGCAATTACAGTTTTCGGCTATGCACACTCCCGATAGGTAGATAGGTAGAAGTGGCATTGTCACACGCGCGAGTCACCTGCAGACGTGGAAGGACGATAACGATTACACGGCCGCCGTCACGATTATGTTTTATACATATTTTATAACATTATAATTTTACTGTGACAGTTGTAGTTTCGTGGCGAAGAACTTCGCATCAGAACCATTCTAGCGGTTGAACATATCGATGCATTTCATTTTTCACGGACGATCCAACGTTTTGCCATCAAAGTATCAGAGCTGCGCTGCAGTCTGTACGATTCATGTCCAGAAAACGACTTGACATATTCACCTTTCACATCGAGCGCCGAATACTGTGAGCATCGTGAGAATCTATCATATTTTCTATGTCGTAATTATTATAATATTTTATATTTTTTGCACCTGTAAGTTTAATGTACTGTTGGACCATCGCCCGTTATAGGAATATCGTATATGTTAAATAAATAATTATTAGGTACGCTATTGTAAAATAGTGATATTGTAAATGCACGTTTCCAATGTTTTGTCAACGTTTAGAGGATATAGCTACAAACAATTTTTTGTCACGCCTGTACCGAAAGTTTAGTTCTTGATGGCGGTTGAAAAGTTGGAAAGTGAAATTTTTCTGTCCAGCGGACGGGAATCCCAATGGTGCCGGGCGTGGAAATCACCAAAAGTGTTGGGTGCGCACAATATCACTCGTATCCCCTAAACAACCAGGCACTGAAATCTATACCACGGTCCTTTGCCGTGGTCGATGGACGTAGAGGCGTGACAAAAAATAATATGCTTGTGGCTCGTGCGGGAAGGCAATTTCAGTCTTGGGCGAAAAGCGGACGTCGCCCACGACTGAAATAACTCACTTCCCGTCCTTGCCACACAATATTGTAATATTGTATCCCTAAATAGAAATTATAATGAGCGAATATCCGGATCAGAGTGTAGTTCGTGTCTCTTGCGGGGGCGGATACAACAAATTATATTACCCCCATACGGCCATAACTTATTTCCTCGCCAAGAGTAAATTATTAGTATTTACATGTTAAGTTCGGAAACACTAACGATTTTAATTTTTAGCGTCCAGTTACTTATTAGTTATTACTTATTGTCATACATGATGACGAACTATTTTGTCCGTAATAAGCACGATGATGATAAAATATGTAATACGTAATAACCATTATGGTATAGGTAGCCGGTGGAGTAATATATTTTTTTGTAGTGATGATGGGTTAGTGGCTGTTTAATTTTTAAATTCTAAATGGAGCGATTAATGTATTTTAATTTTACAATAATTTGTGTGTGTATTGTTCAGTGGTTTTCAGACTTTTAATATGAAATACTTATCATACATTTTTCGTAAATAAATTAAAAAATACCAAAAATACCTACTCATAGTATTTTTTTACAATTATTTTAAGTTCAAATATCAACAAAATTAGTCAATTTTAAGGTGGATTTGCATTGCATTGAAACTAAATGATCGCCCGATATTAATAGGTAGGTAACCAAAATTACCTATTTATTACGATTTTTGCTCATTCGACAATAACACGCGAATACGTTTTATATTGTGTTAGTGCGCCACTGAATTTAGCGTGAAATCGGCCGCATCTGATCGTGTGTTGGGTGTCGAAAATAATTCAACTAGAGTTAGCACATTTATTACGATTTCCCATTTAAAAGTACACAAAGTTTTATAGGAGTATAACCACTCGTTTTCACAATAATATGACTTAATTACTATATTTTTATGCGTATAATATTTTATTGTCTTATTGCAGTGGATATTTTAAATAATATTCTGGGCGACAGAAATGTCTCGCCTAGTAGATGATATATTTGATTACTGGGCGACAACCATTTTTTGTAAAAATTTCGATGTTTGAAATTATTATGAAATTGTATTTATTGATTATTTATTATGTTTAATCTTGTTTATTTATGACGTATATCATTTCGTTTGACAAATAGTTATGGAGAATAGAAAATCCACCGTTCAACGTAACCCGTATTAGGCAGTACGACGACAAGACGAATCTCGGTAAATATAAAATAATTTAAAATCTAATATTTTATACTTGGACTTAAACTAAATACAGTACCTATTTTCAATAATTACAATATACTACAAAATACAAAAATACTAAATGAAATATATATACTTTGATAATATGATACGTATAACTTAATAAATCACCATTGGTTATAAATACTAGTAAAAATAGTATTGATATAATATTATTAATGTTCTGTTAATTTCTGTGAATATTCAATATAATAACTATTATTATAAATTATTATTTATTAGGTAATTATTAAAATATTTAATATTTTGGATTATTATTACTTTTTTTTTAAATTCATTTTTACAAAATTAAATATGTTTTGATCTGTGGTTTAGGAATAAAATTAACTTAACGTGACAGTAAAATAAAGTAACTCATAAGACATAAGTTACTAAATAGTAAATAACATGGATAAAACTGTAACTATCGATATTTAAGTTAGTTAAAAGTAACAAGAGTTCTTTGAAAAAGTTTAAAAAAATAATATAATTTTAATTCTTATATCAATTTTTATAGTGTTGTTTATTATACTTCTATATTATATATATTGTATGTCATTGACAATATTGATTCCATTTTTTATAATTAATAATAATTAATTCACCTTACTCATAAATTATTTGTAATTATTTATGTGTTGTGAGTTTTGATGGAATTGTTAGATATAGGTAGGTAATGTTTTCTATAATATTTAATACTGAAAATTTTTTAATAAGCGTGAATTTATTTTATGTCACCCAGTGATAATTTCTTAAAATATCCACTGTCTTATTGTCAAAAATTATATGGCACGTGCCAGTATATTATTTTATCATTTAAAAGATAACCATACGTATCGAAGAGATACACAACACAGCTTTGCGGAAAACATTCGAAAATTCATTTTCTCACATTTCATGTCGACCTCGGAAAAATAATAATCTCATACCTCAATTATAAATGTTTTTCTTCGTTTTATACAATAATCTGTTTCAGATTGTGCGCAAACTAGTTTTAAAAACGTACGCTGATAAGTTGCGCATATTATACTATAGGGCCGCCCGTCTGATGTGATGCCTATTAATAAGTAAAATAAAATTATCATTAGGTACATTGTTCAACCATCGCCGTACGATGCTGGGTGGATAACGTAAACGATAGTTGATACTACACTGTCTTTACTCGATATAGGATATAATATTATATTGCTGTAAGTAGTCGTATGTCATTAATACCCTATTGTTGGTTTTTGTTAAAAACCACTCACTCAGACTAGGTTTTAATTAGTATTAATGTCTTGTTAAATATGCCCACTTTTGAATACATTATATTGTGACTTCTGGTACATAAATAACATAGGTATTGAAACCATTCATTTGGTATACGTTACATAATACGTGTGCGGTACCTAATTAATAAAAATCAACTCACTCTTTACTGAGATTAGTTAGTACAAATGTACGATTCTCTATATTAAATTTAAACTTTTATGGTTAGGATAATATTAACTATTAACATCGTTTAAATTAACATTGAACTTGACTTAACTAACTCAATTACATTTTACCGTTACCTGCAGTCTTGACTACCTATCTTTGCATAATATATTATCGTTGCACAAAGTTTATTAAATTTAAATTTGTTTTACAATGATGTGTTTTTTATGTGTAAATTATTATTTACTTTACCGCAACAATTAAGTACGTGTCAAATAAGTAGGTACATACCGTGATCTGACGTACCATTTATAAATAATAATACACTTTAATTTGTTTTTATTATTATAATTGTTTTATTAAAAATAAAAACAAAAATGAATAACAACTCATATCAAATATAGAATATATTGTTGTTGTTTTATATAAAACCTATTAACTAATGGAGATATAAAAAAAATAGTCGTGTGTATATATAATATATTTGTTCTATATTACACAGATTACTTTCATAATAACATTATATTTTTAGTGTAAAAATGTAAATATTTGGGTTACGCTGCACTTGTAAGACGGTGACAAAAAATATCTTTGGAGCTTCCTCTTAATAATAAATTTACCATAATTAATTTTAGCACTGCGTATCTTAAATCAATAATAAATAATTATAATGAACCAACCGAATGTCCATAAAATGTTTGAAAAAAAATTGAAAACTTGATAAATAAATAGTTTACGATAAAAGATTCATGTCCTGTATATCCAGTGGAAAATACGATATTATTAAATAACGTACCACAGGCATGACGCGTGAATGAGTGATACAATTAATTATTAATACATCCGGCCGTATATTGTGCATTATCTATTCACCTGCACCAAATTATCGTAAGTCATATTATGGGCATCAACCATCAACATACTAAACAATAATAGGGTATAAAAATAATTTTTGGTTGAAAATTCAATGATTGTCATATAATTCACATACAGGGCGATTCATTAAGCGTTAAACACTCATTATCTTAAAAAGTTATTATGTTTTTGAAAATATTTTCTTGAAGAAAAATTTGTAATTGGGCCCGGTTTATCTACAAAATAGTATTCCGAATCAAAAATAATAATTTTTATTCAATATTTTATTTTTATTTGCATACGTGCGTATTATAAATGTACGTAAGTATAATATGCATTTTAATATTTTAAATTAATAAAATGTGATACGACTTTTAAGGATAACCTCACGGCTCACAGTATATTTAATGTGTATATTACAAATATTTAAAAGCTCTTAAAATAAAACAATATACTTGAAAATAGCGAAGTGTTGGAATTGTATAAATAATGCTAATAATCTACTAAGTTCAAGAAAAACAAAATTAAGAAGAGTAATTAGAATTAAATAATCAATTAAATACAAAGCGTATAAGTTTCAATATAGCAGACCGATAAGAAAATTACCGTTTGAACGATTGCACTTCAGCTATTAAAACAGTAAAATATGCTTATTTACTGCAGCACTTAAACAATAAATTGAAGTGATGGTTACAAAATTTTATCCTGAGCTCAAAGTTTATTTAAAAAATCGATGTGTTTATTATTATTATTATTATTATACATGTATATTTATATATAGTGCCAGGAAGGGTTTTTTAACCAAATTTGTTTTAGCACTAGGATAGCTGTATTTTGGCCGAAACCCGTGAAACCAGCCGGTCCAGTTGATTATTATGAATTGAATGTAGCGCATCACAGTGGACCAACAAATTCGCAAACTATGAACAGCGATTCATCTTCGCAAACCGCTTTGACTTCCACACAAATACAAGAAAATCCGAACAATTTCTTGTACCACAGCAATTGTAATTGTAAATATCAATGTACTAAATTTTAGGTTTTTAATAGAATTTTATTAGGTTTTTTTTTATGCCCCTAGCTAACGTGTTCCGTGTTCCTGTTCCGGATTGTAATAATGAACAGGATAAGGGTCAACATTTTTTTTCATTTGCAGTACGAAATGTGAATAACAATCCACTTGATCCTCGTAGTCCATATTATGGTCAGTGGTCGGTTCTTGGGTCAGCCAGTTGTGTGTTACAAGGTAATTTTCTATGACAAAATAGATTTAAACAATTTCGAAGCGATTTTCTTATTTTGCTATAATTCAAAACAGATTAATCGCAGATACTTGAAATATTTATCTTATGGTTATTTTATAATATTCTTTACTTGATAAAATTTCCAATATATTTGAACTTATTTTGGCTTTATTTTTAATTTTTTTAGTTTTTTTTTTATAAATATCAATAAAATCGTATTATATTTAGTAATATTTCGTAAATATCGTAAATTTAATACAAGGCTCCTCACAGATTGTTATATTATTAGTTTTAAAATATTAAAGTTAGCATTTAAAGTTCAGATTTTCACATAATTAGAGATTTTAAACGAAGATTAACTATTTTAGTTTTATTTTGTAATTCAAAAATATTATTTGAGGGTACTTGAAACTTCTAAAGTACCTATATATTATTATATGTAAATTTGATAATATGAAATACAAACTTTTACACATAGACATATTAGAAATAACGTTAAATAACAAATAAATAAATTATGAAAATATAATTTTCTATTCTACCTATTGTGACTTATTAAGAGGTACCTAATTTTAAACATTAATTATTTAAAAAAATTCCCAGAACCAAACATATATTACATTATTACATTGCAATGGTACTTTTGATTGATATCCTATCTATCATTAACATACAATATTATATATATAATTTGAAATGCATTAAGCATAATTAATTTAAACATACATATACAAATGTATGCCAATTTTTAACATTTCCTTGTAGGAATAAAAAGTAATAAATTAAATGCCGGGATAATTGAAAATTGCATAAGGTTAACTTGTCAAAAGTCATATAAATTTATAGGAAGGTACAGGTTTATGGTATTAAACCTTGGATATTGACTATAATTAAAACAAATCATATTTGATGTTTTGATCAATGAATTCTCCTTTAAATATTTACCCCGATTCTGTTATTTGTTTGATTTAAATGAACATAAAAAACCCATGAAAAATTACTATTAAAATCTATTAGGTGCTTACCAAAGAAAGTTTTTTGGCAGCACATGAATACATTTAAGACGAGCTAATAAATTATAATACCTACCTAAACGTATTTAGTCATAGAGAAATAATGAATAATGGTTACCAGTAAAATGAATAAAACCTTATAATGAAGAGATAGCTTCAATTTGTCAATTAGTATATAAGTCAAATGTTCTGTTAAACCTATATGTCATACTGAAACTTCAAATTCGTATTGAGCAAAAAACATTTTTTATATAATTTAAATTAATTTTTATACACTTATAATCAGTTAAAAATAATAATATATCATATTATTATCATGTACCTACCTTATATTAAATAAAAATGTATTAAAACGCAAAATACTAATTTCTATTCAATTTGTGTTGAATGTCCACTTTTAATTATGGTATAGGTACCTACAGGCTACTATTGTATTCAAATATAAGAGTCGCTAATGAAAACTATGAACCTATTTACTTGGACAATAGTACTTGGAGATACAACAGTTAGGTAATTTACAATTGAGCAATTGACAGATCTCATTTTTGTGTATGTAGGTACTACATTCACGCATAACCAATGTAATGTATCGTTGGTTTAACGATTTACAATTTGATGGTATGTTTTTGATCTTAGAGTTCAAAATTGACAAGTCTGTACACTATAAGAACTTAATATAAGAACCACTGGCTAGACATTGCGTTCTGTAAGTTCTGAGTGTTTTCAAATGTGCGTGTAAGGGAACCGCTGTTATGGCATGTAAGTTCCATCTTGTGTAATGAATAATAATTATATGAAAATAATTCATAAAAAATCATCGACCAAGTATAGCAACCGTTACAAACAATATTTGTGTACATACAAGTAGTAGGTACCTATATCATATGCAGTAAAGTGGACAATTTTAAATGATTTCGTTAAATCAGTAATTTTATATAATAATATTTAATACAATAGGCAGGTACTGTACAATTTGTATTTAGGTAAAAATACATTAAAATATTAGATGATGATAATATGATATAATATTATAAAATTTAAAATGAAATAGTTACCAAAAGTGCATACAAAATTAATTTGTGTTAAAATATTTCAATAGCACTATTTGTATACGGCGATTATATTATATTAGTATCACACAATATATTTTAACAGAACTGTAGACAATTTTCAAAAGTGGTGGGTGAGTCAAGAATATTATTATGTTTAAAATTAAATTAACGTATAGGCAATAGCAATTTAAATCAACATAATGTTAATTTATTCTATTGAATAGAAAAAATACTAATATGAAATTGCAATTTTCATCGAAACAAAAACTAAATAAAATAATTTCTCTATGACTAGGTATCTATGTAAAATCATTGACTTCATCATACGGTTAAATTAAAACAATGTAAATACGTATTTTATACTGTATACTATAAAACTATAATTTCTGTAGAGTAAAATTATGTTTCTAACAGGTACCTCCTATTTATAAATTATGGTATGATATTTCGTTACAATATAATATAATGATAAAAAAATTATAAAACTATATATATATATATAACTTTGATGATTGAAATTTAAAGTTCATCAATTATATAAGCAATTATATTGTTCATGTTTCACTTTTAAATAGATTTATTATCAATGTGATTATATGAATAGGAGGTAACTACTTCTAGGAAAACTACTGGCATAGAATGTTGTATGCTGCTGGCGTAATTACCAAATGCAAACAAACGTATGTAAATATGTAATAGTTTTTAAAGTTCAATAAATCATTTATAAATTGTAAATGACGTTCACATAAGATAATATTATACTTTAAGTTACCAAAAGTTTCAGTTTAGGCCCTTCTAAAACATACTTCTGGAGTCGGGGGTCCTCAAACCCCCTCCCCCTAATGCGCTTAGCTCGTATCGCTTAGCATCAATGCCTCCTTTACCAGACCTTAATGCAACTGGCAATCGTTTTTTTTGAAAATGGACAGTTACCAAGGTATAACTGCTGTGAGGAGTTGTGTGCAAGATATGGATCGGAAAAATAATATGATGTTTGCATGCCCAGTATTAACCCAAAATATTGTTAGTACAAATATTATTGGTAAAGACTGTAACTAAAGTTTTTACGTTTAAAAAATTGGGTGTTTTTTATTTTAAGAATAATTGCATATTTGAATGCAAATAATGCATTTTATATATTATACAATTTTAATGTAGGTATTTATCTATTGTTGTACCTTTTTCGTTTTTAGGTTTAAAAAATTGCGTTTGCTATATCATTGATATGTAGCTACACTACAGCTGTTGTGTTATTACATTTCATAAATAATTAAATGTCAATAACCTATATGTGATATTACTTTTTAATATTATACATCATGTTATTTTGTACGTTTTTTTTTTTATTTAGGATGTGTTTTATTGATTACAAGTACTAATACATTTAACATCGATAGTATTATTAGTAAACATCAGTATATGAATTTTATTCTGGCTAGTAAAGAGTTTACTCTTGAGCATAGAACTTATTAATTATTATCATCATAAGTGGTGAAAGACCTTAATGGTCTTTGTTAAAGGGATTTCATACTAAATAATTTTAAGGGATTCATATAGGAACCCAGTACTTTTCTTAATAATCAATAAGACTAATAAAAAAAAGGATAGACAGGTTATAATTATAAACATAAAAAAATAACAATTTTAAAATTATTATAACTTGTTTTAAAATTTAAATCATATGTGGGGCTTTAAATAATATATTTACCCTTAAATTTGGTTTGTTACACGCACGAAGACATAAGAATACTTAAATTAAAATAATATTTTTTTAAACTTTTATAACCTATAGTTTATAAATTAGTTATTCAAAATGTAACTAGGAATCTTTACACCCGGGTCCCGGGGAAAAAAATATGCCTTCAGTCAATATTATGCTATATGCGCAAATTGAAATTTATTATTAGTCTGGAAGTAGTTTTCAAAAATAATATTTGGCCCTTTCCAAAATCCTAGAGGGAACAACTGACCTAAAGGCTATATAGTTCATACACGAACGATTAATATAAGGCTGGGCAAGTTAATGATTTTTTTTAACTCAGTTAAGTTAAGTTAATATGCACCAATAACAAAAAGTTAATTTAACTATTGGTTAGCTCAGTTAAGTTAAACGTTAATACACACTTTTTGTTAACTTTTAATTAAGTTAAAACAAAGTTAATTTGTTTATACAACGCTAGCGTACTTAATTTTTTTCAAACCCAAAACTAAATTATAGACTATAGTGTTTATACTTTATACAGTATTTTCATATAAGTTAGATTCGAATGATATCACAGTAAATATGTTTTGACATAAAAACGAAATAGACTGAAATAGTGAAATATAATAAAATTAAAAACAAAAAAATAATCTTAAAATGAAAAATTAATTCGTTAATTTAACGTTAATTAAAAAAGAAATTTAGTAAGTTAACAGTTAAGTTAATGAAAAGCCAAAAGTAACTAGTTAAATTAAAAAGTTAAAATAAAATTAACTTATTAACTTAACTTAAACTTTTTAACTCGTTAATGTCCAGCCTTGCATACCATATTACATGGAGTATTTAAAACAAAATATACCAACTGAAACACGGATAGTTTTTACATTACATTTTTATAATAAAATTACAAAAAAAAATATTTCCCGATATTGTGAGTATGGTAATTTAATTACGTTGAAAGCTTATAGGTGCAAAAAATAATTCCAAGAAGTTGACTGATGGTGTCTCTATACGTTATTAACATTAGACGCTCGTGCCACTGCGTTATCGTATGTAAAAAAAAAAATCGAAATCTAAGAATTTCTTAAGTACCTACGTTATATTACAACTTAGTAGGAATGTTATTAATTGTTAATGTGTGAAAAAAGTCATTGGGTAATTTAAATATGTTTTTGGACCGTGGGAAGTTTGGTAACTTTCAAAACGGACCCCTGTGGAAATTAGTTGGTGACCCCTGATATTGACTATGGACTTATTTAATCGCGTAACACTCAACCAGCACATTATTTTTTTTCCCAGGTACGAAAAGAAGTTTAACTTTAAAAATACTTATAGTAATATAATATGGCATGCCATAGGTACAATTATACAATAATAACAATTATTTTTCTGGATATATTTCAAAAGATTTTTTTAAATATTAGATCTATAATATAAGTGCATGGAAAATCAGAACTATTCAAAATATTAATTATATTAATTTTATTATATTATACAAAATAGGAATATATTATTATAAAACTAAATAAGGTCAAAGGATAAATATATGTAAAAAACTATTTTAGTGTATATTATTGTTTACTTTTTAAATTTTAATGGTAAAATACATTTTTATTATAATTTAATAACATTAATTTTACAAAATATGCATCGCTCATATAATATAACCAAGGTATTTTGTGAATATTTGGCTTTTAACATTAAAAACTTTCTACGGATATACTACATGGAAGGGAAGTGTTATATTTTATGAGTATGTTTTTAATTATAGGATGTTTTTAATTTAATGACAGAATACATACCTATTGTATTAGGACTTTTTGATAAGTATCCGAATATTTCGAATATTTCACTCCCGCTCGCCTAACTGTTGTCCGCAATTTTGCTAGGTGTAATATTTTGAACACTAGATAAAGTTGCTTAAGCATTTTAATAGAACAATTTGTTTGTCAAAAATTAAAAACTATTTGTCAATAAATATATAACGATTGATACAACACCAGATTAAGTAAAAATATGGTTGTAAATATTTTAAATTATTAATTGTTATGAATGTCCATAGATATGAAATCAGTGCAATGTAGCACCCAAAAGAAGTCGACATGTATATTTAAACATCTACTAAAATCTCTCAGTTATAATTCATAAAATTATATTGCGTAGAAATTTCTAATGTGAAACTTCTACTCATTGTACTTCCCTCATTGCCACTTATAATTATTATCACATTTACTTATTGTACCATTTTTGTATAGACTCTAAATTTTCACAAATAAACGAAATTTTTTTAAAAAAAAAAAAAAAAATTATAGTAGGCACATTTGCTGTATTGTTAAAAAAAAACACATTTAAAGCACATTATATTTATTTAAAATATTTTATTATATATATTTTTGTAAAAATTAAAACCTCAAAATAAAATAGGTACCACATTTCTTAATAATATTGTTTCGATAATGTAAATTGGCTAGTATAAATCTACATATTTTTTTTTTATTTATTCATGGTACATATTCAACTGCTAAAGTTATTAGCTTGGATTATATAAATATTTATATAGGTGTAGGTATAGGTCAGTGGCGTAATTATGAATTTATCTTGAGAGTGGTGAGGGGTCACATAATTTCCGCAACACAAGCTACATTTATAATATGATCCAGTAAAAATATTTAATATCGTTTTATAGTTGATTCATTAAGTATATAATTGCTATATATTTTGATATGTTCAACAAATATTTAATTAAGCTATTTACGGTTATTTTTAACTAATTGATGTAAATAAATAAATAAATAAATAAAACAATAAATAAATAACTTTTATAATATTTTGCTCGGCCCCATTTTTGTATTATTATTGATATTTTTCAAATTGTTAGATTGTATAGTACTTCATAGCAGAGTGGTAATGTTATATTCCAATTTTCTATTGAGGCTTATACATTTGTAAAAATTCTAGTACAATTCCATTTGACCACCAAAAACCATCTTGTATTGTGTACTCTCTTGAACTTAATCCTTTTTGGCCGGCTTTATCAACTCGGTAGTGTTAAAACATTTGGCGAATTAGTATATACACGATAACCAACGACAATATAATTTATTTAAATAAATCTGCAGATGTAGTAACAAGTATTAAAAAAATGTACAGTCTATAATTCACGTGAAACCTGCCTATCAGTTAAACCATTTTCAATTACTGTCCTACAGACCAATCGATACATTTGTGCACACATTTTTTTAGCAACTTTAAGCATTTGTTTTAAATAATTACACCCTTATAATGGTTATGATTGTTGTGAATTATAAATATAAATTGATGATCAAAAACGGCTTAATGAAATGTACATTTATAATGAATTAAAATAATATTATTTACACTGCACAGTATCCCCTTACCACCCGATAAATTGTTTTATTCAGTTATATCATCAAATCGGACTTACTTTTTCATACATTTTTGTTTTGGTATAGTACGGCACGTAGTTTGTGCACAACCATTTAGAAGCGATTTTTGAGGCCATTATTTGCGCATCTTCGTTTCCTGTGCTGTCTAAAGCCATAACTGCTATGTATTGAAGGGGGGGCCATGCATTCGGCTGATCCCATTGTTTGTCGGATTCCCTGAGGGTGGTTGGTATACCTCCATCAGTCTTTAGTATTTCTCTCTTGATCAAGTAGTCGAGTACCTTTGTTACGAAATAATCAGTTTTGTTTTTTTTGTAAAACATCCTGTCCAAAGTGGTGATAATATATTAGTAAGGTAGAAGTAATTCCGTTTTACATTATTTATTGTATCATAGTCAAGCCACGCTCCAACTTCCTCGTCCTACAGAGCAGCCGTAATGGCATATCTCCGTTTCATAGAAATATTTCCATATTCTAAAGCCTTGACAGTTATATTCATATTGTTACGCCAATAGTGAAGCATCTATCAATGTATCATATAAAACGTCGCAAGACACTGTGGATAGCTGTCAGTTTCATGGTTCATTTGTCAACACACTTAGCCAACAGAAAAAAGCTACATACTCGCTTCAAGATCATGAACATAAAATATTTTATAATATTCCTCGTCTTTACCACTATTGGAACTTAGAGTTCTTCGGAAAATGTTTCAACTTCTCCCGCTTGTGACGGGTAAAATAGGTCTTGAATTATATTTTTGTTATCTTTTAATTCTGTACACATTAAATAAAATACAATACCATAGAAAAGAAGCTTTTTCAAGCTTTTTTCTGTTGGCTAAGTGTATTGACGAATAAACCGTGAAACTGACAGCTATCCACAGTGTCTTGCGACGTTTTATATGATACATTGATAGATGCCTAACTATTGGCGTAACAATATGAATATAACTGTCAAGGCATTAAAATGTGAAAATATTTCTTTGCAACGGAGATATGCCGTTACGGCTGCTCTGTGGGATGAAGAGGTTGGAGCGTGGCTTTATTTTGACATAATAAATAATATAAAGCGGAATTACTTCTACCTTACTAATATATTATCACCACTTTGGACCGGATGTTACGAAAAAAAACAAAACTGATTACTTCGTAACAAGGGTACTCGACTATTTTATCAAGAGAAAAATACTGAAGACTGATGGGGGTATACCAACCAACCTCAGGGAATTCGACGAACAATGGGATCAGCTAAATGCATGGCCCCCACTTCAATACATAGCAGTTATGGTTTAGACAGCACAGGAAACAAAGATGCGCAAATAATGGCATCAAAAATTGCTTATAAATGGTTGTGCAAGAACTACGTGCCGTACTATAACAACACAAAAATGTATAAAAAGTAAGTCCGATTTGTTGATATAACTGAATAAAACAATTTATCGGGTGGAAAGGGGATACTATATACTATTTCTATACAAACCAGGATTAAGATAATTTTGGGCCAAGTCAAAATATTGGTGACCCACAAATAAATATATTTCAGAGATAAAATTTTTTTTTCTTTATAGGTATATTATATTTCATTATTTTCATTATTTAAATACTTTTTTTATAAAATGTAAATGTTTGAACAATGAAAATAATATACAGAATAAATTATAAATATTATTGTATGAATGCGTTCATTACTCTAGGTAATATTCAAAAGTTAACATCAAAAATTATACTATTTTGTTTTCATTTTTATCAATATCATGTACTGTAAAATTGTGTATAATCAATTAATTAATATTATACTTTTGCTCTTACAAGCTATTGCTTATAGAGAGTAGGTATCAACTTTAAATGTTAATTTAAATGTAAATATTATTATGAAGAAGTTAAAATAAATTATTATTATTATTATTAAAAACAGTTTTACAGCCAAATATATAATACTTAGTAATAATGATTTAATCATCATTCGCCGGAAATTCGTGAACAACGGTATTCACCATACTCACTACTCAGGTATTCCTATAAATCCCATTTCCTAATCAATTATTTTTCTGCTTAAAATAGACGACATTGTCGATATTACGAAAGCATAATAATAACATAATAATTATTCATTATCGATATATTATATAGTAATATTTAGTAATATTAGCTTATAGGAAACTTTAATATATTTTATTCAAATATTTCTAATTTAATAAAAAAAAAATCCACTAAGGGGCAAGGGCCCACTATTTATTGATATCCGTTGTGGCCTGTGGGTCTGGGGCCATAGCCTCCCCTGCCCCCCCCCTTAATCCGGGTATATTTTCTATTTTGATATTAATCGTATAAAATAAAATAAAATATATTGAGAATTTATATAATTGGTAGAAGGTAGGTATATTTGTTATTGTAAACTATAAAACTCAACCTCGAAATCTAAACTTCAACAAAGAAAATAGAAGATTGTTCCATAGTTACATATTGATACGGTGTACTTTATGTAAAACATAAAATCGGTATTAGGGCCAAAAGCAGAGACGTCATTTGATGTGTTGCAGAGTATGCATACCTAAAATTTATCAAGATTGTATTTCGGCCTGACTATCATTTTCTTGCGCCAGGCAAAAATAATTTTTTTTTAAATTGGTCTTAATGGGGCGTTACAGTGACATATGTTGTCTCCATCTTACATAAGCGTAACATAGCAACTTTCATGCTCTTTAAATTAAATTTTCTTTAAATTTCATAAGAGGTCAATTTGATCTAATTTTTAAGCTAACAGAGATAAAATATGTGTTCGGCTGAGCGTAAAAGTTGCTGTTACGCACTTGTAAGACAGAGACAAAAAATGTCGCTGTAACGTGTCAGCAACTAAGGCTATGTGATTTTATGATTAATGTACTATTAAATTATTTAGATGAAATATAAAAATGTTTGATTTATAAAAGATATTTTATGTGTAATTGAGGATTTCAAAGTTTTGTTTTATACATTTATATAAGTACACTATTTATGTACTTATAATGTAATTTACAACTCCTGGGCTCCCACACAAGTTCTCTCAGTGGAACTCGTTATTTTGAAAAAAAAATGTCAATGTTTTTAGGCACAAATTATTGTTTATTTAAATTTAAGTTTAAATTAATAAGTATTATCTAATTTGTAAGAATTATTAGATATACAATATTCATAATATATTAGATTATTACCTACATGGAAAATATAAAGATTCTTATTTTAATAAAACATTTTTTCTAGTAATAACTCTATAGTACAATATATATTAGCCAGGAGACATTTTTTTTGTCCTTCCTATAGTTTTTAGCATAAGCCTTTCAAAAAATTGAAACGACACGCCTGGGCCAAAGGATAAATGGAAAGTTGGTACAGACTACTGTGTTTCGAATAAAAGAAATGAAATAGGCCGAATATTGGTAAGCAATATAAAATTATTTATTTTCAGTGGTTCAACAAATATGATAGGAATATATAGGTATTGTTAGTAATCAAGATTTACAGTAATATTAAAAGTATCAAAGTAAAATAAATGGTGTTCAAATTAAATATATATGTTACCTATAAATCATAATTAATTTTGCAAACATGAATAAATGCGTACTTAATTTTTGTTCATCATATGACAATGATATTATGTTAAACAATTGTATATTATGTAAATGTTTTTTTATTTTTATCCTAAATTAATAATGAATGTATATAATAGTACACAAAATATAATGTATTCATTTATCTTGAAATTACCTTATATTATTATCTATTTTTTGTTTTGTTTATTTAAAATTTTTACCAAATAAACATAAAAGGTTAACTATTTTTTTGTTTTTATATGTAACAAAGTAAAATATATGGTGTTCAAATTAAATATATATGTTACCTATAAATCATAATTAATTTGGCAAGCATGAATAAATGCGTACCTAATTTTTGATCATCATATGATTTGGCGAATTAGTATATAAACGATAACCAACGACAATATAATTTATTTAAATAAATCTGCAGATGTAGTAACAAGTATTAAATAAATGTACAGTCTATAATTCACGTGAAACCTGCCTATCAGTTAAACCACCTAAACCATTTTCAATTACAGTCCTACAACCAATCGATATGTTTGTGCATACATTTTTTTAGAAACTTTAAGCATTTGTTTTAAATAATTACACCCTTATAATGGTTATGACTGTTGTGAATTATAAATATAAATTGATGATCAAAAACGGCTTAATGAAATGTAGTTTAATGTACCTATATTTATAAAGAATTAAAATAATATTGTTTACACTGCACAGTATCCCCTTTCCACCCGATAAATTGTTTTATTCAGTTATATCATCAAATCGGACTTACTTTTTCATACATTTTCGTGTTGTTATAGTACGGCACGTAATTTGTGCACAACCATTTATAAGCAATTTTGGAAGCCATTATTTGTGCATCTTCATTTCCTGTGCTGTCTAAAGCCATAACTGCTATGTATTGAAGGGGGGGGCATGCATTTGGCTGATCCCATTGTTTGTCGGATTCCCTGAGGGTGGTTGGTATACCTCCATCAGTCTTTAGTATTTCTCTCTTGATAAAATAGTCGAGTACCTTTGTTACGAAATAATCAGTTTTGTTTTTTTTCGTAACATCCGGTCCAAAGTGGTGATAATATATTAGTAAGGTAGAAGTAATTCCGTTTTACATTATTTATTATGTCAAAATAAATATTGTATCATAGTCAAGCCACGCTCCAACTTCCTCGTCCTACAGAGCAGCCGTAACGGCATATCTCCGTTTCAAAGAAATATTTTCATATTCTAATGCCTTGACAGTTATATTCATATTGTTACGCCAATAGTGAGGCATCTATCAATGTATCATATAAAACGTCGCAAGACACTGTGGATAGCTGTCAGTTTCACGGTTCATTTGTCAACACACTTAGCCAACAGAAAAAGCTAAACATTGAAACATGAACAAAATGATAATGCTGGTTCTAACATTATTACTTTTAAATGTTATATTAAATATTAATGTTAAAATTTAAAATAGAAATAAATTACAAGATTTAAATGTTGATTTTTAAAATTTAGTTTTTAAACATTCATAAAAATAACATCCAGATATTATATTAATGGTTTTTTTTTTTTTTATCAAATTTTAATTAAACCATTATTATTAATACTTAACTATTAATGTTTTTAAATGATACATTTAATGTTTAAAATTACAAAATGTTTATTGGGTAACACAGTGCACACGGAATAAGTAACGACACACTTTTTCGTACAGGCAGATAACTTCAGATGTACACAAATAATATGATCACAAATTTCTGATACGTAACTCATTATTGATTCTAAATCATTATAATTCTTGTTGTATAATTAATTTTTTAATTTAATGAATACTCTATTGCTTAAAAATCGTCTAAGAATTCTATTTTGAATTTTTCCTTTGACCAATTTATCATTTGTTTCAAATTTCCCAAAAATATTTTAGCTGTATCATTTAAAAATATTAATGGAAATTTATTGTACTTACATATTTTATCAACATTTAAAAATGTATTTAATACAATTAAATATGCAATTCATTAAATATTAAATATAGACACATAATTCATATAAAAAATATTTATTAATAACATGAAACATAGGTATGATGAAAAAAGGTTGGATTAAAAACTGTTTGTTGATTATTAAATTGAAAAAACTGTTAATATTGTTTTCCAACAATAATACATTATAAATAAATACATCAATGTTTTATACGAGGTTATTTTTGAAATGTATTGATCATTTCTGACCAGTGATTGATGTTGATTTTTGGAATTAATTGTAAATTACAGAGTTGCAATTCAGCCATTTCAGGTATCAAAAATATTTTTTTCTGCGTCATTGTGACATTATTCCTGTTATCACAAAAGACTCTGGCAAGCGTCACTTTTCTGATTTCTGTCAGTTGATCTTAAATATTAAAAAAATATAGTCAAAATCAGGATCATTCATTAAAAATATTTCAGATATACTAACATTCACTGAATATATTTGGTAAATCGTAAAAATATCTATCTGCCATTCTAGTTCTTATAAACTGTTCTCTAATGATACATCTCATCAATGGGCCAACCATTGAATCGTCTTCGTGTTTCTCAAACAATGCACCTATCAATAGCTCTATATCTCTCCAATGTTTGTATTGCTTCAATAGTTTTTATCAGTTGACTAAATATTATAATATACAGGAATAAAGTAATCACTATATTATTATTTAATATTTCAAATACTTTTAAACTTAAATACACCTTCAACCAGGATCTGGGATAAATCTTGTACACTTCTTATAGCTTTTAAGCTAGTAGAGTGGTACTCAACTTATTATTTTATTTTCAATTGAAAATAGACATGTTTTCTGTTATGTATTTCTACGCAGATCATTGTTATGTACATATTTTTGTATAAATTAAATATAAAATACTGAAATAAAAGTTTGTATATTGTAAGAATTTTCTGCTAAGGTAAACTTGCTAGGAACTTAAAACTTATAAAAAATGTATGTAGTAAATACATTATTTTTTGGCACGCTATTAAATAATGTTTGAAAAACTTAACTTTTTCTATTTTTTTTAATTTCTAATACACATAAATGTTTTTCTCTATAACTCTACCCACATGTTGTATCACAGTAAATTGTTTGTCGGCTGCGACTCTGACCTCAAAAACCTTACAAAATAGTACGCTTCCATCGGTAGAAAAAATTGATTCCCCATATTGTTTAAGGTATGAACTCAAACGACAATCATCTGAAGTTTTGGCCTTGAGCATTTTCAAAAACTTAGTGGAACAACCAAAACTAAACTAAATAAATCTATGAAAATTAACAGTGCAATACAAAATTAGGATTTAGATAAATATCTTATCTTATCTTTACCTAATTGCATGTAATATGTAAAAACCTTAGTACAAGGCTGAGCAAGTTAATGATTTTTTTAACTCGGTTAACTCAGTTAATACACACTTTTTGTTAACTTTTTATTAAGTTAAAATAAAAATTAATTTGTTTATACAACGCTAGCGTACTTAATTTTTTTCCAACCCAAAACTAAATTAAATACTATAGTGTTTATACTTTATACAGTATTTCC
The DNA here is from genome assembly GCA_008086715.1 of Sitobion miscanthi. Lineage (NCBI taxonomy): Eukaryota > Metazoa > Arthropoda > Insecta > Hemiptera > Aphididae > Sitobion > Sitobion miscanthi. The sequence continues at coordinate 15,862,147 of CM017804.1, forward strand.
ATATAAGTAAGAGTCGAATTATTTAAATTTTTAATTTAAAACAATTTACGATGTACATTTTTTGACATGAAAAAAAAATAGACTGAAATAGTGAAATAGTGAAATATAATTCAATTAAAAAAAAAATAAATTAACCTAACTATACTTCTTAAAATAAAAATTAACACATTAATTAAAAAATAGTAGTTTACTACTAGTAGGTTACCAGTTAAGTTAATGAACAGTAAAAAAAGTAAGTAGTTAAGTTAAAAAGTTAAAATTAAATGAACTTTTTAACTTAACTTTAACTTTTTAACTCGTTAATGCCCAGCCTTCCCTTAGTGTCTACACGTCTCAACAATAATTTCGTCTGGAGTCAGGATTTATCTGATCGGTAAAAATATAATAAATATTTATTTTAATTTTATTAGAATGAATTTTAACTACATTTTAATCGAATTTTATATAGTTAATATATATATATATATATATATAGTGTTTATACTTCATACAGTATTTCCATATAATTTAGATTCGAATGATATACATTTTTAACTTTAAACAATTTACGATACATATTTTTTGACGTGAAAACGAAATAGACTGAAATAGTGAAATATAATTAAATTAAAAACAAAATAAATTAACTTAACTTACTTCTTAAAATGAAAAATTAACTCGTTAATTTCAAGTTAATTAAGAAAGAAATTTAGGAAGTTAACAGTTAAGTTAATGAAAAGCCAAAAGTAACTAGTTAAGTTAAAAAGTTAATTTAATTTAAACTTTTTAACTCGTTAATGCCCAGCCTTGTAAAATACTATATATTATTCCAATATTACTCACGGATATTGTTTTCCTGATGCAGTGGCGTAATTACGGGGGGGGGGGGGCATGACGGTGCACTTGCATCCCCTGGTATTATGTAGCAGGTGCAAAGATATGCTTTTGCACCTGTAGAAGCTGAACTTTTTACTTATGACAATACAATATTCAAGTAGGAAAGTGAATTTTGTTGATACTTTATTTTCAAAAGCGTAAGGAAAAACAAACAAAAAATAAAGAAAAAACTAAAATTTTTATGCGAAACCAGTTTTTGATAAAATTAATTTTGTTTTTTAGTGTAAATCTAAAAAAAAAATAATGAATTTAAATGAAATTTTCACTGAATGTTTTTTTTAGCAATTTTTATACGCACCAAACATTTTCGTAATATTGTGACTCTTTTTGATTGTAAATTACGAGTTTTATTAGTTTTTTTTAAAACTTGTCTATACAAATTTTAGATCCTGAGTGGAACGATGAATGTATTGATTTTACAATTTTTACAATGATGTGTGTTCTTATATTTTTTTTTATTTTTTTATTTTTTTTTGTGTCTGTGTACACGATAAGTAGTCGAAATAATGCTTCGATTTTTAACTTCAGTATCTTTTTTGATTGGAAAGTGAATATCGTTGGTGCATTGGGGAGGTCAAAATTTAAAATTCCCAGTAATTTTCAAAAGTGCCAAGAAAAACAAAAGAAAAATTAAGGAAAAACGGGAATTTTTACGCAAAATCGATTTTTCACAAAATTGAATTTGGTTTTTGTTGTAACTTTAAAACAAATGGCCATAGATACATGAATTATTCACTGGTTGTTTATACTTCAATTTTCTATACACCATAATATTTTCCAAATATTTTGACTTATTTTGAGCTGTTTACAGACATTGTCGGTTTCCATTTTTTTTAGTTTTTTTTTCTATAAATATCAATAAAATTTTATCTGTCGAGTAAAAAAGCTTGAAAATTTAATAGAAGGCTCCTAGGTTATTGTTCCAAAGGCAGATGAAAAAAATTAAAAATCCTTAGTCACAGTTTTTATTTATAAGCATTTAAAGTTCAAATCTTGACAAAATACGGACAAATCACGAAAACTAGCAAATTATTTTGAGTTGAGAATTCATAAAAATTTTTCTTTTTAAATCTAAGATTTGAAAATGTAATGCAAGATTACTCATAAGTTTGTCTACCTTTATCAATCAAAAAATCTCTAACAGAAAGTCAAATTAAATTTTTATGATCGTTTGAAATTTATACTTTTACATTTGATATTCACTCAATTTCTCATGTAACGATTTTCTTATTTTATTGTACTTAAAAAACGAATGACTGTAGATACTTGAAAATTTCACTGAATGTTTATATTAGCATTTCCTATACACCATAAAATTTTGAAAATATTTTGACTCTTTTTGAGCTGTTTACGGACATTGCCAGTTTTCAATTTTTTTAGTTTTTTTTTCTATAAATATCAATAAAATTTTTTTTGTTGGGTAAAAAAGCGTGAAAATTTAATACAAGGCTCCTGATATATCGTTCTAATAGCAGTTGAAAAATATTAAAAATACATAGGCACAATTTTTTTTATAAGCATTTAAAGTTCAAATTTCGACAAAATTTATAAAATTTATAATTTAATAATTATTTTGTACTTAAAAATTTATAAAATGTTCAACTTTTATAGCTAAGGATTGAAAATTGAAAACAAGGATCCGCGTAAATAGGTTATATATAAATTACTTTATGCATAGTAATATCATCAAATATACTTAGTAACATCATAGTCTGACTGACCGTTTTCGCTCAGAATCGTTTTTCTTATACAATGATATTATATCATTGAATTCAAATTTAACACCATCCATTACAGTGACCCACTTGTAACCTACTATAAAACTTTTATTGAATCCGGTCCAGTAATTGTCCCTAGCTAATTAACATATAAGTAGACGGATATACAGACAGATATTTATTTGATTATAGATAGAACCCTATTTAGATATGAATCCTTTATAGGTTTAAATAATATAATTATAAACAAGTTAAGTAAGCTTAGTCGTCGCGCTTGTTAAATGCCCGATTTCTATATATATTCCTACACAACGCTATGAACTATATAATTCCATATTATACTATTATTATACTAAAATTAATTTGATAACCGTTATAATAATTGTATAGGTATTTTGATAGCCATTTCTTTAGTATTGGATATAGTATTAATCAATAATGAATACTTAATCATATTTCGACATTTTTAGATTCTGTGAGGACTGCGAAATGATGAATGTATTAGTTATAGAATATGTTTTTAATTTTGTCTGCGTCATCACCTTTTAGGACAGTAAAAATGCTTCGATTTAGATAGGTTTTCTTCAACAGCATCTCTTATGATAGGAAAGTGAATTTAGTTGTTACTTCGGTTATTTTAGGTTCCCAATAGTTTTCAAAAGCGTCAGGGAAAATAAACAATTAAGGAATAACTGGGGTTTTTTACGCAAAACCAGTTTTTGAAAAATTCAATTTTGTTTTTATTGTAACTATTATAAACACATGAAATTTCCACTGAATGATAATATCACCAATTTCTATCGACCATAGAGTTTTCGAAATATTGCGACTTTTTTTTCGAGCTATTTATAGGTATAATCAAATTTTGATTTTTATTGATTTTTTTTGATTTAAGTGTTGTCGATTAACATTTTTTGCTCAGTCAAAATACTTGAAATGTAATTCATTATACCTCATCTATTTTTGTTACTTATTATAAATTTTACATTTTGAAAGCTATTTTTAATATTCTGAGCGTAATGAATGAACGTATTGTGTTTATAATAATGTGTGTTATTTTCTGTCTAAAACATTTGGGCTACTAAAAATACTGATTTTTTTACATCAGCATTCTTTCTGATAGAATAGAGAATATAGCTGTGCATTCGGGAGGTGAAACTTTTTGTTAAAATATTTAGAAATATGCAATAACCATTAAATATGCAGTAATATGCAAAAAAATCCCTATTTGATAGAAACTATTAGAATTTGTAAAGATTACGGATAAAAATCCCAAAAATGTGAAAAGGAAAATATATGAAATTGTGTGAAAATCCTAGCTTTACAGTAATGTCTAATGGAAAAATAAATTACTAATAGCTATCTATAAATTATTAGAATAAAATATACATATAAAAGATAATATATTATTATTGCACTCTTTTGTTATAATTTTACCTACATGGCTATTAAATAATAGCCCAGAATGGTTTTTGTGTTGTTGGATTTAATAGTTTAACTATTGATCTAGTGCCTACTTAGATTGGTCAAAAATATCTAAGATATATTAATAGGTAAATATTTTATTTCACGTGACATATTTCAAACTTAAAACACCAGTTACACCAGCTCATTTTAAATGTCTACATTTCTAAAATTCTAAGTGATGGGTAATTATTTTTCTTGCAATTACACATACTTTTTTTTTAAGTATGTTTACACTACAACCTGTTATAAGTTATAAGTTATAACTTATAACTTATTGTTGACCTCCAAAATTTATAATATACACTTGTCAAATGTGAAAAGAAATGACTTGGCTATAATATTAAAAATTATTGTTTATATATTATAAGGAAATATAATTTAATAATTAAAAAATTTAATTTAATTTTGTTAGTCCAACTAATGAAATTGTATTTAATAATTTAGTAATTTAGGTCATATATACAATATTATATACAATGCCTAATACCTACCCAAATAGTTATAACTTTATAATGCAATAGTCTTAAATTTAAATTAATAATATACATATTTGCAATCATTTTTTTTTTATCATATTAATATTGTTAATAATAATATAAGATAGTATAGTAGTATACTAAATTTAATAATATAATTAATTCATATTGTTATTTTTCTTTTTTGCATTTGTAATTTGTGTTATTCACTGAGATAGATAACAACTAGTTATAGTAGTAGTATAATTTGGTTTAGTTTATATTTTATACTGCATGTCTTTCATTTTTTGTATTTCATGGTTTTTATAAGTTGTGTCTTGTATTTATTTTATTGTTGTTAATATTATTAATGAAAGAAAAAAATATATGTATCTTGATGGGCTGAGCCAATTGTGTTTTAAATAAATTATATGGTATTTAGAGAGTTGCAGTGTCGACCGTTTCTTTGTTGTTTAATGACAATTTTATTTTATAGTTTAGTATGTTGATCTTGTCTACTATTTTAAATTTAGACATTAAGACATAGTAAAAAAGTATTTTATGATTGACTATCAATTATCATGATTTCAATAATGAATATTGATGAGGGAAAGTTTGCAGAGTAGTCAAGTGCCTACCATGGCTACCCCGTGCGCACGCTTATGGTGATATGGGTAGTTTAATCATACCGTGTACCTTGTTTTCAAGGACACACGGTTTACAAAATTTTGTTTATACACGAAACAAAAATAACTTGGTAATAAGTCATAACATACACAAATATACCATATTAAAAATGTATACCTGAATATAGCATACAATTACATCTTATCTATTAATATATGAAACTACTACAGAATTTAAATGTATGTATAATATTATTAATTGTTATTACATTAAATAGGTACTACAATTTGACAGTTATATATAACATTGGTACAAAGCATATACTACATACCGCCTTGGATCAAAATGCGCTGTACCACTGCTATTTAAAGCAATGTAAAGGTGGCTATTCTTTCAAATAATTTGGAATGCTTGTTTGTTTTAAAAAAGTATTGCATACTGTTCAGGCCCACAACTATAAGGAATTAGAGAAATATATGTCTGCACGAGTTTGGAAAACAAAGTATTTGGTGTACCTACATAATTTTAAATAATAGTAGCTTTCCATTGAAATCTGTAATATTACGCGATGATGGTAGATTTTCCGCATCTGCCGCAAGAGCCCAAGTACTTTATCACTGAACTGACTCAAATTAGTTTTGTTAAATAAACCTTCGACATCACATCTTATCGAGGCAATCATGATTGCAATTCTGTTGCACTCTGTGCATTTAAAAATTATTTGAGCCGATTGATAATACTTTTTTGTTGATAAACATTAATCAAGTCGCAGTTGTAGAAATTCTATAGAGCTTTGTATAATTTGATTTTGAACACTTGAAACACAAAGTTTTATTGAAACATACGAATTTTGAATTGTTCGTATGTACAATATTTTTGTATTTATTAATAATTTTTACTTCAAAATAATCAAGATATAAATATATACATAATAGAAATAGAAAAAGACTTTTATTTTTTGGTACACAATGTCATATCCTCTGTGCTTCCGCTGACCAGCAAAAACAAATTGCCGGTACAACTATATAATAATGTAACTAATATGTAATATTACTACAATAGTATAATACGTAGGTACGTCAACACGTCGTATCATATGTTAATATAATAAATAATAATATATATATTTCAAACAATCTTATTGTAAAATATGTATTCAAGTACATGTATAAAAAATTAGATTTTAATTAATTCTATACTTTCCAAAAAACGAAAGTCATCGTACGTCCTGAACTTTTGAAAGTCCAAAGTAAAATTCAGCTTAAAGCTATAGTTTTTAAAAACGCAAAATACCTAATAAAACATCGACCAAACGCAGAGTGCAGACTTACTGAACAGAGTACTATAATTATAGTAATATAAATAATATAATAGCGTACTAATGTACCATACCTAAATTAATATTGTTATTGTCGTCGCCGTTTGTCGACCACTTGACCAAATAAATGCAGATTACGTCATAATATTATAAAATTAAAAATTATTATTTCTACAAATTAAATAAAATTATTTCAAACATTGTTATTTTTACAAAAAGTCGTTGTCACCCAGTAATTAAGTAGGTATATCATCTACTAAGCGACAAAAAGTTTTCTCTGGGTAAAATATATGTCAATAAGATAGAAAATTGTTCTTATTTATTTAACTAAAAAGATCAATCATTCTCCTACATAGATGCTGGTTTCCTTGTTTAGAAATATTAGTAACAACCATTAGTATTAATTGTTTCTTTGGTATCGACGACGGTTGTTATTAAATCGATGCTCTACAACAAACTTTCCTGTAGTACGGTAACGCTTTAAGTTTGGTTTCCACCAAAAGTTATAAAGACGACCACTGCTTTCATTTTTTATGTTATCATTTCTACTGCTCATATTACTGGTGAGTTGTATTAGTTGCTTGTTATAGTTGTCTTCTGTTCTTATTATGGTACTATTTTCTGAAATATAATTCAGCTAAACATTAATAATAATTCAACAATCAAATCTAAATTCATATTTTTAATAACAAATTTTGTTTTGATAAAATAAAAACCAAGTAGAAAATTTAAAAACTGTTAAAACTTTTAAAATAAAATAATATATTAAGTAGGTATATTATATAAGATTTCATTAATAACTTTATTTTAGTGGATATGCACACAGTCTATGATATTTGTTGCTCACATATTTATTTAGAGTTAAGTACTTATATTATTACATATTAATTGAGAGGTAAAAATAAATATTTTTTGTCATTTTAATTTTATTATAAAATATATTTTACTAAAATGCAATTTCTTAAATGCATTACTGATCTCACAGGTACTATAAATGGTTTAAATATAAAGTTCTATATTATCCAAGTTTTCAAAATTATTTATGACTTAAGCTAAAATTAAAAATACAGTTTCGTAGGTGGCATATCTTACACTTTTATAGTTTTAGTCAAATTAATCAATAATTAATTCAACTATTAAATATTAATAGTTGAAATTATGTTGAAATTTACAAATTAAAGTTTTAGATAATAGTTATGGTGTATACAAGTAATTATTTACAATACATTTATATGTATAGGTAACTTCAATGATAAATATATTAAGAAGAATTTAAATTGAAATAATTGACTACATGTAATGTGTATTGTGTATGTTTCAACATTTTTAAATTTTTGTTCATCTCCTATTAATTTTAATTCATGTATTACATATCACTTATTTGATACGATTAAATTTTTAAAAATATTCTTTTTTATATTATATAGGTTTATTTATTTTTATTACATATTTTTGATATCTTTCTTAAACAAATACATCAATAAACTTAATAAAAAAAATAGTATTATCAACAAAATCCAGTCTGTATATTAACTATTAAGTAGGTACCTAACTGACTAGGACTGTGGTGTCCATTAATGTTTTGGTCCTGTTGGTTCTGTTGATATTGTGTAATTTTTTGTTCCATATCATTCAATGTTTCCAACCATGGCCCAACAGTATTGATTTTGGCAGTTTCAATCCCGCTGACACCTTCGTTGAATTTTAATATATCCAATATTCTTATAGTTTTACGTAATTTGTACAAAGCAGATTCATAATTGTCTATAAATTAAAAAAAACACAAAAAATCAGCTTTTTATATAATAAATAGTTATGAACATATAAGAAAAACCTCACCAACTATGACTTTATTTATGGCAGCCAATATAGTCCGTTTGCACACACTTATTATTTTATCGTCACCCAGTGTAATCTCAAACTGTGTTTTCATTTCATTTGCTTGCTATATTGTCATTATTTGAGTTATTATCAGTAATAAAAAAATGTATGTAATAAATAATATTATTGCAGGTAGGTTGTGTTAAGTGAGTGTGTGTATAGAATATATTTTGTAAATTAGGTAGGTAGTTAACTTACTTCTAATAATCTATTGTTGTTATTTGATGTTTGTTGTTGTGTTTTTTTATCAAAAATTACAGTTGACTTCATACTGTTGTCAGTAGTTTTTTCTCCCAGATGTAATCGACGAAAACATGATGAAGATAAATCATTTTTAATCATTCTGGTGGCTAGCTCAGAGTTTCTTTCTAAACAGAAATATATTTTATTTACTTGATATCAAAACAATTCATAGGTATTTATTTTTGATGAGTTTAGAACCATATACTATTTACACATGTAGATTAGTAGATGATCATTGATATTAATATATCACCTACCATTGTAGTTGTAATCATTTATACGTTGCTGGATTTGATGCTGAATGGTATTGTAGCCAACTGTAAGTGATGATTCTGGTGATGATGATACAAGTGATGGCTGCTGTGGTTGCTGCATGATGGGAGTAAATGGATGGTGAACATAGTAAGAGTCTGGCAGAGATGGAGAAGATAACATCAATGATGGTAGAGATGATGGTTCTGGTGTTGGTGGAGGTAGTGGACGGCTCATCAACATTTGAGGAAAAGTATAATGATGATGATGTTCTTCTTCTTGAACATTATCATTAACCATACAATAAGAAACTGGATAATACATGTGATTTTGATTTTGGCCAACTCCAATAAAACCATTTTCAATTGTGTGTGTTTTGATTCCTTTAATAGCATAAAAATTAATATTAATATATACTTATAATTTTATTATGAAAAAAAAATGCTCTAAAGAGTAAACTAATAAAGCTTTAATAATAGTATATTATTATTAAAATTATTAATAAATTATTAATTAATAGTACCTAGGTAACTGTATTAGGTATATAATTAGTTATGTAAGTACCTTTAATACCACTGACATGATTTTAAAAATATACAGTGAAACCTCGATAACTCAAATTGTTCGGGGTTAACAAAAATAGAAGTTATTGAAAATTTGAGTGGTAGAAAATATGTTGTGTACTTAGGTAAGTACATATTATTGAAATTCAGAGGCCAAGACATTCCTTCAAGTTATCAGAAATTTGACTTATAGACGTTCAAGTTATTGAAGTTTTACTGTATATGTATGCAATATTTTATAACTAGATTGGAAATATTAATTTACAATGGGTGTATTAGTTAGGTATTTAAAATGTTTTTCTTATTTGAATTTCAAATTGTATTACTAATATTGTGTATACTATAGAACAGTGTTTCTCAACCTATTTACTGTGGCGACCCCCTTTTTGATTGGAAATAGTATAGAACATTTAATTTCATAAAGAAATAAGAAGTACCTAATATAATTATATTTTTAATGATCCTTCAGTAGGTATGTAATTTGGTAAATGATACTTTATTATTATCACTATGTAACACATGTCACATCATTATAAAAATAAACTAAAATGTAATATACTAATAAAGAACGGCCAGAGTGCCAGACTGTTGCACGTAGAAATCGGACATCCCTAATAAAATCATTATCAAATACACGGCTTGAATCAATATTTCCTATAGATAACAAAATCATTCTCGAAAATGTTCCATATTAAATAAAACAATCACTAATAGAGCTAAATAAAATAAGGAATGAAATACTACAAAAAATTCATGAAGTTCAAATAATTAAAAATAAATACAATGATATAACACATAAGGCAATTAACTAGCATTATAATGATTTGGCTATGATTAGTTTTCTATTCCTGAAAGTTGGAAAATCTCCCAAACTGGGAACTATATACAGAGAGCAATTTAAAATTTAGACAAGATCAACAAACTAAACTATAAAATAACATCTTCATTAAATAACAAAGAAACTATCGACACTATACATGTTAATATGTCATTAGGTTAAAACTGTACTACAAAAGAGCCTAAATTAGGGCCATTTTCGATTTTAACTCTCTAAATACCATATGATTTATTTAAAACACAATTGGCTCAGCCCACCAAGATACAAATATTTTTTTCTTTCATTATTATTATTAACAACAATAAAATAAATACAAAACACAACTTATAAAAAACCATGAAATACAAAAAATGAAAGACATGCAATATAAAATATAACCTAAACCAAATTATTTATATAACACCACTGAAATAGGTAACAACTACTATAACTAATTGTTATCTATCTCAGTGAATAACACAAATTACAAATGCAAAAAATAAAAATAATAATATGAATTAAATTGTATTACTAATTATATTATTAAATTTACTATACTAACTTATATTATTATTAACAATATTAATACAATAAAAAAAAATGATTGGAAATATGTATATTATTAATTTAAATTTAAGACTATTGGATTATAAAGTTACAACTATTTGGGTAGGTATTACGCATTGTATATGATTAATAATTATATATATTATATGTATTATTACACATGACCTAAATAACGAAATTATTAAATAAAATTGCATAAGACAATAATTGGTCTAACAAAATTATCATCATTGCCTTCATTAATACTGAACTATTATTGTATATTCAATATCTCAACAATAATATAGGTAAACCATTATTATTCATTAAAATTATATGTATGTATGTTATATGCTATATAATTTTATATTATTTGTTTGTCATTTGACATTTATTATTTTATATTATGTTTTTTTATAAAGGAAAACCAAACTGAGACATTAAATCACCCACAACTAAAAAGATACCTACATAATTAATTAATAAATAAATATATAATCAAATATCACTCATAAAGAACTAATAAACACACACAACAATTTTACGAAGATGCAGTCATTAAATATAAAATTAATATTCATATTTATTCTCATCCTAAAACTTAATCCCACCCAAACATTCATAATTTATGACTGCAAGGGGCTACAAGTTTAATGAGTGTTTTTAATTTACCATTGACTTATGAAAAAATCCAGAACCCACAGAAATACAAACACTAACTGAAATAAAATTGCTACAAAAAAATTAAAATACACTCGCTTAATAAAAACCATGTCTCACTTTCATAGACAGTTACTAAACTCAAATATTAGAAGACTTAAAGTATAAAAAAAAATATAACTATATATAATAAACATTAAACACATAATTTCCAATACCAATAGTAAAAAAAATCAAGACATTACTCAACATATATAAACTTAGACAAATTTTTTTAGAATAGTGCAGTCAATATTTCAACACACACAGAATAAATGTAAATTACAGATTTTCAAATAATATAAAATATATCAATTTTGTATTAATACAATTAAATACATTTAAGTTTAAGTATATATAAGACAGTAGTACAAAGTTATATAAATACATGATATATAAGAATCATAGAATAATAATAATAACAAAAATAACAAACTTTAAGTTACGTACCTAAGTATTAAATAAATATTTAAAAAAAATTAACTTAATTTAAGTCATCATAAGTAAGAAAATAAATGTATATGTTACCGGAAAAGATGACATTTTGTCAATGTTGACAATGACTAGTCAATAAAGATAATGCCTAATTTAGTAAGGAAATTAACGTCAATAACTAGTACTCGATGATAATTCCTAATAAAAGAAGGCATTGGTGATACAATTAAAAATCAAATAATATAAATATAATACCTATTATTTAGGATAAATCATATTTTTTTTTTTGAAACCATTATTGTTTCTTTTGTCACACTCGAGTATTTTAATTTAAGTTCAGACATCTTAAATTTTGGCCTCCATGATCATGTACGGTGTATATTTGATAAAATTCTCGAATTCACAATCTCTAGACCCCTCCGAACACCTGGAGGAAGGTAATAGCGTGATTTTAATATTTGTATCAGATATTATTCTCTAGCATTTTAAGTGTAGAGAATCGAATCATACAGGTTCTTAATTTTAACATCCAAATTTAATTTACTTATTGACAGGAATTATTTTTATATTATTTATCTTATTTTTTACGTTATTACATAATAATATGTTACCTACATGCAGTGACGGATTTTAAAAATTTGTCTGAGGGTGTCTTGAAAAATAATGTGCGTTTAAAAGGTATGTAGTCATATTATTTTTATTAAAAATAAGTATTGACTCTATTTTGTTTAAATATATATAATATTATATACATATGTCGGTGTCTAGTGCCCCCGGAAGGCCGAAATTCGCCACTGTTACCTACATACAATTAAAGAGATAATTAACAAAATATACGAACAATAATTATAGTAATTAAAATCAAGAACTATTGAACGATCCAATAAATCTACTCATATTTAAATATAATAATAATAATGTCAAAAAATTATACCATTCTTTAGTATTGAGTTATATAAGTTATCTACCTAGTAATGTTATATGAAATTATGAAACAATATTATAAGTCATGCTATTTGATTTCGTCAAAAATTAGTTTAACCTAAGTTATCTAGCTATTGACTATTATTGATGTATAATAGAAAAATAAATAACTAATATAAATATAACTCTTTTATTACCATTTTACCTAGGTACCGACTTCGTCTTTCGACGAGCGTTTTTCATTGTTTACAATGATGTATTATTGGATTCAATAGTTTAACACATTCATTACAGAAACCTATTCAATTACGAGTTACACTTTCGACACCTTCTATATAGCAGATTGAATTCCCAGGTTTTACAAAATATTAATGCCTAATCAATTCTCAACTCTAAAACAATAATGATTTAGGTGCCAGATACCAGTGTACCTCTACCACTTATGAATATAATATACTGTTGGTAATAAATTACACTATATTAATAATAGTTAGTAGTAGTATTGAGGTTATATCGAAATATCTATAGAAAATAGTTGTTTTTATACCTATATATTTTAGATTTTTTGATTACAGTATTGGTAAATATTCATGGGAATCTTTGTTTTCAATTTTCAACCATAAGGCTATTAGCTATAAAAATTGAACATTTTATAATTTTTTAGTCACAATAATTGAAAGAAAATCGTTGTATAAGAATTCATCAATTTACGGGTGAATATCCAATGTATAGCTTCAAAAGCTCGTAAAAAATTAATTTGACTTACCAGTAAACTTGTTTTTTGTTAAATGTATGGAAACTTAAGAAGAATCTTGTATTTAATTTTCAAAGATTTGATATAAATAGAATGTTTTTTATGGATTTCTAACTCGAAATTATTTGTCAATTTTCGTATTTTAAAATGAATTTTGTCAAAATGGCAACTTCAGGCACTCAAAATTGGATTTACGCTTAACATTTTTTTTTAATTTCCAATAACATAAACTTATTAGGAACATTGCATTACATTTTCAAGTTTTTTGACTAGCCGAAAAATGTTGTATGAACAATAGTTAAAAAAATCTAATAAAACACAAAATTGTCATATGCCTATATATAGCTTAAAAAGCAAATGTTATGGTGTGTAGAAATTGCTAATATAATCATTCTGTGAAAATTTCAACTATATTCTGTTATTTTTTTCAAAACTTTTGTGTAAAAATCTCAGTTTTTCCTTATTTTTTTGGTTGTTTTTCCTGGCGCTTTTGAAAACTATTGGACATTTTTTACTTTTAACCTCCCAAAGTACCAACTAGATTCACTTTCCTACCAGAAAAGATGCTGCTGAGTGGAAGAAAATTTAAGTATTTTTAGTGTACCAAAAGAAGACAACAGACACAAAAAAAAAAGGTGGGCAAGTGAATGTCGCTCTGCTGTACAGTAGGTTACAAGTGAGTCACTGTAATTGATGGTGTTAAATTTGAATTCAATGATATAACATCATTGTATAAGAAAAATGATTCTGAGCGAAAACGGTCAGTCAGCCTATGATATTACCAAGTATACTTGATGATGTTATTGTGAATAAAGTAATTAATATATAACCTATTTACATGGAATCTTGTTTTAAATTGTCAATCCTTAGCTACAAAAGTTGATCATTTTATACATGTTTAACTACAAAATAATTATAAAATTATAAATTTGATAAATTTTATCAAAATGTAAACTTTAAATACTTATAAAAAAAAATTGTGCAAATGTATTTTTAATATTTTTCAACTGCTTTTAGAACGATATATCAGGAGCCTTATATTAAATTTTCACGCTTTTTTACCCAACAAAAAATTTTTTATTGATATTTACAGAAAAAAAAACTAAAAAAATTGAAAACTGACAATGTCCGTAAACAGCTCAAAAAGACTCAAATTATTTTCAAAATTTTATCATGTATAGAAAATGCTAATATAAACATTTAGTGAAGTTTTGAAGTATCTACAGTCATACGTTTTTTAATTATAACAAAATAAGAAAATCGTTACATGAGAAATGGAGTGAATATCAAATGTTGTAAAAATATGAATTTCAAACGCTCATAAAAATTTAATTTGACTTTCTTGTAGACGTTTTTTTTTTGATAAAGGTAGAAAAACTTATGGATAATTTTGTATTACATTTTCAAATATTAGATTTAAAAAGAAAAATTTTTATGAATTCTTAACTCAAAATAATTTGCTAATTTTCGTGATTTTTCCGTATTTTGTCAAGATTTGAACTTTAAATGCTTATAAATAAAAACTGTGACTAGGATTTTTAATATTTTTCAAATAGCATAGTAACAGTATTAAAGTATTATAACAGTATTTAAGCCTTGTATTAAAGTTTCAAGCTTTTTTAACCAACAAATACAATTTTATTGATATTTGTAGAAAAATAAAACTAAAAAAATTAAAAACTGACAATGTCCGTAAACAGCTCAAAAAGAGTCAAATTATTTTTGTGTATAGAAAATGCTAATATAAAAATTCAGTGAAATTTTCAAGTATCTACGGTCATTTGTTTTTGAGTTGCATTAAAAACCAAAATCGATTTTCTCGAAAACAGATTTTGCGTAAAAATTCCCATTTTTCCTTAATTTTTCTTTTGTTTTTCACGGCGCTTTTGAAAACTACTGGGGAATTTTTACTTTTGACCTCCCAAAGTACCAACTAGATTCACTTTCCTATCAGAAAAATTACTATTGAAGAAGATCCAAGTTTTACTGTCCTAAAAGGTGATGACAGACACAAAAAAAAATTAAAAAAACACACATTGTAAAATCAATACATTCGTCGCTTCGCTTAGAATCTAAAATTAAAAAAACTCATATCATTCTAAAATCAATACATTTAGCGCTCTGACCAAAATCTAAAATCTAAAAATCTGTTGTAGATACAATGCATGTGTGTTATAATTTTTTTTTTTTGTGATTCCTATTTACAGACTTGGATTTATAATATTGCTTAGTGCTTACCATTATTATCGTAATGGCGCAGGTGGTGATGATGCTGTGTACAGCGATGGTTCGACCAACGTGGCAGTGGCCGATGGAGGTCTTCTTCTACGTGCCACATAATTTGTCAACGTGTTCGGTTTAACCAAGACTATAAATCCCGGAAGGATGATATAGTTTAAAAAAATATTTCCTCACCGAGGATAACCGATATTCACAGTGGCCGACGGTCCTCGTGGAGGAATTGTGACTGCAACTAAACATGTGCGTTACGTGTATATATATCATATTAGGACACTGTGTAGGTGTTATTAAGAATACGTAGCGTCAAAATTGTATACGCAAGCGCCGTACACACTACATGCCGGCGCCGCCTACATAATACTATGTTGTATAGGTAACCGATTTCGGTTGTAATTAGTGCAAAGATATGTTTTGAGGCTTCGTCGATCCCACCACCCTGTGATGAGGAATTACACGCATTGAGTATTTTCCAAAAACATTGAACAATTATCGAAAGTGTGTTTTGTACAACAAGTACAGTACCTATATGTACATACTATAATCAAAGGCGTCCGCAGGAATTTGTCAAGGGGAAGGCTAAATATTTTCCTTTTTACATTTTTTTGTCTCACTATCCTCTTAGTTATAAAGTATTTTTGTGACATGTTTTCTTTCATATATACAAGGAATGTAAAAATATTTATAAATTATACGTACATAGTTAGTTAAAACTTAATCTTACAGCATTAATTTTAACTTATTAAATATATTCTTTTTTAATAAATAAAATGTTACTGTTGAATTTATAATTTTAAGTAATCTATAAAATTAAATATTTTTAGCTTATTTAGTTATTGATACAACAGACTTGAAAAGTTGTAACAATAAATTGTAGGTATGTCATCTATGAACTATTTTTATCAAAAAAAGTAAAATCTTGGTTGACACTGCAGTATTGCACTTGGTCCCACCACTACATCTCATAATCTATAAAAGCAACGTTCATAGTTCTAACTCTGAATCCAGTGTAATAAAAACCACTCTGTAAAAAAAAAAAAAATATTTTTATTTTTAATTTAAAAAAAGTTTCTTTTGAGTTATTTTATATTACAATGGTAATAATTGAGGTTGGGATTATAATGCACTTTGCATTGTTTTCCAAATCTACGCGATACTTATTTTATAACATACATACCTACATTAAATTTTTAAATTTTAAGGTAATTTTTTGCATTTAAAGATTTTCAGAGCACTTTGAAGTTTTTTCTAAATTTAAATTTAAAATTTTATTTCTAAATTTGCACATGTTTTTACATGATTTTTATAATAAATATATAATCCAAAGTCTAAACCTATAGGTACTGAAAAAAAATAGTTAATTTTCAGATTAAATAAGTAGTCCAAACGATATACTATCATTTAAAAGTTTAAAATGTATATATTACAATTTAAATCTTTTGTATTAAAAATAAAAATAATTTAATGCACTATTTAGAATTGTTAGGTCATTTTTTAGTTTTTTTAGAACATGAAAATCATCAATAATAATATATGATAACCAACCCAGAAAAAGCCAAGGGGGGGGACTGCCCCTACTTGCCCCCACCGCGGACGCCCATGACTATAATACTACATACAACGAATGGCTGGCTCGAGTGGTGAACATTTAAATCTTCTTGACGAATATATAGCTTCACTTCGCCGAGTTTCATCCGTTTTTCAACGTATTATAATTTATAAACCGTGTATTTTAATACTTTAAGGGTTAATGATAGGTAGATAATAAATAATAATATTATCGAATAAATATTGAATAAAGTATAGTATACTGCAATATTACCATAATATTGTAAATTTGTATGCTATACTTAATTTTTTTTCACACCATTGTCATCGCGTATCCATTTGCTTGAATGATACATTTAAAGACTAATAATTCAGTAATAAGAGACCTGTTTAAAATCAGAATTATTCATTTTGTGAAAAATAACCAGCTATTACTTATCACAAAAATTTTTATTTTTTTAATAAAAAAAGAACCTATAATATTATTTAATTAAATATCATTAAGAGGACCCACATGCGTTGCTCCGTCTTACAAATGTACAACATAGTTAATAACATACAACTGTTTTGCGCGAGAAAGAACCGAGAAGGCTACAGTACACATAGCTAAGAAACGAGATTTTCACCACATAAAAAAGAGAACTTTGGCTGTGAAACGTTGTTTTTATTTTTCTGATAACACTCATATGAAAAAAAGTTCTTACTGTTTTAAAAACCATTATTGTTTGTGTTTTTCAAAAACTTTTTTCATATAAAAATATCAAAAAAATAAAAACAACGCTGCACAGCCAAAGTTCTCCTTTTTATGTTCTGAAAATCTCGTTTCTTAGTTATGACTGTAGCCTTCTCGGTTTTTTCTCGCGCAAAATATTTTTTGCTATGTTGTACATTTGTAAGACGGAGACGACACATGTGGGTGTAGCGTCCTCTTAATAACGATCTGAAAAACAAAATAAAAAGAAGGTGAGCAAGTGGATGTTGCTCGGCTGTACAGTAGGTTAAAAGTAGTTCACTATATAATGGATGGTATTAAATTTGAGTTCAATGATATAATATTATTGTACCTATACGAAAAACGATTCTGAGCTGAGGCGGTTCGTCTGTGTGTATATTTTAAATTATGTTTATACCTCTTTTTATTACTTATTAGTTATTATCTATTAATACGGTAACGGTAGCCGGTAAGTTGAATTAATATTATAAAATTACAACAAAATAACTAATATCGTTATTCTTTATTATATTTTAATATATAATTACGTGTATGTATATGTAATTTAGTATGTAATTTCGTCCGAATTCGAACATAAAATAACTTGAGATTTGTTGGTTACAGAATAACCTACTTACGTGGAACCTTGTTTTAAATTTTCAATCCTTAGCTATAAAAGTTGAACATTTTAGAGTCGGGCCACACATAATATAGCGGTTGAGCCGCAGCAGTTGTACCGATAGTGGTTCAACAGCCGTGTTACCATACACATATAGGCGGTTGAACCTTGCGTGGTTATGCCAAAAATATTGCGTGAATGAAAAATTATTAGATCAAAATTTAATTAAAAAATTGAGTGTTCATCCACAAACAATTTTATGAACGTATGACAATAGATATCTTACAAAATTCGTAAAAATCAAGAAAATTTGCAAATTATTTTGAGTTAAAAATTCAAAAAAGTTTTATACATTTATCTAAAATTTAAAAATGTAATTCAAGATTCCTAGCTCGTAAGTTTTCCTTTAAAAAAAAGTTTACTAAAAAGTCAAAATTAATTTGTGGTGAGCATTTAAACTTACGACATTGGATTTTCACCCGATTTCTCATAATATAACCTTTATCATAGCATTTTGTTTTAATTAAAAAAAAACGAATAATCGTCGATATTTTTAATTTTACCAAATGTGTATTTTATCATTTTCTGTTTTCAATAGCATGTAAAAATTATCTTGATTCTTTTGGAGCTACTTATAGTTTATAGACATTTTCAATTTTTAATCATTTTGTTGGGTCCTAATGTCCTACTGCTTAAAAATGTTAATGCAAATTGTAACATAAGTTGTTATTATAGAAGTTGAAAATATTAAAGGTTTATAGGAATGATTTTTTATTATGAGCATTTAAAAAGTTCAAATTTTAACAAAATCTCGAAAATCGCAAATTATTTTTTAGTTAAAAATGTATAAAATGTTCAATTTTTACAGCTAAGGATTGAAAAAAAATGATATTTAAGTTATTTATTTTACTATTAGTAATACAATAGCTAAGTAAAGGTTGAATTGATTTTCGCCGAAAACATTGCATTTGAAAAAGTTATTGTGCATATAAAATAATATAATAATATACTTAAAAGGTTTCTAGTACCCACGAATAATATTTTTATATTACAACAAAGTAACTAAAATTGATAGTTTTTGTTTAAACTTATAGTTTTATCCAAATGTATAGTTAAAATCTATAAAAATATCGGTTTATTTATTTTTTAGATTAAAGTAAAAGTATGAACTTTAGATTGTTTAGAATTACATAATTATAGAAATCTTGTTTTAAATTGTCAATCCTTAGCTATAAAAAGAAAATGTTTGATGAATTTTATAATCTATGGTTATTTGTTTTAGAGTTGCACCAAAAAATCTGAAGTATTTTTACTGCCACAAATGGTGATGCCAGGTAGAAAAAAAAACACACAGCATGTAAAAATCAACTATGATCCAAAATTTAAGTATACGATCATACAATTAACAATATTTTGATAATTGTGTATAATATAATATATTATAAATGAATATGTGTACAAGCACATAAAAGTATTCTATATAATATTATAGTTTTGAAATTAAAAAGAAATCAACGTAAATCAATACGTATACTGCCATCAAGTAAGCAGTTTTAAGAACTTTACATATTTAAAACTAAATAGATATCATTAAAAATTCAAAATGTACGTATGCTGGTTGTCAGCAATCGAAAAAAAAAATATTAATATTAGAGGTTTAAACTAATAAGAAATTAGTAATATTTCAATAAGTGGATACGGTCTACGAGCAAGTAAACAATTGTTAGTGCTTTAAAGAGTTTAATTTAACTACAAGAAAAAGTAATTACATATTAAATACGTGTACTACCTATACTAGGAGAAGGAAAATTTCTTAAATATTAAAGATTCAACATCATGTTCTAATTTAATTATAAATAAAGAATAATTCTATTTTAACGTATTAACTTTATCAGTAGTTATACCACTAGAATACAAAATATTTTTATGAATTTTGAATCTTTATTTAAGTAAGCATTTAATTTAAATACAAATAAATACAAATAAATAATTATATAATATTATAATATATTATAATATGTGTTCTATACCAGCACGGCAGAATACAAAAACAATTTATAATATTAATGCTTTAAAAACAAGATATCAACATAATTAAATATGTGCAACTACTTATACTACCAATTACCATCAAATAGTCAATGAATTTATATACTTAAAACTAAATACAAATCATTATAAAATCAAAATGCACGTATATGACCAGCAATAAAAAAATAATAATGATATATTAAAGCTTCAATATCATGTTTTAGTATAATTATTTATTATAATGACATTTAACTTAAACTATTGAAACACAAGATTATTTACGGATTTTAAATGTTTAACTTAACTAGAAAATATCATTGTAGTTTGTAAGATCAATACATTCTTTCTCTTCGCTCTTAATATTCTAAAATTTAAAAATAAAAATCGCAACGTAATGAAATTACAATTTATTTTTTTTTAGGTAGGTACTACATTTTGATTTTTGTGATCGGGATGGTGTGGGTTCGAATTTGTGGTTGGGTTTCATTACAATATTTATCTAGTTTTGACATAACGTTAATCTAGGCATGCTTACACATATTTTAAATGTTTGGTATAGGTTATAGAATACAGGTCATTTATTAAGTATTTTTATTTTTTTTATTGATATTTTATAAATTTTGGTAAAATACTAGAATTAATTTTAAAAAAAAATAGAAAACATTTTTCTAAATAATTTTCCAATATTCGTGATTTTGATGACTTTTGTCAAAATTTTGACTTCAGACACTCGTCAAAAATTATTGTAGATTCACGCTTAACTTTTTTTTTAATTTCTACTATCAAAAACTTATAATAGGAACGTTTTATTACATTTTCAAATTTTTTTATCAAACAAAAAATATTTTCAAATTACAATAATTAAAAAAATCTAATTAACTCGAAATTTCCTTATGACTATTAATTGCTCGAAAAGAGTCGCAATATTTCGAAAATTATATGGTGCCCAGAAATTTCTAATATTCAGTGAACATTTCGTGTACCTATCTAAGTAGTTTTTTAAAAGTTACACAAAAACAAAAATCGATTTCGTCGAAAACCAATTTTGTTAAAAAAATGTTGACCTCCCTCCTAATGCACCAACTATAGAATCACTTTCCCACCAAAAAAGATACTGAAGTTGAAAATTAAAGCATTATTTCGACTACTTATCGTGTACACAGAAAAAATAAAAACAAACTCGGCACTTAGAATGTTTACCACAAAATTAAATCATTGTACTATTAGTAAAAGAAATTACTTTATTTTTTAACAGCAATATAAATACATCATAATATTATATATTATTTACTAATAAAGTCTTGGCAGTTGGCTCAGAATCGTTTATCGTTTACATTGAATTCAAACCGAATATTTTTAGATTCTAAGTGGAACGATGAATGTATTGATTTTACAATGATGTGTGTTTTTATATTTTTTTTATTTTTTTTTGTGTCGAAAATTAGCAAATTATTTTGAGTTGAGAATTCATAAAAATTTTTCTCTTTAAATCTAAGATTTGAAAATGTAATACAAGATTACCCATAAGTTTGTCTACCTTTATCAAAAAAAAAATGTCTACAAGCAAATTAAATTAAATTTTTATGAGCGTTTGAAATTCATATTTTTACAACATTTGATATTCACTCGATTTCTCAAGTAACGATTTTCTTGTTTTATTGTAATTAAAAAACGAATGAATGTAGATACTTGAAAATTTCACTGAATGTTTATATTAGCATTTTCTATACACGATAAAATTTTGAAAATAATTTGACTCTTTTTGATCTGTTTACGGAAATTGCAAGTTTTCAATTTTTTAGTTTTTTTTTCTATAAATATCAATTAAATTTTATTTGTTGGGAAATAAAGCGTGAAAATTTAATACAAGGCTCCTGATATATTTTTACAATAGCAGTTGAAAAAAATTAAAAATCCTTAGTCACAGTTTTTATTTATAAGCATTTAAAGTTCAAATCTTGACAAAATACGGAAAAATCACGAAAATTAGCAAATTATTTTGAGTTGTGAATTCATAAAAATTTTTCTTTTTAAATCTTAGATTAATTGAAAATATAATACAAGATTATCCATAAGTTTGAAAATTTAATATAAGGCTCCTGATATATCGTTCTAATAGCAGTTGAAAAATATTAAAAATACATTGGCACAATTTTTTTTTACAAGCATTTAAAGTTCAAATTGTAACCTACTGTACAGCAGAGCGACATTTCATATTTTTACAACATTTGATATTCACTCGATTTCTCATGTAACGATTTTCTTATTTTATTATAATTAAAAAACGAATGAATGTAGATACTTGAAAATTTCACTGAACGTTTATATTAGCATTTTCTATACACGATAAAATTTTGAAAATAATTTGACTCTTTTTGATCTGTTTACGGAAATTGCAAGTTTTCCAATTTTTTAGTTTTTTTTTCTATAAATATCAATTAAATTTTATTTGTTGGGAAATAAAGCGTGAAAATTTAATACAAGGCTCCTGATATATTTTTACAATAGCAGTTGAAAAATATTAAAAATACATAGCCACAATTTTTTTTTATAAGCATTTAAAGTTCAAATTTCGACAAAATTTATAAAATTTATAATTTAATAATTATTTTGTACTTAAAAATTTATAAAATGTTCAACTTTTATAGCTAAGGATTGAAAATTGAAAACAAGGATCCGCGTAAATAGGTTATATATAAATTACTTTATGCATAGTAATATCATCAAATATACTTAGTAACATCATAGTCTGACTGACCGTTTTCGCTCAGAATCGTTTTTCTTATACAATGATATTATATCATTGAATTCAAATTTAACACCATCTATTGCAGTGACCCACTTGTAACCTACTGTACAGCAGAGCGACATCCACTTACCCACCTTTTTTTTATTGTACCTAATAATATTATGAATTATGATCGTAATGAAAGTTATTTGGATAATAAGAGTTGCTGAAGACGTCGTGTAACTAACGGTTTGTTTTCACTCGGTTGGTATATGCGACTATATAAATTGTGGAAACGTTGTAGAAACGTTGTGGCATCGGTGGCGTCGGTGGCGTCAGTGGCGTCTGATCAGAATACATGTACCAGGAACGTATGCTGTGACGTCGTGTTCGTGATGGCTGTTGAACGAGTTACAACTGCCGCCGTCACTGGCGTCTGGCACCGAAACAGATGAATAGAAGCAACTAGTCTATGCGATCCTGGTACCCGTAACGTACATCTAGTGTTGTTAAATACGGTATTTTATTTTTACTAGGTACAATATACCTATATTTTTGTATCATACGTGTATTCTACACTGTGTGTATTTAAGTAGGGTACTATAGTATAATACAGTTTTGTAATATACCATATTGTAACATTCAAATTCCTTTATTAAAAATAAAATAATATTTAAAATTTAAAATTACATACTTCCAAAAATTGGACTTACTCATTATATTACTCAACCATTTCAAGTTTGAAAATTGAATGTTATTAATACAAATTAGAGAAATTAAAAAAATAAAATAAAAAGTAATACCTATCATTGAGTATAGTCGTATAGATAATATATAGTACTGTCTATACTGAATAGGTAATATATTTAAGCATCCCTCTACATAATTTATATTAATTGTTTAGTAATTGTTATCTCTCAAAAAAATGGGTTATTTATGATAGGAACCTACTAACTATTAAGTATAAAACTATGTGAGAAGGCTATTTGTATTGAGATAAAAATACAATTGTAATGTAATGTAATTGTTAGCGAGCTGTTTTTTTTCAGTTTTACAATGGCGTGCCGGTCGAAAATGTTGCCTTTCAAAAACTAAAATGACGAAACCACTGCTACAAATCGCAACCAAAATTGTCCTCTCATTCGGGGCATTTTTTTTTCGATGGATGTGGACGTGTGCTATGAGAACTCTTTAGGGTGTTTCAGCTTTTGAAACTTGCAGACGAGCTTCAGTCGAGTCGCACAGTTACGAGTAGTCACCTATAGTAATTTGGGGCTATAATAATATCCTTCGTGTACTTGCGTTTGACATTTTACGCACAAACGCACATGTCAACACGTGACCCGCGTGACACTTCTCTTCGTCTTCGTCCCCGTCTGACACATTTTTGATCTGAGAAAAAGAGTGACACGCGTGCCTCCCACACGTTGAATTAGTACGAATACGGCTCAGCGCCAATCCTGCAATAATTGTAATTAGCGCCCTCCTGCCCAGCACTACACCCTCGGCAACAACAGTTAAATTACGTTTATTAGTAGTGCCGTTTGCTATTACTTATATTTACACCGTCGCAAAGGTTATACAAGGTACCTAAATAATATTATATAATATATATTGTAGTGTCGTTATCGACTGCACGCGCCACCAAACAAGCGTACAATGTACAAATACAATCATATACACACCGACCAATCGAATAGGGTTTCGCTTTCCGATTTTAATTACCACCAGTAGCGGCGGAATATCTACTTTTATATATAAAATAAACTACACCCACGTCGTTTCAATATGATATAACAATACATTTTACGTCACATCATTATATAATACGCGGTCGAATAAAATACAATAAATTGTAGTCAAGTTTCGACAATCGTAATTATTTCATATTATTTTTCGTCTTCGACAACAAAACCTCTGGACAAGTATAGATAGGTAGGTAGATAAACTCTATTATATTGAGTTGATTCGCTCGGTTGATTACGTTTTTTATTTCCTCTACGGAAACGAAAAATACAGTTTACCATTGATAAAGATAGATTATTATAGAAATATAAAAACGTTCGAGTGCGGGACAACTATGTATAAGAGTTATGACGTAACACACGTATGGGCGTATGGCGTATATACGATAATAATATTCGTCTAAAATAGCGAAGTATAAATAAATTGAAAACAAAAAATTGTGAATAAAAATACTTAGTAGTAAATATGAAATATAAGTACCTATTATAATAGCGAACGAGGAAATGTACCTAGACGACTACATACGGCTATATTGGCTAGACATATGAAAAAATATTAAGTATAGCCATATAGGTATTATGACAAATATTTTTATATGTGTCATAATTATTATACTTAATATAAGATATAAGTAATATTTAAATGTTAAATTATCATTACACAATACCAAAGCACTGAAAAAAAACAAAACATTTAAAAATGAAGGAAAATATTTTTCATTAATCTTTACTCATGAGTTAAATTATGGGTTTTGCGCTTCCATGATTGTTAATAAATGTATGTTGTCATCAAAGTCATATAACTATTAAGATATATTTTAGGCATTTTTTTTTTACACAATTCGTATGGCTACTTTTTTGTAGTTGTTTTTGTTACCCAGAAATTATTATAATATTGTTCTCATTTTGTTTTGTGTATTTTAAATTAACTATTGTGTGTTGTATGATATGTATTATAACAAAATATAATATAGAGATAAATTTTTAATACATTCTCTAACCATTTTTTTTTTTTGTTATTAGTATACGTAAAATTAAAAACTATATGAATATCCATTATCACCTAACCATCGCTATATAGTCTATAACAACCTAAAATGTAGTTATTACTTACCTATTAGTTATTTGTTGTTGGAAGTCATTGGCATACCGAGGGCGTGTTATTACTAATAAATAGGTATTGTTGTATCCATGTAAACATAAATATCAGTCTTAAGAGAAAAAAGTATAAAACGATGAAGAAAAGTATAGGTAACCGCTCTGCTGGTTACCTAGGTATAAGTGCGTGTGTACCTCGTCATTAGTAAGTCACTGTAATTGATGTATTAAATTTGGATTTAATGATAAATCATTGCATACGAAAAATTATTCTAACTGAAACCCGTCTATCTGCATATATTACTAAGTATATTTTATGATATAGGTACTAATATTTCTATAAAAGTAGTTTATTTTACTATTTTACTTTTAGTGATACGGCGGCAGGTTGAATTAATTTTTGCCAAAAACATTGCATTTTAAGATGTTAATGTGTAGGTATATCAAATGTAATAATACACGTTAAAAAAATACGAATAACATATTTAAATTACAAAATAAATCTAAATATAATCGAATTTCATCCAAGTTTAAACTTAAAATGTCTATAAAAAACTGTGTTTACTTTACCTAAACCTATACATATTTTTGAATTTTTTGATTACAGTATAAACTATTTATGAGAAACATTGTTTTAAATGTTCAATCTATAGATGTAAAAATTGAACATTTTATAATTTTTTAACTACAAAATTATTTGTAAATTATCATGATTTTGAAGAATTTGGTAATTTATTTAAATGGTTTTAAAAAAAATCGTTCATATGTATATTTAACAGTGGCGTAAATACGATGATTCAAAGGGTACAGTTGTACCCGGGCCCAAAAGTTTTACTAGTATTCAAAAATATTTCAAAAAAATTGAAGTCATTATATAATTATTACTGCCGGAACGAAAATTCTGAATTATTTGCAAATTGTACCACTAAAAAAACCAGATGTCCAGATATATATTATAATTAACCCCTTAAAACAGCCGTATGCAAAATTCAAGAAATGCTTGATAATTTTGAAAAAGTATATGAAGGTATACCTAAGCATTATCAAAGACATGGGGAGTTAACCCAAATTTTACTAAAATACGAAAATAAAATATCTCCTATTTGAATGTTGATGAATGTTTAATGTTTGATGTTTTGACATAAATTTTGTAACTATTACTAATTTACAAATAATAAGCATCAAAGCACTATGAAAGGGATGTTGGAAGTTTTTTTAAGTTTTTAGCTAATTTATGGTTTTTGTATTATATTAATACAGTGGGAGAGGGCCTGTGGTTATTTTTGTAACCGGTCCCAAATTTTAAAGTTATGCTTCTGGTATTTAAAATTTTAAAATTTCTATAATAAATTAACAACACCTTTTGAGGAATCTTGTATTACATTTTCGAGCTATTTTTAGTCGAAAATAAAATTGCATTTTTTCATGCATAAATCGAAAAAAACTAAATAAAGTTGAATAATTAAAATACTAAAAAATACTTAAAAATAGTACAGACTATGATGGATGTTCGGCACCAGATATCGGCCAATCTAGTTTTAGAGTTTTAACAGGTCCCAATAGTTGAAGCCATTTTTTAAAAAGACAAATTACATTGATTCATTATTATTTTATATTTTTGACAGCGTACACATGTCTCTATACTTTTTGGTTATTTTTATAATCATACTTCCTATTTTTTCATTGTTTTTTTCCTCATGGGAATCGTGTATAATCTATAATATGCATAATGCATATATTCAAGTACTTATATTTGATTATTTTTGTTGTTATTACTTACTTAATTCAAACAATTTTAAATTTTCTATCGTAGTCTCTTGTCAAATAGTTTTGTACTTTGTATAGAAATTGCTTTAATTATGTACCTAAGTACCTATGTATATTTAATTTTAAGAAAAATAATTTATACATTCCTCTCAATTTCATATAAATATATACACTTAGTCATGGATACAGAATTACAGCGTAGATAGGTACTTAGAGAGGACGCTACACCCTACACCCGCATGCGTTGTCACCGTCTTACAAAATATGTACAACATATCAAAAAATTTTTCGCTGGATATAACCACTCAGGCTGTACTGCAGTAGCGCCGAATGCAATTAAAACTGGCAGTTCAAATAGTTCGATTGAACCACCCACTCCTTCAAACTACTATGAAACTGGCTCAACTAATTATGTATAAATAATTTAATGACATATCTGTGTTTAATTATAGCAGAAATACTAAGAAGTATGCTCTATTATTTAATATTTTACCCAACACCCACCCATTATTAAGGCAGTTCAATTTAACAACCTAAAGTACGTTTTTCGGCGCCACTGGGTTGTAATGATAGTTAAAACTCAAAATGTATATACAATATTGTATACATATATAGCTGAGAATATTATCTGTGAAATATTATTTTTATTTTTTTAATATCACTGTATGAAAAAAGTTCTTATTGTTTCAAATTTCATTATTTTTGTGTTTTTCAAACTTGAATAACTTTTTTTGTAGTTTCGATATCGAAAAAATAAAAAAAATGCTGCACAGTCAAAGTTCTTCTTTTTGTGTGGTCAAAATTGCGTTTCTTAGTAGCACTCTTGGTTCTTTCCTGCGTAAAAAGTGTTTTCTATGATTTACATTTGTAAGACGGAAACAACGCATACAGGTATGACGTCCTCTTAAGGTAGGTATATTATTTTATAAATAAGGGACAATAATTACGCAGTATGCAATCTGGTTTGACACAATATGGGTCGTAGGTGTGGTTATATACAGATACAAGTGAAAATTGTTCATATTAAAAATCATAATATAAGGTTTAGAAATAGATTTTTGAAAATCAAAGTCATACACGAAATCTTTCTTTGGCATGACAGATTTTCCTGCAAGGCATGTTTTTCTGCAAAATAAACATAAGGTCACATGCAGGCTTTTTAAAATGTAGATACCTATATTATAATATTTGTATAGCACTGTAGCAGCATTAGAATTTTTAAGTAAATTTGATGATGATGTTAATATATGCACAAAATAAAAAGGATATTAAAATCATAATATCAAATAATAAAATAGTATAATACAATTTAAAATTATATAATAAAAGCATGAAATACAATATAGATATTATTGTACCTACCTACGTATAAAACTCGCCGGTTGTCGTTTACGCATCACTATTGTTATTTTTGACCTTTTTTGTAAGACAGCTGTGCATCGTTTTTTGGATTATACATCGTTTGCGCATCGATAGTTTAAAAGGTCGTACATCATTTGCGCATCGATATTATTTAACAATAGAACACAGAAGTATACATTATTTTTTACAAAATATTTGTATTCGGAATGTGCTTAATCCAACAGAGTACAATTTATGTTCAATTCCTAATTGAACTGAACACAATTTAGTTCAATTAATTTTTACTCAAACTACCTATATGTTATATGTATATTTTTTACTATAACTATGACCATGTAATGTGCCTAATTGAACTGAGTGCTACAAAACTTGTGCCTATGTATATTAAATTATTCAATATCTATAATATAATATTATATGTTTGTACAATTATTTTTATACCCTTTTAATAATAACTATAACCTGCCGGAACCAAAAAACCATTTTGTTGTAATTCAAAAATATTTGAAACTTACTATATTATAGTATTAAACTATTGACTATTTGACTTTTGACTTTTGAGTATTTAATTTTAATATGATACACAGCTTACCAGTTTCCAATCTTTGATATAAGATATGTTAAAATATTTTGTAATTTATTAATATTTTTTTGAGTTACAACAAATTAATTAATATTGCTTGATTTGATTTGAGTGTTGATTTTCGTTTAAAATTGAATATTATACCTAGGTATAACAATTTTGATTTTCAAACAAAATTAATGTAGCATTATGATTACTTAATTTTTTTAATTTCAATAAAAGGAGCCAATATAAGGATTTTATTACATTTGCAAGCCTAAGGTTATTAAATTATAAATTTAATTTATTTTTTTAAGTGCGAAGTAATTTGCAAATTTTTAAACAAAATTATATTTTCTATGTTCTAACTAATAAGTGTAATAGTAGAAAATCGAGAGTTTAAAACAAGAATTGTGCATCGCTGGTGCGTACTTGTGTCGTATTGGAAATTTGTAAATTGATCCTATTTCAACAATTTTTGCCGTTAAAAAATAAAAATTTTATCAATGTTTCATCAGAAGCTTTTTTATTCACCTTATGGCAATGATAATTTAAGATGAGAGTTAATTTTTGTAAACATAAATTAACTCTCATCTTATAACCTTTGACTTTGACAATTTATTTCATAGATAAATTTATCTTTTTTCATAGATACCTACAACCTACATATAATTATAGTTTTACGATTGCGCAGGTTTTTTTTCGCGTGCAGTAAGAAAAGTAACTGTACAGTGATACTTGTTACTTTGTGCAGTTCAAAAAAAGAATTTCAAGATGATTTTTATTGTATATTATAAACAATAATTGAATAAACCTCGAATTAAAGAAAAAATTTTCCATTAAAATTAAAAACTGTAATTAATATTATTCATTTTTATAGGTACTATTAGGTATTTGGTGTAAAAGTTTAACACAACAATTTAAAAAAAATTGTTACCTAGGAAATTGATTGTTTTTATTTTTATTAACAACTATTATCTATATTACAAATAAATATTACTTAGTAAATATTATTACTTAGATATTTACAAACAAAATTTTAAAATTAAATAAAAATTGTGCATTAATATAAAATTATTTATTTGGTATATTATCATGGAAATCCGGATTTATTTGTTTTTGCATACCGTTTCTGAGTATATTATGGAGATTATAAAAGTAAAAAATTTAGATATAGTACAGTATACAGTAGACAGTACAGTATAGCCGACACAGTTAAGCAGATAAAACAGTCCGTAAGATTTGGTCTGCGTAGACGAATTCCCTAATCTCTACTATAGTCTATAATCCAAGAGTGGAGTGGGAATACGTTTGTGTAGTCAGAAAAAATCATTAAAAAAATCCTGTAATTGCGGATTGTTATATTTTATCGGTGGCTTTGTTGAGTAAGCACGCCGCACGGTGACGTTCAAGAAAAGTATTCATACCATCACACCGGGTTTGTACTGTTAGGAACCTGGAGGTATATAATAGTATAATTTTCACAATAAATAATAAACAAAACTAGGGAACGGATTTATATTCACAAAAAATCCTCTAAATATGCTTTTAAAAAGACTGTACTTAATATGCTACAAGACATGTAATTAACATTTAATCGAAAATATTTTATAAAATTATGTAAAAATTAAAATTATTAAAAATGGTATTTCATCGTCTGCACTTCGTTCTTCACCAATAACATTTTTATTATACTTAAATAATAAAAAAAAATTTAATTCATATTTTACTTTATTGCACTGGATGTCTTATCATTGACGACCGGTCATAATTTTATCTTTAAAAATATTGTAGGCCCATAGTCTATATTATTATTTAATAATAAGTAAATTATTACCCACTTTCATAAGTAATTTGATAAATGATATATATATGTGGCTGGGCTTGTGCAAATATAACATGGATCAAAAATATTATGCACTATAAAATGATAAATATGTATTAAATTTGCAAAATATGCAAAATAAAACTATAAAAGTAGTGTTATTTAATATTTTAATAAGAATTATCTAATCGGGGACAAAACTCATCAAATGTCAAATAGCTTATCCCAATACTTATATGCATTTGAAAATAAATCCGCTACCTAATCATAATACATATAGGTACCATTGTACGTTTTGCATCATAGATATTTAAATACTTCATAAATTTAAGCATAATTATTGTTAATTTATATAATGTTTATCTTTATATTTATCTTTAACTTTATATATTTATAAATTATATATCCTTTATATCACAGCCTATGTCAGCTGAAGTTCTACTCGACCGATTTTCATGATTTTTATTTAAAACGTAAGTACCTACATATACTTAGTGTGCAGATGCAGTAGCGTAGTCAGGAATTTTTTATGGAGGGGGGGGCTAACCAGGCTAGTATACAAATACAATATATCTTTTATTTACACTTTTTATTTTTTATTAATCTTGATAAAATTCTAAGGTCAACACAGTCAATGGGGGGCTATAGCCCCTTAGCCACCCCCTGGCTACGTCACTTTGCAGATGAGCCGTCTAATGAGAAAATGAATCAATTAAAATAGTTTACGCCCTCACGCTATCTTTAGTTTATAAATCAATTAAAAATATTGTATATTTTTATTTATGCTAGGTTAACTCATTTATAGATTTTGTTGGAAACAATTTTGTACTTACAGTATTTAAATAATGTATTACATTTTTATTCAACAATACAGATATGCAATTTGTACATTAATACTTAATTATAAAGTTACCTATATCACTTTATAGTATTTAAAAATAATATTTGTGTTTTTTTTCCTTTTTCAATATTTTAGTATTTATATTTATTTAAAACATTTTTTCTTATAATTCAGAATTATCTTAATATATATAAATCTCGTGTCACAATGTTTGTCCTCAATGGACTCCTAAACCACTTAACCGATTTTGATGAAATTTTTACTATGTGTGTAATTTGGCCGAACTTAAAAGATAGGCTAATTTTAAAAGGGAAAGGATTAATCCCGGGAGGTGCTAAGACGGGAATTTGAGATTCAGATGACAATTTTTGTTTATAAATGGTTGCCATGGGTTTTTAATGATAATAATAATAAAAAAAACTATTTGCTTTACTTTTTAAATATAAATTATAATATAATATCAAACTATAAAAACGTGAAATAAAAATCTCTGTACAAACTCTGGAACTACTTATCAGATCTTTTTGATTTTTTTTTTTAACGAAAGAGTATTTCACGAAGAAGGTTTATATGAAAGAAAATTTTAGGTTGCTATTGGTTAATCGGTCGTGTTTGTTGATTTGTATTATTATTTTTTGTCAATATACATACATATAATATAATATACAAGAAGATCTGATAAGTAGTTCCAGAGTTTAGTCTGTATAGTTATAGTCTCTGTGTTTATATAGTTAGATATATATATATAAATTAATGTTCTTGGGTAGATTAGACCTCTGGGAAGAAGATAAGTTAATTTACAAAGGGTTAAATTTGTTTTTTTTTATTCATCGGTACGGTTAGATTAGGATAGGATTTTGTATAGGTAAATTGATTATACTAATCCATCGTAGGTAGAATTAAGTAAAACCAACAAACTTGGTATAACTTTGATACTTTAGAGTTAAATCATACACTTACGTACTAACAGCACGGCGGGGTCCGCGATCTACCACAGGTAGATTGCCTACCTGATATATTGTACTACTGCGAATCAGAATTTTTATTCTGGGCAACGGAAAAGTTAAGATAAATTTTGAACACCATACACCGAATATTAAATAACGAATTGAACAAAGTTTGAGTCATACAAAGTTGATACATTTAACGGGCAACGAAGTGCACGGGATCAGCTAGTAATTTATAAATTTTGAGTTAAACATTTTCAAAAAAATATTTAAAAAAAATTATAACTTATAGGTTAGGTTACTTACATGAATACTTAAATATAAATATAAGATAATGAAATAATATAAATACTCAATGATTATTAGCTTAAGAGAAAAGTGATTCACTTGTCACAAATTAATAGATAGGTAATAATATTTGAGACACTGAAAATTAAAAAAAAATATAGTATATTAGTACCTATATAATTATGAATTAAATATTTATATAATGTATAAATGTAGGTACTTAAATGTATATGCTAACATAAAATTTAAATATATTTTTATAAGCATATTTATTAAGTAATTTATAGAGTTTAACCATTTATAGATCACCTAGATTATTAAATATTTAAACAATAAACATTTATTAATATAGAAATACTGCAACTTTTTATTGAGTACTAATTATAGTTCTAACTTATAAATTATAAATTAAAACAATAATTTTTCTTAGTGTATTTAAGAAAAAAAATTATTTTTATTTTCTAGAGTATACAGTAATGATGATAATGATTTTGATCTAAATGAAGGCATTGGTGAGGAAAATTAAGTGTCAGTATAAATAACAAATACTCTTGAAAGTGAACCATCTGTTGATAAGCTCTTAAGTATAACATTACCCACTCACCAACGGTGTGCTGCACACACAATGAATTTAATTGCTTCAGTCGACATCAAAGATCCTGAAAAAGATCTTGTGTATAACACAGTAAGAAAGTTTTCAAAAAGTGCCAAGCAATTTTTTTATAAACAAAATCAGTCTACATTAAGCGCAGACATCATAAAATATCATATTGGTCGTTATCTCATCACGCCTAATGCCATACGGTATTTCCTAATTATTTTAAATAATATTATGCATTAAAAAAAAAAATTAATTATTAATTAATAATATCATATATTTTATGTTTAGATGGAATTCATATTATAATATTATAAGATGCATTATTGTAAATATTGATAAGATTGAAAAAGTGTGTAATGATTTAAAACTTCCTATCATTTTAGGACCTCGGAAGTTTCATTTTTACAAGAATATTGCAATGTAAATTTAATATTTATTTCTTAATGTGTTTAAAATATATTCTAAAGATTGTCTTATATTTAAGTCATGAAACCTATGCTTAGAGCTTTGGACACATTGCAGGGTGATAAAAATGTATCGTTGGGATATTTGCTCCCTACTATAAATGCAGTACATAAATCGTTGAACGATATGAAAAATATAGTTTTTTTGTAAACCATTGGTTATTGCTCTCAAGAGAGGATTAAATATAAGGTAATATATTTTCTGATTTAATTGATAAATTATTCAAATAGCAAACATTAAAAATGCTTTCATTTTTTAATACTGATTTAAAAACTCATTATACAAATATAAACAATATTACTATATCATAACATTTTAAACTAAAACTTTTAAAACTTTAAGGGTACATGGTGACTAAATATTTTTCTTCTATTGACCTCTTAGAGTAAAGTGTGTTTGGAGATGTATTAGGGTGGACCTATTAATATTGTTATTAGGTGGAGTGAAGTTGATTGAAATACCTAGATTTTTTTGTAAATTTGATGGTTTAGCTGTTCCCTATAGTTGAGTATCAGAATATGTAATTCCAAATAGCCATTAATAATGTTTTGTAAAGAATTAATTTGTTTTTAAGATTGATATTTGATTCAGGTTTCTGTATCTTTGGTTGAGTAGTAGTCTTTTTACTATAATATGGTGGGCTCAGTTGAGTCGTTCGTCTAAAAAACATACCTGAGTGCGGGCATTTGATGCAATAGAAATTAGTAATAATGGTGTTGTTTAGAACTAGAATAAACGTCTATATGAAGGGGAAAATATATTATGTGCAATGATTTAGAAGTGTTAATTTTGACTACACTTATTGTACCAAGGGGAAAGTACCTAATTTAAGATGATACGGTATGCAAGAAAAAAAAATAGATGAAACAAACAGAGATTGTTAATATAATAATTATTTTAATTTGTTTTACTCCTAATTAAACTTATATAATGTCAACAAATGTTTTGCTATTAGATCCATGAGATATATGGAGTCAAAGATGTGTCAAGTGGCTGCTTGTATGGTTTCAAAATTCAAACTTAATTGGACGGTAGAAGATAATCGGAACAATATCAAACATACACTTATGGAAACCATAATTGATAACTCATCAATAATAAAAAATTCCCAAGAAAATCTTCACTACTTCCAATACAACATCTACAGAATGTCATAATAGTGACTTTGAAAATGATTTTTTTAGTTCTGAAGAAAATAATGTTTTGGATTCAAATAATGATTATAAACTTCTTGTTGATAATTATTTGTCTAACACAAATATTAAATCTCTTTCAGAATTACCAAATACTTTTTATTATAAATTTAATTAATAATTAAAGAAATATATATTAAGTATAATACTGCCGTCCCTTCATCTGCCCCATCTGCTATGCTCATGTTGAGCGCCTTTTTAGTGCTGGGGGACAGTTACTAAGCAAGAAAAAAAGATCAATGGCAGATCAAAATTTTGAGATGACATTTTTATTAAAATTTAATAGATATTTTGAATAAAAATTTTGTAGTTTTTTATGATTTTTAAATGATTGAGTAATTTAATTTTTCAATTATAAATGTTACAATACAGTATCTCAGCACATTCACACTAAAATTTAAATTTAAATGAATCCAGAGTGAAATATAAAGTTCTAAAATGATATGTAAAAAAGATATGTATCTTTATGCATAGGTATATTAGTATCCAAGTGATGAACACATCTTATTAATTATTTTAATACCTTTTCAATGCATTTTTTTTTTTTTAATTAACTTAACTTAATAATTGAAGTTTACTTAACTTAATTTAAACTTAACTGATGTTTTAAAAATGCCAATTAACTTGATTTTTAACTTAATTGAAAAAAAATATACTTAATACTTAACTTATAACGAGTTAATAAATATCATTAACTTGCCCAGCCTTGAAATTATTACCTTAAGGCACGCCATCACTTCGAATAAAGTTTTGCGTGCACTGCTGCATTATTACATATATTATTTTATTAAAGTCTAAAATGTATTTAAATATACTGGACCAATTAGTTCTGCCTGTTATAAATGTAAAATTTTAATGGTCAAATTATCGTATACCTATTTGAAAAAAAGTTTATTGTGTCCCAGTGGTCGGGCACTCGATAATATGAATAGATGTATACATGTATGTACTTTTACTCAAGTACTTTACAACACCGGGTGTACCCAGGCTATACTAAATACTGAGTAAATTTTATCAATAATAATATCTATATAAGGCCATAAACAACCAAATATAGCAACAAATCGGTACATCTAATCAGTACACTTTTAAACTCTCCAGTAGACTGGGCCACTGTGCTACTGAAAAATTGCACAGTGGGCTGGTGCCATATTATATCCCTCAGGCTTAATAATCCATTTAATCCTATTAATCCATCTGGTATACAGTGCCGCAACAACCTGTGGTAAAATCATAACAATGGGCCCCGGGGCCAGTGGCTGAACTATTTGGAAATTTTTTTCTTTTAAAATATTTATTTGTTATTTAAAAATAGAAGGTTACCTATTGTATATTATTAACTTGTGCCTAGTGACTAGTATGCTTATCAGTTATCGCTGTGCAACCTGCATCACCAAGACAATCCATGTAAGACGTCAACGACTGGACAAAACATATATTCCCTATTTATAGTTTTATAGGAAATGACGGAATATTATTGATAAATCCCAATTTCCCATACCTAATATAATCACCATTATCATAACCAGCCAAACTGTCTTGGGTTTAGTATCTACACTGCGTACACCGTGAACAATATAATATTATTATTATATCAATAATATTATTTAATTAATTGTATTTATCATCGATTAGCATGTTTTTTTACTAATAATTAAAAAAATCTATAAACAATGAGCTCAAAAGTTAAAAGTGGCGCTGAAAAACGGTGATTGAAAAAAAAGAATTATTTGAAAAAGCAGGAACTAATCCGAAGCAGAAAAACTATGGTCATTTGTAAAAATCAATGATGATATATTTTCCCGTCTGTCCTATACAATTCTACATAATATAAGACAATCTATACAATAGTTTAATAGTGCAACATATTATGAAAGATTATAACTAATATTAATGTATAAAATTTTATTATGATTGTTGAATACAATATAATATTAATATTGTTGTTTATTTGTAAAACAATTGATAAAAACGAACTCAGACAATGTTCATGATAGTATTAAAATATGTACAATGTGTTCAATGCTGTTCATCTATCTGTAAGCAGTATAACAGTGTATATTTTATTAACTACATAGTTTACGTAATTAACTACCTACGTATTTACTATTTAATGACTTATTGGTACATGAGCAAAGTTCTGGGGTGCTATAGCCCCACCTAACAAAACTATTAATTTAAATTAACCTATAAACGGCTTATATCTAAATAAAATAAGAAATATTTTTTGGAAAGGTTGTCTTTATATTTTTGGTCACACACACACAAATATGTACCAAGTTGCGGCACTGCTGGTATAATATTATTATTGTTGAGGATTTAGAAAATTTTCTATTTAGAATACCTTGGTAGTAAAGCAACATGATCCACACTCCACTCAACTAAACCGTAAATATTTATAACTATATATAGGCCCACAATTTAATTCAAAATGCATTTTTTTTTTAGAAAGTCCCAGGCAATGATTTTCAAGTACAATATCCGTTTTATACATCAAAGAATTGAAAACATAACTTCAATTTTGAATTTTTATCAGTTTTGGCGTTTTTAGAGCAATAATCGTTGTAATGTTTAGGTAATTTTGTTAATTTTTAGAAGGTTCACATTTATGCATGATATACATTTTTATATTAAACTTAATTGGTACCTACATGATTCAAAACATTTTGTCCCGACCATTCCTAATTTGTCAATCGTACTATTTATATATAATAAACATTAAATACTGAACACTAATTGAATTAAGAACTTAGTAGAATACTCTTGTTAAATAATATTTAATACTATTTATAAACAAAGTTAGAATATTATCCATTTGTTTTCAAATAAACCTCAGTATAAAATGATAATTTAACAAATATTTGAATTCAACTTATAATTAATATTTATATTATTTAAAATATTTATAAATAAATATTGCATAACGCATACCGAAAAAGTCCGAAAAATAGTTAAGTAGTTAATGTTTATTCATAATTAAATTTAAAAAAAAGGATAAAACTTTTAATTTAAAAAACTAATATAATTGTTTTTTCAACATTGATAAATTATAATGAAATATATCATATTAAAGTAGTTTTTAAGAGATTTTTCTGGAAGTAATGGGGGTGACTTGGGAAATAAAGTCAGTGGATGATACTGGTTACGTCATTATTTTGTAAACCGGTGCATCTTAAATTATGTTATCCATACAAAAAAAGAAAAGAATGATGTAAAAAAGTATTCATATCAGAACGATATTTTTAAAATATATTTTCATATTCAAATGTGTACAATTAATTTTTAGAGTTATTTATCAAAAAAATTGTCAAGCGATTTAGGGAACCAACCGGTAAAGTTTAATTTCGGAATTGATGTAGAATAACAATCCTTAAGAGATATAAAATAATCCGCCGGTTTCGAAAAGACTTGTGATGTCATCCTATCGATAGCACCGCTATCACATAAAACTCTGGCAAGCGTCATGAGCTTGATATTCTCCAGTTGATCTTAAATTAAAAATATAGGTTAGTTCAAATTATGTTCATTGATTAAAAATAATTTAGGTAACTAACAATCAGTGAATACTCCTGGTACGTCATAAAAATATCTATCTGCAATTCTAGTTCTTACAAATTGTTCCCTGATGATACACCTCATCGTAGGGCCAACCATTGCGTCGTCAACGTGTTTCTCCAACAATGCACCAACCAATAGATCTATATCGTTCCAAGTTTTGTATAGCTTCAATAATTTATCAGCTGACTAAAAACAACATGCAGAAAGAAAGTAATCAGTACATTATAATTATATTATAATTAAACAATTTCCAGTTTTTTTTTTAAACTTACACCTTCCACCATGATCTCAGACAAATCTTGTAC
Source organism: Sitobion miscanthi (assembly GCA_008086715.1). NCBI lineage: Eukaryota > Metazoa > Arthropoda > Insecta > Hemiptera > Aphididae > Sitobion > Sitobion miscanthi. The sequence continues at coordinate 15,902,155 of CM017804.1, forward strand.
ATTTTCTATGTCTTTTAGTCCACAATATTTTCTAAATTGGGTGTAGCTTGGAATACCATGATCGCGGCTTCGCTGTATATCCAAAGTGACAATGTCCATTCCAAAGGAATTATTATTTGCGTTCATAACATATAGGTAATTTGTAATCTATAAAAAATATTTTAAAAAAAAATAAGTATACGTAATATTGTCTATAATCTTGATGTCATCATCAATAATGTTGTAAAAAAACAAAATTTATGTATATTGATTGTGTTTCAAAAAATTACCGATTCTGTAAACAGCATATCAACCTTTTGTGTAGCCTGCACAGTTATTCCTGTTAGCACATAAGACAAGGGTTGGTTTATTAAAAGCGGTTGGTTGTAAGTTCTCTTTAAGCTATCTTGTTCTGGATTATATAATGAACTAAAATATATGTTGGCTGAGTAGAAACTAAACAAATATTTGCACAAAAATTATAATTAGCGTCTTACGTATAGCAAAATATAACTTTAATATTTTTATTTTTTTCAAACATTAATTCTTATATATAACTGTATATTGTATATTTGTCTTCTTAAATCAATTGTATGTACAATGTTAAGCACATTCCTATTGAAGATATTCATGAAATATAAAGTATTGAATATAAGTACCTAACTATATAAACAAGGGCTCGCATTTGAAAAAAAAAATCGTTTTATTTTATTTAGAATAGTGTTAATACCACCTATTAAATGTACTGACAATAAGTAATAACTTATGCAAGCAGGTAATGGCCCGGATATGGAATATAATATAATCAGTTATAATGGTCCGTATGTACGACATAAATATTTCTACGAAACCAATATACCTTTTAAATAAATGGATTTTAAAATATTACGTTTTACGACATTTTTCATTATATGATATTCTATAAATTATGTTTTGACTAATGTTATATAATATATTTTGTTCGCAGTTGGTGAGTTGATCCCAGAAACCTACTTTATGTATTAGTTGATTCCCGGGTCATTGTATGTCACGGTATACTGGTAATCTCATTACCAGATATCAATTTTTAAAAACAATGTATTATACATTTTATACCACATTAATAAATTTTTTACTAATAATTTTTTAACAAAAAATGTAATGATTTTCAAAATATGAAAAAACTAAAAAGAACAACATTTTTGAGAAACTTGTCGGCCAACCTCATCGTGGTTATTCTTGAGTTAGACTAAAATAGGCTGAATATCTGACTAAATATTGAAATTAATATATAATGACCCGGGAATCAACTCGTACGGTATCAGTCCAGGTGAACAGGTCCCCGGTAATCAATTCGTACGCAGCCATTTTGATAGCTTTTATGTTTTATTTTCCTGTATTCAATTATTTTAGATTATCGCTTTCCGTTATAAATACGTTTACAAATTTCAATCGTTTTTTTTTTTTGTCAAATATATAATATTATAATCATAACATTATTTTAACGTTTGCAAGTCCTGATCTAAACCTATACGTTCAATACGGTACTATATTGTATACATTTCATTTTAATAAAATAATTAAAAAGTTGAACAAGTGGGTATACCAATCTGCTGTACAGTAGTTGTCAAGCATATCGTAATGAATTTTGTATAATATTTGAATTCAATGATAAATGATTGTATACCAAAAACGATACTGAGCGGGGAAGTTGCGTCAGCGTATACTTGTATAAATAATCAAATTTAATAATTAAAAACAAATTAATAAAAGTCAATAATATCTCATGACTATAAATAGCATGACTTTCCGGTGAATTTTTCCTTTTTGAAACAGGTACAAAAACTAGTTGGGAACCCTCAACTAAATTTTTTTATATTAGCTATTAAAAAAAAAATCTTTCATGCATTTCTAAAGATTGTCTGGTTATTAGTTTTGAATTACAATATATACCTACAGTATGTCCCAGAAGTCCCATATCATCCTTAGTATCTCCGTGGAAAATCAATATTTTTAAATGCAATTTTTTACATTAAAAAGTATGGGAATTCTGATTGAATAGTATAATAATCGATTTTTTTTTCAAAATTTTTTTTAGGCAAAAAGATTTAAAAATTCCAAAATTCTTGTTGATTGTTAGCAAAATAGCAACGTACAATTCGCACGCTTTAATCAGAAATTAGAATGCTGATATTTTTTATAACAATCTTATCTAATTATTAGTAAAAGCTTTCAGCTATAAGATTAAAAACTTAAATTTTAATAATATTATTTTCGGTATATTATGTTCGAACCCAATTGAATCGCTAATCATGGAGTTGGCGAACGGCAGTATCGCGGTCGCGAAGCTGTTGCTAACGGTCGGGTCGGCAGTCACGTCGTACATGGTTCTTTGTCCCAGTCCCAAACCGTTTTCCTTGGTGTAGTTAACGCCAAGCAGTGCCGGTAGCCATTCGTTGTACGTGATGTGCTGTATGCAAGCAGTCACGATTTTCTTGGCTTCCCGGAAAATTTCTTCGTCAGTCCAGAAGAGATTTTCTTTATACACTTCTCGGGCTATCCGGTTGTGTTCATTTACCCACAATGTGTACACGGCATTCAGTTGTGGATACGCGTTTGCTCGAATGTCACCAGCCCTATTGCACGTGCCTGGGCCGTTCTGACAAACGTTCGTATCGGTGGTATCCAGCGGCATGCGATTCTTCCTAGGATTGTCATACTTTGTTTTATGTACCAAAAGTAGGCCGAGTGACATTTGTCTCAACGACAATGTCTGTTGCTCCGACGTACCGTATATCATCGATGCGTCTAGATAATGGGTAGCTTGGTTCATCTGTGAAACATAAATACGTATTAAATAGTGACACGAATTTTTAAATATTCTATAAGTTCCTGGGGATCTTGCGAATTTGCAGCATCTGCAGTGCTAAAGACTGAACTGCTGAAAATATTCGCCCCACCCCATGTACACGAGTTTTTATAGTTTGTTTCTTTTAGATTCTGAGCGGAACGAGGATTCTATTGGTTTTATAATAGTGTTTTTTTTTCTTGTATACATAATTTCTAGCAAAAGGAAATCTTCGATTTCAACATATAGTATCTTATATTTTAGCAAATTGGATCAAGATGGTACTTTAAAGAGGTCATTTGAAAAAACCACCGACAAATTACAAAATAACGCTAAAAATAGGGTTTTAATTTCTAACACTTTGTTCACCATAGAGACAAATAAAAATAATAATTTTAGTTATTTTGTTGTAATTTACAATATTATTTCAACTTACAAGCTATAATAAAATATAATAAAAATATAAAAAAGGTGGGTAAGTGGATGTCACTCTGCTGTACAGAAGGTTACAGGTGGGTCACTATAATGGATGGTGTTAAATTAGGATTCAATGATATAATATCATTGTATAAGAAAAACGATTCTGAGCGAAAACGGTCAGTCAGCCTATGATATTACTAAGTATATTTGATGATATTTCTGTGAATAAAGTAATTTATATGTTAACTTATTTACGTGGAAACTTGTTTTAAATTGTCAATCCTTAGCTACAAAAGTTGAACATTTTATACATTTTTAACTACATGTGATAAATTTTGTCAAAATTTGAACTTAAAATGCTTATAAAAAAAAATTGTGCCTATATATTTTCAATATTTTTCAACTGCTATTGTAATAATATATCAGGAGCCTTGCATACAATTTTTACGCTTTTCTACCAAACAAATAAATTTTTATTGATATTTATAGAAAAAAAAAACTAAAAAAATTGAGAACTGACAATGTCCGTAAACAGCTCAAAAAGACTCAAATTATTTTCAAAATTTTATCATGTATAGAAAATGCTAATATAAACATTTAGTGAAGTTTTGAAGTACCTACAGTCATACGTTTTTTAATTATAACAAAATAAGAAAATCGTTACATGAGAAATGGAATGAATATCAAATGTTGTAAAAATATGAATTTCAAACGCTCATAAAAATTAAATTTGACTTTCTTGTAGACATTTTTTTTTTTGATAAAGGTAGACAAACTTATGGATAATCTTGTATTACATTTTCAAATCTTAGATTGAAAAAGAAAAATTTTTATGAATTCTCAACACAAAATAATTTGCTAATTTTCGTGATTTTTTCGTATTTTGTCAATATTTGAACTTTAAGGACTAAGGATTTTTAATATTTTTCAAATGTCATTGTAACAATATAGTAGGATTCTTGTATTATACTTTCTAGCTTTTTTACCCAATAAATAAAATTTTATTGATATTTATAGAAAAAAATACTAAACAAAATGGAAACTGAAAATGTCCGTAAACAGCTCAAAATAAGTCAAAATATTTTCAAAATTGTATCGTGTATAGAAAATGCTAATATAAACATTTGTTTTAGAGTTGCACCAACAACCAAAATCAGATTTTGAGTAAAAATTCCAGTTTTCCTTAATTTTTCTTTTGTTTGTCACGTCGCGTTTGAAAAATACTGAGAAATTTTTACTTTTGACCCCCCCCCCCCCCCCCAGTACTAACTAGATTCACTTTCCTATCAGCAAAGTTACTGTTGAAGAAAATCCAAGTTTTTTACTGTCCTAAAAGGTGATGACAGGCACAAAAAAAAATTTTTATAAAACACACATCATTGAAAAATCAATACATTCATCGCTTTGCTCAGAATCTAATATCTAGACTGACAAACCGTCTCCAATCAGAATCGTTTTGTAACCTACTGTATAGCAGAGCGACATCCACTTACCCTCTTTTTTAAATTATTATCACTAACAGATACAAACAAAACGTATTAAATTATCTATAAGGACGAAATGTACTTAGCATACACGATTTTCTGTGTACGTTTTTATAAAGACTTGGCCTATACAAGCCCTTCCTTCAAAATAGCTTCAATAAGTGTTATTATTTTTACTATAATAAATATATAATATAATTTTTTCAATATTTTATTATTTAATATAGTTGTTACTTGTTCCAAGTGTCCAAATGTACAATCAGTACGCATCGCTGGCCGCGAACGGACGTAGTTCATGCACTTCATGCAATCACGCGGATTAGGTTTACATAATCTATCTTCATCTGGTATATATATGGGCTGGCAGGACTTTATGTGTTTCATCATAGCGTATTGAAAATTTTTGTCCTTATCACAACAACTCACAAATCTATGGTCTGTCCCTTTGGGTTTAATATACGTACACTTGCATTAATTAAAATCAATCAATTTATATACTGTTATGTGTTTAATGTGCATACCCATTGTAGAAACCGCCGTGTGTGATAGATCGTGGCCTATGAACATCGTCCAGTACGCCATCATCATAGTTTTTGTGTTGTCAGGTGAGTCCTCGTCTTTTACAAGATTTGTACTCACTAATCTAGGATCAGGCAGCTTTTTTTCGTAAAATGTTGGCATTTCGGAAATACCTGAATAATCGATTAATGAAAACAAAGCATTAGATCCACAAAAAATTTGGCTGCATACGAACTAAGTCCCAGTATAACCTTTTATGACGAATTAAGTCCCGGGTTGTTTTAGGGTATATACCAATTGAGTCTAGTGAAATTTTAGGTATAATACTAATTGAGTCAATGTCTTAACACTAACTGAGTCCTGTAAAATTAAAAAAAAAAAAAAAACATTTTTCTTTCCCATTTTTACAGACTTAGGACTGTCTGCAACAAAAAATTCTATATATTATCTAATATATATTGTATCACCCATAATTAAAAATGTTAAATTGATGGCACATGAAAATATGATTATATTATTATTAAGATTCACTCTGTTTTTCATGGTTATGACATATAGATTTCTCAACTATAGTATTAAATTCATTTAATTTAAAAAATGACTTACAGTCTAAATAATATTATAAACCTATTATATTATGTTATCTGACGAAAGTGATGATAAAAATGATATCGGTAGACGGTGATTATTATACAAGCGATGATAGAAATAAAATCTAAAATTCCCGGCTCATAGTATAATATGTTACTATATTATCTGACGAAAGTCATAAAAATGATATGAATGATATTATGTATATATAGGTATAACCGTTTTGGAGCGGCTTTTGACGCGCGGCACGGCTGTTCGGCATAATTTTCGCTGTATCTGGACTCTGGATGGTTATTTTATATTTTACTCAAAATAATCCTCGGACTCAATTCGTATACAATTAGTTTCCTAACCCCGGACTCAATTAGTATATGTCTCGTTTGTACCCGGGACTCAATTAGTATATTATTTTTTTCTCGTTCAAGTATAGGGACTCAATTAGTATACAGTGAAAAATTTAAATTAAAATACATAACTTATATATTTATCAGAAATTACGTGCTAATTGGAAGAGTGCTATGAATATCTTAATGTTTTAATAAGAAATAAATATATATATTGAGGTTATGGGTGATTTGCGTCACATAAAAATTAAGAAATATTACCATCTGTGTACTCTGGAAATAGCAAACGTTTATAAGCCGTGTTTGCCTTTCCCAAATAATTACGTTCCAGGTTGTTACAAGATCCGTCAGCACTACGATAATCTAAGTTCTTCCGGTGCACAAATTGCTGTTGTTATACTCGGACATACACATCTCACCCAATATTGTCCCAGTCAGATTCAGTAAACCTATATCTTTGCTACAATTTCTCTGACTAATATACCCGAGACTGAAATGATAATTTAATTTATGCATGTAATTATAATAAATCTTATGTATTTTTTTTTGCATTCAGATATTTATTATATGCGTATATACTTTAGGCAATTTGTATTTCTCAATTGTGTTGAAGCTTCAATTAAAATTTCAGCAATTCGAGATGCTGACTGTCCGTTTTTGAAAGGCATAGAATTGATCAGTTGTCCATGAGCCGGGCTTCCAATTGTCAAACGACTACCATTTGATAATATGCTATCCTCGAAACGATACCGGCTTTCAATTTTTTCAACAGCTGTTTGGATTGCTTCGTTTATTTTCTCCGGCTGGAGTCTCAAGTACCAATCGCCTATGCAATATGGTGGTATGAATATGACCGTACAAATCAACAATCGTATTATCGAAGTACCGTTTCTGACCATTTTTATCAACTGTAATCATATTACATAATAAATAAATATTAACTATAACCGTAACTTTATTAATTCATCAAATTTTAGAGGTGTAATATTGATTGCGTTAAAGTATGTTTAAACAATTACGACGTGGCGCACGTGTGTGCAGGCTGTGACTTAGTGCTATCGGTATTTTGAATATTTGTATACCGGTATCTGGTATATATTCATTAACAGTGGCGTAAATTGGGTCCAATTGATTGCATTAAAGTATGCTTAAACAATTACTTTTCATAAATTAGGCGCCAAAATGTCAGCTGGTTTAATTTGTTAAAAATATTAACTATTATAATAAATTATGTTCATATTGAAAACTTTGAGAACATTGACATATCAAAATAATATACTTATTTTTGATGTAAAATAATAACTAGTTAGGTGTCTTATAGTGGTGCGCGTGTGTGCTGGCCGTGGCTTAGTGCTGGCAGTATTACGATCATTTTTATACCTATTTTTGGTATATATTTACTATCCCGGTATCTACAGTATTACCGGTTATATGGTATTTTTTACGGTTATATCGGCAAAAACCAGATCTCTGTGAATTTTAAGTGTAAAGCCGGATTCACAGCTGCGTCGTGTATCGTGTCGTGTCGATCAAATAGTATTGTGATTGTATATTACTTTTTTGGTATCTTATGTAATAACCAAGGAGCAACCGAGTATACCAAGAATTGACTACTGCTCAAATTGTAAACCATATCGGTTACCAGTCGTAACCGCATATAATAACCAAGCCCTCGCACAACACGGCATACGACGTAGCTGTGAATGCGCCTTTACCTATTATATTGTGCCAGATTCATGACTAGCTGTCCCCCCGATGTTTCCTGTGCTAAAGATTAATTTTTTTCAACTTCTATAAAGAAACGCATTATGTACCTACGAACGATGTCAAAGAGCTTACAAACAACCAATAACTATAATCAATGGCGTAACTAAAACTTCGATTGCCCGTGGCAAAAAAATCCAATGGGCCCTTGGGGTTTGGTCTTACAAATTTGTAATATGAAGAGCATGCACTTACTCGCACAATTTATACCTAGATCCACCCCTGCTAAAATAGGTAATAAATAATTAAAAAACATATTTATTATACAATTATGAATAATATGGTCATTTTTTATTATGTATGATTGATGATAACAATATTAATTATTTGGTTCAACGAGTGACGACTCACGACTGACGACAGAATAACTAATGAAAAAACGGCTATTTTAATTTTCAGCCGGGCAGTATAATAGACTGTATAGTGTATATGATAAATAATAATTGATAACGAATCGAGAAATCGACAGTCTTCTGAGACTTCAATACGGTTTCCTAGACTTAAGGTTATACAGCTCTAAATATAGAGTGCGTTTTCTTGTTATTTCTGTTCCAGAATAATTATTATATTTATATATCTATACTAATATAGTAATATCGCAGTTGCCGCACGTTTGCAGGCAAACGCTGCACATAAAAATATAATCTATAATCCGATAATCGACCTATAAGCGTGTCGCGTGTATCAGTCATTTTTCTAGTTATTACATTTATTTTACTTTAAAGTGATTTAATTTTACTAAAACTTAGTTAAAAACTAAAATGTTGTAATAACGGTAATCTGTTTTTTTAACATTTTTTGAAGGGCCTTTCCACTGGGACCGTGGGCATGTGGCACTAGCCCGTCATGCCACCCTGTCGGAATGCCACTGACTATAATATAATTAGCACAAGCTACTACATATAGTTCGTGATTATTAGACTAACTTAGTGATGTCGTACGATGCATAAATATACACATTGTACTTATTCTAGCGGCCCGACTTTCCTTTGCATGATAAAATGTAAGCAATTAAAAACACAGTTGGTTGCACTGGTGAGTCGTGCACGTACACTTTGTGTTGAGACGAGACAACGTTATTGGTCAAATTGTTGTAGGAAAGAGGGGTCCAACCAGTACTATTTTGTGCAGCAGACTCGTATTATAACAGTATAATAGTATAGATATACAAATAATAATTGTAGGTATACGGTATTTTTGGTATCAACGGTAATTACCGATTCATGGTATACAGGTATTATAAAATAATAAATAATAGTTGCTCACTATTTATCAACCAATATCACACGAGCGCGTTTTAGTAAACATATTATGAAGAAGAAAAAAATTGATACAGTAATGTTATATGTGCAAACATTTTAACCTGACGGCTGACAAATGTCGTTATAACTTATTTGTAAGAACCTAATAATTTCAGTTATTTTTTTGTAAATAAACGTTAGGTACTTACTCTCCGATAAATTGTTTATTTTAAATAATTAACAGGTCCTTATCCTTATGACATCTATAATGCGATTGAACTAGTGTTTTTTGTATTGTTATGCGCCAATGTTCCTTATCCAATGATTGAGATAATTTAACCACTCCCTTTGCGTGCTTGTTTATTTGATATTTCGGACTTCTGTCTGGTGTAAGCGATGTCGCGCCAAACTACAGTCGCCGATAGACTGACATCGGTGTTCAAGGGGATAGTTATCATCACGGGAGCGTTGGACGAACGACAATCTTATTGGTGGAACTGCGCTATCTCCCCCTTCCCCTATATCCTGATAACTCTTCTACCCACATACCAACCGTACAAACAAATAGACATACAAATGCATGACGGTTCATCATAATATATATTTATTAGATTTTTCGATTTTTTTTTTCTTTTTTACTGCCTCAATTTACCTTTTCATTCTTTCGTGTTCTATTATTTCATGGTCTATCACGAAAATTTGCAAATCATTTTATAGTTAGGAATTCATATTATCTAAGATTTAAAAAGTTAATACAAGATTCCACATAAGTTTTTAAAAAAAAAGTTTACCGAAAAGTCCCATTAATTGTTAATGAGCGTTTGAAGTTAATTTTTCAATTATTCACTATTTACAAATGTTTTACGGTTTTAACAAATTTTTTTAAAAATTTGAACATAAAAGTTTAAAAAAAAGTTTAGTTAATTATTATGAATATTTTTTATTGCTGTAATATAATATGTTAAAAACTAAAAGTGATTTATTAAATGATAAACTTTCTTATTAAAATCAAATTGACTGTAGTTTAAATTACATACATAACAATTACTTGAGATATACTTTAACAAATTTAAAATAGTTATTTTATTTTGTTTTATATCAATTAATTAAAATATTTAAAAATTTAAAAGTTAAATTGTGTTTACAAAAAAAGTATATATATATTATAAGAAAAGGGCCGTTAGTATACTGAGGGCCTCTAAAATTATGATTTTCCCAGGCTGTTTTTTTCTCCCAGTCCGCCACTGACGCTATGCCTACTGCAGCCCACAGATATATTACTACTATAGTATTATTATAGTAATATGGTACATTATATCTGTGACTGCAGCATGATTCTTTATCATGACGTATTCATGAACTGCAGTAGTGCAGTACCATGATAGTACCATAGTTGTTGTATATATGAAGTACTGCTGCGTCGTCGTCGCCGACGATGTGCGTTTCTGCTTGGCGTAGGTATACAATTACGTTTTGTACGCACACACGCCACACGCTTTATGTTATCGTCTTCGTTGACATTTTTTAAAACCCATAATAAAAACACTATTTCTGATTTCGTGTGGAGAATATCCACTAATAAATCCTGACGCGGACGAATATTCGATTGAAATAAAACCATCATCGTTATTATTGTCATGTGATATAATAAAAGACGCATTTGGAGATATTATTTTTGATTTAGAAAACGTGACAGTTTTTTGACAATTTGCTACTATTGCACCTGTAGATCAACATTGTGATGAAATAAAATATAAATAATGCAATATTGTTAGTATGCTGTCAGGGCAAAAAAATACGTAAACACAGTATCAGAAGACTGTGACCATTTTCTGTTTCCTACAGAGTTTTTAGATTCGTCCGCACAGTTTGGTCTTAAAGCAAGGTACTATCGTCAGGGGTGGATCTAGAAATATGAAATGGGGGGGGGGGGGGCTATAAATTGTATTACACAAAGACAAAACATATAATTTTAGTACGTATGTATATTAATTATAATATATTTTAAAATAATAAAAAAGATAATAATAAGTTCATTAGTCTTTTGACCAATCTTCAGTTTTCATTCGCCTTTGCTTCTGTCGAGAAAATATATTTATGACATCGTCGATATCGATGGGTATTTCTTTATGTATATGCAGCACTGCTAACCCATTTAGCCTGTCTTCTGTCATAGAAGATCTCATGTAATTTTTCAGTCTTCTTAGGGAAGAAAATGATCTTTCAGCTGTTGCTGATGTTATTGTAATTGTTGCAAAAATTTGTAGTAATATTTTAATGTTTGGGTAAAATACCTTACAATGTACCAATGTTTCAACCGCAGTTTGGGGCTTTGGATTTTCTGTGTTGGCCCATTTCGTCTTCCAGAGTTCTAATTCAGCTTGTATTTCCAAGTGAGAATTAGCTGGTATATCTTCATCATACATTAATGCCGCTTTTAATATCTCTTCTGTTTTATACTTATTATTGTTAGCAGGGATCAATCCTTCTAATGGAATAATATCTTTGAACCCATCATTAAATCTTGAATTTAATTCTGTTATAAAATGGTCAATAAAGGGAATATAAATAGTAATTCTGAACCAATCTTCAGGATTTGACATCTTAATATTATTTCTATTTGTTTGCCGACCACACAGCCTAGGAATTTTTATTTCTTCTCCAATTTTTGATGCTACTTCAGATGCATTTTTAAAATAGATAGAACATTTTTCATCACAGTTATTTCTCTTCGGTTAGTCTATCGTAATACTTTTTAGAAATTTAAATGTAGTATTCAATGCAAAGAATGATACAAGATTTATTTTACGAAATATGTTATGTATACGACCATTTTTAGACTTAGAATCCATAACTGGCCAAGTAACTGGCCAACTGGGCAGCGTATTTTATTGCCTAGAATTGATTTGACCCCGTCAGATTCTACTCTTCCCTTTTTATTTGCTATACGTCAATTTCCGATAAGATTAGCTTTTGCTATGATAATAAACAAATCACAGGGTTAAACATTGGATAAAGTAGGGTTGTATTTAATGTATTTACCCCAACCTGTATTTAGTCATGGTCAACTTTATGTTGCCTTGTCTTGTACCTTGTAGATCTTTTGAAAAATTAAAAATACAAATAATACCTAACAACAAAAAAGATACAACGAATATAGTTATTATAAGAAATTCTATGATAATATTACAAATTCATTGCAATTTTCATTAGCTTATCAATTTATTGTTTTGGGTGAAATATTTGCAGTTTTCCCGTATGAAAATGTCTTCCGTTTATTAATTATATTAAAACTTAAGAAATTAAATTACTTTCCATTTTATGCTTTTCCCAAACATTAATGGCAAATTATTATAGTGTTATACATTATAACATGTACTTATATATTTTTTATATTTATTTTTATATATAGTATTATAATTATTCAACAATCTTATTTTTTTTACTTTACGGTTAATTCAGCTAGTATAATTAGTGATGTAAATCGGTGATATTGTTTTGGAAAAGTAGATAGGTATATTATAAAGTACCTAAGTAATGATCGGTAAATAAGTAATAAATATAAATATCTTTACCACTTTACGAATAATTAAATTTTTTTATTGATATTAAATCATATTACTTATTTTAATATTTACCTACTTATTGCTTTTTTAAATTAATTTATTATATTATTATAAAATGAAAAACAAAAATCCAAATATACATAATATGAATTTTCTTATAAAAATATTGAAGTTTAGAGGTTACTGTAGCCATAGGTTATGAGTTATGACTTATGGCCTTATTGGTGTTTTATAATTTTAATAAAACCTATCTAATACAATTTATTTTTTCGATTTGGTATTGGATAATAATTTCCCAGTATTACCATAATAGGCAATAGCCAATAGGTACCTACCGGCTACCATATAAAAGTAATGTTACCGGTAATTTACTCAACTACTCAAGTATCATAATAATAAATTATCGGTAATTTTACATCACAATAATATAATATGTCTATAAACACGGACTAAGATATATATATCTGTGTCTATAAAATATAAATATGTTTCATAGAATTTAAGCACTTCTCCGAAAAATGATAAGAGACGTATACGAACCATAGACATATAGAACAATATGTTGTTCTATAATATGTCTATGATACGAACCAAACAACAATACAATATTATCGGTACTCGGCAGTCGGCATTCTGATACCTATGAGTGATAATATATTATTATTTTATATGTGACAGTGACTGTCTCAGCCAAACTGCCTATAAGTATTTCGTTGTTTTTTCGGTATCGCCGTTGTTATGGTTCTCGTCGTTATCATTGATTTTCAGTACAAACAAACACGTAATGCAATTCGATCGTGTCAATATTAGCACAGCTTACATTAAACGTAATATTATATTATGTACTATACCTAATATCATAAATCACAATTGTTGAAATTTGCACACAGCATTGTACCGTATTTTTTACTGCCTCCGGCAACTGGTATCGATGTAAAACGCACGCGCCGTACGATCTGCGTTATAAATTGTTTCGTTGTACACCGTAATGACGTGGTGCTGTCGTAGTTTTTACGTAGGTATATCATTACTGTTATTTAGTAGATCCGCATATCGCTGCATACTGCGGTCACCGCCATCACCGCCATCGCCACTTGGGCTTCAGAGTTCGTCGTCAATCTGTTTTTCTCAGTGCGCGTCAACACGACGGCCAGTATCGCTGCCAGAACGCAGTAGTACAGAGTACTCGCACGTAAGACCCTAGTCGTCAACTCAATCAGTGTATCAACTGTTCTGTCCATAATGAACGGGTATGACTTCGAGTATGCGCTGCGTGTTTCCGCTTCAGCATGTACGTGTGTCCAGTTCTTGTCCGGATTGTGAGTACAATAATATTATAGTACGACTAATAATTACACAGTATATAAGGAGTAATCTAAAATTGTTGGGTTGTTGCTGAAGTCTTTGTATTATATACTGTTTTGTTAACTGCACTTTATAATTGAAAAGTTGCTTATAAACATATTATTATACTACAATATTTACACAGATATTTTTGTGTTACAGTTTGATATGTGCTAACTTCATGAAGAAAGGCAAAGTATCGAACGAGTCTGTTGTACCATTTGTCACTGGATTTCTATCGTAAGTTATTTCATATTTTAACTTATTAAATACAACTTTGTTACTGTTGTAAATAGATTCATTTGTTGACTACAGTTTTGCTTCCTACATAATAACTATGTGTGAATATTATTTTCGAATTATCGAATTTATTATTATGTTACTAAACTACTAATATAAAATATTTAATGGAATAACCTACTAAATACTATTGTTAAATCAGTATTCTGATTAGTATTTCTATTAAGTATTAATATTATTGTACTAAAATATTTTAGGTGTTCATTGTGGCTGTATTATGGTATGATATTGGCCAACAGCACATTAGTGTCAGTGAATGCTTTTGGTTGTTTGCTATTTGCTATATACACATGGTTATACTATAGATACACTTCTAAAAAAGTAAGTTATTTAAAAATCAACTTTCTAAAATATTGATAGTTGAGATGTAAAACCATTTTAAACCAACAAATAAGTTTATACAATTTACATATTTTATGTTGAGGTATAGTCCTAATAAATCACAAAATATGCAAGTAATTAAATACTTAAAATGTTTTCTTATAATTTAATTAACGATAGAATAAATAACATCTAAAATAAGACACGACAAGAAGTTTGTACAAGACTAGTGTACATTCAAATACCTAATTGACCCACAGAACTGAGATTAAAAGATTGTTGTTGTTTTTGAAAATGTTATCATCTTATTGGGGATTTTATGCTGTTTACAAAAATGTTTCAATAAATAAATTCAAATCGATTAATTCCTGCGAGATGTGTACATTTCCATCACTGTGATGGTATTGCTGTATCACTAATTGATCAATGTGTGAAGTTTTTCTGATAATATATTAGTACAATGTTTCTTTGATAAACATAAACTATAATAAAATATGCAAAAATACTTTATTTATTAATCAGAGTTAAATTATAAAATAAATTAATAATATTTTTTTACATCTATCTCAAATAATTCAATTATAATTGATAGTACTAGGATAATTTTATTTTTCATAAAATCTCCCTTACTTATCTTTTGTTATTATTGAATAGGTTTAATGATTGGTTTTAAATTATAATGTTTCACTTTTAGATTCTGAGTGAAGCGATAATGAATGTATTGGTTTTAATGATAATGTGTTTTTTTTTTTATTTTATTTTTTTTTTGTGTTTGTCGTCACCTTTTAGGACAGTAAAAATGCTTGGATTTTCTTCAACAGTAACTTTTCTGATAGGAAAGTAAATCTAGTTGGTATTTTGGGGAGTCAAAAGTAAATATTTCACAGTAGTTTTCAAATGCGACTTGAAAAATTAAGGAAAAACAGGAGTTTTTACGCAAATTCCGAAAATCGATTTTGGTCTTTGGTGCCACTCTAAAACAAATTACCTTAGGTACATACAATTTTGACTGAATGTTTATATTAGCATTTTCTATACACCATAACATTTTCCAAATATTTTAACTTATTTTGAGCTGTTTACGGACATTTTCAGTTTCTATTTTTTTTTAGTTTTTTTTTCTATAAATATCAATAAAATTGTATTTGTTGGTTAAAAATGCTTGAAAATTTAATAGAAGGCGCCTAGGTTATTGTTTCAAAGGCAGATGAAAAAAACTAAAAATCCTTAGTCAGGGTTTTTATTTATAAGCATTAAGAGTTCAAATCTTGACAAAATACGGAAAAATCATGAAAATTAGCAAATTATTTTGAGTTGTGAATTCATAAAAATTTTTCTTTTTAAATCTTAGATTAATTGAAAATATAATACAAGATTATCCATAAGTTTGAAAATTTAATATAAGGCTCCTGATATATCGTTCTAATAGCAGTTGAAAAATATTAAAAATACATAGGCACAATTTTTTTTTACAAGCATTTAAAGTTCAAATTGTAACCTACTCTACAGCAGAGCGACATTTCATATTTTTACAACATTTGATATTCACTCGATTTCTCATGTAACGATTTTCTTATTTTGTTGTAATTAAAAACCGTATTACTGTAGATACTTGAAAATTTCACTGAATGTTTATATTAGCATTTTCTATACACGATAAAGTTTTGAAAATAATTTGACTCTTTTTGAGCTTTTACACGGACATTGTCAGTTTTCAATTTTTTTAGTTTTTTTTTCTGTAAATATCAATAAAACTTTATTTGTTGGGTAAAAAAGCGTGAAAGTTTATTATAAGGCTCCTGATATATCATTCTAATAGCAGTTAAAAAATATTAAAAATACATAGGCGCAATATTTTTTTATAAGCATTTAAAGCTCAAATTTTGACAAAATTTATCAAATTTATAATTTAATAATTATTTTGCAGTTAAAAATTTATAAAATTTATAATATAATAATTACTTTGCAGTTAAAAATTTATAAAATGTTCAACTTTTATAGCTAAGGATTGAAAATTAAAAACAAGGTTCCAAGTAAATAGGTTATATATAAATTACTTTATTCACAATAATATCATCAAGTATACTTTGAATTCAAATTTAACACCATCCATTACAGTGACCCACTTGTAACCTACTGTACAGCAGAGCGACATTCACTTACCCACCTTTTTAACTATTGATTTGTTTAATAATATGTTTGCTCTTGTTATTTAGAAACGAGTTATACACTATGGAGTATCAGCTATTGCCGTCATTGCGTGGATTGTGTATATTACTTACACAAATGTAAATCGAAAGCATTCAAAAACTCTGTCATCCGCAGAATTACATCTGCATGAAACAATGGAGGTTGCAGCAGTAACACCTTTGGATATAGCAGACACACCAATCATCTCCTCAACCACTAATGATGCTATAGACCGTGTTGGGCTTTTATGTTCTCTGACTACTATGTTGTTTTTTGCAGCACCATTTTCAAATTTAGTGAGTGTTAATACTTACAATATAATTGTACATAATATATGCATTGTTAAAAAATATCATTATAGATCCTGTAAACTATGTAACAAAGCTAATTGTTAATGATTATTTTCTTATTTACAATTATTATAGATTCATGTGATAAGAACTAAAAATACAGAGTCAATGCCATTGCCGTTGATTGTAATGACATTCCTTGTTTCTGCTCAGTGGTTGGTTTACGGCCGAATGTTACGTGACAAGTTTATTATGGTAATTTATGATTATTATTAGTTAGATTGTTTAAATAAATAATAATTTTAAAGTCTAATATATTTTTGGTTGTATTACGGTGAAGATGAATGTTGTATTTTTCTCATAAATTTACATGGACCTTTCGTGTTAGTATTTAGAGTAGAACCTCAATAATCTGGACTAATTGGGGCTATAGGTTTTCCAAATGTATGAAAGTCCGGATTAAACAAAATAACCAAAATACATGTATATATGATAGAATTAAAAATATCTATTATGTAATTAACAATTAGATAACATGGTTGACAATTTGTTTTGGTATTTTGTGTAAATATTTGCGATTACATTCAAATATGAGAAATTTGTTGAATTCCTTTTCATGTTTATTTTAGTCTGCATCTCAAACAACGCATTTACGTGTTATTAAACGACTGTCTGGATTAAGTGAAGTTCGGATTAATGAGGTTTTACTGTACTATGTTTCCAATTAAATATTTTTTTTTTAAAATATAAATTCAAGTATTTATAAAAAGAAGGTATAATTTGAAAAAAATCAACATTTTTTTCAATACATCAAAGACTAAAAGTTGATGTAAAAATATCAATGTATCGGAAAAAAACTGATGATTTTGCTCACTTTTATATTACGGTATGAATTTTTTAGCTAAGAATTAAAAATTTAAAACGAGAATTCTCTTAATAATATTATACTCTAACCAAAAAATATATAAACAAATTTTTTTTATTGATATTGAAGTTCAAATATTGATAAAATCAGATATTTAAACAATAACTATTTTTGTTATTCTGTTGTATTATTGATGGGTACTTGACCTTTATAGTAAATTACTATATTCTATATACATGACACTTTCAAATGCAATTTTTTTGGCAGAAATGAATTTAACCTACTGTAGTACTAATGCCTAATAATAAAATAAATTACTTTAATACCATTAAATACCATTAAATATACAGTGTACTCTCGGTAACTCCAAGCTCGCGGAGAAAAAAAAATTCAACTTACTAAAAATTTTGGGTTATCAAAATGTTATTGTGTTATTGTTATTTGAAGGGGAATTTTATTTGTTCGAGATGTCGAGAATTTCGAGTTATCAAGGTTTGAGTTACCGAGAGTACACTGTACTTAGTAATATAGGCTGACAAACATTATTTGATCTGAAACACTACTCAAGACATTTACTTTACAGCAGAGCGTTACTCACATTTAAAAAAATAAATTATTTTATTAATATCACCAGAAAAGTAATACAGTGGGTTCCGCTTAATGTGATCACTTTGGTGCAGGTCATTTTGATTCTATTAACAGGTTGATTCTATAAAACATTTACAACATTTTTTCATAATTCAATCTTTTAATACAATTACATTTTTATTTAAATTAACATACATATTTAATAATTTATAAGACATAAAATTCTTCTCTTTGAAAACATTTATCCAACTTATCATAACGAACGAGTAAATCTTTTTTTTCTTTTATTGTCAAATCTTTTCGCTTGGTTGACATTTCAAAAAATACGTCTGATCATGAACTTAATAAACTAAATGACACAAGTACACGACGCACACATTGAATGACATAATTCAACGTTCAATGATATACTGCCATACTGAAGTTAAATAATAAAATGGGTTTTATAAATTAATCAGTTTGAAATATCATAAAAATGATAAGATTGTTCATAAAAGTGATTCAATTATCCGGTACCTAGTGATTCTAATAAAAGGTCAATTTAACATTAGTAACATGCAATTTGGTTTGGGATTTTCATTTTTGATTCTAATAAACGGTTGATTCTATAAACCAGTGATCACATTAAGCGGAACTCACTGTATAAGTTATGTGATAATGGTGAACATTTCTTATAATACAATTAACTATCAATGTGTCTTATTTTATTTTGTACATAGTCTATCATTGATGAATTTGTTTTTGTTACAGTACCCAAATGCTGCTGGATGTATGCTTTCTGTCATACAACTGGCTCTATTTGTTATTTATCCTAGAAGGTCTGCCGTACCATTGACCACCGAACTCCATAATCATCACCATCCATATCCTTATATTAAATTAATGGATGCATGAAAGATTTAATTATTACTTTATTAACATTATAAGTCTTTTGGGTAGCTAATATTGTTGCAGTCTTCATGACTGTAGCATTTTCTCAGAGAAGTACAAAACACTAAAATCTAAAACTATAAAAAAACTAATGTTATTATATTGTTATTATTACTAAGTATTACACTTGTGATATTTATATTATAATTTAACTTAAATTATATTTAGTTTTTGTGTTGTTTTATACCATTAATGATAGTATAATTCATAAATTGTGTTGTTGTTACTGAATTTATGTTATTTATTGATGACTGATAATTACCTTTTTCTCAGTTTTGTAATTTATAAATTATTTTCTACAAAAATGTATAACAGTAGTTAACATTTTCCTCAATCATTTTGTATTATTACTTATTAAATACTTATGTTCCTTCTAGTCTTTAGTTAGGGAAAATTAAGACATCACTTCATTATAATCACTGATATGCAATTTAGCAAAAAAAGCAATTTATAAAATACATATAATTTATTTTAAGACAATAAGTATTGACTTAACTTTAACTAAATTATTGATAGTGTAATATTATAGTTATTTATAATGTATAATTTGTATTTTCTTTTGAAAATATGTTATAAGTTAATAACATAGTATTATGTACTATGTACTTATAAACCAATGTAAAACCATGAACATTTAAAACCAAAAATGTATAATAATATTTTGTTATACTTTCATTATTGAATTACTTGAATAAAAAATCAAATATTTTTTTTGTCTCTTAAATGTTCTTAATTATTTAATTATTATTTATTAATCTTTATTAAGTATTTTATTAAAAATTGTATCATTATTAATTGAATGCTTGGTATTTAAAAAAATATTTTCTCTTTCCTAGTATGATTGTATGGATTTTTTGGTAAAAAGATTTGAATTATTGCAAAACGTAACAATATTTAAATTTATAGTTTTTAAAATTTGAATGAAGTGTTAAAAAACTTGAATATTTCACAAATCAAAAATGTATTAAATTTGAAAAATTCTCTGTCCTCTAATAGTATGCATCTGGATATTGAGCTTTCGCCCGTTATTATTATAAATAAATAGTTAAATTTAAGCCTTAAGTAATAGTCCCCATTTTTTAGGGCTGTCAGTGAAATTACCAACTTGCATGAAAACAAAAGTATTTACAATTCAATTATTGTTACTAATCGCTTATTAGAACATTTTTAGAAAAAAAAAAGTTTTAAGAAAATTTAATTTCTTTTTTGACGAAGAATTAAATTGGGTTTTTATTAATTTGAATAATAAATTACATTATTTTATTTTACCTTTACTTTCTTTGGATAAACATTTTTATACAATTTTGGTGGCCCCCAAAAATTTCCTGAATTCCTAAAGTGGCCCTCCAATAGTATGAATTGGTGATCCCTGATCTATATAGTGATTGATTGGTGATTTATCCTCTACTGTCGTCTGTTAACCAAATTTAATAAGATAATGGTAAATTACTTTTATAATAATTATTATTCTCAAGAATTTTTATTTTATGTTTCTATAGTATATAGTTACTAGTTTGGAGTTACTTCTGGTAATTAATTGCTTATCGGGCGCTGAAGAATATATGGTATATTATGTCGCTGTTGGGCGTTGGCATGGCTATGGGGGGCTAATTTAAAGCTAGATATGCACCAGCTTCCCCAATAATCCTCTGCTATAAAGTTTGGTCACATCAATAAATGTAGCAATTTTTACTTCTTAACTTTTGTTACCAAACACACAGAATATCAGCACTCCTTAAATTATCAATTTAGAACACTATTGTGGCTGAAAGCTTTTGCTTGATATGATTGTATACAATTTGGTGTATTTAGTAACTTATAAGCAGTCCTGTAAAGAATACTTTAATTGTATAGTATTTCAAATACTACTCAAATACTTTAAAAAGTATTTGGAATACTTATCAAATACTTTTGGTTTTTAAAGTAGGTTCTTAATTATTGTAATATAGTCTATAGACGCAGTTCACAATCATTTTTATTTTATTTATTATTTATTCATTACATTACATTATTATTTATTACAAACCTTCAGGCTTCGACTAACACAGAAATACAGAATATTTAATAAAACTATTATTCTATTATTTTAGTTGACCATAATATTTTTCCAAACAAATATTTTGAATAAAAATAAAATGTTCGAAATAAAAAACCAAAGTATTCAATATAAACAAGTATTTAATACAAAAAAAACCATTCAAAATACTTCATGCTGAAAGTATTTAAAAAGTTATTCAATATTTAAAAAAGTATTTGAATGCTTTTTCTCAAATACTTTACAGGACTGCTTATAAGCATAGGAGACAAATGGCTCAATTTTTTTTTACTGATATAATATATTCAGTACTAAGTACTGACTTTTGAATTGGGGGGACTTAGTGGGGCAACTAATTATGCTAATAAATAATGATTTATGTTGAACAACAATATGATTATATTGATTTAAGATTTTCTTTCATCCGAAGAGTTGTAGACCTTGTAGACGGGAATTAGTTGACACTTGATTTTGGCATTATACATATACATACGAGTAGAGCGCAGATGTTTTTCTTTTCACATTTTTATTGGTGATCTTTACAAATTGTAACAGTTTGAAGCTAATGGTGATTTTTGTTGGTATAATATTGTATGTTATTTAATGTTATTGCATATTTCTGCATATTTTTACAAAATTGAAAATTGATAGCATATTGAAGCAAAATTTTTAAAAAAATGTATACAATTCAATTATACATTATGTAGGCACTAAGTACCTATTCATTTTAATAATATCAAATTATAAATTTATAAATTTAAAATTATTTTTGAGTCATGCATTTATAAACTACCTATTAATTTGTGAATTTTTTACCATATTATACAATTCATAGTTTTTTCTTGCATATTTTCACGATATTGACTGCATATTATATCGCATGTTTGACACTTTTTAGTGCATAAAATCTGAGCTCTACATAGTACAAGTATAATATGACAATTTACAATGATTGAAAAAACATAATAATCCAAATAACATAATATCGCAGAGTATATAAAAACAGATAGTGCACTCCCTATTCGGGCCATGTCCACAAAAATGTAAGCAAATTGCAAATCAAAATGACAAAATCTATAGCTCAAATATACCTCTAATCAGTACCACCACTAATAAAGAGTTCTATCACAGAATAGATGAAATCTATTGTGATATATAGATTTATAGATTTCATCTATTCTGTGGTTTTATATTATTATTATTATTATTATCTGTGATATCGGCGAGCACGTCCGGGTCAAAGCGATAAGCGCCAGCGACGTAATTTGCCGGTCGCCAGGTGTTGGCTATCTCGTCGATCCATATTCATCACGATCTATATACAACCGTGATATTCATGGCTCATGCACAGATTTATTATTATTATTATTATGATTCCAAAATGTATAATATTGTTATCGCACAGTGATGAGCACTGTTCGAGATAGAACTCTAGATAGATTCTAGATAGATTCCATCTTAAACCGTGGTGCTGATTAAACGGTACAAATATATTGGCACTTCGGCTTCAAAACTACCTCTTTTTCGCTCACAGATTATAAATTAAAAAATATTATGTAATTGAAAGAAATCTATATTATCTATGGCCTATCACGGGTGAGGCCTTAGATAATATACTAAATATGATATGATCTGAGGGTAAGTTATTTCTTTATTATCTATATAGATATCCCGCCACTGATATATTCTATACTATACAGTTGAATGCATTCTGCTGCGAAGGACGTTATCACTGCCGTCGACGCCGTATCACCGTTGTCGTTACAAACAATAACTATTAACTAATCATTTTTGCATTTCCACACTAAATGTTTAAATCATACCTAGACATATGTAAATATCAAATACTTATAGCTTACGCAATAATACATTTATTATTATTATCACTACAGCCGTCCGTCCGCAGCAATAAACTAATAATAACAATTTTACTTTATGTTTAATTACCAGTAAGTAAACGATTTTCTTTGCTGACCGACACGATTTTTAATTATTACTGTTTTCAAGTAGAAACAATTTATAACGAGAGCGCACGAGTTAACCAAACGGGATCAAGACTTAAACTATCTACACCACTCCACAATCCTCACTAGATTTGTATCTATGACAATCGTACTCTTATTGTTGTTGGACGTAGGTGGTACTTCAACAAATGGTGAGTAAGTGTAATTTTTTTTTATTTATTTATCTAATTTTTACTTACTTTTATGAATACCGCTATTTACACATTTTAAAATACGTGTATTTACTATTCAGCAGTAAGTATTTACAATCTCTTAATATTTTACTATTCTGTTTATAGTTGTTTTCTGGAAGTTTGTCGATTGAAGTGATGGAGGCGGATAACTATGTTACTATGTTCACACTAAAAAATTAACAATTGCTACCCCCTAACTACTGTTGAGACTACATAGACAGCAAAAACAATTTAAATACTGTCCAATCTTTTACCTCAATGTTTTTCAGGGTCAGACATCAGAAAATGGTACATGTGTACCTACTTGTACTTGTGATACTAGGAATTTTAGTAGTATTGGGTGCAATGATTGCATACCACGCATTGTTACGTGAACAGCATTTTCAAATTCAAGTAGCTGTAGCCAAGTTGGCAAGTGGCGATAGTAATTATCAGCGTTTTGGTAAGTGTACATACTTCTAAATCAGTATACCTATTACAACGTAATAGCCAATACCCATAGGTACTCATGACAAAATAGATAGGTATGCCAGCTATTCAGTGATACACATCTAGGTATACCATTGTATATTCTGTCCATCATAATTCTTTGCAGGGAACTACTAGTGAGCTTCCATAGAAAATTAAAGTAATTGTTGATGTTGTACCCATCTATTTTGTTATGGTAATAATGTGATTTTTCACATCTACGTGAGTCACTATCGATTTGTGTATATCACAGATTCATCTGCCTCACAGTACCACAAAAACTCTGTCATGATTCTAGAAGAACAAAAGCCTCTGGTAATCTACAATAGGGTGCCTAAGACTGGATCCACAAGTTTTGTTAATGTGGCCTATGACTTGCATTCCTATAATGCATTTCGGGTCCTTCATGTCAATGTTACTGGCAACTCGCATTTGCTCTCCATCTACGATCAGGTTAAGATCACAAACCTTATTCAAGAAACCTTGCCATAACCATCTAAAACTTGGTATTTAAATTAACAATTATTATATTTTAGTTCCGGTTTATTGACAATACTACACATTGGATGCGGCCCGCATTTTATCATGGCCATTTTGCATATATTGATTTTGAGAGGTAATATTTAAATCTACTTCTGAAGATATAAATATTATGTTTTAGTTACACTTATTGATTTAATTTTAAGATATGGGTACAAGAAGCCATATTATGTTCAATTGTTACGCAAACCTTTGGATAGGTTGGTTTCATATTACTATTTCCTACGGTACGGTGATGATTATAGACCACATCTAGTGCGCAAAAAGCATATGGACTCATCGACAACATTTGATGAGTGCGTTGAGCGTGGTGGATCAGATTGTCAAGCAAATCTTCTGTGGTTACAAATTCCTTTCCTGTGCGGTCAATCAGCCGACTGCTGGTTTGTATAATATTATTTTTTATCATTACAACTGATGCTTTACCACTAATTTTTTAAATAAAAATGTTCATTTATTATTCCTAACGTGTTGTAAGTTTACTGTGTGTCATAAAAAATGATGTTTCATAGGATTCCAGGAAGTGAGTGGGCATTGCGACAGGCGAAACGTAATGTTCTTGAAAAATACACTTTAGTTGGAGTCACCGAACAAATGGGAGAATATCTACAGATGCTTGAACTCATGATTCCTGGTGGGATGTTTCGAAATGCCTCTGAACATTTCAAACACAGTATGTATACATGGTCTATATTTTAGTAGGTATTTTGGTTGTATGTGGTATGCCGAACATTTCATGTGTCATACGCAGTATACCCTATGGCTGTTGAAAGTGTGTATTTTTTTTGTGGTTAGACCAATAAACGGAAGAAAAAAATATACTGCCAGGAGTCCAATTTTGAATTTGAAAAAATATTTGAATTTCTTTGCTTTTTGTCTGTAATTTGTAGGAAATTAATTTTTTTCATATTATTAACATTAAAATAACAGTGAATTTTTGAACAAAAAAAGAAAATTAATTTGGTACTATACTAATTAAACAATGCAACAAATCGAGAATCAATTTCCTATATAACCTAGAAAAGAGAATTAGAAATTCAAATATGTTTTCAAAATTAAAATCAAGCTTTTGGTATTGGGTGAATTTTTCTTGGTCTTTTTGAAACTTATGGTCACATGAGAGTTGAAACTAGAGGTAACAATTTTAGAAGGGATTTTAGACATGTTGATAAAATACCAATGTACACAAAGTTAGTATATTTAATGTTCACGTGTAATTGATTCCTGTAATTAATGTTCCTCGAATAAAAATAATATATATAAACAATATACTTAACCTAACAATTTGTTTGATTAGACTAATTAAATTGTTGAACTAATTTTGTCTTAAAAAAGTGATTATTTAACTTTTTAAAATCTAAAGTTAAATTATTGTGACAATAAAGTCATTAATTTCAGAACTTTAAATAAATTATGTTTTTAACATATATAATATATGATATAAGTTATAAATGTATAAACTTTTATTTATGACATAATTATATCTACACGTCTACTTAAATAACACAAACTTATACACGTGAAACTTTAGTGTTGAGAACTAATACACATATATCAAAAATACACGAATTACGCATGTAATAGGGACCACTAGTTTAAACTATTTTGATCACAAAATATAGTGACGTGTGACTGTGCTTATGTACGTTACGGATTCCCAAGAATCGTAGCTGTAGTCTATCTTTAATTACATAACGCGTTAGGGATACTCATGCACCCTAATGTTCACAGTCATGCAGTACTCACGGTAGATATAGAATATTGCCTAAATCTGACCCCTTAAAAATGGTTCACTTTTAACTGCCTTAATCAAAATATTAATAAATACATAAATGTAGAAATAATAGGAAATATATTTTTAAAAAATGCAAAATTTAATATATAAATACTTAAATGTTATCTAGTAAAAAATCATTCAGTAATATACAAACGTAAAAATCGTACTCTATTATTTAATTATAAATACATTAATTTATTTTTTATTTGTTTTACATTATTAACATTTCAAATATATAAAATATTATAATTATTAAAATTATTTATAAAATAATAATTATCAAAAAATATTTAAATGTGTACTCTTTATAATTTTTCTGACGGCACCGTCGTTCTGATAAATATGATGACTGTAAAGATGGTGATGTACCATGAATTTTTTTTTATAACTGAATGAAGTCTTAAAGCTCTCAACTTAATGCGTGATTACACAATTTTTTTTGAAAGCCAGTGTCCACAAGAAGGACTAGAAGGATTATCATTTTTGAATAAGTCTATTTTCCTTTAAAAATGTACAACAGTAAAACTTTGACTGGATATTTAAATTAAAATTTTTGGGTAACAACTTTAATTAGGATAAAGTGTAATCATTGCTTTCTTCAACGGAATGATTCGGTAGATGCGTAATAGATGACAAGTTTGCGGCAGACTGCATACGACAAGAATAACTTTTATTTACCGTCTATGAATTTCAGTTCCATGTATGATGTATTGTTGTATATACTATATTATATGATAATTCGTAGGCTCCAAGTCACATCTAAGGAAGACCGCTAAGAAACATCCTGTCTCTCGGAAGACCATACAAAAATTTCATGAATCAACAGTTTGGCAAATGGAAAATGAATTATATGCATTTGTTGCCAGAGAGTTTGCTTTTGCATATGCTAAGCAGTTTCCAAACATTTCATCGGGACTTTCTGGTACTATGAAAAAACATTTAAAAATTAGTGCCATACCTCCACCTAGTTTCCGATATGAAAAAATATATCCAAAGCCACCAAATCAACAGAAAAAGAAAAAAAACACTGCCCATGTATAACAAATTTTATTTTATGAGCTTTAATAAATGACTATACACAGTAGTACCCATGATGAAAATAAAGTACTACTTAATAATATTTTTCAATGTATTTATAATATTATGTACATGTATATCTTAAATCCGTCTTGTATATTATTATTAAACTATGTTTTCTACATTTGTATTGACGCCTAAAGTTATTATTTATAATGATTAATTTGTTTTAAATGTTATCTGTTGAACGGTTGTATTATTTTTGTGTCTGTATAAATTTAACTTGATATCAAGTACCTAGTATAGTCAAAACAGTTATTTTTATACTAGTAGAGAATAATAGTTATAGAACAACCAATATTGACTGAATTTGTAATATTTATTGTTTGTTAATTTATACTTTTTATTATTTGTTCTTGAAAAGAAATAAAAATAGGGATTTAGATGTAAGACTTTAATGTTTATTTTTTTTCTTTTACTTAAGAATTGATTTTAATAAAAAAAAAGTAAAATATTATATAATGTATAAATTGAGTTAAAACCATAACTTATTTTAATGAATTGGAAATACCTTCAATCAATGTTACAGTAACATCAAGATATTATAACATTATTTTAATTTAACTAATGTATTAAACTATATATTTATATACCGTGAAAACATTTAGTCTTATACCCTTATGCACTATTAATGATTTCAATACATTTTATGTTTTATTTATTAAACTCATGGGATTCTAAGGAATATTATGTACGCAATTTTTATACACTAGAATAAGACGATGACGACTACTTCATATTTTATAAATTATTTATAAAAAATAAACTAGGTGATAATTATAATTACTTACACAGTTATAAACTAACTAACACACATTTTTTTAAATATTTTGTTGTCATTGCAAAACAACACTTGAAAAATTATCTTTCTTACAATTTTCATGTTTTTTAATTATTCAAATAACAGCATACTTTAATATTATTTTCAGCAGACTATTTTTAATTTATAAATATATATATTTTTTCTATACCTACAAATGACTCGAATTACAAATTAGTAGTTAGTATTTACAACTTAAAACTTATAAGTATTTAAAGTAAAGTAGCACAGAAGACAGGGGTACTCATTACTCTGTGAAATGTCGGATTACTACTATGCAAATAAATTTTAAATTTCAAAATGATTATACTTGTTTCAAAATTACAATAACAAAAAAAGCTTATGTGAGGCCTATATGAGACTTCTTAAAATTAATGACCATACATAGCTGTTCTCATGTCAGACATCCATTGTCATTATGTCTCATTTTGTGTCAATAATTTAAAAAAAAAAAAAAAGGGGGCATGTTTAAGTACTACTGTCTTTCAATGTGTTTGTGTGTGGGGGTGTCGAGAGCTAGGACGCCATATATATTGTTTTTGTAACGACCACACATAGCTGTTGTCATGTCATACATCACACAATACATATCATACTATTTCAGAAAGGTTATTCAAAAACGTTGATCTATTATATTTTTAAAGATATTACAAAATTTGTACAGAATTGAAAATTTTAAAGAAGACAATGTAAGAACCTTAATAATATTTATAACAGAAATATAAATAATAAATTGAATTTTTTTGATGTTTGTAATTGTTTATGTGTAAATTATATTATGAGCAGTAACAAACTGATGTATTGTTACTTTAGCATTTGATTTATTTTTTTTTTTTTTGTTTTTGTCTTACTTACAATTATTCCAATATCATAATATTAGATATTTTTCAT
The DNA here is from genome assembly GCA_008086715.1 of Sitobion miscanthi. Lineage (NCBI taxonomy): Eukaryota > Metazoa > Arthropoda > Insecta > Hemiptera > Aphididae > Sitobion > Sitobion miscanthi. The sequence goes on from CM017804.1 coordinate 15,931,523, forward strand.
TTGATAAAGTCAGGATGCAAACTTATGAGAAATATTGTATTACATTTTCAAATCTTAGATTTAAAAAGAAAATTTGTTATGAATTTCTAACTCAAAATAATTTGCACATTTTTGTGATTTGTACATAGTTTGTCAAAATTTGAATTTACTGCAATGCTTATAAAAAAATTGTTTTCTCAAACTATAATTTGTATAAAAATCTTTGGAATTTAATTTCCACATATCAACTGTAGGTTCCGGTAAATAAGTAGGTAATAATTTATCCCAAATGGGCGTAATTCAATCTCAAATAGCACTACATGTCTCTACTACTGCAATGTTCGAAATAGTAGTTTTTCCCATTCTTAAAGTGAAAGCTAAGCTTCTAAAACTACTACCAGTAACCAAAAATCTAAAACATACATTTAAAGGTTTATTAATTTTGAACTTGATCTTATTTTGTGTTTTTTTTGAACCTCCAGGTTGAAGAAAATTAAAGCATTTTTACTGACCCGAAAGGGTCATCATCACACTGTATAATGTAATCAATAAGTAATATTTTCATACTATGTATAATATATAGTTATAAGTAGTGTTATAAAATATCCATTTTTAAAGTACCTAAATAGGTAATAACTCAAATACTCTCAAAATAAATTATTTAAAATACCACCCAAATACTATAAATAGTTAAGTATTTGAAAAAGAATTTTTAATATTTTTCAAATGTCATCTTAACAATATAGTAGGAGTCTTGTATTACTTGTGTAATCTTATATTAAACATATTTTCTCAATAATTTTTTCTATAAATATGATAAAAAATGTCTGCTGGGACAAAAAGCTATTAAAAGTATAATATATTAAGGTTTTTACTACGGTTTTATTATAACTTATAAGCATTTGCAGTTAAAATGTTGAGTTTTGACAACAACACACATCATTGTAAAACCAATATTTCGTTATCTTCTGCATTATACACCATTATAATTTATAATATTACACCATAATGTACGATTTATACTTATCAACCGTTGTTTTTGTCTAACTACTGTTATCACACTGCACTTATACGTAAAAATATTATTTCTCTATTCTTGTTAATCGATCAATTGTTAATACTAATCTTATACATTGGGCCACGTCCGTTTAAAATTAAAAAATACGGATACGTCTGAAGTATATATTTTCATGTACGTTCAACGCTGCCCGTGATTTCAGAAACAACGGAAAAAACAATAACTAAAACCACTCATACATTTAAATTTATAGTTCATTGTCAATGGCCTATCTTAGTTTCAGAGTTTATAAAAAAAAATCCGATTTAAAGGTTTAAATATAGCGTATATAAACGTATGCTTATTGGAATAAACTCTGTTGACGCGTATACGCGTCAGCGGCGTCGAAAGTGTTAGAGGCGCCACGGCAACAGCAGGCTCATATCAAACTGAACAATAATAATAATGATATTGTTGGTCTGGGTGGTTGATCATTGGGGTTGACCAAGTTGATCAGTTGATCGCAAAACATACGAACTAAAACGAAAAATAGAGTACTGGAGTAACCAGGGACTCATGGTCTGTTTGTTACTTTTCTTCAGTTTCGGCGGCGGCGGCTCGGCGGCTGTTGCGACGCAACACGGCAGCAGTTGTAGCTACTCGCTCAACAACCATCACGATCATAGCATACGTTCCTGTTACATTCTGTTAGAAAATACGTCATTAGATATGGCAAGACCAACGTTTCTGTAATGTTACAACTTGTACCTGAAGGACAAATAGACCGTCGCGCGTCGTTTTTAGCAACTTTTATTATCCAAATAACGTTCATTACGATCACTGTAGGTGCGACAAAAATGAACAATTTAATTTGTACACCAGTATTAAAAATCACGGACATTTCCGAGGGAATAAATTTGCCTTATAAATAAATGCAAATAGATTTCAATAGGTAGATTAAATAATGAAATAAAAGATTAACGAAAAAAAGGTGGGTAAGTGAATGTCGCTCTGCTGTACAGTAGATTACAAGTGGATCACTGTAATGGATGGTGTTAAATTTGAATTCAATGATATAATATCATTGTATAAGAAAAACGATTCTGAGCGAAAACAGTCAGTCAACCTATGATATTACCAATTATATTTGATGATATTTAGCTATAAAAGTTGAACATTTTATAAATTATTAACTACAAAATAATTATTAAATTTTATATGTGATAAATTTTGTCAAAATTTGAACTGTAGATGCTTATAAAAAAAAATTGTGCCTATGTATTTTTAATATTTTTCAACCACTATTGTAACAATATATCAGGAGCCTTGCATTACATTTTCACGCTTTTTACTCATCTAATAAAATTTTATTGACATCCATAGAAAAAAAATATTAATACATTTGGAAACTGTAAATGTTCCTAAACAGTTCAAAACAAATCAAAATATTATTAAAATTTTATCATGTATTGAAATTGCGAATATAAACAACCAGTAAAATTGTCATGTATATACGTTCATTTGTTTTAGAATTACACTAAAAACCAAAATCGGTTTTCCTTAATTTTATTTTTGTTATTTTCGGTGCTTTTAAAAATTACTGGGAAATTTTGACCTCCCCAATGCACCAACTAGATTCACTTTCCCATCGAATAAAATACAGTTGAAGAAAATCGAAGCAGTTTTATTGCCTCAAACTGTGATGACTGATGACGGACACAAAAATAAAAAATAAAATAAAAAAACACACATCATTGTAAAATTCATACATTCATCGCTCCGCTCAGAATTTAAAAAAGTATTCAATACAGAAAAAAGTATTTGAATACTTTTACTCAAATACTTTAAAACACTGGTTATTATTATTATTATTATTATTATTTTATACATTTATAAAGAAAGCGCAGATAGATGAGGTTACAAATTCTAATTACGGGTATGGACGTGTCACGTGTCTCAGTTCGTTGTGTTGACATATATATAGAATACCTATATATATTAGTAATAGACAATTCCATGTATTCATGATATGATTTTGTGAATTATTTTATATTTTCCTACATTAAAAACTGTATATAAAAAAAGTGTCACGACGGTCGCCGTGTCGAATATCTACCACGGCAAGAACGTTTTAATCGCTGTGAGTCCGACGTCCGAGGTTTAGTTGGAATTCTTGGTTTAGTTGTATCAGTAGGTAATATACTACTATAGTATTTATAATTAATGTTTTTTCTAAATAGGTACCTATTACATATAGAGTACAAATGGAAAAACATAATATTAAAATACTTTTATACTTATAAGTATTGATAAAAATTAAAAAGTATAAACACAATAATCGTTGTTAATTTTTTTTACTGAATTTCACAGGAAATATTCGTTGGTAACGAGGGAATAAAAATTAATGTATATTTTTCTATAATATGTAATGTCAACAAACAAACCGACAAAAATGTATTTTTCTGTTCATAATATTGTTATACGTTTTTATTCACCAGTATATTTGATTGAAACCGTTATTTCATTAGATTATATATTTTGTTTTCATTAAATAATTAGTTGATGTCAACCATTTGTATGTTTTGAGCGAATCATCTGTATAATTGCACTATACATAATGGCAAATAACAATATAATACCTCATGAAGATAACACTAGCGAGATACTAAGGGCCGACATACTTAAATATGGTTATATAAACAAACGAAATAAACTCAGAAAAAACAAAACAAATGCTAATCCAGTCAAACGTCAAGAGTAAGAATAAAATGTGTACACCATTAACTTCCTATTATAATATAATAGTAGCATGAATTTTGTATAGTAAACATTTTTATACAATGAACTCAAAATGAAAAGTCGATAGAAACTAGAAACTTTAAATAAACAATCATTCTGGATTCTATAATAATGCAGTAATCTAAAAAAACTATACCTAACTATGTTAAATTATAGTTATATTGTGTAGGTTTCTCGTATAACAATGGTAGGTAAAAAGTAACAACTGATTAAAATATTATATAGTAAATTATTTAATTAAAATAATATGTATACTGTATAGTAATGAGTAATAACTAATAGGTAGGTAACCAACAAAATAGTACCTACGATTTATTTCTGACACTACACTTAAATGATAAAGGTACAAAACATACGACTATATACGATTATTACAACACAATACCTATATGTTATAACTTATAAGTGTGGCATATTCGTTTATATGTAAATAGCTAATAGGTTATATTTTAAGTTATTAATGATGATTATCAGGGCAGGATTTAATAAGGGTTGGGTGAGTCGTGAGTGGAATGCAGCCCAGGGCCACCACAATATATTCTCGTTCTATAATTTTACGTGTTAACAAAAATAAAGGTAACTTAAACAATGCTGAGTACATATTATAATATTATCAGCCTATCATAAGAAAATATCATATTTATTCATGAACATTGAGTATGTTATTTGACCAAGGTGGTGATTTCTAATAATTATTATTTATTAGGTAGTTATTGCCGATATTTATTCTTGGTAAACAAAGAAAGTAAGGAAAAGTATTGGTGAATTTATTATCTAATACCCATAGGTTACATGTCTAAAACTTCTTTTTGTAACATCAAACATCAGACGATTGGTGTCGTATTAATGAATTCAATATTTAATGTCAGTTTTTAAGGATTTAAATTTACACTTTTTTAAATTTATAATTTATAGAAATATGTTAACTAATTGTTATTAATAAATTTCAATCAGTGTTGTGTAAACGGACATTAAAAAAAACCTTTGGAAAAGGATTTTTATACTTAATAAAGAGTTATTAATTAATGTGCACTTATAATATTAGGAATATATCTAGTTAAATACCTATACTTATGCGTTCATACAGCAATAATTGTGATGGCCTCGGGACTGTGGATTGGCAATAATAGTTATTCCCTACAATTATTTCAAATGCAGTTTAAAATTTAAATACAAACAACTCACTAAAATATACCGATATACCTATTTATATTCCTAACCAGTGTACGTTAGGTATACTATTTACGGTAAATGGTTAAGAGAATTTTCTACATACATTTTATCGGATAAACCTATACTCTTATTTCTGTTATACGTTTTTTCGTATTTTAATCTCTCTTTTCGAAATTTTTATTTATAAACAATTTTAAAGCACATCATGTATAAATCAATTGAACAACAGATAGAAATTCTCATCAGGTTCACCTTAAAAATGAACGCTGAAAATGACAACTAAAATACGAAAAATACTATAACACCGTTAAAGGAGTCTGCAAGCCACCACATTTTGTATGCTCATAATACAATACATAACTGTTATATTATAGACGACGTTATGATAAAAAAAATTGTTTGCACTCTTATTTAGGGCCCCAAAAACGTTTTCCGCCCGGGGCCAACACATACTTAAATCCAGCCCTGATGGTTATTGACGTTGGAATGTGTGGTTGCGTAGATGGGCCATTAGGTTCTTGGAAGAAGAACGAAATAACTTGACGACTGATTTGAATGCGATGGAGTGCAAAACAAAGACAAAGGAAGACGAGAAGTACAGGGCAACTTTTATAAGTTTAATTCATGAGACTAAACAGGCCAAAATTGAGCTGAACGAACAGAGAAAAGTTGAAGCACAGGTGAACAAAGAGATAGTCCAGTTAGAAGCTGAACTGGAAAAACTTACAATCAGAAATAAAATGACAATTGTCGACGTTCCGAAATTGACAACTGTATGTATACATAATTAGAAATTAGTATATTTTTTTTTTCGTAAATGCGTTTAGTAGTGAATACTGAATACCATATTGTTTTGCAGAATACAGCAAATTACGAATACAATAGGTTACTCGAAGAACAAAACCAATTGCAAGTACAAGTGGAGAATTTACTTAAACGATGGCAACAAATACAAAACATTTATAATTCACACATGAATAAGCTGAATAAAGGAAAAGAAATAGCATCTGTTCTTACCGAACAAGTAGCGAGAACTTACACATACAGGTATATGGGTATAGTCTAATGGTGATGGTATTTTGCAGGTAGGATGCCTGAACATAAAACATTTATTATAAATACAAATTTGAAATTACTTCTATTTAATCATATAGGTAACAGAGCTATTTATAATTTATAAATATTATAATATTAAAATATAATATGAATTGCTGTTATTAACTATGCAACATACCATAAAACGTGTAAATATGTTCATGGTATAAATAGCTTAAATTTGATCCAAATATTTTAAAATTTTGTTTTTTTGAGTTAAAAAAAAAAATAAAATAATTTTTTGTTTAAAACTTGAACTTGAAATTTCTAAAAAAAATTAGATTTTTCGTGTTGCTACAAGAACAGTTTATGATGGATTTTGTATTTAAGCTATTTGATAATATTTTATTAACACTTTTAAAAAAAATTTTAAATATTCGTAAATTTGAAATACTTTAAAATTAGTCTTAATACTTTGAAAATGTCTTTAAGTGTAGGAAATAATAATTTAAATTATTGTGGAATGTTTCAAGATTCTATGATTTGCAATTTATAACAGAATAATAATAATTGTTCTGAGAAGACCAAGATATCATTATTTTACAGGCAAATATTCAATTACGATATAACTTTGAATACTGATAAAAAATGAATAAATCATCATACTCTTGAGTTAACTTCATGAGATGTTCTATAGGCAACGCTAAATATAAATATTATTAAGAGGATGTCAGCGCACTATTTGTTTTCTCTCTCTAGCCCACGCGCAACATAGACAAAATAAATTTGCGCAGAATCGTTTTTTCTATGTTTTTAAGTAATCTTAGAGTAAAATCACTCATTACAAAAAAGATAGAAAATAATATTTTTGAGGGAATGACATATCGATTTCTCTAAATATTGTTTCAAAACAATTTAAACATAATTTCAATATACAACATTTTTTTGTTTATTCCGAAAGTCGAATATAAAGTCAAATAACAATAAAATATAAAATCGATTTGTCATTCCCTCTAAAATATTATTCTCTATATTTTTTGTAATAGGTGATTTTACTCTGAAATTACTTAAAAACATAAAAAAAAAACGATTCTGCGCAAATGCGATTTGTTTATGTTGCGCGTGGGTCAGAGAGAGAAAACAAATAGTGCGCTGACATCCTCTTAACATTAAATTTATATCTTTAATCTCTTGGATTATATTATTTTAGATTTTGAGTGGTGCGATGAATAATGTGTTTTTTTAAATTTTTTAATTTTTTGTGTCTGTGTACTCGATAGTTAGTTGAAATAATGATTCGATTTTAAATTTTAGTATTTTTTTTGGTGGGAAAGTGAATTTAATTACCTGTCAATGCATTTGGAGGTAAAAATTTAAAATTTCCAATAGTTTTTATAAGGACCGGGAATAACAAAAATCGATTTTGGCTTTTTATGTAACTCTAGTAAAATTACCGTAGATACATTGATGAAATGTTCACTGAATGTTTATAATAGCATTTTCTATACATTATAAAAAGTTCAAATTAATATGTTGAGCTATTTATAGGGAAATTAAATTTCCTATTTTTATTAGTTTTTTTTTTAAAATGAATGTCGATAAAATTAATTTTACTGTTAAAATTAAAAATGCAATACAAAGTTCCTCATAATTTGTTATAGTGGAAATTAAAAAAAAAGTTGAGTGTAAATCCAGAGTAATTTTTTATGAGCGCCTGAATTACTATTTTCTCAATTTTGACAAAATTTGTCAAAATCACAAAAATGTGCAAATTATTTTAGTTAGTATTTCATAAAAATGTTTCTTTTAATATCTAAGATTTTAAAATTCAAAACTAGATTCCTCATAAGTTTGTCTACCTGTCCCCCCAAAAAAAAAATGTCTACTGGATAATTAAATATTACATTTTTAAGACCGTTTGAAGTTCAAATGTTGACAACGTTTATCAAATTCAGAAATTGAAAACTCTTTTATAGCTAACAATACAAATATAAAGTATAAAATATAAAATGTTCAATTCTTGTAGCATTCTTGTAAGAATAGAAAATTTTAAACAAGGATCCACACATTTTTTTTTATACACATTTTAAGTTCAAATTTGGACAAAATTATATATTTTAACGAAGATTTATGATTTTAGTTATTTAGTTTTAATTAAAAATGTTATTCCTGGGTACTTGAAACTTTTAAAATAATATAGGTATTATTATATTTTATACACACGACATTTTCATAAGCAATTTTTATTTGCAAAAATCAATTTAACTTACCGTTGTACTAAAGCCTAATAGTAAAATATTTAGAAAATATTTAGTAATATTTAGTAATTAAGATTACTTTAATCACAATAATATAATACATATTGTATTACTTAGCAATAATATAGGCGGACTTCGCTCAGAATCTTTTTTCGTATAAAATGATTTTATACAATTGAAATTCAAATTTAACACATCCATTACAGTAGTGGCTTATCTAGACACCTAACTTACAGAAGAGCACCCACTTTCCCACTTTTTAAATATTTCGTTTTATATTCAATGGAGATAATAATTGCATTGATACTTGATACAGAAATGAAGCTAAGGAACGATTGGAGACATATTTAAAAACGAGTAATACTCAAACTAGTGATTATAAAAATCATATATTGTCACTGAAACGACAACTGAACAAAGATTTAACAATGACAACATTTCTTTCACAAAAGCGTATGTATTAAAACTATAAAGATTTTTAAAAAAAATCAGTTTAGTTAATATTGAGAAGACTATGATTTATGCATACTATATAACATTATATTACATATATAACATTTGGTTGAAATACATAATTTAAATTGTAAATAAGGTTATGTGATACACAGTGGAATTTAAGTCAAATTGACGATAACTTGAAGGAATGTCTTGGTCCCTGCAATCCAATATGTACAAAGTATATACAATTTTTTCTATAACTAGAATTTTTTTTTGTCCCCGGCTGATTCGAGCTATTGAGATTTCACTGTATGTCACTGTACCTACGTATTTAATACTTCAAATGGCTGTATGTATAATCCAAGTTACAAATTAGATCTAGATTAAATTGAGTAAATAGCTTTTTATGATCAAATTAAGTGCTCCATTTAATGTTTTTTTTATTGTTGACTCTAACTAAAAGTCATCAATATAATTTTCAGAAAAATTGAGATATAGTAAACACACTGAAAAACCGCAAGATGAGAATACAGAAATGTTAGCATTAAATGTTGAAGCAGAAAAATTTATTAAACATTTAATTTACATTGCTGATGAAAAAAACTTAGAAAAAATTATGGAACAAATTGTTAAAATGGACCTTGACAATAAAAGCATGTTTAGGTTTTTGGTTGAGATAGAATCATACGTAAGTAATATTATATTATATATTTATATATAATAAATAATATACATTATAAAATATGAAGTGCAGAAATGCAGTAGTGTAATTAGATAAAAACAAACAATACTTTATATTACCTAACAATTTAACTTATACGGCCATACAGGTAGTGTTTTTGGTATATTAAAAAAATATTGGTAGATACTTTTAATTTAGAGTTTGGATTCTGTAACTCTATATAAAACACTAAAAAAGGCATTCAATGAAACTTTAAAAGTTCCTACCTAATTTGGTAAAACTTAGAAATATCCATTATTTGACGTATGCACTAACACTGTTTTACTCTGTTAATTTAATATATTACATAAAATGCTATTATTGTGAACATTTCTAAATATAAAGATTTGCATTTAATTTTTGGTTTTACACTAGTTTGGTATCTCCGTATTGACCATTGAATGTCGCGTGGTAAAACCAACTATGCTGAGTACGCCTTACCCCGTACTCTCTAGCTAATGCCTAATGACACTCTCTAAAATAATGAAAATACATTCTGATCTCTTTGATAACATTGTTTTTTAAAATTTCATTATGCACTCCTGATACGTGGACTTAATACATACACAATATAACACGAATAATATTATACAGATATATTATATATATATATATTTTTTTATATTTACTTAAATTAAATTGCCATGTTATACTATTACAGTAGTTTTTGTTTAAATATTTTGATTGTTTCTAATAACAATTTTTGCTGGTTTTTTGGTTAGTGGTTTGGCTGATTTGGCACTTATTTATTAGGTACATATTTATTTCTAAACTAATTATTTTTTATTACATACAACAAAATCAGGAGAAGAATTATGATTATTACAGCAAATGTATGCATCGTTGTTAAATGGTTATATATTATGTGATGGAATTGTAATTGTGAATAAATTTTCTTATAGTATAATATTTTATATATTATAATAAAATATCTGAAGAAATCACAAATATACATGGGAAATTATGTGTATTTAATATTTAGCTATTTCGTCTTCATTCTCTGGTAATAGTCATATTATAATTTTTACTGGTGATTTTTTAAAAACTTAATCATGGTGGTTCTATTATTTTTTATCTTGTCTAGTGCAAATTTTTGTTAGTGCTAATGTATTATGTAGTTATTTTATTTTCTATTCAAAATTGCTTAGTGTTAGTTAATGTTCAAAAATTATTAGAGTTTGTTAGAATTTCAATTTTTTAAGTATATGATTTTGCAAGAATAAGTATTGATAATTAGTATTAATAAAGTTTACGAAAAAAAAAATAAATACTCAAAACACTAATCTGCAATTATTTGAAAAAAATGTATTTGTTTTTTTTTTTCAGAATTCCGAAAACATAGGAAAAATAGGGTCAAAACTGTTGAGTACAAAAATCGCAATATTATGAAGAAACGATCTATAATAACGTAAAGCTTACCATCTTTTGAAAGGCGAGCTCAGAGTAATCATTATTTATAGTACTCAAAATTAAAATATGTATATAGGAACATTATATAGTGTTCTTGGAGTATTTTCAATGAATTAGGTTAAAATATTAAGTCGATATATTTATTTTCGTGAGACTATATTGAGAGAAAAATATGATTTAATTCATTTAAAATAATACAATAATCGAAATAAAATAAAATTTTACCTCCATCGAATATATTATATCGCCTGTGTCCAAAAATGTGTCACTTAGATTTCCCAAATAGCTTATCTCAGAACGACCTTTTGGTTTTTACTAATATGTGACGTAAAGTTTGATATTTGTTACATTTAAATCATATGCCAACACTCTCGTATAATTTTTCGTGATATAAAATAGTCTCAAATTTTGGTGTGCATATTCGGTAAAATTTTTTCAACGCTTTATACTAGAATTACCCAAGTCACAAAGATTGAAAGTTCCTACTTTTAAAGGTTTTAATTTCAGAACTAAAATTTCCAGTTACGTCGATGAAATTTAGTTAAAAATACATGTAAAATATTGATTCATTCAAAATATATATATTTTTTATACAGATCACTCTGCGCTCGTCTGTTTTTATGATCGTTTCTTTATTTCGGTTATTCTCAATCGGGGGTCTCAGAAAAATTATTCTTACAGTCAAAATGTTTCTATAGATTTCCACAAAGTTTTAAATATCAAAAACATTGATTTCTGTTATATAAGTCAATCTAGTTAAATATCGATCACATAATTCGTATTATAATTATATGCACTATATATTGTATACTCTCCACGGAAAAAGTATTTATGAATAGAAAAATGAAAATATTTATAACATATTGTGAAATGTACAAGGTGTAGGGATTAGGGATTTGTTTGAAAAAGTTAGCCTTTTATGCTAAATAATAAAGCATTAGTGTAAATATAGTTTAAGTTCAATAAAAATCTTACAACATCTATTTTTGCTGTAGTCAGTGACTTGGGCACGGGCTTGTTTTTATATGTAAATAGCATTTACATACGTATTAAAATTAATATTTTATGAAACTAATAACATTGTAAATACTATAGATATTACGACTTATAGATATAAGTCAATATATTTTTTTTTCTCGACATTAAGCAAACTAATAAAAAATGAATGATGTTGTATGAAATTTGAAAGTGATCATTGATCTAATATTCATTATAAAGTATAAGGTAATTATTGACATTTAATTTATATTGATGGGGTGGGAAGTGGTAATATATTTTATGGTTGAGTATAAAGGTTACGCTATATGTGTTTCTACGATGACTGACATTTTGTGTAACATATTATGTATAATAATTTATGTAGAGTGAGATGCCTTTCGTCCATTTTGAACACTCTATGGTATAACTATCTATACCTATAGACAATAGTACCTACCAGTCTATAGGCGTTATTTATTGCTGTTTCAGATTTGACATAAAAACTGATTTACAAAGTTTACCTATTGATGTAGCGAAGCAAAAATAGTTGAATGTATCATATCGATTTGTCCACATTTTGATTAACTCAGTTTTCAAATGTTGAGTATAAATAATATTTTTAACTTTTTTATGAACTCAATTTCTATATTTATTTTTAATTAGTTTTCTTGGAAATTTAGTAGAGCAAATTAATGAGGGTATATTAGGTATATGAAATTGTTTTAAGAATTCCTCATCTGTTAAATTAGTCAGTAATAAAGCCAGCTTAATTTTTTTTGTATTTTGTATATTTAAGGTTTTAATACCCGCAGGTTTTATGAAAAATATTGGATTATGTAATACCATAATGATAGTGATTGGCGTTGATTGGGTCCGGTGCACCGTACGCATGTTTACCGGGGGTTATAAATACCTTCAATATTTATTGACAGTATGAGTAGATAGGCGAGAAATCGAACTTTGCTCGGCGAGGCGTAAAAAGAGTTTATTTAATATGTGTTTGAGCTTAAAAGAGTATATATTACTTAAAATTTAAAAGTATCTGTGAAGAAAACTAAACATGAATTTTTGGATTGAATTTTTGAATAGAGTACTACAACCCATTACTTAATAATTTACCATTGACACATATCAAATAAAAGTGATGATAATAATTATTATTATTATTATTATGACAATAATTATTAACATAACGTTAACGTGTAATTCGGTCATGCAGTTGACGAACGCGGAAAACACGATCGAAGAGACGCGCATCACCGTGTCAGACAGAAAGCGCGAGCTGTGCGAAACGCAGGCGGCGAAAACGGAGGAGCTTGCAAGTGCCATGAGGACGTTGAAAGCCGGGCGTGCGCCTCTGCGGGAGGCGCGCAGGACATTGCGACTGATGGCGGACGAATGGCGGCAGACGTGCCAAACGGTGGACGACGCGTGCGAACTGATGATGGGCAGGGACAGCCGACGGCCGTCGTACCGTCTTCTAGTGCGTGACGACGACGGCCGCAGAGAGTGTGAAGACGATGACGGAGACTGTAAAGAAGAAGAAGTATTAGTGGAAGAAGAAGAAGAAGAAGAAGCCAACGAAAGCGACGATGGCGGCCATCGGCACCACCGTCGACACCACCGCCACCGACGACGCCGCCGCCGTGGACGGCCACGCAGACTATCACCAACCGCCATAGTGACAGAGTTGTACGAGTATTTCGAGCCGATGGAGAGGCGACTGGACGACGTACTGCAACGGGTGTTCTGGATCCAAAACGAATATGTCGGTGGGGACAGCGGACCGAGGCAGCAGCTTGAGGTGCCCATCGGTGACTCGATGTCCACCACGTCCGAACAGGAAGACGAGTTCTTAGTACACGATCTAGACGGAACCGTGAACAGGCACGCGAAAATCATTGCCGCCCTTGATCCGACCACTGTCACACCCAACGACGAGATTAAGCCAGATGGCGGTCAAATGTCTTCACTCTGTCCGAGGCGAGTATTTAATTGTATTGTGAGAATAATATTATATCAGCGGGCAGACTAAATTTTTTATTTTAGTCGTCTAAAAGTTTAAATTTGTATAGGTAAGTATAAATTATAAATATTAGTCAAGTCACAACATAAAATATAGGTACATTTATTTTTATTTAAACAGTTGAATTAGATACCTAATAAATATATTCTTTAATTTTAAAATTATTAAAAATAGTAAATGTAATGTATGTAGTTATGTATCTACCTATATGCACTTATTTTATTTAATACTTATTATATTATATTTCACCATTTAGAATTACTAAAATATTATATAGAAATAGTCAAATACACAGGTAACAGTGTGATACAAATATAAAAACCTTAATTTTTGGAAACATAAAAACAAAATTTTTATACTTTGGATTATTCATTATTTTTTCTCTTTTCTATTCCATTGAAGTGATTTTTTGCTTCCGACATTACTACCTATGTATATTTCTATTTTTATACACTTAAAATACTAAAGTATACTCACGAATTTATATCAATGATAAAAACCTTAGATAGAATAATAATAATTATAGTAGGTAGGCACTTACATATAATGATTCTAATAACAGACACTATAATCGAAAGCAGGATTTGAAAGGCTGGCAAAGTTGCCTATTTTTTTTTAACTCGTCAAGTTAATTTAATACAGAAAAATGTAAATTAAGGGTTAACGTTAAAAATCATTTACTTTTTTCATATAAAATTAAAAATTAGGTATATATTTTTTAAACTAAAAAATAACATAATATATTGTAGTAAATTAATAGAAAGCTTAAAGTTTTAAATAAATGTTTATATTAAAATGAACTGCTGTAAGCCTGTAAGTACTATTCTAATATATTTTAATACTTTAAATTTTAATCGATGACAAAATCCAACAAAATAATTATTTATATTTATTTGTTTACCTAGTGTTCCACAACTACCTATACTAAATTATAATTACAAAATTAATTATTAGAACATAATAATTATTAATTAACTACCTACCTAAATGATATTAAAATATTCAGTTGTAATTCTATGAACGAATAAAAATATAATAATAGCTATTTTAAACTATATAGATTAAAGAGTATACAAACTGAACGTAAGTATGGGATACTGAGTAAATATATAGTTATGTTTTTCTTTTCTCTATGACGAAGTTACCCTCAATCATTTTCTGTTTATAAATTATAATATATAATACCTATAATATACTCTTTGAATATGCAATATTATAATTTATAACCGATAATATTTATTACTTATTATATTTTTTTTATAAAATTAACTTTTACAAAACAAAATATATTTTAAATCTGTGGTTTTAGGAACTTAACAGTTAACGTGACAATAAAATAAATTAACACTTCAGTTACTTCATAACATTTCATTCGTAAAGTTAGAAGTTACTACTTACTAAAAAAAAGTAAATCGTTATGTAACTTAACTTTAACTTTTTAACTCGTCAATGCACAACGATTTGGTACCTAACTACGCGATGTTGACTTTAACACATAGGACTACTTTCACGCGAGTACGTATAATAATATAGTACTTATTGCAATTTCTTTATCCTTAGTTTTTCTTATAATTTAATTATATTTTCACTTTAAAAAGTACGAATAAACATTTCATAAAACTTACTCATAAACTCTCGGAGCCCTTTTCGTACTTGAGGGCCAACTGTTGTCCTTCTTATTCTGGACTTGTCAATAATAACTAGCCACGCAGGTATATATTATTAACCTTCTAGATGTGTACTGTATAGTGTATAATAATACCATCAATGATCCTACATTCTACCTATGATATACGCACCCAACTGAATAATTTGGTTCCGTTACAGATGTTTAGAAAAACGTTACGAAGAAGAAAACCAATGGGTGTTGAAATATATCGATAAGTTCCAGGGTGGCAGCGATACACCACCGAACACATCACGTGTATGCCAGAGTAAAAATGTTAGTTTCAAAGCCATCAATGACGAAGAGTTCAGGAAATACTTTCACCGGACTTTAGATTGTCCTCTTTATACAGCTGAAAAGTTCTACACGAAGTAACACGACGATGGACATATTAGTATCACGTGATGCCCATATAATACGTTGTTGTTGTTGTCGTGTTTATTAATGTTGTGTTTTTTACACTTTAAATAGTGCCGTCTCTTAGACGTATTAATTTTTCAAAGAGTAATCCAATTTCGAAAATATTATGCTTGTAAATAAATTTAGTTTTACATCGCTAACGGTCTTATAAGATTAATTACCTTCCTTACGTATATTGTACTAGTAAATTAATGATTTTTATGAATTATATTTATGTATGGGTACCTGCATGGTAGTTTAGGTGGATATGGATTTATGGTTGGATCAAAAAAAAAGAAAAAGGTAGGTACCTATCTACTAAATTTAAGTATTAAAACACAGTAGACTGATCAGGTATACATTTATTTATAATATCGTTTGCAGTAATTTACTATATTTAAACGTAAAAGAACTTTCTCAAGTTCAGTTTTCAAAATTAAGTTTTTTCTGGATATGCTTACTAACAATTTCATGTCCTTTACGAGTGTTGAAAATATATTTCTATATTATACATACCTCTATTGAAATATATTTAGATATGAAAATATTGTAATAAATAAATATGAACGTAGAGTTAAAACGTTTAAAAAATGAAGTATTTAATTAATGAATTCACAGTTCACACCTTTAGGTATATCTCCTGTTTATGTTTCAACCAGGAACCTTTAAAATTTTATCGGTTCTGGTATCTATCCGGAATATGGGTTTAATTAATAGTATGAGAAATATTAGAAAACTTATATGATCATACATAGTTTATACGCAAAACAGTAATACCATTAAATTATGATAAACAAAATAATTTTATTTTTGAACCTAAATAAATTACTTATTCAATTTAAAAATTCCGGTACTTTATTTATTAAAATAAAGGTTTTGGTTACGGTTCCAGTTCTTAATATTTTAAAGGTTCTGGTTCCACAACCGGTACTTTAAGATTTGGTTCCAGCTCCTGTCAGAGAGAGAAAATATCATCCTCTTAAGTTTGCGCAATAAATATCAGCCCAAGCAAAGATGTATTTGTATACTGTGATCACAGATTTTAATAGCCAGAGTAACTTTTTATTGATAAAGTAAGGAAGTGGTTTATACATTTATATATTTTTTTTAAAAGCGTTTGTATGTATTATATCACTAGGTTTTAGTGGATTATTCAATTTGACACATTTTTTAATTGAGTTTACGAGATTAGTTTTGGAACCTATATTTGATGCCTATATAATAAAGATACCTATTTTATTATTCACAAATGGTGTTTATATTATTATATTATAATAATTGTGGTCAAAATATGAACAAAAAAATATAATAAAACAGTATTAAAAAATATTTATTAATTTCAGTTTTATTAAAAATAAAAATTATACATAAATTAATGGGGCAGGGCAGTCTCTACAACCTTAATATAAAAATATTATTTAATTTTAACATAAATAATAATAAAATACAATATATTTTATCTTTGGAGTCAATATAAAACAAATTATAAACTCATTAAAAACAATAAAATAATTAGTTTATCATTCTGTCATTCTTGACATAAAATAACAAGCATAATATATCTAGTTAATAAAGTAAAATATCCCTCAGTTTAATTTTAAAGTTGGGTTCTCATGTTTGGTATACTCAAGTACACCAATAATCATAAGGGCCAATAGTTTACGTAGG
The DNA here is from genome assembly GCA_008086715.1 of Sitobion miscanthi. Classification (NCBI taxonomy): domain Eukaryota; kingdom Metazoa; phylum Arthropoda; class Insecta; order Hemiptera; family Aphididae; genus Sitobion; species Sitobion miscanthi. The sequence continues at coordinate 15,949,070 of CM017804.1, forward strand.
TAAATAATGTTCTAACTGGCATATTTGTCAAGTACATTAAAAATTATATTATTTGCTTTTCTATTTAACTTGTGCCACATCATCTGGAAACACCAGTGACAAATAATTTATTATATAGGTGTACCGTTACGGCATGTTAAGCATCCCAAAATTCCAAATTTTGGCAAGAACACGATTCATGAGAACCCAGCTTTAGCTAGGAAAATTAAATTAAATAAGAAATCGAAGCAGTCTCTACATTACAAATTAGGTTTAAAATACTATGAGTCGGCAGTTTTCTTTAGTTAGAACTGGAAGAGATTTATATAAAACTTAAAATAAAATGTATACAATGATTAGACTTATAGAAATAGGGGACCATTTGCCCTGAAAACTGGGAGATGAGTTTGTTCCAAAGGGATTACAAGGAAACGCTTGAATATTATCATCAGAATGAGCGAAATGGAAGTACTTTAACACATTTATTAAAATAGGATCTTCCTAACAAGCTTGCACGCATTATCATACTTAATATACCTATGTTTATTTCTATAAGTCTATGACAATGATACACAAGTATGTTTTACAAACAAATGAGATGATTAAAGTTATACAATAGTAAAAACATTATAACATTTTAATTTTAAACATTTAACATAGATATGTAATTTATAATATAATGGTAATAACTACATTAAAAAGTAGTCTTCTTGTCCTCAGCAGTTAAAAGCTACAGCATATCATCTCCACCATCATCATCTTCACCAACACCAATACTATTGTACCATAAAGCAGTCACATTCATCGGCTTGAATTTGCTATTATAAATAAAAAAATAATATAATTTAAATAAATTACAATATTATGCAGTGGCGTAGCCAGGGAGGCTAAGAGGGCTAAGATTAATAAAAAAAAATAAAAATGCTAACATCATATACGAATATATAGGGCTGTTCAATTGTTTCGATGAATTGATTATATTTTAAAATGTATTCACCACCGATTAATCAAATTATCAATTAACCCAAACGCGACTGTACATTTTAAACAAACATAACCATGATATCAAGCATAACCGTGGTCGCCAAAGTAAAAACATTATACCATACTCTGACTATCAACATTTTAACATTATAATAAATATAATAAATACAGTATATAGTTATTATAGTTAGGTTAGGTAAGTATACTAAAACTGATTTCCAGTATTCATATTAGTGAGCAGTGATCACATGTTTAAGTGGTCAACTGCTGTTTGGTCTTTAGTTTTTACTTAACATCTTGGCTTGAATTAAAAAAAATATAGCATTTAAAAGAAAGTTATTTCTTATGTGTACTTGAAAAAAAATAAGTTTTTTTTAAGTTTTTAAATGATTATTAAATTTTAATATTATTACAAAAGATACTATTACATAGTATTACTAAAAAAAATGTTTTATTTTGTTTCGTTTTTCATTTTATTTTGTTTTTACAAATGAAATATAGTATGTAAAACCAAGTTATTTCTTATGTGTACTTAAGTCTTAAAAGAAAACAAGTTATTTTAATATTTTTTTAAATGATTATTTAAATATTGTCACAAATGTTACTATTACAGTATTACCAGAAGAAGTGTATTATTTTGTTTTTAATTTTAATTTTGTTTTTACAAAAAAAAATATAGATATAATTTAAAAGAAAGGTATCTCTTATGTGTACTTAAAATTAAAACAAACATAATGATGGCACTCACAGTGACAAAATGTTATTCATCATCATTATAATCATAAAATAGAATACCTGAATACCCTTTATACTTTTTAGTATCAAATATTAATCTAACGATAAGTCATTGTATTTGAGAAATCTTAAATGAGTAAACTATAAACCTGGCAGGAAATTTAATTCAGCAATGCTTAAAACCGTTAAACTTTTATCAATTGTTTTAATAGATTAATCGATATGTTTTTGGCTATTTCTACGATCGAGCACTGTAGTACTTCTTGATAATTTTCTTCGAAATTTTTGATTATTTAGTACTTTTGACAATAGAGTATGTATTATGACAATCGAACAGCCCTACGTATATACCATAAATAAAGTTATAATTTCAATAAAATAAATACCTAACCAGAAAAATAAATGCACGTGATATATAAAAATGTACAGTCATATAGTAAATAAAGGTACGTAAGTAGTAGTCATTAAAATAATGTTTATTTTAACATTTGTAGAACTTACCAAAAGTGTGAAAATGGACAACTGATGATAAATAATTCGAAACCGCTTTTAATATGTGTTGGAATTCCTTCTTCATCTGCATTTGTTCCGTCATCTTGATTATCAGTATTAAGATATAGCCGCCACATTCCCTTGTAATGCCCTCTAATGTCTAGGTCCCATATACCTAGGCACTAAATATACAACCAAATATAATTATATCAATGGTAGTTAATTATAATTTATAGTTTATAACCAGGGATGGGTAAGATACCCAAAAACTAGTATCACGATACTAGATACTCGATACATACTTACATTGTAAGTATTTAGATACTCGATATTCAATACCTAATTAAGTTTTAAATATTAAGATACTTGGTACCTTTTATACTTTGAATAAAATAAGTCACGGAATTTTTTAAAAATTTTATTTATATACACCAGGTGTTTATTATATTTTAATTGGTTAATGTACCTAGACTACAAAAATTAATAACTCAATAGTAATAATAATATTCTACAGCACAATAATTAATTATTATTCATGTGTATATTTTTTTAGATAGCCATAAACTACAGACTACAGCTAATAAGTAATAATTTAATTATAAACTAGTAGGTATTAGTTAGTATTTATTATACTAATAAACTTGTAGGTATTAGTTAGTATTTATTATACTAATAAACTAGTAGGTATTAGTTAGTATTTATTATACTAATAAACTAGTAGGTATTAGTTAGTATTTATTATACTAATAAACTAGTAGGTATTAGTTAGTATTTATTATACTAATAAACTAGTAGGTATTAGTTAGTATTTATTATACTAATAAACTAGTAGGTATTAGTTAGTATTTATTATACTAATATACTATTGTAATATTATTATCAGGGCTTAAACCCGTTCACCGATTTTTACCAAAAACCCATAAAACCATAAATAATGATTATTATAATACTACCATACTAATTACTTGGTATTGAATTATATTAATAAAACTAATTTTAGTAAGCACCTACCTACTAATATGTTATAAATGTTTAGTTATAATAATTCGCAAAATAAATATTAATTGTGATGGTAAAAATCAGAATTGTAGATAGTTAAAAATTAATTATACTGCAATTAAATTATGATATTCATAAGTTTAAATTTGCAGCATCTCTTTTGACACATGATTTAGTAACCATACGTAAAACTTCCACCAGACACACTACTGTCCAGTGCCACTTTTTGGAAAAGCAACTGTAGGCCTTTTAAAATAATCGTAAAAAATTAATTTTTCAAAGTATCACGTTAATGTAGGAATTGAGTATCTTTTGATAACATTATTTTATGAAAGATACTCGATACTTCTTATTATTGTATTGGGATACAAAATACAATTGTATCAAAGATCCTGCCCAACCCCGTTTATAACTAAGGCTGGGATTTTGATGCATTTTGCATTGTTTTCCAAATGTAGCTGCACAATGCTTGTTTTATAACATGCGTGTTTCATGTATTTTTGAATCAGAATAAGAAGTTTTTTTGCATTTTTCATTTTCTTAATAACCATTAAACAATTAAATGGTTTTTCAAAAGTTACTTATTTACCTTTGCCAAAGGAGTCCAGGCAACATTTGCTGCATTTCTATTGCCTCCAGATGGATCATCCATTTTTATGTATAATACAAATAATTTCTTAGATCTAATTGTATTGTCATTATTCTTCATTTCATCAATAACGAAAAATTCTTCGTCTGATTGATAATAGTTTCTGTTTCCTGCATCATGCACTCCTCTATTATCATTATGTTTGCTACCTTCGTTATTCCACTGTTTTTTTCGGCATGGCCACCTACTGTGATCTAACAGTTGGCCTTCTGTCATGATCCTACGTTCCATCCACCCAAGGTATGTTATTCGAGTCATCCTATAGATAAAACACATAAAAACTGTATTGAATATACCAATTTTATACGTATTGTAGAATTATAGATTTAAACTAAACAATGTGTGAGAATGTAAGCCAGTAAATACCATAATACAAAAGTATTATTTGATTTTTAATATACTAACTTGTCAATGTTTTTGAAACGAATCAGACCCCCTCTATCATCATATTCTCCTCCAGTTCCACCACTATGAGATCCAGCACTTGCCCCATTTGTAGCAGCATTAGGATTATAGAATGCATGACGACCAAAGTATGTACGTTGAAAGTATGGATTCACATTAACAGAACGAGATGATCCAAAATGAAATGTTCTGCTGACTTCTGGTACTATACATTGTCTACCACGTTGCACTTTGGTTGATCGCATCCACATATCCCAATCCCAGGGCTAAAATATCATGTTGATACCAGTTAGTTATTAGTTGACAGAAGAAGTAATTGTAAGTTTTTATGGGCTAAGTTATACAAGTTAATAAACTATATAATAAAACATTTGTCTTAAAAGATAAAAATATACAGTGATTAAAGAACAAAACTAAGAAATACTCCAAATTTGTAGTGATATTATAAAATTATGGGGATTTAAAAATATTTAAAGAAAAAAGCATAAACTCAAAATAAGATTGTTTGAGATCAATATAATATAATATTATAGTCAATATACTAACTTTCTCTACTGTTGGCCATTCTGATTCTAGTTGGTCCTTGTACAAGGACCTTTTAAGCATCCATCCTAATCCTGGCATCCAATCGATACGGTATAATACATCTGGTCGACTAGCAGTGTGCTCATATCCCTGGTCATTCCATGCAGAAACACAGTACAGCGATCCAGAACCACTACCACCATCTGTAGAGTCATCAGGTACAGCCAACAGTGGAAGAGTCTGACTGAAGAAACTAAGAAGCCCAATAATAATTTCACATTAATATATGAAAGTATAAATCAGTTAAATTCATATAACTGATCAATGTTAATATTAAGCCAATTTTCTTACCATCAGTAATTTTTGATTTTAAATAATATATTTAATAGAATAATATAAGCACACACCTAAAAAAGTCAACAGAAACATCAAGGTCGTCTTCCAACACAATAGCATAATCAGCCTGCGGGAACAGTGAACCAAATGTGTTTGTTAACGCTGATTTGTAATGTTGTGTAACTCGACGGCGACGTGAATTAGTATTGCTTGCAATTTGCCCTCCGCCAACTCCATTGACCGAATCGCCTACAGCAGGCATATGTTGTACAGCCCTCACACCCAACAGCCGAGCTACTTCAACTGGTTCGTCGTAATATCCGTCTACATGAACGGTAACCATATGTCGTTGAACACCTCGAGCATTCAGCACAGATTTTATTGTCCTATTATTTATTAACACAATCATTACCAATCATAGAGAATATTATACTGAAATTATATTAATTCCATAACAATATAATATAATAAACAGTAATACATAATAAGCATATAATATAAATCACTTAGTATGCCTACAAAGAATAATTGTTATACCTGTAAAGATAGTCAGCTCGATTACCAGCTACTATTACCACAGGCACTCGGTCAATATTTGAATCGGGTATCTGCATAAAAATAATTAAATTTATTATTAATGACCTAATGGGTAATATTTCATATTTTCTAATAATTTTATTCCAATACAAAATTATTCTATACTCACAGGCAATGGATGGAAGTCTAGAGGAGCAGGATGTACACAGCTACATACATCACCATACCCCTCGATACGGCTACAGAATCGTTGTCGTCGTGCCAGTGGTGATTCAACTATAATGTCATCATCAATAATGGAGCCACTGTCCACAAAATCACCACCATCATCATTGTTATCTTCAGAAGCACCAGCCGTTATCCATGAATCACACCACTCGTCATCTACAAATCAAACATTCAATGTAAGATATAAAAATTAAATGTAAAGGGTAGTTATGCTAAAGTTATATATAAATACTTACTTTGATTGTTATGACTACGATTTACATCAAGTGGAACTTGTACGCGTAGTAAAACATCAGTGCCCCAAGAAGATATAGCTGGCGCACTCTTACTATTATGCTGTAAGACTAAGCTCGGGTTACTGTTATAGCTCTCTCCATATACACGACCACCAATACCATCAACATTTCTTTCTCCTTCTGGATCATTGTTATGCTTAGCTACCATTGCCCACATATCACGCCAACCAAGTTCAGATAGCCACAATGATCCACCTGCAGCAGATCCAGATCCACTTCTACTAGCACTAGCACCGCTTGCACCAGTATGCATTTGCATAGCACGCCTACCTTCGTTGGTGAGGTGGAATGACGCCTCATCCTAATAAGTGGCATAGATAGATAAAATTAAATTCAAAAAATAAGAGTTAGGTACTATAATTTCACAATTTTACTTAGCTAACACGGTACTAACATATTGGTAGTAACTTAGCATGAATAAAACATTGAGAAGCTTTCAAATTACAAGTTTTATTTTAATTTATAAAGACACGCAATTATCAGTAAACACTGGAGTTAAAATGTAATTTTTTTACATTAGGTGGTAGTGGACTTGTTATTATCAATTAGACAGGTTACGTGTTGATGTATGTTAAGCTAATTGACAAACTGAACGGTCTATATACTCATAATAATTTAGTGACAGTTAATGCTATCTAGTATTGACTTGTATATATTTTCCTTATCAAGCACTAAAAAAGTAATTGTATTTACAATTTCTTTAAATAATTATGTCTACTCATCATTATTCACTTTTAATATCATATTCTCAGATTTTTCTCTGTTACACTTTGTATAAAGCTATGATTTTCATTATTTTTAATAAATACGAGTAATTTTCAAAAGTATTAGAGCAATTTTATTACTATTAAATTTTGAGAACAACTAATGATGTTTTAGATTGCAAGTGAAATGACAAAAATAAAAAGGCACATTTTGAAAAAAAAAAGATTGAAACTTATATAAACACTGTAAACTGTATTCAATCGCAAAGTGTATAATTATCAATCATTAAGTAGACATAAGTATATTAATTATTCATGGAATGTTTTGTGCTTAGATAAATAAAAATGGTTTTGTGAAATAAAAATAAATTGTAGTGGACATTTAGTATAGGAAAATTAAACATGATAAGTTAAAATATTACCCTATGGATAATTAATACGACCACTAGATTGCATTAAGAGCTACTGAATTGTCATTAGCACATTATTCTGCCATCTGAAACTGTATCGACGCATAACCATTCTATCTTAAACTGTGGGCAGTACTAACTTTAACAGCAAATATCATTATACGGCCAGAGGACACACGATGCAAAAAACTAATGAGTGGTTCATCATCCATGTATGTATCAAATACCCGCTGAGCCATCACCATACCAGTGTGTTGATTCAGGACGACAACATGCATGCCTCTATTGTTTAATGGATCACTATCGTCAATCACCTGAAAATAATAAATAAATATTATTTTTTTTTCTTAATAAATTTATTTAATGCTGTAAAGCTTCAGTTCAAAGATGATGTCAGCGCACTAGTTGGTTTCTCTCTTTGAGCCTTATACAACATCGTAAATTTGTGTTCAGCCAAACCAATATTTTGTGGTTAGTTTTAATAATAAACCTGAGTATGTTATCACGTTTATATTTTAAGTTTTTACATTATTTAAGTTGTTCTGCAATAGGTATATGAGCATTTTTAAATTATAATATTTTACATACTCATAACTTACATAAAACTCTCAAAACTTATTAATTACTCGTTATAACTATAAAATGTTTATTTTGTGTTCCACTCAGTGCCATATTAGAAGTTAGCATTTGAGTTACATCATAATTGTTTTTTTTCTCATAAATTATTTAAAGTTTTATTATGACTCATTAACTATAATAACTTAAAAATGTAAAAAATATAGCAGTAATTTGAACGTAATAATATAATAATATTATAAATATTATACCAATAAAATGAAACAAAAATCAGCGCCAGAATAAAATTTGGGAAGGGCGCCACAGAGTGTAGTTACAGCACTAGTTTAATTTTAAGGTTAAATTAAATTAAAATGTATTGTATTACACAATATATTAAATTATTATATATTAATTAAATACAACAAATTCAAATAAATTTATTTCAAAATGTGAAAAGCAATGTTGAGTGTTGAGTTGACACTGTTAACACAACATTTCAATTCATTACTGAAACTTGCTTTGTGTACCTACTTCAAAACTTAACAGTACCTACCTAATATTATTATACATTTTCAAAAAATAAAAACTTTTTTTTTTTATCTATGCCCTATGGTTTCAATATAACTGTGTATTATGTACACTATAAATGTGGGTAAATTTACAAAGCATTTTTTATGCATAAGTTATGCCAGAACAATATTGGTGTGTAAATAAAGTGTAAATTACCGTTGCATCGTCAACACATATCCTCACACGATTTTTACTAGACAGCACCTCTATAGATATGTACTTTGCTGCATCGCCTTGAACCCATTTACTACTACTGTTGTAACCGATACCTGCTGCAGAAGTGGCAGAATCAACAGTTTGGCGGTTAGCGGTGAGCAAAGTCAGTATCACGTTGACCAGGACAAACAGGATGACAGAGCACACGAGTAACATCTGCAAGCAAAACAGACATTAGACACGCTGTTTTGTATAGTTTTAATATATTATAATACTACAACTACAATGAACTGGCAGATACTCACCCTGACGCGCTTCCAGCAACAACAGTTGCGGCGCATGGCGGTTGCTGCCATGGTCTTTGTATAAATGCGCACGGAGAAATCACTCATTTCTACGTTTCACCAGACCACTATAGAACCGTTTTCTCCTGAATACGGACTAGCTTCGGCACCACATCACTTGGAACAGTAGGACCAAATGCACGTGTGATGGTACGTGGATCCGGATTGTTTTGTCTTGTCTTTACAAAAATATTTCGTCCTAGATATACGTTATCTCTTCCAATTTGTGTTGGCACTCGGTACCTAAGTATTTTTTTTACCGATTCAAGCCACAAGACTTAAACCAGAGACGGTCGCGGTAACGACGGTAGACGATACGAAATCCTAATCCTACCGATTGCTCAATAGCCAGTACTCACGATACGGTTAGACCACCACCACCACCACCGTCATCACCGTCATCACCATCACCGGCGCCGTAGATCGTCGTTCGTGCCCGTCAGTACGCGGCGGACGAATCAGTGATCACAAAGATTACGTCATGTCCACAGGGATCGTACGTACCAGCGATATAGTGTTTTGAACGGTTCTCGATTCAACGACAACAACAATAACAAACAACAATAATATCAGTCAAATGTTATTATCTAGTCTTACCCGCGCGAGTCGGTCGGTCAGTGGTCTGTAGTATCGATAACCGCCGATAGTAAACAACTACACACTTTGTTGTTACTGCTGATAAGAGTGACACTAGCAAGGGCCCGGATGGCCAACTCCGACAGATGTCGCGTCACGTAATGCATGTTGACGGCGAAGACGCCTAGGTACGGACAGTCAGCCCTAACACCAGTTGACGTTTTGTAACTCGTAAAATGTGAATACCAAGTACTTGGCTAATGCTAAGGTAGTGGTAAATATGTGCATTAGGCATGGCATGCATCTGTGCTAGTCATCTCCCATCGGCATATTATAATATAATATTATTGTGTCTTTTTTTTTAATTTCCATTAATTAACAACTTATAATAGGAACGTTGTATTCCATTTTCAAGTTTTTTGACCGAATGAACATTTTTTTATAGACAATCATTTGAAAAAAAGATAGGCAACTAAGTGTCACTCTGCTGTACAGTAGGTTCCAAGTGGGTCACCGAAATGGATGGTGTTAAATTTGAATTTAATGATATATTATAATTTTTCATCTGATATTTAAGTAATATATCAAAGCCTTGTATTCAATTTTCACGCTTTTTTACCCAACAAATAAAATATTATTGACAATTATAGAAAAAAAAGGTGGGTAAGTGGATGTCGCTCTGCTGTGCAGTAGGTTACAAGTGGGTCACTTTAATGGATGGTGTTAAATTTGAATTTAATGAAAAAAAAATTGTGCGTATGTATTTTTAATATTTTTCAACTTCTATTGTACAATACATTAAATTTTCACGCTTTTTTACCTAACAAATACAATTTTATTGATTATAGAAAAAAAAACTAAAAAAAATGGAAACTGAAAATGTCCGTAAACAGCTCATAATAAGTCACGATAATAACATAGGCTGACTGTTTTCGCTCAGAATCGTTTTTCTTATACATTGATATTACATCATTGAATTCAAATTTAACACCATCCATTACAGTGACCCACTTTTAATCTACTGTACAGCAGAGCGATATCCACTTACCCACCTTTTTTTCATTAATGTTTTATTTCATTATTTAATCTACCTATTGAAATCTATTTGCATTTATTTATAAGGCAAATTTATTCCCTCGGTGATTTCCGTGATTTTTAATATTGGTGTACAAATTAAATTATTCATTTTTGTCGCACCTACGGTGATCATAATGAACGTTATTTAGATGATATAAGTTGCTAAAAACGACGCGCGACGATTTATTTGTCCCTCAGGTTAGTCCCACGGCTCTAGCGGCTCTCACGGCTCTCACGGCTGTTACGTTGTGTCTTTCCATATCTAATGACGTATTTTCTAACAGAATGTAACAGGAACGTATGCTACGATCGTGATGGTTGTTGAGCGAGTGGCTACAACTGCTGCCGCGTAGCGTCGCAACAGCCCCCGCCGAGCGCCGCGCCGAAACTGAAGAAAAGTAACGAATAGACCATGAGTCCCTGGTTACTCCAGTACTCTATTTTTCGTTTTAGTTCGTATGTTTTGCGATAAACTGATCAACTTGGTCAACCCCAAATAATCAACCACCCAGACCAAAAATATTATTATTATTATTGTTCAGTTTGATTCGAGCCTGCTGTTGCTGTGGCGCCTCTAACACTTTCGACGCCGCTGACGCGTATACGCGTCAACAGAGTTTATTCCAATAGGCCGGTGACGCGTTAATTTACGCTATACTTAAATCAAATTTTTTTAATAAACTACGAAACTAAGATAGACCATTGACAATGAACTATAAATTTAAATGTATGAGTGGTTTTAGTTATTGTTTTTTCCGTTGTTTCTGAAATCACGGGCAGCGTTGAACGTACATGAAAATATATACTTTAGACGTATCCGTATTTTTTAATTTTAAGCGGACGTGATTAGTATTAACAATCGATCGATTAATGAGAATAGAGAAATAATATTTTTATGTATAAGTGCAGTGTGATAACAGTAGTTAGACAAAAACAACGGTTGATAAGTATAAATCGTACATTATGGTGTAATATTATAAATTATAATGGTGTATAATGCAGAGGATAACGAAGTATTGGTTTTAGAACTCAACATTTTAACTGCAAATGCTTATAAGTTATAATAAAACCGTAGTAAAAACCTTAATATATTATACTTTTAAGCTTTTTGCCCCAGCAGACATTTTTTATCAATATTTATAGAAAAAAATTATTAAGAAATTATGTTTAATAAATGATTACATAAGTAATACAAGAATCCTACTATATTGTTAAGATGACATTTGAAAAATATTAAAAATCCTTAGTCACAGTTTTTTTTATAAGCATTTAAATTTCAAATCTTGACAAAATACGGAAAAATCACGAAAATTAGCATATTATTTTGAGTTGAAAATTCTTAAAAATTTTGCAAGATTATTTATAAGTTTGTTTATCTTCATCAAAAAAAAAAAATGGCTTCAAGCACATCCAATTAAATTTTTATGACCGTTTGTAGTTCATAATTTTACAATATTAATTATTGATATTCACTCGATTTTTCATGTAGAGATTTTGTTATTTTGTTGTTCTTCAAAAACGAATGACTGCAAATCCATAAAAATTTTACTGAATGTTAATATTTTCATTTTCTATACATTATAAAATTTTCAAATTATTTTGATTCTTTTTGAGCCATTTATGGACATTGTCAGTTTTCAATTTTTAGTTTTTTTTTCTATAAATATCAATAAAATTGAATTTGTTTGGTAAAAAAGCGTGAGAATTTTATGTAAGGCTCTTGATATATTGTTACAATAGAAGTTGAAAAATATTAAAAATACATAGGCACATTTTTTTTTTTATAAGCATTCAAAGATAAAATTTAATAATTATTTTGTAGTTAAAAATTTATAAAATTTATAATATAATAATTATTTTGCAGTTAAAAATTTATAAAATGTTCAACTTTTATAGCTAAGGATTGAAAATTGAAAACAAGGTTCCAAGTAAATAGGTTATATATAAATTACTTTATTCACAATAATATCATCAAGTATACTTTGAATTCAAATTTAACACCATCCATTACAGTGACCCACTTGTAACTTACTATACAGCAGAGCGACATCCACTTACCCAATTTTTTTTGTTTGTTTTCCTGATGGTTTTGAAAATTTTTTACTTTCCACAAAGTATACCAACTAGGTTCACGTTCCTATCAGAAAAAATACTATTCAAGAAAATCCAAGCACTTTTACTGTCTTAAAAGGTAAAGTCAGACACAAAAAAAATAAAAAAAAACACGTATCATTGTAAAATCAATACATTCATCGCTTCACTCAGAATCTAAAAAAAAATAAAAAAATAATAACTTACAATGTCCGTAAATATTTTCAAAATGTTATGGTGTATAGAAAATGAAAATATAAAATATTCAGTGAAATTTCCATGTATCTACATTTTTTTGTTTTTGAATTACAATAAAATAAGAAAATCGTTACACGAAAAATCGAGTGAATATCAAATGTTGTAAATATATGAATTTCAAACGCTCATATAAATATAATTTGATTTACTTGTAGACATTTTTTTTTTGATAAAGGTAGACAGACTTCTGTGGAATCTTGTATAACATATTAAAATCTTATAGATTTAAATACAAACATTTTTATGAATTTCCAACTCAAAATAATTTGCACATTTTCGTGAATTTTACATTTTGTCAACATTTGAACTTAAATGTTTATAAAAAAAATACTGTGATTAAGGATTTTTAATATTTTTTAAATGTCATTGTAATAATATAGTAGGAGCTTTTATTAAATTTTCAAGCTTTTTTACCCAACAAATAAAGCTTTATTGACATTCATAGAAAAAAGACAAATAAAATTGGAAACTTAAAATGTCCCTAAACAGTGCATAACAAATCAAAATATTTTTAAAATTTTACTGTGTATAAAAAATATAAACAACCAGTGATCATTTTATGTATAAACGGTAATTTGTTTTAGAGTTACAGTAAAAACCAAAATTGAATTTGTCGAAAACCGATTTTTCTAAAAAACTGTTTTTGTATAAAAATCTTAGTTTTTCCTTAATTTTTCGTTATATATAAAAATACAACTGCAGGATTTTTTCTGTCCCAAAAGTCGATGATCCAAAAAAAAAACACATACGTATCATTGTAAACTATGTACATTCATCGGTACGCTCAGATTCTAAATCGAATGTTAAATAAAAACTTTTTGGTAAATAATTCTTGTTTTTTAATAGTTAAAAATTTTGATACAAATAACAATATAAATATTTTAGTATTTACATATTTTGACTAATAATCTGTGCCCTAGACTTATATACAACTTTAAAAATTAATTTTAAAACCATAGTCATTAGAAGTGTTGTCCCTGAGAAATCTAGATAGGAACTACCCACGTCATTATATTTACTACAATGGTACTTTTATACATTATATAATATCATTAATCATTATTATTTCCTTCAATTCACAGTCGTATTGATGAACTATCTAAGTAGTAGGTAACTTCTGTTATATTATTTTCCGTCTACATTGTATTTTTTAATCTATATTTTATTGCTGTATCAGTTTAATATACATAGAGTTTTCAATATTTTTTTCATTTTTTGTGTATTTAACTGTATGTTAATTTGTTTTTTGTGTGTTATTTATACACAACAAGTTTTTTTAAAACTGTTGTCTTATATGCTTATATGGTATCGGGTGCTCAGCAAAGTAAATATAATATGCAATTATGTTTCCGATCGGTCGTATTAGAAGGTAACAGCAATCACATGCAAGGACAATTTTCTTGATCTCAACATTATTTTTCAGCAGACTGCTGGAGTGGCAAGAATTTGTTGCGTTCCGTAGACCTATGTTATCTCTCTGCCGTCAGTATTCAGTCGGCATCCTACCTATATCAATTGTAAAATCTACATTTCCTTTTTTGACGACGTCGTAATCCTAATGACTGGTGTTCATCATTGACGCCTGACAGCAAATCTGTAACATATACACAGTCACACAGATAAATATATAAGACATATTATAATAATAAAAATATTTAATTATTTATGTAGGTACCTTAAGTATATTATATACCATGCCTAATACCTATACATTGTATTATGACGCAAGTAGCTTAGAAATAAAAATGTACTTTACTTTACAAGGATCTGTAAATATCAAATCGAAGAAATCCAATAAATTTCACTGTCAATAAATTCTTGTTAGACATATTCGTCGGTAGCAGTTCATCGGTATTTATTATATAATATTATTTTATGTACGCGAGTTCACGTCTATGGACTTAGCCCATCCGCATTCCCCAAATATAGTTCAAAAGTATGCCAAAAAATAGCGAATAATTAGCAAGTAATAGCAAGTTAGTTTTCAAAATTAGCAAGTCATTTTCACGGTTTATATGATCAATTTTTGATCAGGTGGGCCAAGTTCAGGTAGCCCACCCACTTTATCCAATCCACTCCAAAACTATGCCAAAAAATAGTTCGCGATATTATTGTAGCTGGTATATAATATGTGCAAATAATATTTATTTTATATTTTTATTTACAATATCGTTTGTAATTTATTTGTAATTATCATTAAATTATCATAGTAGAATAAATACTTGTTTGTGTGCAAGTTATGAGTACCTATGTAAAATATTACAATTTATAAGTGCATTTAGAATTACATTTGAATACATTTAAAATCAAATTTGCCTACCATATAAAGACTATAACGAATTACTAATTACTATTCACCGCGGCGATTGAAATGCGTAGTTCAGCCCTTGAGTCATTTTAATGAGATGTAGAGTTTGTGTACATATACCTATACTGTACCTATAGTACCTACGATATATATACATAGTAGTTATTGTGTGTACCTACGATGTGCACTATGTACATAACACAACTATATATATTGTATATACTTACTTCACCAATGTTTATGCATTATTTCGACAAAGCAATAATTATTTGCTGAATATAATTTACTTTGAAATAATAGGGATATAATTATTATAATTATATATATTATGTCAGTAATATAGACAACATATTATTATGTACTCAACGTCTCAACGAAACTCGTTTCTGGTTAGGTAGAGTTTTGATTTATTTCTAGAGGAAAATAACATAATTTAATTCTGCTAAATATTAAATGAGTAATGTCCGTATGCTTATTGCTTAGTCAAGTATGTGTCACATAAGACATACTAAACTATGCCTTATGTGATACATAAATTGATTATGCATATGGACATAAGTATAGTGGTATAGCTGGTAATTACTGCATTTTTTTACTGTCAATATTTTATTGTAATATTATTTTGAAGTTTTGTCGTTTAAAAAACGACGGAGTGCAAGTTCGAGATTTTTATTACGAAATCAATATATTTTTGTCCCTTATAATAAATGTCACAGTATCCTCCATCTATAAACATATTATTAAGAAAAACTTTTAAATTTTGCTAGCTTGCTAGAGACCGTGATTATTATCCAAGGTCTAAGTATTTCTGTAGATACATGTATAGTATATATATTATATACTTCTGGGACGGCTCATTAAGTGACGACTATCACAATTTTTTAGTGGTTTATGGAGGATCTATCAATACAATTTTTTTTACTGTTAATGATTTGTCTTTTTTTATTACCATGTATTTTCTTAGTATACTAAAATATATTTTACTGTACAGTGTCTAACTTAATTGAAATAAGTCGTCTGCGGTGGAAAACAGTAATGTATATTACTACAAATGGACTTTCAACATTTCTAATGAGGCATTCTGAAGTATAATATATGGAAACAAAGTCACGAAACAAAAATATATAGCCACTATATGTAACAGCATATTTATCTATATTTTTTCCCGTCACTATGGGATTGGGGGATGAATATAAACAGCCCACTTCGACCGCTGTGAACACGTCACTGTCAGTAGTGCACGATAAGTGAAAGTTCTGAACGAGTATTGGAAATAATCATTTATAAAAAGGATTCTCGCTAATCATTGTAAAAAATAACGTCGGGGGCTACGCCTTAGATGCGTACTACAATTTTCTATTAGAGTACACGCATAAATATAAAATTAGGAGGTGGGTACCCACCATGTACCCGCATGTAACCTCCACTACACCACTGATACCACCCACCACCACTCCTTAAACTTAAAAACTTACATTAAACACATATTTTGAATACTTAATGGAAATTAATAATTTCACTTTTAAAATACCTAATCACATAAATTAGGTAAACAAATTTAGTCTTTTGGAAATATGGAAATGAGGCCTAATACCTAATCGTCAAACTGTTTTAAAAAAATTTCGGTTAGACTGCTAAATGGAGTTTTTATTAAACTTCGTTTAGAATCTCTTTGATCTATTGTTGTTTTCAATTGTTTTATCATAGCCCACTGGATACCACGATTATATTGTGTGCTATAATAAATTAAGACTTAATACCCGCACTTTTTCTTGTCAGGCTTTTTTTTTAAAATTTAAAACTACACAAATGGTATCACTAGGTAATAACAATAATAGTTTAATGCGTCAGATTAATTATGTGATGACTAAAATATAAAATATTGTTCAGATTTCAAAGACACGAAAGGGCCAGTTGAGGAGATGTATATGTCTACGCTGACACAACTAATTATATAACTGATCACTTATAGGTACGTTTTGAATTTTTCATAATATGATAATTTTATCCAAGAGAAAACACCAAAGAGTATAACTTTTATGTAAATATATAATCATACTGCAAAAACAACAATTTTTATTCGGATATAACTTAATTGACATAATTACACCAACACAAATTGTTCAATCGAATTAACGAGATACACCCGACGGCTGTAATAATGCTATGTAAGTACCTATATAGATGTTTGAACATAACATGTATTATAATAAAATAATTTAAATCTGTATCGAGTATTACATATGTATATAATATTATTTAGACATTTGGTACATCGACCGCCAGCCACGATCTCCTTAGTTATATTATTAACTTTTATGTTTTATCGAATAGGTACATCGAGTATGAGCATGTATAAATAATTATTAATAACATTATTGGTTTACATATTTTGTAGTATTATAACATTATAAGTTACTAAGTTAGTTGATGTTTTCTTCGATAATAATTCAAAAATGTGTGTGTGGTTTAAAAGTAAAAAATTTAATACACAGTTAAAACAAGAAATTACTTAGTCTCGTTTCCATGATATTATATAATATTATTTTAATATGCAATTAAATCTTATACGCGGTATACGTAAACCTTATATTATATGACCTTATTCTTGTAACTATCACATAATATAGTAACATATGTATTCAATAAATTACTCAAACATAATAATAACAGCCAATGAAGAAAATAAGCAATACAATTATATTTCAAAAAACTGTTTAAAACTGAGTAAAAGTCTAAAACCGTTATTTTCTGTAGGTAAGTTCTTTAATAATATTGTTTGTTTACGAGAAATCAATAAAATTTATATGTGAATAATAAATATCAAATAATATTATTATCATCATCAGCGTAACTTGGAGATTTATTTATTCGATTGATAATTTGTAAGACATTATGTGACTTTATTTATCAGTAAGAATAGTTAAAATGTTTAGACGATTTATGAGACGATTTATTTCTCATAACAGCCACTTAAAATGCAATTGAACAATCATTGTGTTTCGGAAGGAAAATTGAATACCATCACGTAAATACAAATGAATTGGTATACTGATACCGCTACTTATTATTATCACCATTAGATACAACATCTCAATATATTCAAATGTATACAACTTTAAATGAACAAAGGTTTAATTTATCACATACAGTAATACAATATTATGATACATTTAACAATTTAAACGCCTTATTAGGGGATTCGTTTATAGATTGTAGAACATTAATATAGGTACCTATTAGGTATTATAGTAAAAACTAAGTTTTATATTACAGTACATATACTTTGTCCAATGGTGTATTGGATTTCAATAGGTATCAATATCCTGAATGACGTGCTTGTTTTGTTTAGTCTAGTGTTTTGACCCATATTATTACCACTTACGTTTACTCACGCTAGTCGTTATAATTAACTATATTCGAAAGATGAGCGATGGCAATTACGGTCAAAATGTCAGACTAAACAAAACATATTATATTACACTACATTTTAATATTATTATTTAATTAGTATGATAATTAATAACTGCAAGGCATGTCACGTAATCGAATAACTTTTTAAAATGAAAAAACCTTAAATATATTGATTTTTTTGTTTTTTAACATATATATGTTTTTGTGGGTACACATATTTTGACTTTTTACCAATTTTCCGTAAGATTTTCGTTGCCATGATTACTATTATTAACAAAAACATATATGATGATTCACACATTTTCCTTGGAGTGGAAAATATCTAGTGGTTTTTTTTATCAAGGGACTACTACTACTATGTTAAAAATTATAACAATTGTTGGTAGTTAACTATTTGTTAAATCAATTTAAATTAAATAATACGTACTAACTAAAGCGACGAGGGCATGGGGTCCGGCCCCCCCCCCTATTGGCCCCATAAATACCTATTTAAATATCTAATATAGGTGTATATTAATATATTCTTTAACGGAGCCTCCCACTTAAATGTGTTTGGAAAATTAGCTAACTCCCTCCATGAAAAATCCTCAAATATGCCATTGATCAGTGACTGCAATATGGTAGTAATGAAAAATCCAGATAATTTAATTCTGTAAATATCAATAGACAGAAGGAATCCAACTTTCTATTTACATAGTTATTATAGGTAGGTAACTATTAAACTATTCGTTAGATATAAACTATATATCATAAATTATTTATAGAAAAATGTACGACTTAAAAGAAACCGGTTGTAACGTTTCTTTTTCTACTACAGAGATAATTCTATTCTAGTAATGCCATACCTATATTTATTAATTATTACTATAGTTAGTGGTTAGGGACTTATAATAATAACCCTAACACGAACAAATATACATGGCACATAATAAGATATGCAAGGGCGTCCTCAGGGGGCTTGTCTCCTTGGAATTTTTAACTGCATGTACTTTAATATAAATATCGCTATAGCTAATATTTGATTTTTGATATAATTTATAAGTAATTTTTATCTTGTCTTATAAGGTATCCTGCGGTCTCGCTTGATGGCGTGCTCCAAAAAATTACAAAATATAAGCCGTAAAGCGTACCTACCTATAAAAAATTTGTTTGTTCAGAAATGTTTGTTTTATTTTATTTTTATATAATTTATTAATCCATACAATATTAACAATATGCGATCCATACAAAAAAAAAATATAAGAAGTCAATATATTATTATAAAGATAGTTGTTGCCGTAGTAAGAAGCGCAAATCTGATAGCACTGAAAAGCGCACACTATCCGATAGAGCAATATACATTTATAATATTATAGTAATTTACATTTTAGTGTTACATTTTTAAGACCACTTGTTTTTTTTTTTTTGATAAAGTACCAAAAATCTAGATGATAATTTATAATACATACGTAAATATGCTCTAATGAGCAAAATCTTCGAAGTATGCAAAAATGTGTGTAAAATTTGTTTGATTTAGATTTCTTAGATTTCTTAATACCTTAGGTATATTCCAAATGGAATTTTTATTTGACCCGGCTATTTGTTTATCAAAAAACAAAAACATACAATAAGTTCGAAATACTATATTATTTAGGTAGCTACAAAATAAAAATCCGTGTTATATTGATCCATGATTGTTTATCTGTGAACAATTTAATCTATAGACATTGATATTAGATATTATGTTTTATGATATTATATTATTATGTATATTATGTATTATTTTGATATTAGTAGATAAGCTTTTTTTCATTTTTTCTTTTAATTTTAAGGTAGGGAATCTTAAGCATCAAGCGTGCTCTCGTATATAGTTTCTCGTATAAAACCACCACAATATGAATCAGTTCAATAGTATAAACTATAAAGTATTGACTATAAAATTATTGAAAAACAAAATACTTACACTTTAATAATAATAATATACATGGGTAACTATAAAACATTATAAGTAATGATAAAAAATTATTCAGTGCATAACTAAATGTACCTATAAATATTAGTCACAGAAACCACCCACATTTTCATTATTTGGTTGATCTTTAACAAACCATATTATAGTTTTAAAATATATTTGATACCTCGTCAACCTGTACGATTACATGAAAAATTTTGAACATTGCTCAGTCATATTTGCTGCTATCAATCTATCAGTCGAGTATTATCACGTCGTCTTCGTCGTTGTTGTTCTCAACGGCTCGGTTGTTGTTCACCTGAGTGGCGACTGTGTTGACGGATTCATTGTCGACGCGTTGTGAGTCATTACTATTGCTCGGTCGGTTGTTCCTCGCGATGTTTCTCCGGCCTTCTTCCAGTCTATCCCGGTCCAGAGGCATGTAATATTCGACATTTGGTAAATCTTTCATGACACATGCTGACAGCGCCGACCTGTACACTTGCATGCTTTTTGCCTCGAACCTTTATAATATTAGGTAAGAAATAAAACAATTAAATATCCCGATATTGATAGCGTATACGGGATGGTCCACCTTCTTTGTATGTTTTTATGTGTTGAATAAAAAACCAAACAATTTACTCAGTCTGAACTATTGTTGTACTTATTATACATTTCGTTTTATGTACCTATATCCTATATTCCTGTACAACAATGATGAGACGTTATATCAGATGTTCCAGAAAAACTATGCCCGTTATTTAGTTCCACGTGGGGTATGTAGACATTTCTCAACTCAGAGCTATAACATACTTGGGAAACGTATGATCGGGAAATTTAAAAAACGAAATAATATTATATATTATTTAAAAATTTAAAGATAAAGTGTATTGACAAAGAATATGGACTCTTACGTGTTTTATTTGAGGGAGTTTGGGTTCTCCACAAATTATCAAAATAATCATCTATCATAGTTGAACACTCACCGTATGAATAATTAAACAACGGTCATGGTAATTTTTCGTGGAAGAAAAAATTAAGATAGCCTTATATTACATCGGTTGAGAGAAGACGAAATTTTAACCATTTACAAATTTAATTAATTTATGTATGACGCAATATACGAGTAAGCTTAGCATATATATATCAGCTTATGCCTTATTTAAATGTTGATACTTTTATGATAATATGAAATAGTAGATATTAGATTTAGGTAGTAGTGTAGTACCTACTGTAATAGTTGTCTTATGACAGAGAATGCGTGAATCGTAATATTATATCAAATTAAATAATATGTAAGTTTGTATTATAATTTTCGAAGTATTGGGCAATAGATATTTTATGAAAATGTGTATTTTTATAGATATATGAAAATATTTTATAGTTAACTCCATATTTTTACAATTACAAATATTAAAGCCGATAAAATGGCTAATTAATAATTTATAAGAAGTGAATTTTCACTAAACAAGACTGTGAAATGCTGAAAAATCGACTCTAAGATAGACATTTATTACTTTATTACATATTATACCCACCATACAGATATAAGTACTTATACTTTATTTATAATGTTATACTTGCATTAATAGTTATAATTTAATGTGTTACACTTAGCTCAATTATATATATTTTAATAATTTAGCCCATTGTTATATTCGTATTTGTACTGACTACCTACTCGTATGTATACAGTCTACTGCAGGGCTCGAAACCGTTTCAAATATTAATTACGGTTTCGGTTTTGAGAACGACTTTTTAAATTCTCATAATTTTGCTTTAATTTCTAAAAAACAGTTTCAACCCTCGCTTTCTAGAGGAAAAAATCGTATTCGCCTATACATTTATCCGTCACATCCATTCGTCATATCTATCCATTCAATCAATTCACACCACCCATTCATACCATCCATCCTGTTCTCACCATTCGTCCGTGCGGTCGTTGTAACACTCCACCTGCGCTATGGTAGTCACCCCGTTGAAACCACCAGCCACAAATATCATGTCGTCCAGCACCTCGACCGCAAAGTTACTCCGGGGATTGCACATGTCCACCACCGTCGACCAGTGGTTTGTGGTAGGGTCGAACTTTTCGCCGCTGTTCATTCTCACCAGCCCGTTGAAACCACCGATCACGTACAGACAGTTGTGATACGTTATGCAAGAAACGCCGCTGCGTCTGGTATGCATGGCCGGTATTAGCGTCCACTCGTTGGTTTCCACGTTATAAGACTCGGCCGTGTTCATACACTCTTGTCCGTTGAACCCACCGGTAATGTATATTTTGCCTGTGCGATTATGTTATATACTTGTAATTGTATGACGATTATGACGTATGTTATTGTCATTATTATTATTATTATTATTATTGGATGGTAGGCACTAGGCAATATATAGTGTAATGTAGTAGTTACAACTTTCTGTAGTCTTAACACCAAGAGAACTGCAAAAGCTAACAAAAAAAGTTAAATGGTGGTAAGTATTTAGACATTATTGCCTGACAAAACTGGTTTTGGTTAGATGAATAAATTTTAATTTTGAAAACAGATTTTGATTTAACAAGTTAACTGTTATTTAAAATTATTATTATACTATATTATACATTATACTTAGTGCTACCTTTTCGCTGGATTTTTAAAAAGTTTCATTCGTTTCAAGTTTGTCATGTTTAGTAAAGACAAAATATTAAATACTTTCTAAAATAAAAATTTAAAAGTGGTAAAAAGTGAAAATGCCGAAAAAAATATACCTATATTTTATAATTATTATACTCTTATCTTTATTATTATCGTTATTTTTCTAGTTTTCCTATACTAAACTAAATTTTTCTTTACAGTTTATAATTATATATTTGATTTTATTCACAAATATCAGTATTTAGCTGATATAGTTATCATGAGTGTATACTTGAATTATCCAGCGTTGCGCAAGTGGAGTTATATTATCAACGTTTAATTTATTTAATTAAGCACGGTACATATTATTTTAAATAATTTAATTATCATCAAATAGGTTGTAAAGTCATATAGGTAGAAATAAATGAAAATTTTTCTACGCTTACACTACATTTCTAGTGCGCTATAGTATAGGTATTTTCACTATTTCGCTACATTGTGTGTACCGTACCGTTGTTACAAATAAAGAAGATAGTGTTCTACTATAGCGTCGGCTCAATTAGCGCTACTCTAGGCCACAGCTAATAATTAACAAATTAACATAACTATTAATTATTTTACATACTGAACGTATGACATTTTTTTTTCGCCAGGATTTAATTCCCCTTAAATATTAAAATATTATATTAGCTATAAAATATGTATATTTATAAAAAATATAGCTTCCAACAACATGCGATGAAGATAGATTTTTCATATTTGGGACACTTTATACTTACCATTCATAACGGCTGCACAAGCGTCACTCCTCTGAGAAGTCATCGGTGCTATCATTGTCCACTGGTTTCGTTCGAAATTATACTTTTCTGCGGAGCCTAGCCGGTGATGGCCGTCAAATCCACCCATTGCATAAATAGTGCCGTTTAACAATGCAACGCTGACATAACATCTACGTCGGTTAATTATAATCAATAATAATATTATAAACATTCATACCTAATATTTATTGTTGCACCCATTTTTTTATATAGCTATAAAAAATGTACTTTAATATAAAAGAAAAAAAAGACGGGCAAGTGGGTGTCATTCTATTGTACAGTAAGTTAGTAAGTGGGTCACTGTAATGAATAGTGATCAATTTGAATCCAATGATATAATATCATTGTATACGAAAAATGATTCTGGTCAGTCAGCCTATAATATTACTAAGTATATTATTTTGATGATATTGTAATTAAAGTAATTTATTAACCTATTTTCGTGGAACCTTGTTATACATTTCCATAAGAGTTGAACATTTTATACATTTTTAACTACAAAATAATTATTAAATTTTAAATTTGATAAATTTTGTGAAAAATTTAAATGCTTATAAAAAAAAAATTGTGCCCACGTATTTTTAATATTTTTCAAATTTCATTGTAACAATTTATTAGAATCCTTGTATTGAATTTTCAATTTTTTTAACCAACAAAAAAACTTTTATTGACATTCATAGAAAAAAAAAACTAAAAAATTGGAATCTGAATATGTTCGTAAACAACACAAAACTAGTCAAAATTTTAGAGTCACACTAAAAATACTAATGTTGAAAATCAAAAATTATTTACACTACGTAAAGTTTACACAAACACAAAAAATAAAATAATAAAAAAACACACATCATAGCTCCGATCAGAATTTAAAATATTAAAAATATTTTTATATCGACAGAAATAAGTTAAAACGGAAAATGAAGTGTCAAATATAAGTCCTTTTTTACGTTTATATTAAGTGGTATGATTAAAGACCCGGAATTAAAGATCCATTGAACATCGTAACACCATAAGCACGCACTTATTAGTTAGTGGGCGTTTTCAACTCTCGAACTTCAGCCGTTCTTGCTGTAAAACTTTTTACAGTTTTATATAATTTTAAATCATTTCGAATTAAAATTAATAAAAACTAAATAATCATAATATAAAACTATTATATTAAACACAAATATAAATTATTCGAAAAAAGATAGGTACTAAGTATACTCGGGGCCACAAAGTACGAAAATTGAGTACCGTCGGAGTTTGCTCCGTCTGTTATAGCCACTCACTGGTAATAATTGTCATCACTACAACCACTGCAGTACAAATATCTACTATCGATAGACACTAATACACTACCTATGATAAGAGATATTGTTACCTCTCGCTAAATTTTAACGTGGCCCAGACGTACTCGTTTGCTGCAGGTATAAACAAGAAATGACTTACATAATATTATTATAGTCTAATTATACAATAACGTTACCGCACCTCTTACAGTTCATCGGAGCTACTTCCTCCCAGAATTTCGTCTCTGTGTTGAACTTCCTACAAGAGTTGAAATACTCCAACCCGTCAAAGCCTCCAATTATGTAGATGTACGGTCCCATGACGATCGTACCATGGTACGCTCTCGGCCCGTGCGTGTCCTCTTGGAATATCCTCGTCCACCGGTCAGACTTTGTGTCGTACGTTTCAATAATTGCGGTCGGGCTGCCACCGCTCCATCCACCGATGGCAAACAATACTTCGAACGGGTACCTGGGACGTGCGAGCGTCGGCGCTATGGAATCCGTCATGTTCGACGTCAGCTGTAGGTCGTACATGAACTTCAAGGTCTCAATTATGTAAGGTCTACAATCGTCTCGGTTTTGTATATAATGGTGGTCCTTGACCTGCAATGATGTTATAAACACATCGCCACGTGATAATTAATACACCTTAGATACATATACATATTAGTACTGCCGGACGATCGGGGATAGCCTTTTTCGCCACAAAGCGAAATTATTTACAAATTCTAATAAATCCTTATATTTTAAAAATTGTATTCTAAAAAAAACAAATATATTTTCAACATGACAACATGTCATTTATTAAACTATTAATACGAAAAAATGGTTTTAGAGTTGGACGGTGGCGTTCAAGCGGGGGCTAGGGGAGGACGAGAGGAATAGATCCCCCCATGACCTATTTGTTT
This sequence comes from Sitobion miscanthi, assembly GCA_008086715.1. Taxonomy (NCBI): domain Eukaryota; kingdom Metazoa; phylum Arthropoda; class Insecta; order Hemiptera; family Aphididae; genus Sitobion; species Sitobion miscanthi. The sequence continues at coordinate 15,975,243 of CM017804.1, forward strand.
AAGATCTGATAACAATAAATTATATTTTTAATAACCAAATAGTGCATGTTCACATATCAGCCATATCCCATCCCATGATAAAATCATTTTACCGCCACTGAAGTCAAGACTGTAGTTATAGTAATATAATTTATATTAAATATTTATATTCAATTCAAAAAAACGTATATCACACTTAAGTTTATGTTGAATATTAATTAACGGTGGCATGTAATTTCTAACGTTTTTTAGGTAGTTGATTTTAAGGTCAGATTTATAACATGAATTGTACTAGTATATTTTTTCAGCCGGTTAAAATAAATGTAATCTCCATCCATGTACAACTTACTATACACATACATATATAACTCCACCGATATTATAAAACAAATAATATATTATGTATTATGTAAATAATAAAAATAATGGAATTTAAACTAAATTTTTCAACTATAGGTTGGTATGGGAAAATGTAGTATTACGCTCTATATGCTTTATCCAAACTAAACGTAAACTTTACAAAATATGTATCACACGCATCATAATCTAAAGTGTTCTTAACCGGTAGTTCACGGACGACTAAAGAGGAATCTGTAGAAGGGTTACTCAGGGGTCCACTGAGTAGATTTGAATTTTTTTTTCAAATTTACAGAAAATTAATTTTATAAAATAATTACATTTTAATGAATACGATAACAATAATAATTACTCGCCTGTATTCAAGGCCTGTATAACAAATTACAAGGCTACAAATCGGTCACTATATACGATGCACATGGCCAATATACCAATATAATATAATGTTAAATTTAGATTAAGTACAAATGTACAAAATGTTAAAATGACGATAGCAAAATTCAAAAAAAGATTACAACACTATGCGTCAGATATGGTAGATTTGGTTTTTGGTGTTGAACAGCGCAATTGAAGCTCCTCAGTCTTCTTGTCCTCTATCTTAGTCAAAATATGATATTATACACTCAAGAATTTCTGATACGTCAACTGATATTTTAAAACAAATAATTTTGGATATAATTGCAACACATTTTCTATGCAGTATGCATTTTGATGATAATACTGATATCTTCTCAATGCAGCTAATTACTAGTTTTCTTGCGTTATATTTGTCCTTACAATAGTAAAGAAAAATTCTATTTTGTAAACCACTTTTGAAAAATACAAATAGGCAGTAGATGTATTTAAAATAATCACAAATTTGTTTTTCAAACACGACTTTAGTTATTCAGATAAACTTGGTTCGTTGTGATGGTTGATAAATCACCTGGTTTTAAATATTTATTAAGGAAAGAAATTCCAGACATAATCATTAATCATTGATTTCTTCAACGTGCCGCGTTGGCATAAAAAATTCTTCCAAAAGTTGTGAGCTTCACCAAAGCAAGAGCCTTATATCACCGACTTCTACACGACAATAACCAAAAAATCAAATATTTAAGCAATACAAATGATAGTCTATGACATTGAACGCATTGTGTAATTATTTTTAACATTAAATTTAGAAGGAAAACGAGTGTCATAATAATTAAATTTAATTATATCTTACAATAATTAAAAATAAAAATAATAAATGGTAAAATTAAATTGGTCAAACAATAATATCAGTAGAGTCATGAGCATCTATAGAGTTAAAATGTTGGTTGCAAAAATAGTTGGTTGGACCTGGTATAAGATCAATAAAAAATTTAAATTTTGTTTATTTTTCGAAATTGAAACAATTGTTCACTTGCCATAATATAAGTAAACCTGTATCTTCTTAAAATTTTATATTCAAATACAATTAATTTCATACCATTGCAATATTGTCAATACTTAAACCCAAATTTTATATTTTAAAATTTAAATATTAACCGCATATTTGTGCAGAACAGCAGCAAAGCACGTAGTTAATAAGAAAAAAAGGTAAACTTACACGGTTAAAAATCAGCTACTATTTTAATAATAATAAAATTATTTTTTTATCATTAGCAACTTAACTATGAATAAATTATAATGAGGTGAGCGAAAGTGTATGGGATTAGATTTTGTGATTAGATACTGGATAATTAGTTGCATTTTTCTTTTCTCAATAATGTTTAGCCTTATAGGCTACAACCGTTCTGATTAATAACCATTATCTATACATATTATTATGTGCTGTGGATATACCGCAATTACACTATTATTATAAATTATATTACTTAATTCTTATAAGTTATAAGTTATAACTTTTTAGTTATTATACTATATGCAGTATACATTGTATAGGTACCAATACCTTATTTACTCGTTTCACATATTTTGTATAAATTTGTATTTAGGTACGTTATTTTGATCATTTGATCACTACTTATTATAGAATTTAGAAATAGTTGGAAACAATGGACAGTACAATTTAGTAGGTGTTTATTGAGAATACACAATATAGGTAACATTATAATCTATAAAAAAAATTAATTGAAATTTCTGATTGTTAATTTTTTTTTATAAAAATTTTACAAAACAAATTATATTGTAAATCCTAGGGATTCTTAACTTTTATATCTGTATTAGGAAAAAATTAACTTAACGTGACAATAAAATTAATTAAGTGATAAGTTACTGCATAACATGGAAAAAATTAATTCAGTAAGTTAGAAGTTACTTCTAAAAAAAAGTACACTACAAAATCCTAAAAATAAAAACCATTAGTTTCCAAACTTTTTTGGCGGTAACAGTCAATATTATTTTTGCAAAAACGGGTATCCCCGGACGATCGCTATGTAAACACACTAACACATGTATAATTACGTTATCGATGAAATATTTGGAGTCCATGAGACCAAAACGGACTTTGGGCAGCAAAAACAGCAGATCGTTTTTCCTATTTTCAGGATCTTGGTCCACCCATTTCAGTAGAACGTCCCAAACACACTCTTCCCGTTTCACATTCAACTGATTATCTTCGATTATAAGTCTGAATTCTTCCTTTCGGAGTTTCATCAACTCGTCGCCTTGTTCCGCAATGGTCATAAATTCTTTGACAATGTATTTGTGCGCCGCATTTGTCAACGCTCCAAAGTAATAGTAGCTGCCAGATTATTATTATTATTAAAAGGAATGTTGTTGGTAATAATCTAAATTGTAACGTGATTCCGTGGGATTAAAGCGGTGTTTTTTTTTTATCAGGTTTACACATACTCGGCAAATTGCAACACAGAAACACAATTGTCAGGTCCCAAACATTCGACGACAAATTCATGACAGAGTTGCACCAAACCGTCTATGCACAAATAATCAGCTGTCCGCATAATATCCATTACATTTTCATAGTTGATATCAATTTGTCTCATATAAATGTACTGCAAAATCAATTCCATAGTAGTACTTTCAATCGATTTTAGGTTTATTTTCGTATATTCTCCTTCGTGCAACGTAGTGGTGAAGAGTATTCTAAAAACATGTCAAGTACAATAAACCTTTAAAACTCGGTTTAAACTTTAAAATATTACACTTTTAAGTTGGGTCATTACCTTAAAATAATCAATTGAACTACACAATAATCGTCCTTATATTGTATTCATTTTATTATTCTACGAAATCTAAATGTTGCGTATGAAACAGCAATGAAAGTAGGTCAGTTATACATAATAAATGTATAAGTACTAATAGCAAGTAATAGGTAGGTACTAGAGGAAGCAATTTATGCTTAAAAAAGGCGGGTAAGTGGATGTCACTCTACTGAACAGTAGATCACAAGTGTTTTTACTGTATAATGGATGGTATTAAATTTGAATTCAATGATAATATAATATGATTAAATACGAAAAATGATTCTGAGTGGTGACGGTTTGCCAGTGTGGATATTTTGTATTATATTTATATTGTTATTACTTATTATTAATACGGTAGCCGGTAAGTTGAATTAATATTATAAAATTACAACAAAATAACTATAATAATCGTTATTCTTGGTTATTTAATATGTAATTTCCTCCAAATTTAAACATTAAATAACTATAAAAAACTGCGCTTTTATATTTTTGAGATTTTTTGGTTACAGAATCACCTACTTACGTGGAATTTTGTTGTAAGTTTTCAATCCTTAGCTATAAAAGTTAAACATTTTATAAATGTTAAGCTATAAAATCATTAAATTTTAAATTTGATAAATGTTGTCAAAAATCAAACTTTAAATGCTTGTAAAAAAAACTGTGCCAATGTAATTTTTATGTAATAAAGTGTCTATGGTTATTTGTTTTTGAATTACAACAAAATATGAAAATCGCTACATGAGAAATCGAGTGAATATCCAATGTTGCAAAAATATCAACTTCAAACGATCATAAAAATTTAATTTGACTTTCTTATAGACATTTTTTTTAGTATATTTGATGATATTATTGTGAATTAAAAATTTATATATAACCTATTTACGTGGAACCTTGTTTTAAATTCTCAATCCTTAGCTATAAAAGTTGAACATTTTATACATTTTTAACTACAAATTAATTATTAAATTTTAAATTTGATAATTTTGTAAGAAATCGAACTTTAAAGACTCATAAAAAGAATTGTATCTATGTATTTTTAATATTTTTAACCTGATATTGTAAAAATATATTACGAGGATTTCATTGATATATTATATAGAAAAAAAAAATTGAAAAAATTGAAAATTGAAATGTCCGTAATAGCTCAAAACATATCAATCTCATTTGAACATTTGAACAAGTATATGAATTGATAAAATAAACATACATTTTATAGTGCATAGAAAATGAGAATATAAACATTCAGTGAAATTGTTATCTATCTACAGACTACAGTTATTCGTTTTTGAATTAGGTACAACATAATAAGGAAATCGCTATATGTAAAATCGAGTGCGAATACCCAATGTTGTAAAAATTTGAACTTCAATGGCTCGTAAAATTTTATTTGACTTTCCAATAGACATTTTTTTTTTTTGATAAAGATAGACAAACTTATGTGAAATATTGTATTACATTTTAAAATCTTAGATTTATTAAGAAAAATTTTTATGAATTTTTTATGAATAATTTGCAAATTTTCGTGATTTAAACGTATTTTGTCAAACTCTGAACTTTAAATGCTTGTAAAAAAAAATTGTATCTATGTAGTTTTAATATTTTTCAATTTTATTGACATTCGTAGAAAAAAAACTAAAAAAATTGGAAACTGAAAATGTTCATTAATAGTTCAAAACAATTCAAAATATTTTGAAAATTTTATCGTCTATAGAATATGTTAATATAAACAACCATTGAAAATTTCATGTTTTAGAGTCACACCATAAACCAAAGTCAATTTTGGCAAAAACCTATTTTGAGTAAAAATTCCCGGTTTTCCTTATTTTTTTTCTCCGGCGCTTTTGAAAATTACTGGGGATTTTAAATGTTGACCTCTCTAATGCACTAACTAGATTCACTTTCCCATCGAATATCATACTGAAGTTGAAATTGAAGCATTATTTCGATTACTTATAGTGTAAAAATAAACTCATATCATTGTAAGGCTACGTACAGAATCTAAAATATAAATGTTAGCAGTAGTTGGTAGACACCTAAGTATAATATCTCTAAGACTTACGCAATAATGTTTAAGTCTACAGGTAACTAATATAAAAATCGTATAAGTTACAGAAACCTTGGTAATGTAAAGTGATAGCCTTGATAGCCAAATTTGGTCAACCCTCAAAAACTGAATTATTTCAATAGAAGTAACATTTTTTTAAATTACTTTAATGTATTTTATACAAATCATAAAATATATCTGGCTAATAGATATGTTATGAATTTCGTATCATCACTTAGTATTATTATTTATCATAAAGTGTTGACTATTTATAAACAATGCTCATGAGTATTATAGTTTTAAGAAAATAAAAATAATATAATCATAATTCAATAATTGCAAAAATAAACTATTTTCCTGAACGAATATTATTTATTGAAAATTATGATAACTAAACTTTGAATTGTCTGTTCAACAATATATAGGTCCTTTTAAGCCAGAATTAATTCAATACTATTGTTGGCATGTTATAATATAATATTATACACAACTTATATATCAGTTATTGCAACCAAACTGTAGGTACCATTATTCCGATATAGTTGACTACTATCAACAGCGTATCGTTTTTAAATACTATAAATTATCTATTGCCTATTAGATACAGTGCTCGAATTGGAAAAAAAATTGAGGACGGACGCTGGTTTTAGTTCAAAAAACACCGTTCCATAGCTAATAAATTGTAAAGTAACCCGTTGTGAAAATTAAACAAAAAGTTCTCAAAAGTAGAATGTAGAAACACGTATACGGCGGCAATACAACTGAAATCACTTCAAAATTATTACACTTGCAGATAATAGAGATAAGGTAGACATAATATCTTTAATCGTGGTAGTGCACAAACCAATGAAACCACCGCGGCGGTAATAATAACCGAAACAAAAAAAATCCAAATACACCGTTCAAAAGTAAGCATCCCCAGGGGTCAGAGGGGGACTCGTTTTTAGCGTTCCCGGCTTAATTAAATGAAGGGGGACGCTGAAATCTATGAAAAAAATGAAAGCGGACTCCGTCCGCCCGCGTCCCCCCCCAATTCGAGCACTGATTAGATATGTATGAAGTATGTTAATTAGAGTTAGTAGTTCAACACTTCTATGAAATTGACGTATTGTTGTACAGTCCAGATTACCTATACAAAATATCATAATGCAGCGTCGCCAAACATAATATTATGAATTATATACGATTTTTTGTTAGAACGGCCTTGTCTTGTAATTAAGGACTAGTATGTCTAGTGTAGTAATGGATCGAGTGGGTCGTTTGGTACTGACCTAAAGTAATCGCTTGAACCACTTAGCACCGATCGATGTATTGGGAACGTGTCTCCGTTATCGAGTATCAATGACGCGTCGCAGAGTTTGACGTTCAGCCGGAGTTCGTTAAAGCCATTTAGAGTGTGCATGGACACTTGCCGGGTCAGCCGACGTCTGTATGAATCATCTCCGTCGATTTTCTTAATAACATCTATCGTGTGCATAATTTAGTTTTTAAAAAAATATTCAGTTGTTATATAATAGTGTACGTCTTAATAACTTACTGCTCATGCTATAAAGGTTAAAACTATTGACTCGATGTTTGTATATCTATACAATTTAAAATATCAAAATAATATCTCTGTCAGTTATATAATCGTAAAAAATTGATGTTTGAAAATTATAAATTTTTATTTTTTCTAATACGAGTGTATAAACACTCTAGTTAATATAGAAACGAAAACATATACAGAAGATATTAATCTACATGTGTAGGTGTACTGAATTTATGTTTACGTAAACGTTATGAAGTCTACAATCTACACAGGTACCGTCGTTCCGATAAATCTATAATTGGTCACTGAAAATTTAAATAGGACGTGACGACGATAATTTTATAAACTTATAGCTGGTCATCTAAAATTATTACGGCAACGTCAGGGTCAAGATACCATAGGCGTAAATTGAAAAGGGGCCTAACCCTCCAATATTTTCCAACTTTACTTCGTCAGAATAAGAGACTACGTTAATTGGTGTTAATATTTAATATTTCTAGCTCCCTTCCCCACAGATTTTTCACCATATTTACACCATTGTAAGATATACCATAATATTATCATACCGATTGTAAGTACATCCAACTCAGATTAACCACACTTCCTACGTCGGTACATAATATTATATAAGTATAGCCAGTAGGTACAACCTATTGTGGTAACATGGTGAGAAACACGTATCTACTGCAACATATGTCATGCAAAATAAAAAATCGGTGCCGTTGGCTCCTTCGGTGGAACCCGATTGAGCACTGTCAAACGAAGCAAAGTTGTACATTTTTCTGTCAGTCTGCATTCTGCAACTATGCACCGCATATTCGTGTCTTATTAATCGCTGCGTTACATGTACATTACGTAACGTTCATTTGTACGATTAGAACTTGATATTATTTATTATCTACACATATATTATTCTATCTTTGTGATTTTTGAAAACTATTAAGTTCGTCGATATTGAATTTCGTTTTTGGATTTTTATAACTAAGAGTGACTTAGAGTTTGGACTCAACTATTAGTCGTTAGTTGTTGTTTATCGTTCCTCGTTTCACCATATGATTTTAGTATGAATAGATTTTACACTTTAACAGTATCTATAAGAAAACTATTTTTTTTTTATATACGCCGTTGGAAAATTGTTATATTAAACTTAATATTAGAAAGCGGAAAAGAATTGAAAAATGTTGAACCGAATTTTACGTGAAAAAGTCATTTATGATACCTACAATCTACATGCATTAATTTTTTATGGTATTTTCTTAAATTTGTTATCTTTATTTTCCCCCTTTTTTACCAATATATGTTATGGATGTTAGAAATCATTAATTTTGTATATTATATATATTAATATATTGATTCACATCATCTTTATATATATAATTCTACTGTACGTATGTATGTCACGGCTGGATCGATTTGAATGAAATTTGTTCTGTGTGCTTGAGTGGGTCCTTGAATGGTTTAGATTCACAATTGGATCCATTAAGCCCAACCTTAGGAGGTGCTCAAACATGGATTTTGAGATTTACGATGGAAATTGTTGTTTATAAATGGTTGCTATTGGTTATAGGAGAAATAATTAGTAAAAATCACTAATTAGTATTTATTTATTGTTAGGTGGCCATAAGTTATTAGGACAAGGAAGCATCAAATCGAATTTTCACACATTGTCTACCAAGATGGCTGAGTTGCACTTATACCAAGTGGATTGCCTACTTGATATGTTGCCGCAAATTTTCCGCGGCTATAATATTTTTATTTAATCAATATTAGCAATCATTTAAATAAACAAAAAATTAAACAAAATAAATCTATATGTATATAAAGAGACCGTGAAAAATGTCGTAACCTCATCAGTCGAGAACGGCTGGTACGATTTGGCTCAATTTTTTTTTAAGATATTCGTAATTGCCAGGACGTACCTAAGCGAGGAAAATCCCCCAGAAAAGTAGAAAATCTGGATGTAAAAATACAACAGTGTATTATATATTGGTTGCTATTGGTTAATCGGGCATTTTTGTTGATTTGTATTATTATTTTTTTGTCAATATATAAATTATATATAAAAATTAATGTTTGTGTGTAGATTAGACCTCTGGGAAGAAGACAGGCTAATTTAAAAATGGTTTAATTTGGTTTTTTTTATTCATCTATATTAGTACGGTTAGGTTGGGTTAGGATTTTGTATTATTGATTATATTAATACACTATAGGTGGAATACGGCAAACTTGGTATAACTTTGATACTTTAAATCACTTACGTACAAACAGCACGGAGTCCGCGATCTACCACAGGTAGATAATATATACTGCTGCGAATAATAATTTTTATTCCTGGCAATTAACAGAAAAGTTAAGATAAATCTAGAACATCATACACTGAATATTAAATAAGGTATTGAACAATGTTTAAGTCATGTATAGTTTGTAAATTTAACGGGTAACGAAAGTAACAAAGGTGACTTATGCCCAGGCAACGTTGGGAGGGACAGCTAGTATATGATTATAAAAAGGTCAAACATGTACATTGTACACAATGTGCAGTTATTAATTATTATAAATAAATGTGGTTACGTTGAATGTTGAATAAATGTATATAATATAAATGGACTTACACTCACATATTGCAAAAATAAGCAAACCAGAGCGTACAGTGGCCAAATGATTATTATTACAGAGAACAACGAGAATCGCAGTATCTATAGTTTCTAGTGAATAGCGATAAATCAGTGGCCTACCGCAGTACCGCATGCATTCTATACTTAATCTATAGTTGGCACCGATTATACAATTGAAATATTTATTTTAATAAAATCTAAAAATATTTAAAACTGTGAGAAGAAAAATCTAGATTGTTCCACGTGAGTATAGTTCTGTATTACCTACGTTTCATATCATTTTAAAAATTTCAATTTTAGAAAAAAATTATGTTTTTATTCTTACTTTTTTTTAAAATTAATTTAAAACAATATTTACAATCTTTAATTGTATTTTTTATTCATTAAGTAAATTTGAGATAAACTATGGTACATTTTAGTATTTTACCGTATCATATAGGTATACTGCGGTACAATGAAAGTACATGAGGAGTTGAGAATGTTGGCTTTTTAAGTTCAAATCAGCCCTCCCCCCCCCCCATAATGGGTTTCAGGTAGTAAATTAGTGGAAAAGTATTTTAATTAACGTGGAAACTTAAATATAAAATATAATTTTTAATTTTATAGAAATGCGGGGAAATTTGAAAAACCAGCACTGGTCATATTTTAACAAAAAACATATTTATCATTCATAGATTTTTCCTGTAGAGGAAAAATATAGAGTATTTAATCTAAAGATCAGACCCGTGTGCACTGCCATCCCTGGTAAAAGCTTGAGCAACGTCTTAGAATAGACCCAGGAAATAATTTATTAAAAGTTGGGTAGATTGAGAATTGTTTTTAGCACTAAGATCGAATGGGTATTTGTAATATTTATTTTGGGACTCAAGAATGTGTAGAATTTCTATTCTATTAATTTTCTAGAAGCATGATTGTTATTTTTGGAAGGTGCTGAGTATTTTGGTTGTTATTAGATCGTACCGGGTGTTTAATATTTTTTAAATGTTTGCTGACCTTATACCTGTCTGTTTTAACTTTTAAGTCATGAAAAAATCATTTAATTTTTATAAATTGTCAAATAAAGATTTTTTAATCGTAATACGAGATTATATTTAGTGTGCTTAATCTATGAATTGTTTTTACAATTTGGCTTCACTCTTGGAGGAAAAATCTATAATATTTAAAAACCATTAAGCTTGATATATTTTGTGGATGTCGTGTAATATATTTTCACATTGCATACAGAGGTGTTATGATTTAAACGTAGATATCACGCGAGAAATTAGTTGCTTCTCTCAGTTGGACAATTTAGACATAAATTAGCTCCAAACAAAATCCAAGAGGCACTCAAATACTCAATGGACAATGTTTAAATAAATAGTTTTAATCCATATACATAGTATATACATAATTGTAGGTGTATAATATGATATTTATTATATCCAGTCTATAGATTAAATTGTTCGCAACTCGACAGTCGCTTCAAAGTCAATAACATTTGTTTTTTTTTTTAATATAACTATCAACCGCATTTCACATTCGCGTTAATCATTGAAATGTAAATATAATGTAATGATAGGTAGGTACAATGGATAAAACTATATTTGGTGAAAAAAAAAATATACACGGCGGTATTAGACGGCCTCGTATAAAAATAAAAATAAATATAATTAGCCCACAGACACGGGGCAAGTTAGGATTTTGTTTGCTAAACTCATCGACGACCATCTCCGCATCCGATCCCGTCCTCGGCGGTCGAATCTTTTAGGTACTCCCGGTACCCTTCGGCGCCAGTGAATATGACGTCCACCCACACTCGGACTGCTTGGCCAGTTGCCGCCGACAAGTAGAACGTCCTTTGGGCGGTCTTTACCACGAACGCGCACCCCTGTCCCTTGGTGCTGTTTGTGTGGTCGACGTACACTTCCTGAATGTCCTGTTTGTATCAACACAGTGGAAACAATAATATTAATAAAATATACTAACTAGCTGGCAATGCGAATAATACACAACAATGGTAGGAAACTGTTTGCACACATTTTCACAAAACGTAGCGCTCGCTTGTGCGAATTCGAGCAACCCTGAGAGCAATGCACAAAAACAAAACAAACTTTTTGATGAAAACGATTGAAAAAGTAGGTACCTAGGTAATAAGGTACTTGTAATCATAACAAAATCAGAACAATGCTGGTTTGAATTTATGTTAAATAGTTTTTATATAATGACATCGCATTGTGAAATTCATATACTACAAAAATACTAGACTACAAAGGTTACGTTGTCATTAACTTTTTGATCGAATCGAGAATGTATGATGGAATTGATAGAAATCTAAAACCTTATTATTTATACGTAGCGGCAATGCGCATTTACTTAATTCGGAAGTTAGTTAATCCGGGTACACGCATTTCAAATACGCAGTAAATACTTAAAATTTGGTTTGTCAAATTAAATTAACTATTACTTTGAAGTCCGGGATATTGATAAAATCGTATAAACGGTTCATCGCGCATTTATATTTTTAGCCAGTAGGTATTTCAAATTCTAAAATTCTATACCCTTATAATATATCAATTCTAATTTCTTTATCATGCATGAAAAAAATATTTGGCCTTAAAAATAAAACATTCGAACGATCGGAATTACCGGAATAATAACAAAATATTATATTATGAGTACCTAGTTATTGTTCTTTAACCAGCGCGGTAGTTTTCAATTTTATCATTATTTTATATATTTAAATATTTTAAACTTAAAAAAAAATTTTGGCCACAAAACTTATGTATAGACCCGTAAACACAATAATTAGAGTAAAACGATTTGGGAGGGGGGGGAGAGCTTAACTCTCCTGATTACTCTTCTTAGTCCTCCTGAACGGTAATGTGGTCTCACATACTTCCACAGTACGAACTTATAAACCGTATAAGGCTGATTCACATTGAGTTATAATATTCACATTCATAAATGCGTATAAACGCGGAATACAACGAAATACGCACAAGTTGCTATCGGGTGGAGAAAATTTTTCAGAAAATTGTCACAACACACACACACCTGAAAACGGATAGATGCCCTTGGTGGGGTTTTCTTTTCAGTCGCGGTCGCTCGTTGGTTAGCGGCGTTGACGCCGTCGTCCGACCGGCGGCGATAATAGGACAGGGTCCTCGACCGCCGGTCGAACACGAACCATCTCTTCAGCCACTTGCGTCCCCCGCGGCGCGCGTTCTTGCCGCCGGCACCAGACAGCTTTTTCAAGTAGCCTCGGCACGACGTGCTGTCGATCCAGAAGTGCCGGTCCACGCCGCCGTTGTCGTCGTCCAACTGGTGTCCCGCCGACTCGATGTGCGCGCGCAAGTCGAACGCCATCCGGTTCTCGGTCGAGCCGTCACCGTCGTACCGGATCGGCAGATATCTAGTCAACGGCCTCTGCAGCGGTAACACAAAAAAAACGCATCGTATTTTCATCATTTATATGACATTATAGGTAGCCAAACGCGTAAGCAAAACGTGCAGTTGCATCCGTCAACACGCGAATTGTTTATCAAAATTAATATAATATAATATTTTAGATGGATGTATATTATCTATGAAGCCGTATAAAGCAACCGTGTATATAAGTACGTCTTGTATAGTCGCTATATGACTGCATGTGGTACTAACTTTTGTGATGTCCGACGGAGACGTTTTATTTTTTGGTCGGAGTTTGATCGTGGCCCCTCCGTCGAAAATAGTCGACATTGACATTCGTGAAATAGAGTCATCCGATATCGGTCTGGTACAACCATCGTCCTGTAATTAGACACAACGCGTTAACATTAATCTGATTTATAGTCGCCCGAGGCAATGGGATCTTGTAAATTGTAATTTATACATATTTTGTACATAATAATATAATACCATAAGGACATGCATAAAACAAAAAGCTTCTATTTCAATACGACGAGAAGAAGTTTCAGTGACAATTTAGTGTCACCGACTATATCCTCTTTCAACGGGACCATTATAGCTGCAGGGGTAAGATCCGACTGATGGATGTCTATTTAATCGGAAGTAACCAGAAGTAACTGGTAGGTAACAAAAACAATAAATTATTACCTCGCCACCACTGCTGCCTATACTGCTACAGCACGTAGTCGTCATGCTACCAGTCATCAAGCTATTGATATTATTGGCCGTCGTATCTTCCGTCACGGGAGTGGCTGTCGAAAACCACGGTGACCTTGATGGCTGCATGTCCCACGACAACGACGACGGAGACCTCGATGACATAGGAGATTTTAATTGCTGATCCCATGACCACTCCAAAGACTTGGGTGGTTGATGTTCCGCTGCTGATTGCATTTCATAATGATGGGGACGTCGGTATTGGTCTGATATGGTGTTTGTTGCAGTCGTCGTGATAGCTACGGTGGCGTCCAGATCTTGCAGTTTCTTGTGACCCTATGATCACAATAATTGTACGTGAGACATTAAATAACAAGTTGTGTATTAGCTATATATAATATGGGGAATAATTTATTTGAATAACTTAATTATTTTTGACGAATTATCAAACATATCAAGATAAACCTGTTAAATAAAGAAAATAATTTGTATTTTCAAAATATTATTATAATATTATTGCCAAAAGAAGTGTTTTATTATTTTCTAATACTTAATACGAATTCAATTCCATAATTTTTAACTAAGCATGTCAATAAAAACAGAGGGTTCTAAAAAGTTAAAACAAACATTCGTTTACACTAAAAAATAGGTCATATTAATATATTATGCTCAAATTAAAATGTTCTATATCTATTCACCAAAACGATATCCTAAACTTTTGCCATAACGATATTAGTTATTTTTAAATTCACCTAAATGAAATGCCCTCATAAAAGCGAATGTGACGTCGATCTATATAGTCAGCCCGGATTTAAGATAGTCTTGCAGTTCATTGTAAACAATGATAATGTAAAAATTAAATCATAATTTATTACCGTGGTATATATATCGTATATATACGTATAGTACATATATTTTGTGTTGAATTGTTAATATTAAAACTATTTTAAAGTGTTGACATTTTTTACGTTCTTATAAACATTTTTCGCTGATATTAGTAATATGTTTTAAAAAGTCCAACGTAAAATTAGAATAGTGTTTTTCATTCATACAATTTTAATACGACGCGATTAAATAGATAAACACAAAACACCCCCTCAAATAGTTTTGAAAACATCCGGTCTTAGGTTATTTGAAAAAAAATCGTATACTCAGAAGAGAAATGCAGGACGTACAAATTACAGGATTTTTGATTTAAATCTAAGATAACCATACCACTATAAAACCACTTATAATATACAGTTATACAGTCATCGACTTTATCATGCTTATATTATATATATTTATATTCTAATGACGGCTGTATTTTTATTATTTAACATTAAAATCGTAAAAGCGTGACTAAATTATTTTTTTTTTCGGAAAATGTCGATTGGCATTCGGGGGATATCGATTTTGAAAAGTCTAAATTATAATTAGATGCGTTTCGTACAGTTTATAATCGGAAACTTCTATCCAAACAACATTCACGTGTGCTTAAAATACCTGTTGAATGGACAATGTCGCTGTGTTTATGTCAGTCCGCAGTGCTCGTAGTTGGTCATCACCCACGCTTCGGAGCTGATCGAGCTGCGCGCGCAACCACTCGGCACGTGCACGTCGAGCCCGCCTGACCGCCACGGCCGCGGCCCGGTCCCTGTGCAACTCTTCTCTGCGAGCCAGCCATCCGGCCTCCTCTTCAAGCAATCCGAATTCTACATCTTCGTACAACTGCAGGACACATATCAGCATTTCGTAAATATATATAATATAGGTACCATTATTGTAGACGAAAAAATAATCGTCTTAGTCATCGACCGTAACGTTGTTTTCATGAATCGTTACGATATAATGACGTATTATATTATTTTGTAATGTTATTAATATTATTATATGTCTCACCTTCTGTTCGGCATCCAACAGTTCCGTCTGTTTGTCAATGGAAGCACGTATTTCAGTTTTCAGAACGTCGTTGTCCTCGATCGATTCTAACCGCTTCCGTAACCTATGACGATTACTGGTATATTATATTATATCAAAGTAGATTATTATTTGTAACTATAAACAACATGTAAATTGTAATATACTGTGGGTGTATACTATGTAGACACTATAATTAGATTTTATAAATATGGTGTTGGGTGGGTAGCGTAATATAGGTAGTGGTGTAAACGACAATATTAGATCCATACAAGATAGTAACCGTGGCGCAATTATTATAAGGGAGTGGCTCGAGGGATGGATAAAAAAATAAAAAATGTTTTTAAAACAATTAACTACAAACACAATTATAAAGAACATAATATATTTCATTATAATCACGAGTAAAAAAAATACCAGTGCGGGGTAAATAAACTATTTTTTTTAACTCGTTACCTAATAGTAAATATACTAAAGAAAAATATAAGTTAAGTTCAAAGTTCACAGTTTCTTTTCTTTCATTTTAACAAACACTGCTTATACTTTCAAACCCTAATGTTTAAGGTTTTAATGCTTAGAAATTTCCCCCAAAATATTCCAAACTCGTCATCTTATCCCATACCTTAGGTAAGCTTACTTAACTCAAGGGTAAGTTGACTAATGACTTGTACTTATTATACCATTAATAAATAATAAATCTATAAAATATAGTACAAATAAGTACATTAGGTAAATACTTAATTAGGTATAGTTATTTATAATTTATACTTAATTATAGTTATAATTAAGTATATTTAATCTATGATTAATGATTAAACTAAAAAGATAAAGTAGGAATAACAAATGACTCGCAGTAAATTAATAAAATAATATTATTTTTAATTATAAACATTTATGCTATTACTGTATTATGTCGTCAACATACAAATGTACCATTTTAATTTAGTTTTGACAATTACAAATATTATATAATAATATATTATATTTCCATCCTCATTCTACGGTTGGTCACTCTGACTGTTGGAGTAAAATGTAAAGTTATAATATTAATTAATATTTTTGCTTACATATTTTTGTTTTTTATTGTTACTAAAAAGTAATAAAATAAATATGCAGTTTAAAGCTTACTAATTTTTTTGTTTGCTGGTTTCTTTTTTACTGGTTTTTTTTTACTGTGTTTTATAACTGGGCCCAACCCATTAAAATCCACTGGGTTTTAATAGGTTGATCTCAGTACTTCGAACCCTGAACAGAAAGGATTGCCTTAATAACAGAAGTTATTTATAATTTAATTTAATTTTTCAAAAATATTATGGCACCAATACGTGAATTTTTATAGGGTAGGCTGTGTTATTATTGAAAGATTTGAAATTAATGTTTTTGGGTGGACTGTATTTTGCATGAACATTTATATAAAGTTGAGTTTATATAGGTAGGTACTTACGTTATTTTGGATCCTACAGAAATTCAGAGATGATAGATTCAACATTTCGACAATCTACAACTTAGTATTTTAGTATATTTACAACCGTTTACCTCTGATGCGATATTTTTTGTTCTTTGTTTTATTATACATGTTTAGCCCCCCCCCTACCCCAAACTCGGGGAGTGGTTGTCTGTAATTACGGACGACTACCTAGGGTACCATCATATTTTTATAAACTTTTTGTTATTTGAATATGTAATATTATTTGCCATCAATTCGTGTACATGCACGTTCTTAAGTAGTAAAATAACAATCAATTACCCTTGGAGTGTTCGCCGGTGTCCTGCCAACTGTGAATCAGCTGCTATCCTCTGGTCCTGCTGTTTCACAGTACAGGCGTCCATTTTTTGCCGGCAATCAGCCACGGCCCGGTCCAAACCGTCTACGATGTTGTCCGACTGACGGATTTCATCGTCGGCAACATCGAGTTCAGCACGCAGCAAAGCGGTCTCGATGATCAACTGTAATCAAGCCGATGCAAATTTCATCTTATTAATATCGCGAGCTCGTGAGAAAGTTGTATACGACTATACGTTGTGTGACGCAAAAATTATACAAATTTTTTCCTCAGTCAAATTATTAACGAGGTAGGTAATTTTCTCAAAATTGTTATTACTTATAATTAAAAACCAATAATGATGAGTTTCAAAAATTTTTAATCAAGACAATTAAGTTAATTTTTAAACTATTTTTAGTGAGCACAGTGGGTTAAAGTTTATTTAGGTAGAGTACACTCGTGATTATAAATGTATACAAAGGTACTTCAAAGAAATATTTAATCAATAATAAATAATTATTTTAATATCGAATGGTGATTTCAAAGTTTAAGTTTAAATGGTATGTTAAAAAAAATATATTTATTTTAGTTTTTGGTATACCTAATTAATTACTATTATTTAACTTTTATCGGCTGATTTGATTGTTACACTTGTGGACACACACAAACAGTTGGTCACTGATTTATAGTAATCTGAGCTCAAGAGCTATAGTGAAGGTTATGAGTAGATAATAATATTTATTAATTGGTATAGTAAGAATAAACAGATAAAATACACAAACAACGAAATTATTATAAAAAATTAAGTGGCTATATTTTATATATATTGTCAAATTGATTATTGAAATTGTTTACGATTTTCGATTTAAACAGTTCACGGTGTCGTTTAAAAGCATATTTTTTGCCAAAATAAACGTGTAGGTACTAAATATATTAGTCCTTGTATGACATACTAAAGTCAAGATTTTTTTTAAATAACTTATTTCATACTGCAGTGAACTAAAATTTGAAAAATGATGAATAATTTAAAACGTGTATTATAAATTCAAATTAAGATGTGAATAAAACCCATGGCCACTGTATTATTGAGAGTGTACCTATCTATGTGAAAGAAATCATGTTTTTAAACAAAATCCAAGATTGCGTCATTGACGCTGATTACATGATTAATCAGAAATGGTACGAATACAAAACTAGGTATAAATTACTGAATCGAAACGTCTTGATTATTCAATTCAATCGTATATTCATATTATTTTTAAATATTTACCTTTACGGACTATTTTTATAGCTGCTGGGAGCGATACTTTTTTTAATGTGTGTGTTAGAATAAATTTAATTAGGTATGAAAAATGGCTAAATCAGAAGTATTGTTATCGTTATTTCCTTGTTTAAAAGACTCACAAAATAAAATTGAATTATAAAAATAGGTTTAAAGTTTTATTTTTGTGACCTTTTAAAAATTATTTTAGTTTTCTAGGAAATATGTACTAAGTAGGTAGGTACCTACTTAATAATAATAATAAACGTTTATTTGATCTAATCAATCTGAAAAATCATTATCTTATGTGAATAGTAAAAAATGACTAAGGATTTTGGAATTGGATAAATTCTCTTGTTCCTATTTTTGGTTTATTCATGTATTATATGGCATTATAGCAATAAAATACATTTAGGTACATCGTTGGAAACACATTCATGCGGTGAGAGTAGGTACGCATAGACAAACACGCACACACCAACGATAAATTTACTTCTTACACAGTCGTCTAAATGGGTACTGTCTATATCGGACTCCACACGAAAACGTTTTGCTTGCGATTCCGGTTGAGAATATCCATACGAAGACGTTCAATTGAAATTTGAATAACAGCATTAACAGGAGTATCGACAAATATTACAATATATAATTTTTTTTAAATTCAAAACGAAGCTTCCAATACGATATGCACTTACCTCCCGGTCGATTTCTTCGCGGCGCAAGTGCAACTCCACCAGCCGGGACTTGTGCGCGGACAATTCGACCAGCAGCTTCCGACGTTGCTCGGCCACCTCGGCCACCCTGTCGGCAGCAGCGAATGAAACCGTCGGAGTTGTCGTCGTGTTACCTTCTTTGGAATCCACCGCAAACGGTGACGAACGCAGCCACATCGTCGTCGTCTGCCACGAAGGCGGCGATGATGATTGGAGTAAAGGCGACTGCAATGACTGCAGTTTCATTTGTTGCAGCGGTCGGTCAGGCGATTTCGACAAGAGGTTATCTGCACTGGTCGGCGACGTTTTGAAACGGTCGTCGGGGCCGTCATGCCCGTTGAGCTGACTCTGACCGAGTTGATGGTCCTTGCCACTGTATAAATCATAATATTCAAAAACAGATGGATCGTTATACTCTCACTATCATATCCAGAAGCTAAGTAAACATAAAAATAAAAAAATAATTATGAAATGTAAATGTAAATACTCGTAAACAACGAGAGAGTGGACGCGTGCCTTGGTATATGTATTATATATTATAGCATTAATTTATATGCGCAACGAAGAAAAACAAGCCATATGTTCAATGTAAAGATAACACCTCTGGATAACGCTTCCGGTGGGCAAACGCTAACCGATTGTGATCGATTTAATTTTAAATCACGTGTATTTCGCTCGCGCACGTTGTCTATCGATTCTAATTTTGAAATAATCTTTTCTCGGTATAGCTCTGACATCACAAGTATAAATAATAAATATATATATAAAAAATGTATAAATTGTATTATAGGAACAAGCGCGTGGGACGTTCAATTCGAAATGCATTGCGGTCGGTGCGCCTACATTATCCAATAGTATCTAATAAGTATAGAGGGTTGGAGCAGCTTGCATGGCTCACCCATTATTGATCATTTATCATATTATGAACTATATACACAACAATAATATATTATACATATTATATTCTATAATATATGTTGTAGTGAGTACAAATCGGGTTTACGAAAGTACAAAACATGTCGTTGAGATGAAACTTTTGTCAAAATCGAGACAATATGGCTGATATTTCAAATACAAGTATAATAACTTTAATTCATATATTTTTCTATAGAAGCCAATATTATGTGCGGTAAACATTATGTTCTACTATTTCGTTCAACTATATTAAAATAAAGTTTCTTGCTTTCAACGATATATTTGTGTCATTACTCATTGCAGATGCCGTTGTTGGGCGTCGCTCGAATATAATACATCGTTTTTACAATATTATTACAGTTGTTCCTGCAGATATACACCGATATATTATTATAATAGTTTTCGTGTAGTTGTTGTTACTTATGCAACTGGCGTTCCATGTAAGGTTATCCATGCGCTCATTATTATTTGTCCAACGTTCATATAAATATTAAATATATATAATAAAACACGTCGACTAGACAAGAAATACCCGTATGACACTGTGCCGCCGCGTGCATTGTGTATTTCATATTTTAAACAATAAAAAGAAATGATATCACACTAAAAACATTATATGTGTAAAAAAAAATCTAAATAAAAACGAATCATTTAGCTATAACAAAGACGCAATAAAGTTGTGACAGTGACACCATTTCAAAAGTCAAAACTGAATATGAAACAATTCTTTTATGTTGGTTAATTATTATTTATTACACATATCTAAATAGCTATACAATATACATGATAAAAATAGCATTTAAAAAATGGTATGTTTTTTTAATGATAATATTAAGTTTATAATTTTTTATGTACCTTCTAACTACGCTTTAGTGTACATAATTATTATTTATTTATTTGATACATTTTTTTTTATTTACTTGGCCGGGAACGTGCATATTTATTCAATACCAATAATACTTTATAGTCCCGACACAATTAACACTACCTGTTATAAATAATATAATAAGATAAAGGCCATTAACTTACGTAAGCCATAATATATTGCAATTATTTAATTGCATTCAGAAAAGTAAATTATTGAATGAAATCCATAAATAATTACACTTTAGCAAAATAGATTATATAAATTTAAAACCATCCACATATTATTTAATACTATACTTTATCTGTTAAATAGGTCTAATAAATTTAATGTAATTATCTAAATAACATTCAATTACATTTTGTCATTTGAATGGGTGTAATTTAAACGTTGAAAATTGTTCTAATTAGGCATTAGCTATGAAAATGTGTATTATCACTTGTTATAACTAATTGACGGGTCTAATTATTATAAAACAGTTTTTTTTTACAAAAGGAGAGTTCATAGTGCGTATTATTTAATGCGGGTGTGAACAATGCGGTGTTAAGTTTCTGTATAATATATTAAAGAGCACCACCAGGCACCAGTCATAAGAAACGCTTATTACCCCACACCACTGCTCTAATTATTTAGCCAGTTACAAAATATACAATATAAATCTAGGAGGCTTATTTCAGAAAATAAAATAATATATAATGATAAACATAATATAAATACACCTATTGAATATCCATTCTAACAATAACGCTGTAATAACATTTGAATATAGAAATTTCCATTTTGGCTATCATAACATTATTACGGCCTATAGTTTTGATTTACCTTCATACGTTAAGCCTTCAAAGCTGTACTTAACTGGTATGCAAGCCTCGGCAAGTTAATGATAATTTTTAATTGAGTGAAGTTAAGTTGATAGAAAACATTTTAAAAGTTTAATGTTTATAATTATCCTAAATTTTTTTTAAACTTATATTAGTTAAAAGTTATACGGAAACTTACAATTAACTTATTAATGTTGTGTTATTTATTTATTTTTTTGATAAATAACTAGCCAGTAATATGGTTTAAAATAGTAAAAAAGTAAATTATTATGCATTACATTATGTATCATCAATAATAATTGTATTACATATATTATTTAATTATTTGTAAATTAACATAACTTGGAATCGATTAAAAGTAACTCGTTATTTATTAAGTTTATATGAATAAAAATCAGTTAAGTTATAAATTAAGTTAATGAATATTAACCAACTAATATTAATTTAATTTTAACATTAATACTCGTTTATGCCCAGGCTTGCATATATGTAGTAATAATATACTAATAATAATCATTTTCCGCGTGCAAACAACTTACATATAAAGGTCACGGCCATCATGGACCGGGCCATGTAATCACTAACCAGTTAATCAAATACAATTTTGAAATTTTGTTTGAACGTATACGAAAAAACTTATAAGGGATGCATATACCGTACAAATAATAAAAAAATTCTTAGGACAAAACTGCGCACGGTTTTTAATATACTATAGGCCTATTAACACGCGGTATAAACACAACATTTATCGAATTATCATATTGATACTTATAATATTAGACACAATAATGATCGACTTATCCTCCTCAACCCTCCACAAAAAATGTACCTGTTGTTGCATGAATCTTCGGTGGCCGTCGTACAAGACGGGACATGCATTCTTATTCTGGTCCTGGGACTTCCACAAGTTGCGGATGACGACGGAAGATTGTCGTTTTCCAAAAATACTGAGTCATTGTCTCCTCCGGCCGCGCGCAATGACAACGGTGACAGTGTAGGGGGAGACGAGGTACCCACGGACGGCCAGGTTGATGATGCGGACAGTGGCGATGTCATTGGCGATAGTGGCGATGGCATCGGTGACAACAGCGACGTGGGTGAAGACGTTTCTGCGGAGGATTTCTTGCTATCCCGCGGGAGAGAACCGTTTGTTTTGATCCTAAAATTGGGAGAAAAAATATAGCATAATAGATATAAGTTAGGAGGGTAACAGTTCAGTATGCCTACAAATAATAAAAGGTAAATGACCTTTTTTCAGTATCAAATGCCAAAAAACGTATGCAATTTTTATAAAGGGTCACGAAAAAAAAATAAAAGTAATATTTTATTTTTTTATAGTATGGAGGTGGTTATTTACACTTTATTTTTGTACGACAGACATGCATTTAACAAACTGTAGTTTACAGTAAACACTAAACGTGTGCACTACTACACACTGCAATAGAATACTATAAATCATAATGTATAATTACACTGCACGTCTGCACAAGTGCACAATTGAGTGTGTAAAGAAAACGATTAAAGCAATACTGGTACAACATCAACAAAGATAACGTTACCTAGCATATATTTATGGACTATGTTTATTTGTATATAAATTATAAATTTATTACGTGGACTACACAAAAATATATTTTCAGGTTGCGAGTTGCCGACACCTGGTAGGCTCATTTTATCGGAAGTGCCCAAAGTTTTGTATATGGCTCACGAAAACATTTAGTACAGGGGTCCAAAATTGTATGTGGGTGGCCTGGGTATTAGTGGTACGGAACACTTGGTCTTAGAAATTAGAATAGACGCGATATCTGATAATCGGCATGCTTATCATGTATTGATGTACCTATAACAATTAATATCGATTCACACAAAAGGCCAACGCGTGTCCATCAGATTCTATAGGCTTAGTATAGTCTTATAGACTTATACATAATTATATACTCTAATATAGTACACATAACTATACTAAACTACAACATTTCAAATAACAATGTTTTAAAATATCATTTATATGCGATCGTTATAATGCGTTAGGGTTAATTTGATTTCATCAATCGTATTATACACATTATTCTAATGGTAAATCCTGTAATGATCCACTCTGAATTCACTTAAGCTAATGCATATATTATAGACGTGCTCGTGAGATATCACGATTGAAGAAATGGCCCATTTAATGTTTGTGTCCCCCTATAAAGACCCTATATTCCGAAAAAAACTCAATATTTATAAATTTGAAATGTCACCTGTCCTCGGAAATACCTATTAAAGATTTATAGACAAATTAAAATGCTGTTAAAAATTTGTTTTTTTCGATTTACTATTTCATAACAAATTTCATAGGTATTTCGAGGACGGTCATCTTGTATTTTTATACACTACCCTACTGGACTTTTGTTTTCGGGGGGGGGAAAATTTTTTTTGCACACCTACCAATGAAGTCTGCACACACGCCTACATAATACGACGTAACAATGCGGAGATTACTCCTTTGCAAATGCAGTATATAGATGTATCTTACCGGTTTTGATACGGTGGCGTGGTCGTCGACGGCGCCGCATTGGCTGGCGACGTGTTTCCTGAGCTTTCAGACTGCGCCTGCTGCCGACTTTTGTTCCTCTCTTCGTAGTCCACACACGCCTGCAACACTTCGTCCAACTGCTGTTGCAGACATTCGGCTGTGTCCCGTTGCTTGATGTTTTCCTTGTTGTCGTCCCGCCCATCTGTCAAACCACCCGACTTGTAGTTGTGCCGCTGGTAGTAGTACTATAATATATTAGGTTTACATAATATTATACATTTATACATGTACAGACATAGTATTACAAACAGGTAAATGGTTAAGTACAAAATATGTTATATTATGATGAACGTTTTTGGTTTTAATTTAAGCCTTTTGTCTTTTTATTTATCGTGTACAGGTATATAACATTAATGATCGACAAAAATATCGAAATTATGGAAGCCCGACGATTATACATTATTAAATATGCGGATTGTTGGTTTATATAAAAATCGATATTTAATGGAACTTATATTCGAATACAGAAAGCGCTAGGTCTGTTTTTTTATAGTCGAGGAAGAGCAAATAATTAATGATGAAACAATGAACAATAATGTACTTTGATTTTTACATATAGGTAATAATAGAGCCGGTATCCGTATTATTGTATTAATGAAATAATTAAGATATGAAATGTATATTAAAATTAATATAGGTAGGTATAATAGATTCAATATGTATATGCGATTTACAGTGTGAATTTTACATCCCGCACTATGTGGCCGATTATAAATATATATTTAAATTATATTTTCTAACTTCCATAAAATTGTAATAATGGTATAGATGCGTAATAGCTATAGACTATAGGTACTAACTTAATAAATATAATCCAAGTAATTTTTAATTTATAATTTTAAAGTCCTTTTTTAACCTGCAGGTTATGTTGTTTTTTCACACATGTTTATTGGAAGTAAATTGAAGAAAGTTTGGAAAAAATTATCTATATTGCATTTTTGAAAAATAATAATTATAGACTATTAGACTAGCAAAACTTAAAATTACAATTTTTATATTTATTTTTTTTTTTGGTAGTATATTATGTAAAGACTGAAAAATCTTAGCGCAAGTTGCAATGGAATTATATCAAATAACATGTTCTTATGCATGTGCCAATTGCCAGTCTACTTTTGGAATTGTGGAGATTTTCAAACCAACCACACCCTCTATATAACTCTAAAAATCCCCCTTCTTATTTGTTACTCATAAATCAAACACACCCACCAACTTAACATTTAGAAAGGGTGAAAATGAAGTCGATTAGGTGAACAAAAACTATATTAATATATTATGTTATAGTAACTTGAAAGTTAATAACAATAGTAGATACTATTTAATATAGTAGAATAATTGGCATAACAATAAAGATGACTTTTTCTTTGAAATATAACAATGTGCATTATAAAATATGGTATAAGTTACATCAAACTTTGAATTAAAAAACCAATAAGTTCAATATATTGTTTTTTATTAACTCGTTTAAATTCAGATGAACGATATATAAATTTGGCATAGTGAAATTTGTTAAGAATAATAATATTTATATATTACTATTCAATATTATCTGTTTTAGCTTATGAACTGTACCAACGTTTTGCTATTAGTGGCTACTCGATCTCACCTCCACTACGAGACACGCGTTGCGATGTGTAACGAACGAATAATTTTAAAGAGTCCTGTGACTCACGAAACCCCTTTCACGCCGCCATACATACAACAACCCTAGCCATAACCGTTATCGACAAAATAGTCTAAATGACACGTAGTCAATCGTTATAAAATGTGTGTCCCTCCTATATAACAAAAATGAAATGCATTTCAATATTAGTCGTTCACTACTAATTTAACGGCGAATAAAAATCCCGCACAATATAATTACAGACGAAAATGGGCAGATACAATATACACCTGTATATTATGAACAAAATTGTAAGTACCTCTACACAAAAGTTATAATATCCAAAAAATTTGAACGTGCAAAAACTTACTTTTGAACTGTTCGCGTGGTGCAGATCGTTGTGGTCCTGATGATCGCCGGTGGCGTGCACGACGTTTTGTACGTTTCCCAGCGGTACGGTGGCGGTGATCGGCGGCGGCGACTTGGGGACATGGTGGTGGTGATGGTGGTGATGATGCACCGGGAAACCGATGACGGGATTCCGGTCGTAGTAAGGGCTGGGCAGTGACAAAGGCGATGGCGGCGGCGGGGTGGTGACCGCTTCGTCCTGCGGACGTCCGGGACGAGCGGCGGTGGCGGCGACTGTGGCGTCGTCGGCTTCGGTCGGCGAACCGGTGACGTTGGAGGATACGTCCGACCGTCCGGCCCCGGCGGCCGGCGGACCCCGGCGGTGATGCGGGTGATCGTAGCGACTCGCCGTGTCGGTGACGCCGGTCGACCACGGCGACGTCCCGCCGGGCGGTGACGTCTCGGACACCGGCACCGGCTGGTCTAACAGGGCCTCGAACCCGGTGCGATCGTGCCGCCGTTGTGGTTGCTGCAGCTGCAGCTGCAATTGCATCTGTTGCTTTTTCACGTTCATCGAGACGGCGGCGGTGGCGGCGTGACTGTCTGCGTCTCAATAGGATATTTTATGCCTACAGATTGAACGACGATCGTGTTATGTTATTATATAGTAATAGTTTATTTTATACGTGCACAATAATATTATTGTTCGCGCACGATGACCAACGGCGATACATACATTATGCGACGACAATCATATTATTATAATAAAGATCGTCTAAACTAAACAATAATAATATTATAATCGTAATAAAACGACGCGCACACGCACGCATACAATGATAATACGATATTTAATATTACGCGTGCGCGTCTACGGTACCTAATATGTTCGTTTAACATTAATTACGTGTAAATACACAACGATCGAGTAGGTACGATTTACGCGCAGGCTTATTATACGCGTGTTGAATATTATATTTTAATAATTATGATATTGATACGACGAAAATATTATACCGTATCGTATTAATATAATAAAACAATATTTATATAGGACATCGGGACTCGAGTACCGCTTGTGTGATGACGGCAATAATGATAATATTAATAATAATACAGTGTTTTGTACTAATCGTCGACGGCTTTAATTACAACGACAGTTGTAAATTGTAATACAACGAGACCGATATAAATGATAAATTATAATGAATTCACCGACAACGCCCCGCCCGTCGTCTTCGTGTATTATAATATATATGTATATATATATACGTACGAATAAAAGTGGCTAGCTGAATAAGAGATAACAATAATTATAACTATTTTATTGACGACGGCGGTACGTTTGACGACGGTTGCAATATGAACGTTGTTTTTTTTATTAATTTTTTTTTTATTCGTACCTTTGTATAATAATGTAATCGATTGGCAAAGACGCGGCACGTTTGCTAATAATATTTTATGTCTGCATCATGCCGCGCGGCTGCCACCACTTGAAAATAATAATATAATATTACCTATATACATCAAAGACCAAACATATACCTAATAATTTTATACCACGGGTGGTTTCGTATGGTTTTCAAATGTCTACTCAAATGTAAAAACCTCGGCAAACAAATTGGTTTTCAATTTTAAAACTATACAGGTTAAATACAAAATTATACATAATTTTATACATTGGTAGGTACCTACATGTGTTTTTGGTAAATATAACTTTTTCGAATTAAAAGATTTTTATTTTGTAATCGTGGAAAATCTGTCGTGACACTATTCTAATGTAATTAGTAACTTGTTAATGTTGTAATTTATATCGATAGAATTATAAAAAAAAAAAATTATCACACATATAATAGTTTATAGTAGGTAACACTGTAATTTACATACCTACTGTAATAATAATTTATATTACACATAACGAGGTGGAACATTTTTTATTTTTTAACTTTTAAGGTTAACTGCCAACGTTTATTTCATAAAAAAAAAAAAACATTTACACAATACTAACTACTAACTATAGTAACTACAACGAAATACTAGAAATACAAATATATAGGTATAGGTAGGTGTTATAATATTATTACTAGATATTACAGACATTTGGTAAATCATTGAAGTAATATGTTTTACGAAGAATGAATGTTTTATATTTTAAATGTCCATGAACATTCATATAATAATTAAAACCGTAATTTTATAAGTATTATGTCTACTCAGCATATGCTATAACAACACTATACACACACTTAGTCATATATGCCGTCAGTATCTTTACGATAGGTCTGAAGTAACGACGATGATGGCAAGTAAACGACGGTATAATATAACGCAAACAACAGCGCATACATAATTAATGTGGTTAAACGACGTTGATGAAATTACAGTAAATTTTTTTTGTAAACGAGACACAATTAGTATATATACCTCCCACGGTTCTACACGCATTATGTTATACATATAGTCATTTATATAGGCACTAAAAAATATGATTATAAGACTATAAACTGCTGTGATGCGCCATATATATATTATATCATATATGTTAAATCATATTACATCATGAAGATTGCTGCGCACAATTGATAAATTAATTATTTGGCCGTCGCCCTCGCCGGTGCTGCTGTGATCATGATTAATTGAAAAACCACGTCGTATTAGGTACACACCGGTAGTCAGACACACGTCATGAAGTTTAATGTGGCTGGAAGACCACCCGTGTCTGTAGGTCCCCCCCGAAAACGGAACGGTGGCTGCGTAGTATCCTGCAATATTATGAACGAACCAAAATAAGTACACAGAAATATATTTTAAGCTACCAGCGTGCACCGCGGCTCGAGTGAAAATTTTGTTCAGAAATATTTTCCAAAATATATATAATATATATTATTCCCGACGTTTATTTATAATATACAACACCTATGCACCGGATTTTTTCCGCAAAAGTTTACCGACCTATGTAAGCTTAGCCGGGATATCGTTGGTTTTCATTGCGAGAATTTTCGATCGTCGCGTATACCAGAGCAACCGCGATCGGGTGCCAAACGATCGGATAACAATTATTGGCGCGTGCTGACCTATAATACGGATAATATCATTTACATATGTTCGCATATTATGTTAATGGGTATAATATACGATTCTCATACATTATAATATACGGACTTGGGATTTATCACGTCGTTACGTCCGTTCGGGAATTCCCTGCAGCACATCTAGTTATTTTCAAAAGGTCTTTTGTCCGCGGCTGTGGATGTTGTGTACCTACCTACCTACCTAGGTATATTATTTACGTAGATATACGTAGGTATATGCCAACGTGTACGTAAGAACATGTTACATTCGCCACGGACGGAATTTATAACCCAGAATATATATACAAAGGACGGGCAGACAAACGCAAACGGAATTTATGCATATTTACTTATCAATCGTCGACGGAATTTACACGTATCCGAAGTGCATATATTTGTTTATTGTACTGCATCCGATAAACACAATCAATTACACCTATCTACGATGTTTTAATAATGAAATGTCGATTTTTGAATCCGATTGTTGTCTGCAGTTGAATACGATATTGTCGCCCCGACCGTTTCTCGTACGATTTGTTCGCGTGGGAACACTCGTCCGAGCTCTCTCACATGATATATACATTCCGGGGGGATATTTCGATTTTCGAATATCGTTTGGGAACGCGACCATAAACACGGTTTATATACCTATACGTGTACTACAAAACCTCGCGGGCATTCCACTCCACCCGGCACACCTCCGTGTTTCGATTTTCGGGCCGTACATATAAGGTTGCATTTATTTATTATACTACAATATTATTTATTTATTTTTGGGTTCTACGTACAGGGGCGAGGATTCGAACGCAGCGATGCGGTTACCGGCCTGCAAGCGTTTACCACCGGAAACCCAACCTCGTCCACGCGGTGCACATGCATTTTAAAAACAATAATATTGTGAATAGGTACCACGCATAACCGTGGTAGCCACTTGTGGCTGTCGCCTATGGGCGCGAAATCAGTATCGGCCGCTTGTTCCCGCACGCATCGGCATAGTGCAACGTATATTTTGTCGGTCGCTCGATTTGTGCTAACCGGTTCGTTTTTGCCGCCCCCGCATCCACCCTCCCCCCCCCATCATCCGTCCCACGTGCGGGCTGGTTCTAAACAAACAAAATCGTGGGAAACGTCGTCGGAGCTGATACGGGAGCAGCCGCGGCGAGCGGAGACGACAAATCGTTATGAAAAAAACCGATCCGCGGATCGCAAGAATCAGCGCGAAAACCGCAACGTCGGCCGTATAAAACTGCAGCGGCAACCCGAGGTAATAACAATAACAATGTGGCACGACGATCGATTGTTATTGGAATGATAAATATTATGACGTATAACTACGTAACGATGATGGCGTTGTTGTTATTATTATTATTATTATAATATTGACATGGTCGCGAGACGGTTTTTTTTATTTTTCCGGAGCAACGGCTGTTATTGTTATACATATAACTACATAATACAACATGGCGCGATATCGGTTTTTGGTGTCCGCGGTAAGTGCGAGAAAAAAATCGTTTCGAGACGGGGCAAACAACGCAATCCGATCTGATAGCACATAGCGTAAAATATTACGGTTTTTTGCTTTTCTACAGAGGCCGTTTCGTTGTTGACCGCCCGCCTCCCGTCGTGATATATCGTGTGTCACGACGATGGTAAAAAGAGCGTTTTTTTTTTAAAAAATTAATTTTTAATAATATGCAAAAATAAAACCTCGCTCGAGAGATTGCGTACGCGGCGTGTACCACACACTGTACACACACACTTTTAGTACCGCATTGTGCCATATACGTATATAATATTATGGTACTCGACTGTAACTCTTACAATAATAATATTATTACATATCGTCGTGCACGCACTAAAATAACGCGGGCCCCGTCATCGCCGCACGCCTCGCCGCGGTCGTTACGACCTAAATAAATCGTGTTAAAAATAATATAGATACCGGCGTTACCGTAGTAACAACTAGTTTTTACTAATTTTCTTTTACATCTTACGCGGACGCGCAATAAATAACGTTGCGATCATACGCGCCGCCGATGTCAAATAATAATCGACCGAACAGCGGACGATCGTGACAATAATTAGTGGTGCGGCTAATAAAACATTAAATCAATGATACAAATCGACCGCCGAAAGAGACGGCTGTGTAAGTAACCGAGTAATAAGTGAAATGCAAGACGTGCAATACCTAAACAAGTCGTATATAATAAGTCAAAAATCGAGTAGAGAGAAAAGGCGTTATGGAGGTGGCCAAAAGCGGGCAGCGCTCGAGTCATTCGTGTCGAATCGTTTTTACGGCGGTCTCAACAAATATATTATACGTATCAATTTTCAAACACAAACCCATAATCGTACCTATTCAAAAACTATGGTTTCGGCTCATATTGTTATAGTAACACAGTAAGTCGTCGTTAACCTATACTCATTTAGCGTCGTCTCGCTATTACGTCGTAGGATTTCAAATCAAGTGTTCCGTTTAGCAAATTATAGAGCGACAGTTTTAGTATACAACGTCGTTTATCAGATTAATATGTAATTTAATTTTAGTTTTTTATATCATGTAAACGCATTTTACTTACAGTAAACGATTACAACAACGATGAATATCGTTGCGATTTACGCGGCAAACTCGCGCGCGCGCTGTCCGGGAGGCGTATCCGATATAATAATTAATATTATATTATTGTCGCAGTGGTCGCGAGTCGTCGTGCAACAGCTGTCGGTCGGTTGTGCCGTCTCATGACTCGGCGGCGGCGGCGACGACGACGGCGATTTGAACGCGCGGACAGCAACGGAAAAGCCGGATAGTCGGCGCGGCGCGGACGGCGTGCGACTGGTGACAGACACGGTGCGTCGGCGCCGTTGCTGGTTGCACACTGCTGTCCGCGGTCCGCGGTCCGCCGGTCGGCGGCGCAGCAACAAAACACCGCCGCCGACAAATATGCCTGTGAAACGCCTCTACGCGCGTGCGCGCCGCCGCCGCGGTAATAATAATATTTTCGTACCGCCGGCAAGGCAGCAGCGGCAGCTGCCGCCGCGGACGCGGCAGCCGGTCCCACGCGACGGCCCTACGGACGACGGACGGACGTCGACGCTGGCGCTCCTCCGCGGGTATAAAAAATAATAATAATAATAATAATAATAAGAATAACGAAGACGATCGCGGTCGGCGTCTACATTATTATTATTATATAGGTGGTGCGTGCGTGTTTGCGTGTGCGTGAGGTATGCGTGCGTGTGCGTGAGGTATGCGTGCGTGTGCGTGAGGTATGCGTGCGAGCAGTACGTGTGCGTGCGTGTGGTTGCATCCGTCACCGCTTTGTGTGCAGCGGCGGCGGCAGCTGCGGAGATTATAGCGACGCAGTGCAATGCCGCCGCCGACGGTGCAGCCCGTCCAAGAGAGGAATTTTCGTCGTCGTCGTTGTGTGATAATATTATTATTATTGTCGACGACGGACGGCGACGGGTCGCACGGCAGACGATTTTACCGGCGAGATTGCGGGCAATTGGCACGACGCGTGGCGCGACAAGCCCGTCGACGGCGTTGACAATATTTTCTTTTACAATATTATTGTGTAAAATATGTAATAATATTATGTTTTCATTATTTCTTTAATATCTACGGGATCTGTACGCGATCTGGATACCGTTACACCGCAGGTACATGGCGGCTGCATAGTTACTCACTTATTATATTAAGTATATATATATAGGGTTATGATTGGTATGAACCATGAGGTATAAATCATAAATGAACTAAAATAAAATATTGTTATGGTATTTTATCGAGAAAAAATCGAGTATCCTTCACTTGCGTTTGGAAATATTTCGATGGCAGACCACTACGACCTACAAATCGAAAGAAAATTGATTATTTCCCCCGCAAATTATTAATTGAATGAGTGAAAAAAGAATATATATATATATATGTAACTACTAACTACGCATTTGAATTCGATTATAATATATTGTTTTCGAAACGAATTGGCCGAGATTACGTAATCGTCGATGATCACGAAGCAGAAATGCTAACGACGAAACGATTCGCGTTTGTCGAATAAAATAAATAACGATAAATAAATAGTTTTTTTTACGGACTGTGTATAATATAGTCTTGTTGAACACGTTGGTATTTGTATTGTTAATTAATTCTGTTTATTTTTTATCATTTCAAGATTGGAGCCGGCATAAATAAAAGTAATAATATATTCACCAATTATACCTATATAATAAAAAACATATTTTTCACCGTCGGTATAAAAAAGTCAAAGAACCTACCTAAGAAACACATTTGCATGCGTGACCCGTGTAAAATGTTATGCTATATTATAGTAGGTATACCTATTACTGTTATTACTACCTATTTAAATACCCATATTATATTTATAATATTATACTCGATGGTGAAGTTGTAAATATATATAATATATTTGTAGCCAAAAACCGATTACCTACTTTACACTAAAAATTGAATACATATACCAATTTACTGACACATGTTAATATTATGTAAATTATATGATTATATATTTAAATGTACCCAAATTTAAACATTAAAAAATCAAAAAAATTTGCATTTAATTAACTAATGTTTATAAGGATTCTAGAATTCAATCAAAAACAAATTCTTATAATTTTATTTATATAGTTGTATTATGTTATATTATTGTAATAATAAGTGTGTACGACCTATGATGTCGACGTACGCTAAACATATACATCCTTACAATAATAAGTAGGTATAATGTATATACTATACGTAGGTATATAATGTGTTAATACATCAAATGGAATTATTCCTTATTGGAATTTTGAAGCAGAAATAATTTAAAATGATAATAGTCTCATCGCGATTATCACAATAACAAATAACAAAAATAGAAAAGATTACCTATCGGTTATCGGTTTTATTGATTTGTAAACGTTGGTATTTATTCTACACGTATATGGACTATAACGGTGAAAAGTTGAGCGCACGTGGTTAATGCGTAGGTATACAGTGTAGGTACTGCATAATATATAGTGATATGTAATAGTAATAGAGGTATTGCAGTATTAACTGTTATCAATAAGATATTCGTGAAAAAAAAAGTACAAAAAAAATTTTGGATCATGCAATTTTTTTGATAAAGAAAAAAAATAAAGATAATAATAATAAAGATAATCTACCAAATTATAAGATGTTATCCTTATTTTAACTATTAATTTCAAGCCTCTTGGTAATTAAATAATTAACCAAGAAGATCACTGACCAATTTATTAGGGTTCATATAATATTATATGTGACTAAAGAACATTTTTACATTTCCATATCTATTAAATTTCCTCAAGCCCACTCATCTGCAGAGGTCTCTGGCCTCTGCCGGGCTCTGCACTCTGATGTCTGCGGTATAACTGGTAACACCGCACCAACTAATATTAATACCTACCAGTCCTTCATCAACATCTAATAAGAAAATGTTCTCTCTAGATGATTTCAAAATATCTATCATCAACCCACTTCTAACACTCTTAACCTCCGTAAATTCGAATAAACTAAATGGTCCATTTTAAATCATTCGTCTTTTCATACCCCACCCAGCACTCCTCATACTAATGATTCTAATCGTGTGGAGCAGGAGACGACAGCCAGTTGATCGCGATTGACGGGTCGATCGTATTAAAAATAAATTATACCAATATCGATTGATCGCGCGATGCGTAATCTTAAACACACTTTTACGCTGTATACAGAGTAAAATATTTATTAGAGAAGACAAAGATGCAATTTTCCTAGGGAGAATATTAATATAAAAGAAGAATATTGTTATACAATTTTTTATTATGCTGCATGCAAATATAAATAATATGCCTAAATAAATAGTGGTCGAACCCTGTTGTGGAGTATAAACGGTGTATCTATAATAATATTATAGGTACCTATACTAATCATCTACGAATGCATTTAAATAAAAGGTGGGCAAGTGGGTGTCGCTCTGCTGTACAGTAGGTTACAAGCTTGGTTGGGCATATCATAGTTACATGTAACTAAGTTATGTAACTCGGATACTTTTGTAACTTGCAACTTCTAACTATATAAAAGTGTATAACTTTATATAAAAGCTACAAGTTACAATTAAAAATTACATTGTGCTTTTTGTGCTTTGATAATTCATAAGTGGGTCTGAAAAACAAAAAACAAGGTTTAATACAAGATGATCCCTCGCATAAGTTTGTCTACCTCTAAGAAAAAAAAATATCTACCGGAAAGTTAAATTACATTTTTACGAGTGTTTAAAGTTGGACATCGGATATTTACTCGTAAATTAACAAATTGTCATACAACGATTTTCTTATTTTGTTGTTAAGCAATATCTAATAACCGTAGATACTTGAAATTTACATCATAATATGTTAAATTTATCATTTTTATACTTGATAAAATTTTCATAATATTTTGACTCTTTTCGAGTTATTGCTTATACGGAAATTAAAATTTTTTTTTTATAAATGTTATTCGTTTGGTCATTATGTTTGAAAATGTAATACAAAATTGAGGCTCTTCACACATTGGTACAATACCAATTTAAAAATATTTAAAATACATGGTCGAGATTTTTTTTTATATTTGGTCATTTTGGTTTTCACAATAATTAACCTGGCCACTGGATATTCAGTGGTTGTACGATTATATTTGGTACATATTTTCCCCTAATACAACGATCATAACGTGATTTTACCTAGCCCTGGTCGGTCAATAATTCTTTATACGTATATTTAGCAATGTAACTTTTAACTTTAAATGTAACTTAGTTACATATAACTGTAGTCTGTAACTTGAATCTAGTTACTGAACATAATTGTATCTAGTAATTTGTAACCAGGACCGGCTCAAGCGAAAATAGTGAACTAGGCAAAATAACATTTTGCCACCACTAACAATATAATATTATCAGTATTTTGAAAATGCCACCCTGGGCATGGGCCTATATGTCCCCTACCCCTTGAGCCGGGCCTGCTTGTAACTAGTTACATAGTTTTTGAGTAACTTGTATAACTTACCCATTAACAATTAGTAAATTGAGTAACTTGTCCAACCCTAGTTACAAGTATGTAACTGTAATGGATGGTGTTAATTTGAATTCAATACGATAATAGGTAATACACTAACATACTATTATCATTGTATACAAAAAAAAATTCTGAGCGAAGACGGCCAGTCAGCCTATGATATTACAAAGTATATATTTGATAATATTATTGTAAAGTAATTAATTTATCTAACTATTTACATGGAACCTTGTTTCAAATTTTCAATCCTTAGCTATAAAAGTTGAACATTTTATCCATATTTAACTACAAAATCTTTTTAAAATTATAATTTTGGTAAATTTTGTCAAAAATTCAAACTTTAATTGCCTATAATTATGAAGTGCTATTAATGAATATTCACCAACCATGACCAATACCCTATAATTGTATTACCACTCTATTTTGCTTATTGTAATTATATTTTTATACAGATCGTACAAATAAAACAAATGTGACAAAAAAAAAAAAAAAATGCCTATAAAAAAATTGTGATTATGTATTTCTAATATTTATCAACTTCCATTGTAGTAATATATTAGGAGTCTTGTATTATATTTTCAAGCTTTTTGACCCAAGGAATAACATTTTATTGACTTCTATAAAAAAAAAATAAAATTTTATCGTATATAGAAAATGCTATAATAAACATGCAGTGAGAATTGCATATATCTACTGTCATTCGTTTTAGATTTACACCAAAAACCAAAATCCATTTTGTCAAAAACTAATTTTGTGTTGGAATTCCCGTTTTTCTTTAACTTTTTATTCCTCACCGCTTTTGAAAACTACTGTAAGGATTTGGACCTGCTCAATATACACCAACTAGATTCACTTTCCCATCGAACAACATACTAAAATTGAAAATCGAAGCATTATTTCGACTACTTATCGTGTATACACACTACACAAACACAAATAAAAATAAACACACATCATTGTCACTCATCAATATAATATACATTCATCGCTTCTCTCAGAATCTAAAATAAAAATAGATGTATGGACATATGGCAACTTTAATATACTAAACTTTAGGCGTTTCGCCAATGGTTTTTCTCTATTCATCAGTTATTTTCCGTATGCCTTATAAAATGTTAATTAATTAATCACATAATATATAATTTAGTACATGGTTAGGTATACTTATACTACATTTATGTGCTGTAGGTTCTATAATTCTACAAATTATTATCAACTTTACATAAATATGCATGTGATTAGAAGATATTTTATTTATTTTAAAAATGTCACTATGTCAGTATGAGTGTTCCTGCAGTGTATGTACATTTTAGTTGAAATGTTTATTTAAATTTGGGTTTTACGCTAGGCGGTTTGACCGGCGGATTTATATTCACACCGAATAAAAACCGTTCATGTGTCTTTTGCTCACCAATAGCTAAATAACTTTATGTCATGGGGATTTGATCCCATCTGTGTTTTCTACTAAAATAGACCTATATTATGCCGATTGTACTGACTATCCTAGTCATCAGATAAAACTTTTGAAAAAATATTTGAATTCGTCATGAAGTTTACTTGAAAACAAAATTTCCATTTTTAAAGTTTGAATACTTAAATATAAATAATTTGAACAATTTTCAAAATTCATTTTTAAAATGTTAATAATATTGAAGTCAAAAAATGAACTTAAACATGTAAGAAAGTTGTTTTCAAATAAATTTCATGACACAAAAAAACAAAATAATTAATATTCGTGTAGGCGTGTAGCGCGTTATTGACACGTGCGTGCACATATTATACACTATTTCTTTTACATGCAGTCACACATAATATAACACACTAATGATCATTTACTACACGGTAATGTACAGCTTACACAAACATAATATTTCACACGACCAGGTCGACGATCTTAGAAATTGCCTATGTCGAACTCCTTAAAAACTAATGTTAACAAGTTAAGAAATTAGTTATATAACCATGGCGTGGTTATTTTACGAGGGATCTGCAAATGATTATTTGAAATTTTGAAACAATTAATTTAAATCACATGCAGTTATTTGAAATTAAAATATATGCATTAAAGAAAAAGGTGGTCTTAGAATTATGAGGTGTCGGTTGTAGGTGTCGAGTTGGTCACTACTCACTGACAAATTTCATTGTGTGTATAAAATAATATCATACACTTTAAAAGTTTCAAGTACTGACGAAAAGTATTTTTAAAATACAATAAAATAATTACCTACCAAACTAAAATCTTTTATTACTTCGTTAAAATGTATAGTTTCAGATTTTAAATTAAAATGTCTATAAAAACTGTGTTTATATATTTTTAGATTTTCTGGTAACTATTTATATGAGATACCACGTCTTATATTTTCAATCCTTAGTTATAAAAATTGAATATTTTATACATTTTTAACTACAAAATTATTTCAAATTTAAGTGATTTGTTAAATGTTGTCAACATTTGAAAAACAAATGCTTATAAAAGAAAATCCTGTATATGTATCTAATTAATATTTTTGAATTGCTATAATAATAACTCATAAGGAACCTTGTATAACATATTCAAGGTTTTTGATCCAATAAAATTCTAAGTTGTGTAATGCATATAATAAAATATTGTTTCTATGTACTTATTTTCGATATTTTTAAAAAGGTATATAGTATATGTACAACCTTATGTAAAATTTCCAAACTGTTGGATCTAGTGAAAAACTAAAACTAAAATAAATTTTACAAAAATTACCCCCAAAGTTGAAGTTGAAAGATTTTTTTTGTAAATACACTACACGAGTCTACAAATACACAAAAAAAAAATTGCGTATTTCATTTGTCATCAATACATTCATTGCTCCGCTCAGAATTTAAAAATGTTAAAATACAATACGTCATATTACTATACTGCAACTTCTTATATCTACATTCTACAGTTATTCGTTTTTGAGTTACAAAAAAAAAAAAATACAAAATCGGTTTTGTCGAAAACTGGTTTCACGTACAATTGCCTAAACTAAAATCTCCTAACCTGACCTTAATTTTTTGTTTATCTTTAAGCGTTAGAGCGTTGTTTTAAGTACCTACTGGTAATTTTCAATTTTAACATATCAAAAGTACCAACTAGATGCAATTCGCTATCAAAAGGATTTATTTCAATTACCTATAATTATCGTGTATACATACAAAAAATACAAATACACACATACACACACACACACACACACACACACACACACACACACACACACACACAAACACACATAATAATTGTGAAATAAATAAATTCATCCCTCCACCCAGAATCTGAAAGTACCTAGTCCTATTATATTTCTAAAACGATAAGCTATTTGAGCAAGTAAACAAAGATATTTTATTCATAGAAGATTGAGTAAGTTACTATTATTTTTTATATATTATATATTATAAGATATTATATTAATAGACAATAGTATTATATTATCATTAAGAAAACAATTCTCATTGATATTAAACTTATGGATGTGACATTTTATTAAATACTTATATACAAATCTGTGGGCCAACACAACTGATACATTATAATTACATCTCTTTTTGTCATATTAGAATGTATGTTTCTTTATAGCTCAGAAACTTTTATGCGAGTGAGAACCATAGTTTATCTCTACGCCATGACGTCATGTTGGTCCAAAAGTGCTTGGTGATGATAGGGATGCCGTAACCATATGTTATATATCAATGCGAATCGAGTCATCTTGGTTACACTTTTACTGATTGCTTATACATATATAACTTATAAATAATTTTCATAATTTAATAAGCAGGAGACAATACAGTACCTACTATAACCTACGTGGAAAAAACTATAGAAACCATAATATATTATCATGGTAATAACTAATAAGTAATAACTAATCAAATATTATTAATAATATATTAATACTATCTGCATATTTTTTGTAAAATATACAATTTTATTTTATTGTTCTTGATTTTCATTGAGTGGAATACGAGCAGCGTGTTGAATGTCCGTCCATCGTTATAGCCACAAACTGTCAATAGCTTAATTTTATTGTATTTTTTGTTAAGCCGGAAGTATCAGTTTGAGTGACATTATTTCTACATTCATTACTTAATATAGTCAGAACCTTTAACATAGGTACTAGTTACTACAGAAAATAAATACTATTATTATTTTCTGTTATACATTTATAGTTGCATAGTTACATAATATATTTTATTATTAAGATGCTGCAATGAATTACTCTTGGAGTTTAAATTACGTAGTATCAGATTTAGAGTACCTACCTACCTAATATAATTTGGTTGATTAAAGATAGGAATTTTGTAGGTGTTTAAGCTTTATGAAGATTTTTATCGGTAAAATACCACGGAGACGATGTTATTATCATTATGTATTGTTAAAATTGAAAATATTCTATTATTACTGTTCAAACTACTGCCATTAACTTAAAACTAATTATTGTGTTAGTGGTCAGTGGCGCCGAATGAAATGAAAACCGACAGATCAAATTACAAATAATTTGATTGACCCATCCACCCCTTTAAATTACTGTGAAACGGGATAGCTAATATATAAATAATTTAATGACATTCCTGTATTAAATAAAATAGATGTTAGTTTTCATTATTATAGTGGTATATAATTTAGAAATTCTGGTAGTCCATCATCATTATCAAAGTTATAATATATGGCGTATGGTGGTACACAGTTTAATTAAGAACATTTATTATGTCTAAAAACAGTACCTAAAAGAAACATGTACCTATACAATAGTATACAATAATATTCAATATTGTACATTATGTAAAAACCATAGCTATAGCTATAGCTGAAATATTGACAATATATCATATTTAATTAAGTTATATATTTGATTATGATGTTT
This sequence comes from Sitobion miscanthi, assembly GCA_008086715.1. Lineage (NCBI taxonomy): Eukaryota > Metazoa > Arthropoda > Insecta > Hemiptera > Aphididae > Sitobion > Sitobion miscanthi. The sequence goes on from CM017804.1 coordinate 16,016,780, forward strand.
CTTAAATCTATATCTATATCTATATTAGGTATACCTAATGTAGTTATGTATATATACTATATAGTATATAGAAATAGGATATACGGTTTCTTGTAGGTATAGCGTATAAGTAAATACATATAGCCAACAAGAGCCTATAAAATATCTATGATTTAATTCAAAAATATTTTGGACAACACCAACGATGTCGGTAAGTTGGTACATAATATAATACCTACTTATATATTATATTAGATTATTTTGTCATCCTACTCTTTTGATAATATTTTCAGTTGGTTATATTTATTGTTTTTCTAAGGTAACTCAAACATTTTTACATTTAAAATTCAAACAAAAAAAGTCAATTTATCAAAGTATTAACGCGTCTATAATTTATTATAGTACTATGAATTATTATAATTGATGGTTTTATAGGTTATAACAATATTGACAACTGAAAACTGATAATGTTACACCGGCGATGTAGTAGGTTAGGTTACCCTAGACGTTCAGCCGATTGTCATCAATCGTAATGGTTAAATTGGCCTTCGCATGTATAGTCCGGGGGAAAAGGTCCGAGGGAAAGAAAGTCCGAACAAAAATAAAAAAAGTTCGGAATTATTATATCGTGTTTGAAAAAAGTTTTTAAGTATTTATTAATTGTTGGATGTAAAAATGTCATTATTCGGCAGCATTGTATTAAAAAATAAAATAAAATAGATTAAAACTGTATTATAATAATATATAATATGATTATTCAGACTCGATTGTTAGTACCTAATCACTTAAAATTTAACTTGCTAATTACATATTAAATTATCGGGCAAAGGGGCATTCATATGAATATGTTTCAATGAATGTATGTATTTCTGTAGTTATCACCCAGTGTGTGTGGTGAAAGGAAAAAAGTGCTAAAATTAGTTAAAAAAAAACTAAAAAAAGGTTTTTTAATTTAATTTAACTGTAATTATAAATTTAATTTAAATTTATATAATTTACAATAATAATATTTTATACGGTTGCACGCGATATAATACATGGTTAACGTGGTTGCCTTTTGAATGTCAACCATATCAAATTTTAGAAAAAGTTCTTCGTGATGTAAAACTAGAGATCAACCGGGTTCAAAATATATTAAGTTTATCCGTTGTCGAGAAATCGCGTGGACTAATAGACAAGTTTCGGAGTTCAATAAAAACCTTTAATAATCAATTAAATACAAGTCTTCTGAAAATCAAATTAAGAAATTGCTCCTATATTATGGTCATACGACGCGGACGTAAGTATACATATTTTTAAACATGCGTTTGATCCACGCTAAATAATAATAAAATAACTAGAAAATAACATTCAGCCATAGCACAGGGAATGCATTTTACTTTAAAGATATATTAGACGCCAAATGGCGTCAAATGCGTTGCTGATCGATCCTCATGACGCCAACTTGCGGCAGTACGCGGTCAACGTGTAAAAATAAGTTTTAACAAAAAATAGTGCCTGAAATATGAGCTTGATAGTTATCTATTGGTACTTAACCTAAAATTGTTTTAAACTTAACCCAGAACCCCCTCCACGCAAAGCAAATAATTTAAATTGCGTTCAAACATGTTATTCCATTTTATCTACTGGCTCATACAAAGTTTAATTATAATAATAAAATATAATAAATAATATTAAAATAATAATAATAATATATAATATAGCATAACAAAAAAAAAAAAAAAAAATAACAATATAAATACAAATAGTATTAAAATACCAAGGAAAATACATACATCATTGTAAAACCATTTAAATCAATACTCCGCAGTCCGCATTATAGAGCCGCTCATAATCTAAAACAATAAAAAATATAGAATAATAAAAAATGATTATCTTTAAGAAAAATGAATGCGTTCAATAATAGGTAAGTTTATTTTATTCATTTATTGTATTGATAGTCTGGTAATTTAATAGGTTGAATTAATTTTTACCGAAAACATCGAATTCATTATAATATTATTGTTACCTATTACATTTTGACTTTTTGATTCAATGATCGATACCATTATATTATAAACTTACCGTAGAACGGCGTGAATAATTACATACAACTTATATGGAACAAATAAATTGAGAAAGAATGAAGATCGGCGAGAATAGAAAATGATAATTTAAATGGAAGTGAATGTTTAAAGTTTCTATGATCAATATTTTTTGAATAGGAAATATTAATATAATTGGCTCAGGATAAATCGTATTATATGTACTTATATGGGTAGGTACATTTAAAATTTAAATATCCAAAATACTCACTCTTGAATTTCAATCGTACATAAAAATTATTATGTCTATGCTAAATTGTTGTTATGTTTAATTTCCAGTAAATAATCTTATGAGGAAAGGGAAACTTTTATCCAGGCTTATAACTTAAGGTAAAAAAAAGCGGGTGAGTGGATTTCGATCTGCTGTAAGTACAGTAGGTTACAAGTGCATGAGTCAGTGTAATGGATGGTAGGTATTAAATTTGAATTTAATGATATAATAATATCATTGTAGGTATACGAAAAACGATTCTGAACGGAGACGGTTTCTCAGCCTATAGGATATTTTATATAATATTTATATTGTGATTATTAATAAAATAGCCGGTAAATTGAATTAATATTATTACCATATTATCATATTTCAATATAAATGTATGTATAATAATATACCAACATGAGAAATTTCAAGTACCCACGAATATTTTTAAATTACAACAAAGTAACTGAAATCATTATTCTTGGTTACTTACTTAATATCATGGTATATTATACCGTGATTAAAATGAAATGTCGTCCAAAATTGAACATAAAATAAAACTGTGTTTATTATTTTATAGATTAACCTTGTTTTACATTTTCAATCTTTAGTTATAAAATATGAACATTTTATAAATTTTTAACTACAAAATTATTTTTAGATTTTGAGCGAAGCGATGAATGTATTGATTATACAATGATGTACCTATGTTTTATTTTTTTTTTATTTGTGTCTGTGTACACGGTGAGTAGTTAAAATAATGCTAAAATGCTTTTCAATTTCAATATCTTGTTCGATGGCAAAGTGAATCTAGTTGGTGCATTGAGGAGGTCCAATTCCCTGCAGTAGAAGTACAAAAACATAGTTCCCAGTAATTTTTAAAAGCGTCGAGAAAAACAAAAAAAAAAAATTAAGGAAAAACCGGAATATTTAAGCAAAATCGGTTTTTGAAATAATTGATTTTGGTTTTAGACGCAACTATAAAACTAATGGCCATAGATACATGCAATTTTCAGCGAACATTTATATTAGAATTTGCTATTCACCATAAAATATTCAAAATATTTTGCATTGTTTTGAGCTGTTTACCGACATTATCAATTTTCAGTTTTTTTTAGTTTTTTTTTTTTGATTGGCAATAAAATTTTATTTGCTAGGTAAAAAAGCTTGAAAATTTAATACAAGGCTCTTAATATATTGTTACAATGTTATTTGAAAAATGTTAAAAATCCTTTAGTCACAGTTTTTCTTTACAAGCATTTAAATTTCAAATCTTGACAAAATACGGAAAAGTCACGTAAATTAGCAAATTATTTTGAATTGAGAATTCATAAAAATTTTTCTTTTTAAACCTAAGATTTGGAAATGTAATACGAGATTCCTCATGATTTTGTCTAATTTTAATTTTCAATTCTTTTAGTTTTTTTTTTTATAAATATCAATACAATTTTATATGGGAATTTTCTCTTAATTTACTTTGCCACAGTTTAGGTTGAACAATATTACTAATACACTTTTTTTTAACTACATTCCAATTGTTTAATATATTTAATTACTATTTCCAACAAATTACAATCTTGTAAAATTATTTTTAGTATAGATCTCAGAGAAATGAAATACATTTGAACCATTTTTGGTTCAAATAAAACCAGACCTCCCATTATTCTATCGTTTAATCCACACTCAATATCTACTATTATAGGGCTAACAAGAACACCCATTTCATCTAAAGCTTTAAATCGCAAATGTTCATTCAAATTTATATTAGTAAAAGGATTTTCAAGGGAATCAAACATAAGCAACATATTTTCAAATAAAGTAATATTAAAATTATTGAGACTTGTAATTTCGAGGTGTTTTTTTTTTTTTAAGTTGTAATATTTAGAGAATTTGTATGTTGGGTCAAATGATTTTTATATGAGTCAAAAGTAGTCAAAACTCTATAAAAACATTTCCAAAAAATGGAGCAAACAGCTCCAAACATTTGAATTCTATCAAAGATTTTGGATCATGAAAAATATTTAAATGAGTGATTAAATTAGAATTTAAATTGAATTTATTACTACACATAAAACACAGAGGCATAATTGAGTGCTTAACTTGTGTTATATACGTAAATATATTTAAAAAATAGATAATATGTTTATACTAATTAATAGTCTGTTCTTACACTGCAGGGTTAAGTATAGCTAAGACAGAATTGGAGTTAAATTTAGAATAACAAAAATAAATCTTTTTAATTATATAAGTAATATATTGTAATATATTTTAAGCAAACATCAATCACAAATGACGAAAATTATTTGCTTAAGTTTTCACAGACAAAATGGATTTATTGGATCCAAGTTTCATTTAAAAAAAATAGTGTTGTATTCACTCATACCTGTTCATACTCAGACAGATAGTGAATGTTCAATAAAAAGAATGAATTAAATATACATCCACTACTTTAATTTGTGTTTCTAATATATAGTATGTATTATCAACCACAATAAAAAATTCAGTTGAATTAATAACAATCACATATGACTGTAACTTTAGTCCAAATTGAAAAGCTTTGTCAACTTTTACTTTATGTGCTATTTTTGATTCACCAACATCCTGAAAAAATCCATTAAATATTAATTATTGTACTATTTTCAAGTTAAATCATGTTTAGTATTACATACAGATATAAATGTGATAAATGCTGCAGCTTGCTCTCCTTTAGAAGGTCTCCAAACTGAGTATAATTTTATGTTTCATGTGCTTATTGGTTGAAACAATAATAATGGTAGTAATTTAAAAACTGCTATGTACTCATTACCTTAAAAAATGCATAGTATCAATTCATTTGAAGAAAGTTAAATAAATAATATTTAAGATGTATGATTTTTTTTAATGTTCAATGATATGAAAGATTTTGATTAATATTTACCAGGCTTTAATGGAGTTTGTAGTTATTTTATTACACTAGGTCCTTGGACTCCGGATTGAAAATTAGCACTTATAATATATTCAATTAGCTTTATTATGAAAACATCTATTTTATTTAATAGTTTGAAGTATTTTTCTGCATATGAATGGTTAAAATCAAGTTCAATCTGAAATAAATATAATCAATACATAAATATTATAAATCAGTAACATTGATAGTATACTTAGTATTCTAAAATATATGTATACTCATGAGTTGTGGAAAACATTTTACACTATTTACAGGGCATGTCTATAGGTAACTAGTTAAAGTAAATTTAATTAATTGAGATTATTAACATTAAAATACCACACATATCAAGTAATCAAAATAGTAAATATTTGCTTTAATTTGTTAAAAGTATGCTACTAGTTAGAATTTTAGGGTTAAAAATCATAGGTATTATGCATTTAACTAATTATACTAAAACTAATCAATATTATATCCTAAAGGTTTGCTTAGAGCAGGATATAGTTCCATTAAATCATGTTTTTTTATGATGCCAATATCTTACTGTTTCTACCCAATATGTCTGAAGTGAAAGCTTGGCTGAGTATTAGTTTTGAGTCACAGAGTTTTATCCTCATAATCTATTAAGACATTAAGGCATTAATACAAAATTAATATAAATCAAAGATGTATTTAAATCAACTTGAATCTATGAAGCTCTGATTATTATCATCAGCAGAATGCGTAGAAACATCATTGTTTGAGTTAATATTAATTTTTTTAATATGTTTTTTTAGATTACAATATTTACCATGTAACTTTCCTTTCATAGGAGTTACATTATTGCCATACTTACAATATGGAGTGAAATAATTTATTTTTCAATACCTATATTATTGAATAAACAGGTGTTATTAATGATAATACATAAATTAATATAACTTAAATAAATAGTTTAATAAGATCATTAGCTATGTATAAAATTGTAGGTATATGCCTATTATTTATTAATATAGTGAGAGCAAATTGTAAGTGATTTATTCATTTATACACATAAACACTATTATTATTATAATGAAATCAATTAGCAATACTTAATTACTATTGTTAGTATAACTATATTATGTTAATAATATTATTTAGATTTATTATGTTTATATAGTATAATATACTTTAAAATAAGCAATATATATATATATTAATATGTTAAATAAAAGTACATAATGTACACTCAACAATCAACAATAATTCAACATGTAGTTTTACCCACTAAAAAAACTTGAAAATAAAATAGAAGGCTCCTAATATATTGTTTTAAAGACCAATGAAAAATTTTAAAAATCCAGTCACAGTTTTTTTGATTAGCATTTAAAGTTCAAATATTGACAAAATACATAAAATTCATGAAAATATGCAAATTATATTAAGTTAGAAATTCATAAAAATTTTCCATTAAAATCTAAGATTTGAAAATGTAATACAAGATTCCTCATAAGTTTGTCTATCTTTATCAAAAAAAAATGTCTACAAACAAATCAATTATTTTTATGAGTTCATGTTTTTACAAGATTGGATATTTACTTGATTTCTTATTTAGCGATTTTGTTATTTTATTGTAATTCAAAACAAATAACTGTAAATACATGAAAATTTCATTGAATGTTTATATTTTTATTTTCTACACACCACACAATTTTCAAAATATTTTGACTCTTTTTGGACTGTCTCAGTCTTAAATATTTTTTTTATTTTTTTTCTTTAATTGTCAATAAAATTTTATTTGTTGGGTAAAAATGCATGGAAATTTAATACAAGGCTCCTGATATATTGTTATAATAGCAGTTGAAAAATATTAAAAATATATAAGCACAATTTTTTTTATAAGTATTTAAAGTTCGGATTTGGACAAAATTTATCAAATTTGAAATTTAAAATTTATAATTATTTTATAGTTAAAAATGTATAAATTGTTCTACTTTTATATACAAGGATTAAAAACTTAAAACAAAGTTCCACGTAAATAGGTTATATACAAATTACTTTATTTACGATAATATAATCAAATATATTTAATATCATATAGGCTGACTGATACAATTTTCTTTAAAATATATACAATATAGGTACAAATTTTTTTTTTAAATGTACTTAAAATAATAAAATAAAACAATTAGTCAGATGTAATGCTGGAGTCGTCTGATGATGTATCTCTGATTGTCGTAATATTTTTAGTTTTTACTTTTGTGGATAAAGCGTCATCTACAATGAAGTCAATTTTCCAAAGTTTGTCTTCTTCTACCTTCGTCTGACTGATAAAATTTTTCCACATGTTTGGCGTTACACGTTCGACGCCCTCAATTAATAATTGTTCGACATCGGTTAATTTACTAGTTGTTTTGTTCATACTTACATAATCTTTAACCAATGGCCAAGTCAATTCAATTGGGTTAAGCTCGCAATGATATGGCGGTAGTCTTAGTATAATACAATCATATTGTTTTGCTAGTTCGTCAATTACATATTTATCATGATGCGGCTTTACCCTTTTCACTATTTCAAGGAGTTGTGGGATAACCATAGGTCCGTCTATAGTTTCATTCTTATCCTTCAACCAATGAATAATATCAGCTTTATCGGTTTTCGATGTTGGGGCTTCGTCAATTTTTACAGAATGATATGAGGCATTGTTCATGATTATAACACATTTCTCTTTTAATCTAGGCAATATACTCTCCATCCAGTTGTTAAATATATCGCTATTAATTTCATTGTGATAATCCCTAGTTTTCTTTTTCGATTTGAAACATAATAATGCGCCGGGAACAAAGCCGTCTTCGGAACCTATGTTGAAAACTATAAAACGTTTATGTTTTTCCGATGAATTTACAGCACGGGTTGTTGGATTGTCTAAACAGGCTTCACCCAAGTAATATAAATGTCGACCCTCTTTTTGGTATTTTCGTAATTCTTCAAGAAACCGTCTACGCCGCAAAACTATTTCAATTTTTTCCGTCAGTGCACCGTTTCTGTCTGGTTTACTGTTCTTGAAACCCATATCTTTTAAAAGACGAAAAAGATTGGCTTTTGTAATTAGTGGTAAAGACGCGTCGCCAGAAACCGTTCGATATATTTTGTCAAATGTCGGAATTTGACGTTTAAACCAAAAACTATGGACGTGCTTACGAATCACATTTCTTTCGAACTCTTGAAATATCGTGAGGGTGGATGCCTTAGCCCGCGTTCTACTTGGAGATATCACAATATTCGAACGGTTGTATAACATGATTGTTTTGGAAATTGTAGTTGTTCCAATACCTAATTCTTTAGATATCTCTTGCCGGAGTGTATTTAAAGACTTTTCTGGATCTGCCTTCAATTTTGATTTGTACGCATTTATTATCGTTAATCTTTTACTAGAATCTACTCGCTGAAATTTAAATAATGTTTTATTATAAATACAGCACATTTACATAATCCAGGACAATAAATAAAAAAATAAAAACCAAAATATTTTTGTCTAGTAGGGGAGTGTGTTTTCTGTATTTTTTTTTAATTACCGACTATTATCAACTTTGTTTATTGTCCTATTAACGCCGTAAGTATTATTAAATAAATTACAAAATGTATTTTGTACTGACCTTTCCCTTTGCATTTTTTTTTACTGGAGACCTGGAGCGACTGGAGTCTGCAGCTCGTAGATGTTTCAGGATCATCGAACAATTACAAGACATTGTCACAATAATAACAATTGGAATATTATAAAATATAATGTGGAATGTGGAATGTAAACAGAAATCGTAAAATTAAACGTATACAAGCGGGAGTACTGTTGTACGGATAAACAAAGAACACGGTGACGGTGAGAATGTGCTACTAAAAAACCTCACTACGTATACGACTACCCTTATAACAATAGGGTGCCTGTGTATAATTACTGTGGTTGTCGTACACCTGTAGCTGCGTTTATGTCCCGTATTATAATAGTCGATTACACTTCGATGTGTGTCCTCTAAAATCCACTGATTTTACTGGCCGAATTCCGCGGCTTAACCTTAAATCAACTATTGTAATACGGGCCCCAAACACAGCTGCAGGCGTACCACAACCACAGTAGTTATACACAGGCACACATCACTGTAATAATAATACACACCTGCATTGTAAATTGTAATGGCGGCCGATACTAACGTTCGAAGTGGGGGCCATCTAGTCGTGGAGATGAGCCGATGCGGTGAGTTTTGGTCATGGCTTAAGGTAAATTTATCTGAAGCCATGATATAATTAAATATAAATATAAAGATAAAAATTATATCAATGGATAATAATTATACCCATAATCTATGAAGTATTCAAATATCTATGATGCAAAACGTACAATGGTACCTATAGGCTAAAGTTAAAATGTCTTTTTTCGTTATCAATTTATGTGATATTTGAAGTGCAATGGTTTATACCACTACATCAATTCATTGATATGACAAACGGTGCATCGGTTAATGGGTCATAAATTTAAATTTAACAATTTATTTTTGGATATTATCTTACAAGCGAATAACATACCAAATTTATGTTATGTAGTTGTGACCGTACAAATGAAACACCTATTATCAAATATATAACTTATCAGTATTTTCTCTGAGGTTTTTATAAAATATATATATTTAAGTTTTAACAAGTTCATGGCAGGGAGTAAATCCGAATGCTCTTTAAAAAAATCACGTATAAAATGGATTTTGGCATAAACTCAATTTCAAAAATACAAATAACAACTATAATATGGTCTCAAAAATTTAAACCAGCTGTAAAAAAAAAACTGTTAGAATAGACCACGTAAAATTGATATTTGTTAAAATAAACCAGTGAAAATCAATCCTATATAAAACTATATTTACTATGTCACAAAAACATGACACCGGTCCACTAAAGACACTCCCATGTCACATATTTGTGAACGTGTTAAAGCAATCTATGAGTATTATTTTTAATATTTATTTATTAATAATTTTATATCTTACAAACATGTAGGTCACTTTAAAGTTTAAAATATTGAAACTTCTTTAGAAGACTAGAAATAATTTTTCTGTCTTTAAATTTGAGAAAAGGTTAAGTTATGTGACACTCATGTTGAATGGCAGAATTGCTCTCAAAACCAAATGCATTGTGCCCAATGGTATAACAATAAATTATAGGAACCTATCTACTTACAACCTAAGAATAATTTAAGAAATCATTAAATAGTAAATCACATAATGTGAATCATGAGTTGTACTACTAGATAACAAACAAGAATTTAGCGTTAGAGTTATTAATTTAAAGAAAAATAAATCACACATTTTGGGTTTGCGTATATAATTGTGGAATGTATTTTTTATTGATGTATAACTCACATAACTCCACTTCGTATACAGTACATAAATATAAATAATATGTGGTCACTGTTAACATAGATACTAAACTATATAAAATATTAATACAATAATTATTTGTCTATAACAAAAATGTCAACAATATAATTAGACTTTAAAATTTTTCATGATTTTTTTTTTTTAGAAAATTAACTACCCTGTTCTACCTAAAAAATGTCAGACTTAAAAAATTTTCATTTTTTTTTTTTTTTTTTTTTTTTTTTAATAACAATTCAACTACCTATCATTAAAACAATTATTATATAAATAACTGAATTCTAAGTACCCCATGGTTTAAGTATTTACTATTGCTAATCCCATTAGTAACGTTGTTATTACAGGCATCTCTGTGTGCGTATTGTATTGAATAATTAAAAAAATTTGTGTATATTTTTTTAAGAAAGAATGTTGAATATGTTTATGCTACATCTGGCGTCTCATAATATGCCAACTTGATTCTGCTGACGTAAAACATTGACTCTACTGCCTCCACCAACGCCGTAATATGCACTGGTTGAATTTAATAGTCCAATTCGTTGTCGCTGTTTTCGTTGTTCCGTCATCTAAATTATACAAAAAAAGATGTAGAATAAAAAAAGACAAATAAGACAATATACATTTTTACAGAATGTAATGGGTATTAAACAACAACAGAATCAAAACCACATTTCATTTAAAAACTCCCAGTAAAATAGATAGATAAAAATTTTATTAATCTAGTATGTCAATGGTGATTGATCGGCAAGATATACCTGTTCTTTGAGTTCAGAAAGCTGTTGTGATAGTAACGCCACTAAAGTTTGTGTAGTTTCTAACTGTGTTTGTAAACCTCTAAGCTCAACCTGTTCGCCTTCGCTATCCACCTGGGCAGCCATCAGCAGTGACATTGCTCTTAAACGTGGAAACCAGTCTAAATTACGGTCCTGTTGGGATTTTTAACAACACAACAGATGAGAAATGTATATTAATTATAACTCAGAAAAATAATTTCTGCTTACTTTGACCATAGCGTACACATAACTTTCAGGACCGGTGAACTCAGTAGGGTCCTTTACTTTTACCAAAACAATAAAGTATAAATAGTGCCACATGTTGTGTTCGCACTTAATATGCTCTTCGAAACTCACGGTTTTATTGTCAAATGCGGATCTGTTGAGTCCTGAAACAATTTTTTATACAAATATATAGTAAATATGATTAATTTTCAACCAAATGTTGTAACTTGTATTTATAAGCATAACATTCATTATTATATAATAGAATAGTCATGTATGTATATAATAATAACGATTAGTCATAAGTGTATTTATTTTATGTTTAAAGCAGGGCTTGAAACCGTAAATATTTTTTCTGATTTTGATTTCGGTTTTGGATATCGGTATTTATTTTTCCTGATTTTGAATCGGTTTCGATTACCGGTATTGGTTTTTTTCGATTTTGGTATTGATTTCGGTTTTTAACGGTTTTAACCGGTATTCAAAATCGATATCAAACATCGGTTTTAAGCCCTGTTTGAAAGTATATTGGGTGATATTGTATACTACATACCACACACAAAACATGTGTTTTTTAGTATCAGTTCTTTTTGTTGCTTTTCACTACGCAAGTCAGCAAATGTGTCGATTATGACACCAAAAATCAAGTTCAAAACGATAATGATGACAATGAAGAAGAATAGCAGATCATAAACAACGCGGGCCACAAAAAGGGGTTCCTGTGTATTATAAAATAATGCTTTAATAATAAATTATGATGCAAAAACAAAATTATTAAAACCTTTATTTAGTTTTAAATGTACATAATATTAATTTTATACATATTTATCAATGATACAATTATAATCAGTCACTATATACCTGACTGCTGGGCGCTCGAAGTATGTCACCTATACCACCACCGTTCCTCAGACCCTGGTTTAATGTTGTTACTATGCACATGATTAACGAGTCACAAGCTCTTTCTTTCCGGTCACCACCACCCGCATCTACAGACACCGATGATCTTGTCAAGCTGCTACCACTATCGCCGCAGTCAATATCATCTCCTGCTGCTGCAGCTGCCGAACAAGCTTGCTGGTCGTCACCACTATTGGTGTCTAGAAAAGTAACCAAGACAAAATTTAAAATTGTAATCAAAATACGAATATATATTATAAAATATATTGCGATCAATACTCAAGAGAGAATTGCAAAATTTCATCAAAGCGCTAATTTTAATTTTAATAATAATGATCAGAGGTGTGAAAACGTCTCTTGGTCATTTTATATTAGTATACTACTATTACATGATTTCATGATTATTGTCACTACAAGGAAGTTCAAAATAATCCAGTGTATAAAAATAAGTAACAATTAGCACACTCACCAAACACGACATCATCGTCAACTTGCACTAGGAAATCGTCTTTGAAGAACATGTAGCCGATTATGGAGAATAAGTAGACCAGTATGAGAGCCAAAACCGCGGTCAATATTATAGACCGTCCATTGCGTGTAACTGAACGTATGACGTTTAACAATGTTTCTTCGCGGTAAACAACATCCAATAACTAGAATACATGATAAATATAAATATACAATATGTAATAATAATATTATTTTATATTGTGGAACTAGAATTAATATGATTAAAATTAACACTCACAATTTTCTATTATCATCATAATAATTCAGTATTATAAAATATACATTATAATGTTGACGGCTTACCAATACGCTATAGAAAAACGGATGCATGCACAGACCCAGTATGCAAAACATGATGTACATCAGATGGTAGAGAATTTCGGCTGAAGCCAAAATTTGGCCCAAACGTTTGGTAAACGTACCCTGATTGCCCATGATACTGATAATGTGCACACTTTTCATGACTACCTGTAATCAACAAAAAATCTTTGTAAAAAATACTTTTTATTTTGATTAGAAATGAGTGAGCACCACTCAGCGGTATTAATTTAAAGATTGAAAGAAAGCAAAACTAAAGAAATTAAAATTAAACAAGGTGTATCTAATGTCATTGTTAGATTTGTACAATTGTTTTTTTTTTTTTAAAAACCAGTGGTCATTGAAAAACAACACGTACAACGACACTCTGTAATCTATATAATATAAACTATATTATTTAAGTAACAGGGGCGATGTGGTTAGTACGTAACATACCGTAATCGCACCCAATAGCCAAAGTGTGGGTTCTGGGCCAACGGACAATATCAACCGAAGGATGGCGGTGACCACCAAAGTGGTGCGTACTGCAGCTGTCCACCTTCGTCGGCTTGTCCGGGTAGTCAGCAACGTACGTCTGCGCCTACGCCGGCGCTGCTGTCGGCGACGTCGAGTGGTTTTCCGCTGTTGTTGTTGGTCTCGGTCTCCTCCACCGCTAGTATCTTCATCTTCATCGTCGTCGTCTTCGACATCGTCAACATCGTCAGCGTTATCATCGTCTCGAGCCCACACTAAAAATGCAGCTGCGCAGACCGAAGCCAGTAGTCCGAGCCACACGGCCGCTGAAACGTGGCCACCCAAAGCTGCAACAATGTGACTCAAAATAATTAAACGTTAAATTATTAATTATTAAGAAGACGTCAGTGCACTATTTATTTTCTCTCTCTGGCCCACGCGCAGCATAGACAGAACGCATTAACGCAAAATCATTTTATCTATGTTTTTAAGTGATCTTAGAGTAAAATTACCCATTACAAAAAAATTGGAGAATATTTTGAGGGAATGACATATCGATTTTATTTTATTGTTATTTGACTTTGTAATCTACTTTCAAAATAAACAAAAGATTTTTGTACATTTAAATGATGTTTAAATTGTTTTGAGACAATATTTAGACAAACCAATATGACATTCCCTTAAAAATATTATTTTCTATCTTTTTTGTGATGGGCGATTTTACTTAAAAACCTAGAAAAAAATGATTCTGCGTAAATGAGTTTTGTCCATGTTATGTTGTGGACCAGAGAGAGAAAATAAATAGTGCGCTGACATCCTCTTAAAGAAATTTTAAACTCTTGGTTTTTAACCTTGGTTCACATATATCATGTTGACAATTGGCTAAAACATGTGTACTTTTTACCTTTGATTTATAATCTATTGGCTTTGTCATGACGTGAGAATAAATTGCAAATTATCCTTATTATTATTCAGCATCGTTGATTTTTTATCAAATAAACACTGACTTACCAGATATCATACGACGGCGTTGCCCGTCGTCAACATTGCTGCTACTGCTACCACTACCACCGTTGTCAAATGGATAGAAAAACGCCACGATAAGATTAATGATCACGGCGCAATTAAACAAAATGTTACTCCACAAGGACATGAAGCTGCTAACCCAAAACAGCGACGACCGAGCTACACACAACGTCAATATTAAACGCATACTTAATATTAGTTTTTATAATATAACTAATATAACTTAAATTATTAATACTTATAATTGATTAATTACCTCTCAGCTTCTTTTGCCACATCATTTCGTTGAACATGTCATCCGTCTTCTCGAAAAAGTCAGAAACTTTTGATCCTTGATCATCGCGTTCAGCTGTATTGTAGATCTTGACTTTAGTATCGTGGGTCAAGTATTCACAAATCTCTGGTATAGGAAACACAATTTGTTCTAGGGTTCTATCATGCCGGACAATCTGCAAAAAAATTAAATTTTAAATACGCAATAATAAGGCCACCAAAATAGATACTATGACTAATTAGTGACGGAAAATTTAAAACAACTTAATTGCATGTAGTACTCATAATATGACCTAATCGATTTACTATACCTCTATTTGGGCAGTATGTGATGCATAATACACTAGGGCTCGGTTGACTCGAGGATCAACTTGGTTTTGTTGTTGTAAAAGCTGTTGCTGTTGCTGTTGCTGCTGTTGTTGATTTTGTCCACCTGTTGCCTGAACGCCTTCGACTTCACTACAGTACAAGCTATTGGGTTTTAGCAAACCAGCCAACTCTTTATTATGCTGCGCTAGCTGGTGGCACAATATGTATATGTTGTGGCCCACCTAAACGTGTATAAAATGGTATTTATGTTTGTAAGTTTGTAACAAAAAATGTCACTCTTAAAAAAATTAGATAAATAAAAATGATGTAGAACATAAAAATAGACCGATATATCATATACTTAAGTATAATAAGGATTTGTGTAAAAAATTTAATACGTTATTGGTAAACTAGTTTTTAATTCGTACTTCTTTAGGCGACACACCGCTATCTTCGTCGTCATCGTCATCACAGTCACCGTCTACACCTCTACCACCGATACCACGACTACGGCCACTGCCGATGGACGCTCCTTTGCCAAGTCGTACATCTTCAATATGGGAATCTTCTTCATCGCAGTCTTCTTGGTCATCGTCGTCTTCTTCATCTCCATCATCATCATCATCATCGTCATCGTCATCGTCGTCACAATAATCGTCGTCAATACCGTACGCTAGCCTACCACCTCGACGCCGTCGGCGTGCTGACAATGCCGTCACGTCGTATTGCTGTTGATAGTACGCTCGACATGCCACATCCACCTATAAAGAAAAATTAATATTTCGAAGAAACAAAATGATAACATGACTGAGACTGTGCAACGGTGTTGTAAGTATACATTTGTCGGTTGTTGTACATTGTGTACCTTACACTAGTGGCATAATATGAATATAATACGATTATCATTGGAAAATATTAATTACCAACTGCTTAGGATTCATGTTGTAAAGAATTCGCTCAGCGTTTTCACCGTCCCCTCGGCTCTCCATGATGGCCAACAACAATTTAGATGCATTGTTTTTCAGCTCCAATACCAGGTCCATGCGCGTTTTGCCCAAAGGATTAATGTCATTCAGTATAAGTGCTGTGATTATATCCAAACCATTGGATTCATGCGTAGCGATACAATTTTGATTGTCATGACAGGGTCCCTAAATAAAATGTCATTAAGTATATTATTTATATATATATTGATAAATATACGAAGTACAATTATTAGTTGAGCCATGAAAAAACTAACCTGACAGTATTCTGTTAGCGTTTCAAGCGTTTGATTAATGAGTGACACATTGTTTTCGTTGATATATAGACCCAACAAGCCTAGACCACCCGTTGTCGAACCACATATGCAGTCCAAAAACATCAAAGTTTCGGATACCAGGTTATAATTCACTTTGTTGTTTTGATTTCGAAGCAAGTTCTGCAAAATACCGTTATTGGTTCAAATCATGACAGCATAGTTAAAAACATTGCTTATGGTTACATTTGTAGGGACTTATATCCACCAATATGGGGTTAAAAGATACACGAAAGGTTATATAAAAATAAATTTTTTTATAAAAACAAGTTTATAGTTGGTAGGCAATTATTAAAAAATATCATAATATATCCACTATTAGTTTGTTACCAATAACTCAGTTTATTATGTTGTTTATTTCAGATACAAAAATATCGAATAAACGAAGAGGTACTTTTGAAATGTCGGGGTCAACAATATATCATGGATATGTAAAAAAGTAAATGTGGAAAAAAATTATTAAAACACAATTAAAGGGACGAGTCAAACCTGTAAATCACGGTTGTGGTTTTCACATAGAAGTTGCAAAAAACGCAGTATAGGTTGCATGATCAGGATCTTAGGCGACAACAGCTGTTGCTGTTGTTGCTGTTGTTGTTGAAGGTACTGCTGTTGCTGTTCCTGCTGCCTATGGTAATAGTAGTAGTACGAATCATCAGCTCGCTGAAGTCTATCAGCTGCAGTGACGTTACCATCATCAGCTATAGACGATAAGTGTCCTTCATCGTCGTCATCGTTATCTCGTTCACCTGCAATAATAAATTAGTTTGTTAAGTCTAAAGTCGTAATGACTTAATGAGTTACTTTTTATGTTAAAATATATGGAATTTTTTTTATATTTTATACAAGAATACATTAATAAAAACCATGTACCTATATTATATCATCGGCTTCCTGCCAAAACTCAATAACGACAAAATAGTAATTGTTCAGTAAACGACTTGTGAAGTTTTTAAAAAGTAGACTTTTGGTCTCAACCCCAAAAAATCTTTAATTTTTTAGATATTTACATAGTTTTTTTTTAATACAATCTGCTTGTATTACTGCTTTAAAATATATTGGATTTTTTTTTGAAATATTTAATATAACATTGTTTTTTTTATTGGTAAAGTATGGTATTTAAATATTTTAACCGTTAATGAGTTTTACTGAATGTGAAAATGATTTTTACTATTCGTTTTGGCTGGAAGAAATCTATATTGGTTTAATATTAAATATTTTGCTTAATGGACATAGTCAGATTATCAACATTAGATTTTACTTATTTCAATTATAAATGTATTTGCTTAAGTGTGCATTTTTTTATTATTAACATCATTATTGTTGTGTTTATCATGATAAATAAAAATAAAATAAATTATTAATAGATATTTTTTATCTTAAAATTATTGTCATAATAACATAACTCATGAACTAGAAAAAATAAAAAATTATATAAAAATAAAATAACAAATACTTTTATACAGAGATGTATTGGTAATTTTTTTCTAGGGTATACGCTTAGCACATAAGCGCAAAAAAAATTTCCAACCTAACCTAAAATCAACTTATGGTAGGTCGTAGGGTATACCATCTCGCGTTTATATGTCAATTTATTTATCTAGCCATCCCCCTTCTAGAAAAATGATTTTAGACATATTTACGCCATGCATCAAGATCAGATGGAGTTAGAAGTTTAGAACAGTGCTTGGAAAGTTCCTTTAAAAAAGGAACTAGTTCACGTTCATGCTCCACTTGTTAAAAAGGAACTAAATCCTTTACCGTTTCTGCCTTGAAGAAAGGAACTAGTTCCTTTCCTCGTTCTTTTTTAATGTGACCTAAAATAAAACTGTTTGATATTGATATGATGGTTATTAGTCGATAATCATTAAAAAAAAATTGATAATTGTCCATCGTTGAGAATAAAGATAAAAATATTTTTTTGAAAGCAATTAATATTTTATTTTACTTAAGTTTTTGATTAATTTTGAAGGTATATGTGGGTATACACGCGTATACTTGCGTATCTCATGTATAATTTTACAGGGTATTCGCTAAATCAGTAAATTGGTGATAGGGTATACGTCGTATATCCGCGTATACCCTCCAAAACACCACTGCTTTTATGTAACTGATTTACAACTTTAAAGAAATTGCAACTTATGTATAAAATAATTTCCAAGACCTTTTAATAACTTTAATGTACGACTTTTAAACATAATGACATGAATACTCAATAGTGAAAATAATTATTAGTATTTTGTAACATAAAATAATAATAATACTACTCTAACAAAAGTAACAAATTCAAGTACAAACCAGGAAGTAAAATCTTTTATTTATAGTCCAAACCAAACTGAATTCTGATATAATATTATTATTATTCATGTTATTATCAATTTATCACAATTATATTGGGGGGTTTAACCCACAGATATATACTAATACTAATATTAGTATATATCTGTGGTTTAACCATAGACTTAAAGTCTATGGGTTTAACAGTTCTATACCAGTATACCACACTACCACAGTCATTCTGTGATTTTACATTAAAATTTTTACCGATAGTGAATTTTGGCTCTCAATATTTTATTGATCTCGTTTATGCCAAAACTCACTAAACCATTAATGACTTTAAACTCTTCATATTTATGACCTTCACCGTTAGTGAAAATAAGAAACTGTAAGTTTGTGACAGGTCAGAGTAGGAATTTCACTAAAGACGCCTCTTTCAAATCGTTAGAAAATAATGTTTAACACTAGAAATAGTGAAATATGCCGTTACCTAGTTTTGGCAGGAAGCTGACGATATAATATATTCGAATTACTTGGTAACCTTACTGACAATATAATTTTATAGTACACTATACATGATTTAAAACTAAAGTAATTTCAAAACAACGTTCTAGGTAAAACTGTGAAAGAGGTTATTATTTTATTGTAATTGAATGAAGTATTTTACATACCACTAGCAGAATTAATTGAAGACGCAACTGACAAATTTCGAGCACCAACTGCGTAAGCGTGGCTAGTGGCTGCTGCAGCTTGCGCCAGTTCTTCACGCAGCTCATCCGTCATTAATATTCGACGCGTCCCGCCAACACCTCTGGATCGTGATGTAGTTTTACCTATACGTATCAAAGTATAACAAAGACGTATTTTATATTTTACAACCATGAAATATAAATCTGATATCAAATCCTTGTACTAGGTTAGATGGCGATCATGGTATATGCGATCCTCAAAGCCTTTTTTTGGCTCCCCAACATTTAAATTAATTATAACAAAATCGTACATAATATGATCTTATAAATTTTACATTTTATTGTTGTATGGTGGGAGTTCCCGGGAGTCGGTCATATCACAATAAGACGCGATGAACGGCATGATTACTATTCACAATCGTACAATCGCGAGCATTGAATATAAATAGGTAATAATATAATTTTTTTTCTTCTGGGGGCCTTCGTTATTTTCATAAAAGTGTAAATTGGCCCACCAACTAAAAAAGGTTGGACCACTCTGATTATGGTATATTAACACTACCGATTGCAAAAATGTTATAGGTATAATAATGCGTACCTTTTTTACCGGAACTCCGATCAAAACGGTTGTTTTGCCGTCGCTGACCACCATGGTTTTGTTGACCACTCATAGCTGGCATACGTCGTCCACCTGCAGCCATTTCAGCTTCTTGCTGTTGCTGTTGGGCTGCTTGAGCCGCGGCTGTCGTAGCTGCTGTATTTACCGATACTATAACTGTTGACTTGATTTCGTTTTGGGCATCACGCATTTTGTCATAAAAAACTCGGAAAAATAGTTGGCAGCAGTTCACTGATGGGTCAGTTGGATTTGCGCCACCACTTCTTCCACCACCAGCACCACCACCGGCTGAAGCCGCAGCGGCAGCGGCAGCGGCTGTACCCGGCGGCAATGGTGACAATAGTTTGTTGTAAACGCTACGCTGAACAACGGGATTGCCACCTTCCAACAGAGCAACGCCCAGCTGCACAGCTTCAACAAATATTGAGTAAGACGGGGACGCGGAGAGAGCTGCAGCTGCAGCCGAAGCCGATGGTCCAAAACCACTTGATCCCGCACCACTACCAAAGTAGTAATTGCTACCGAAGAAATTACCACCAACTCCACCGATGCCGATTGAACCAAAGAATCCACCGACGGAACCACCACCACTACCACCACCACTGCTTCCTGACATTGATGCCGCAGCTGCTGAAGCTGCAGCTGACTTTATAATGAGTTCAACGACTAAATCGGACGCCCCTTCTCTGTCTAGGTGGGTTTGTACTTCGTGTAAAGTAAGCCCAGCTCGCTGCAAGAATTTTGCTGCAAATATAAATAAAAAATATGTCGTTAGAATATAAAATATATTAAGGAATAGGTCTAACACTCTGACACACAAGCAGGTAATATATTATATACCCCGTCGTATTGTCTTATTGTCTATCACCATGTAAATTTTGTGTCAGTGTGTGAAGATCTCATACTCAGTTTTAGTAAGATAATAATTATTCACCACCCGGTCCATGAGTGACTCTGTGTTGTTGTTGCTGCTCAGATCTAAACGATATTGGGGGTGGGGGCGACCATGAAGTTGTTGATGATGGTGGAGGTAAATGTTGCTGATGGTTGGTAGTCACCGTTTTTGTTGAAGAATCTCCAGTAGCAGTGGAACCGATGAGGCGGCTGCCAGAAGTCATAGACGCGTCTTCATCGTTACCTTCATCGTCATCAGTAGCATTGGTGCTGCCATCGTTGCCATCTAGCTCAGACGTGTCTATTCCACTATCACTTGAACTATCCACACCCATTAAGCCTATGCCACCATTGAAGTACCTCACTAGCAAGCTTTGCCTCAGTGCATCACCCTATAATCAACGAAAAAGTTATAAATTTCACAATAAGCAAACATTTTTTCCCTGATGATCTTTAAATAAAGGAAAACATATGATAATTTTCAGATCCACTGTTTAGAGTTAGTCAATAATTGGTATTCTCATGTATTTTTCAAAATAATTTTTAGGTAGGGCTGGTATTTAAATTAATAATATGTTAGTATAAAATAGAACATTTAAGAAGTGTTAAAATTACTACTCAGTGATATAAATTAATGAAAGGAAAATTTATATATATTAACATCAGCATAAATAAAAATTGAAGGATCACGACAGTTTTAATTTTACATTTGAGTAACGTGGAATTATATTTGCACTATGTAACTATATGTTTAAAAAGAAGCATTTTTGCATAGTATAAAATATTATGATGATGGAAGTATTAGGTAGTGGTGATAAATACTACGCTAAGGAGCGATATACCTTGTCACCATAATCCAGGTCTATAGCCATCATTTCTTGTAAAGTTTTCAAGATTTTAACACATAATTTGTCTTCTTTTTCTTCTAACAACTGTTCTGTATGTTTAATGAGCCTAAGAAAAAAATAAGATAAATATAAAACAAAAAGAATAGTAGTGTAAAACAAAAACAAAAAAATACAGAAGATGATTAAGAACAAATGGGATGCGTAATCTGTAATACCTGTTGATGAAACCAGTTACGCCACACGCTGCGGCAGCTATTGCTACTGAAGCTGTATCACCAACAGCTGCGGCTGCAGCGACGGTAGGAAATAAAAGTTCCGGGCGATATAGTATATCAACAAGTAGTGATAGCTCAGCTTGGACTAATGGCCTGAGTTGGTCTTCTAATACCAGAACTATGTCTTGCAGCCCCTCAACAATGCTCTTATCTAATCGGATCAACTGGAAAAAAATAATTAATTATTTTTAAAACGATGATGATAGGTAGCCAATATGATTAATTATCTGATCATAGGTCAATCATCTTTGTAACATATATGTATATATTTTGTTTGATTCATAAATGTTTTACCTGTGATTGTGATCTTTCAATCATCTTTTTGGGTGTTGACTTTGCAGCTTGCAACCATTTAGTTGTTTGTCTTCGCAGCAATAGCGCAGATGGTGACGAAGTTCCACCTGATACACCTCCACCAGAGGAGGTCTGTGATTGTTTGTTGAATATACCATTAATGTGAGTTTGCAATTGTGCAGGCAGGTCAATTGACATATTTTTGGCTGTTCAAATAAAAATCTGAGCATTTAATAGTGTTCGTATTGTTTATAATTTAAAATAATTATAAGTAGTTGAATAAGTATTTTATAATGGTTGAATTCCATATGAAACTTACCGTAGTCCGAAAGTGTGCGTATCGTGTTTTCTACATTGAATCGCTGTTGGATGGTCAAATGGCCAGCAGCAGTCAGTTGCTGATGTACGCGAACTGCAGCTTGTAAGAGTTGCACGAATATTGGCTGCCTAGCCTACAAAGATGATGAAACAAATATCCAATTAATACTTGGAAAATGTTCACCTCTACAGTAAAACATAATTGAGTAAACTATAAGCACTATTACTTGTACAACAGAGGCAGCATTAGTATTGGCAGTAAATGCAGCAGACGATGTTATGGCCGACGAAGAACCACTGCCATTGTCGTCAGCACCAGTTTGCAGTCGGTGATGGTGATGATGATGATCTGGTGATGATGCAGTTGATACAGCTGCTGCTGCAGCTGTTGATGAAAATGGACTACCGAAAAATGAACCAATAACTGTGATTAGAGCGTCGCACACGTATTTCACCAGCTTGCTATGTGATTTGGTACGGGTAACGCTGGCGATGGTTGGCGGCGAGGTGGTTATAGCTGCAGCGGCCACTTGGTCTGCCACACGGTTCATGTCAGGCAAGAAACTCTTTTCAAATACTGTCCACATGTGGTTGGATGCATATATTTCTTTCATCTCAACCTCGGTGTCCACGTAACAGTGATTCAAAAAGTTGACATATGCTTCTTTTACCTGTTTCACAACAATTTATGTATATAACTAACGAGCTAGAAAACACTTAAATTGTGATCACTACAACTGAAGTATGATTGAATATCATAATTTACCTCTGGTATACAGTCTGGATGAGACACCATTGCGACAATATCGTCCAATGGTAATAGGCTGTGACACTTGATTTCCGTGTACACGTTCTTACCCATAGTACAATAAGCTAACAGTTTAACTAACTCAACGTGGTATCTGTAAAGGCAACATTTAAATTGTTAATAAAATGTATAGTATATTTTCTAGAATAAATTGTGTAGCGATAATAATCACAACTTCCTGAATGCCATTTTCAGAAATAATGTACACACTACATTAAAAAAAACTATTTAATAGATAAATAAACAAACCTCAAAGCATTATGATTGTTATTGTCTTCATTTTCCGATTCTTCAGCCGCCGTCACTCCTTCTTGTAAAGAACAGTCTTCTGTAGGCACAGCTTCCCCGACATCTATAGCTGACTTAGGTAAGTTTTGGTTGACTTCCTGTTGTTTATCAGAGGATCTTCTGCAATCTACTGCTGTCACTACCAGCATTTGCACGTCTTCTCGGTACTGTCGATCACGCTCACTTCGCATCATTTCCACAAATTGTTGGAACGATGCCTTATTGTCATTATAAAATACCAACACGTCCTCGCCAGCATTAAGTAGCTAATTAAAAATACAGAATTTATTAAATTGTAAGTAAGGTTATAGTAAATGGTAAAATCTATATTGTAAGTGTAGCGAATATATTTTAATCTACTAGCCAGGGCTTAGCAATCGAAAAAAGGTTTAAGATATTGGGTGCTGCATTTATTCGAGTGTTAAGTAGTTCAGAAAAAACATAATTTTCATTGCTATTTTTAATAAATACTTTTTAAAATTTTTAATTGTTTAGCATAATGTCTTAATATTGTTATCATCAAAAAAATAAAAAAAACTATAAAATAGAACTAGCAAACTAACTTTTCCCTAATGGAAACTCATGGGGTCCCCACACGAAGAAATAAAAAACAATACAACCACATAAAATATCACATGAAGATTGTGAAATAAAAAATTATTCGGGTTCCAGGTTAACCAGAATGTTTTATATGGGTTTCATGTGTTTGATTTTTTAAGGGGTTTTATGGTTCTAGTTAATTTGGGTGTAAGGCCCTGCTATAATTATAATTTAAAATATTATTGTAATCCTTATAATATAAACGTACTTCTTGCATAACCATGTCCTGTGATTTCCTGATAAACTGCTGCTTCTGTATGGCAGCGGCCGCAGCTGCAGCTGCACCATGACGCTGCTTCATGCCGCCACTACCATAGTAGTAATTTTCGGGTTCCTGTGCTGAGGCATCAGACACTGAGGAGGACCCTGGAGCCGGCGAACAACAGCCTACTATTGTCTGAAAAAACTCCAAGTACTCGACCCGTTTTCCCTGTGACTCAATACAGTGTATAAAATGCTGGACGACTTTATCACCACCACCGCCACCAATCTCATTACACAACACTGGGTTGTCTTTAAATATAGCACAAACGGTACGCGCATCCCGAATCTAATAAAACAATACAATAATTGGATAAATTATTTATTTATTTTGTAACGTTTAGTTACTATTTTTACCTCAGGGTTAAGAAACAGGTCTAGGTGTGCATGCAGTAAATGCTGGTTTTGCGGGTTACCCAAGCAAAATGATTGAAGAAACTCATGTGCCAATTCCATCAGACCATCCATACGTCGGTCCCCTTTTCGATCGTACGGCACCTGCAGAAGGTCCAACACTACTGTATGTACGCCAACATTGCGTAATAGTCGTTGTTCGTGCTTTTTAGGTTTTTTTAATAGTGCTGTTGTGGCTAAGCTAGTTGGAGTTCCAATGGATAAATTTGATCTAGAAGATGATGTCTGTAGCCCAATACCCACTGATAAAGGTACGCGTGTAACACACAGTTCATTCATTCGAATCAGAATCTATAAAGCACAAAATCAACATATTTTCATTCATTAAAAAAAAAAACAATAGTTGATTTATCAATTATATAAGTATTATTATTATTTATTAAACACCAAAACGGTAATTTTACATAGTTTACAATTAATATGGTAATAAAATAAGGTGTAGGTGTGATCATATAGTTACATAATTATATAATTAAATACAGAAATATTTTAGATAATAATAATTCAGAGTATACATATAATATAGTTAGTAGTATTTTAGTAAAAGTAAAAGTAGAAATAAAGTAGTATTAATAATATTTAACTTATTTATACATTATACACGCTTGTCTCACAATGTTTGTCCCTGTTAGAAACTTATCCGAATTATTATTTTTAAAATATGAGTGGGAAATGAATTAGAGAACAGTAAGTTAAAATATTATGACTATAATATTTAAAGGCTTCCAAAAATGTATTAAAAATGGTTTAAAAAAGTTTATTTATGGTTTTTTTTTTTAAAAAGCTTGGAAAGCTTTTTCAAGTTATGTACATGTAAGTAATTATAAATTTTAAGTTCAATTTGTAACAAATGTTAAGTTTTGAATAGTAATATTTCAAAAGTGTGGGGAGGACCGCAAGGCTGCAGAGCAAGTAGGACCGAAGACATACAAAGTTAATCATGGAGAAACATTTATCAATACCTATACCACTGGAAACTGTTACCTTTTGTATTTTTTTGTATTCATCATCTTCAAATTCTTCTTCACCACCACCACCACCACTACTTTCAGCTGTAAAAATATCAAAGGATGCTTTTTCAGTAGTATTTGTAGGTGGAGCTACACGGGTGCCTTCCACTACTATTGGTTGCGATTTTGTAGTTTCGTTGGCATTCACAAATGACGACGAGACTACTGGTGTGGTACCATCTGTCGTCATCATAGGTATTTGGGTGGTAGACACAGATGTTTGTTGTTGATGTTCATCACTGCCATTATGTAATTGTTGGCTACCACCAGCAGCTACTGTAGCAGCAGTCGGTTTATTCGACTTGTAAACCCACAACTCAGATTTCTCTACACTTTGACGTA
This sequence comes from Sitobion miscanthi, assembly GCA_008086715.1. Taxonomy (NCBI): domain Eukaryota; kingdom Metazoa; phylum Arthropoda; class Insecta; order Hemiptera; family Aphididae; genus Sitobion; species Sitobion miscanthi. The sequence goes on from CM017804.1 coordinate 16,043,370, forward strand.
GCACATCTAGATCCGATTTTATCTGTTTATAGGATTCAACATCAGCGTCTGACACCAGAAGTTGGACCTGTTTTAATACACGAGCAGTTAGTTTTAAATAAAAATATTAAAATATACTTATATAAGATATTTTATATCCTTATAACTAGTATATCATTGTAACTATTATAAATATCATACTATATTTTGTCAAACAAAATTGATCATTATATTATATTTAATTTATACTGTGTATGTTATATACAAAATATTCAGAAATAATTTTGAAATTTTGATCCTGAAATTATCATTTTGAAACGTACCTGTTTGAATGCTTGTAACACTTCCTGCCGTTGGCTAAAATGCCGGAACAACAGGTGCAATGCTCCTGAGACTAGGGCAGGGTAATCATGCATGGTCAGGTGCAGGAGCACGCGCAAAAACATTCGGCCGCCGTTGTCGTCTAGGTCCAAAGCAGCACCACCACACTCTTCGCTATTGTTAAATTAATCACACACACACACACACACACACACACACAAACGTTAGTCATAGTTAGTTATCGATTTTGGGTAAAAGAATGGGACAAGAATGAGAATAAAAACTACTACTCAAAAATAACAAACCAAAAACTCCAGATTAAGTAAGTTACAAGATAAATAAATACCTTTCACCAAATATTCCTTCGGCTTGAGCGCCTACCCGTTCTAAATCGATTGACTTATGGTAGTGATGATCGATAAATGCTGATGAAGATACAGATGATGATGATGTTGTGGAAGATGCCGTTGTAGGACCGGTAGATGTTGATGATGAGCCTGTACTGTTGTTGTCTGCTGCGATAGGCTTGAAATGGATGCTGCAGCAGCCACTGCAGACCTTTCAATTTCATCAAATTCCCTTTTGAAAATTGATAGCAAACATCCGATGCGGTAATCTAGGCGGACGTCTAATATAAACTGTAGGCACAACATTTTTGACATGAGTAATATTATAATCACAATAAATATAATTTTTCAGTAGGGAACATATAATTAAAATTAAACATGAATTATAGCAATAAGTATATAGTTAGCATATTTTTATATTTTGTCAGAATACAAAGAACACCAACCTGTAATATTTCAATAATTTTCAACTTTGTGTCCATGACCAGAGGATACGCTTCACCACTCACGATTGTTGAACCACTGCCCCCAGTCTGCTGGTGTAGTAGCGATGAGGATGATGAACCCGTTGTAGCAGTGGTAACCATACTCAATGTGGATTTTGATTTATTTAATAGCGGTGGGGGATGCCTGCGTCCACTACTTCCACCAAGCGTTAGTCCAGTAACTACAGCACCAACGTCTCCAATCGCTGATCTCATAGCACCGATTCCTTCAGCTGTACAAAAGTTTGCAAGAGATTCCCAATTATGAACTTTACTTTTATGATAGTCTTTGTTACAGAATCATGTTACATTTAGACACATATGTAATAACAACAGCTATGAAGTTAAGAATTGTATTGCTACTTACTTTGCACATCTGCCGATGTTGTCGATGATGTTGTTGTAGCGGCAACCGCCGCTGAAACACTATTAACAATATCACTCCCATTACCACGGCCAACAGCAGCAAAGTCGTTTTCTGACACACAATCTAAAATGCTCAAAAGTGTTTTTGTGAGTCGGAGCAAGTCACCAAAACTGTAGAATCCAAAATAAATCAAGTCTCTGGCCAACTTGACAACCTGTATACATACAAAAATCATTTAAAACCACCAAATAGATGAATTAACATAAGATCTCAAAACTCATATTTACTATTAAAAACAGTTGGATAAGAAAATATCTGAAAACCAACCTTTTAAAAAATCTCAAAACAACCCTGTATTCCAAAGACATTTGTAAAATATTTAAATTTTTAAAAAAAGCCTAAAATTATTAATATATATATTTGTAAGTTAAAACCTTTTAATTGTCAGGATTTTTTTTAATAGATAACATGACAATATTTATTATTTTTTTCTTTATGATCTTTTTGGCACTGTGTCATATTATTATGACAGATAATTACATTCTATTACTCAGCTTTAATAAATAATTTTTAGATAAACATATAATATAAATTATATTAATTGATAACATTTTATTTTTATTTGTACAGTATTATTTTAAATACTAAGTTAAATAAATAAAGGATTTGGACAATTTGTAATATAAATCTGGTTAAAAATATAATTTACACCTAAATTCCATCATCCGAATAAATATCCATGTTCTAACACTAGGGTGTCATAATTAATATTCAATAGATAAAATAACAACTAACCTCAAAAGTTAACTTGTTTTGTTGAGCATCTTGGAAATTCCACATTTTTGCAACTACGTTGAACAAATAGTCTTCAACAAATGCTATGGTAGAGCTGAACCTGGTGCGTACTTGTTGAGCGGCGGCTGTATCATTGTTTAACCGCCTATTATTATCGTAGCTGTGACAATTGTACAATACATTTTATACTCAATCATTATTATTATTATCATTATACATGATAAAATCTAGATTACTCACTCATCAATGCTTATTTTTAACGGGATCTCGGACCACAATCTGGCGTATTTGACAGGAGTGACAGGTTCTTGAGGGTCACGATCTACATGCAAGTGTAACATTAGCCGACAAAATGAAGCACGTAAATCATAACGGACATTTTCATCGGCCATACATCTGTTAATGTAAAAATAATAAATAGAATTCAATGTAATCATAGTGTATTATTATGTGAAAAAAATAAATATACAAAAATATATAACATATAGTAAAAAATAAACTTATTCGGAAACAATATCTTAAGCTAAAGTAAACTTTCATAAATTATAAGTTAATAGTGGTACTAGATGGATAAAAAAAATTCAGAATTGATTATAAAATATTTGCATTGGAAACAAAATTCAACAACAAATTAACCTATAATTATTTTTAAATTATAATAATATTTAACACATTCATAACTAAGGCAAAAGAAAATATCCTAAAATAGCTAACATAGGAGGAACACAGATAATGTTCTAACTTAAAGTTTGATGATAGATGGATTCAGTATAATACTAAATGTAAAAACATAAGGTTGGTTCTGCTGAATGAAAAATTGGTACATCACGTGTGGGTCAAGGAGAGAAAACAAATAGTGCGCTGACATCATCTTAAAGACAAATAATAAAAACAAATATTTTTGAAAAGTTAACTACATTTATTCTAACTGTGTTTGAAATGAACTATTTACTGTTGCATTGGTAAATCAAAAGACAACTATGATGTGATATACTATATAATATTATACACACTTAAGTATCAAGTCAATGTCTAGGTGCGGTGAAAGATTGTTCAGTGCTAAGTATTGACGGTTTAGGCACATATTTGAGAATAGGTCCAATTGATGTCGGTAATATTCAAGCAGATGCCAATCGTCATAACCATTGCAGTTTTTTGATGCTGCTGTAGCAGCCGCACCAGCTTTGTTATGTTGGTGCAGGTGCTGTAGTTGTTGTAACTGCCAGCGACGGGCCTCTGCTGATAGGTCAACCAATGATTTGGAATTCTGTTTTCATTATAAATATGTATTTACATAAATCCATTATTACTGTTTGTCACTAGTTTTTGTAGTTTTAAAAATCTAGTAAACCAACCTTTCCATTATTCCAGGATAACATGACCACTTGGTCATCATTTAAGTCAGAATCAGAGAAATCAATGTCAGACAGTTTGTGGATATTCAATGGAGGAGCTGTTCCGCCTTTGCTGCGTTGATGCTGCAGCAATTGCTTCATCATTCTTTGGTATGAAGAATATTAAACAGAAATGAACACACTTACATTATCAAATTATAAAATTAAATTATACATTATTTAATTATATAAAGATAAAGGTAAGGAAACTACTTACCGGGTTTCTATCAGAATGTCCCGAGAACCACTTAACAGCACACTTTTACAGATTAGTTCCTGTGTGATGGCAATGGCCTTCTTATTTGATATGCATAAATCACTTAGGTAATCAAGGAATCTGGGTGCTGACTGACTGAATCCTCCTCCGCCGCCATTTTTTAAACGTACTAGGCCAACAAAAGTCTCGATTTCAGCAGCTGTGATGTGTTTTTCTAGCAGTTTTCGGTTATTGTGCAACAGCGCTGTTATTGTGTCCTCGGCAAGGATGTCAAGACCTATTTGTTTTTGCATGAATCCAAAATGTTTAGCTATGTATTCCTGTAAATTTTATTTCAATTACAATATTTATTTAACGGTATTATAACTGTAGGATAATATAATCAATATATATTAGTTTATAATTGAACATGTTATAATATCTTTGTAAAATATTATATTATATTAAATTATAATATTTATCTGTTAAATCATTGGCCTGTTTCTGATATACAAATAAATAATACCTAACATACTATAATGATTAAAATGTATCATGTATAATAAGAAAGTAGGCCACACCTGATTTTTCCGATAATCATGCTGACTAAGTCGTAGTATTCGATAACATAGCCGGAACATATATTTGTACGCGGCTGCATATTTTTGATTATCTCCATCTGGAGGTTCTGTTGTTGTTATTAATACAGCAGCAGCTACTCCACCACAGCCCTCTCGTACACCACCAATTCCACTGTTGTTTCCTCCACTATTAGAGTTAATGACATTATCCATGACAAATGGAGCTTGAAGTATCTTGAAAAGTTGCTTGAGTATGTCTTGTTCGCGGAGCAATTTTTGTCTGTCTCTATTTATAATAATAATTATTGTAATAACAGCATATATAATACTTATAAGACAAATTAGTAAAAAAAAAATACCTGTTTGGATTCGCTACCACTAATTCTAATGCTTCTGATTTGTTTTGTTCATTTTCCATATCAGCCACAAAGTACACAATGTCCTGAAGCAGCGTTGTGACGGCCCTTTATTTTCAGAGAGAAACAAATAGGCAAGTACTGTTATAACAGTAACAAATCTGTTGGTATCATTGAATATTATTTTTAAAAAACTTACCGTCTTTCATTAGCTGATATCGAGCCGTGTTCTAATAATTTAGCACTGTTACATGCCAACACTTTACATGCATCATTGGCAAAGTCCAAATCTCGTACCTCGGACGGGGATACTGGTATCAGGGCAAATGCCTCTTTGTCATCCTTGACTGGAGCACATCCAACCTTTTTTTAATCAAGTGAAACATTTTTCATTATAGTAATTACAAAAAATTATAGTTTAAATAAAAAAACATTAGCTACTTTGGACATGACTGGCTTATCTTCATCCTTGTCAATGGGAATCGAAGTGCTGTGGACCCACGTATTAGTACACAAATGATGGAGACGAACATATGACGACTGCGGCACTACTGAGTCTAAGTTGGCTGGTTGATGATGTTGAATTGCAGCCATTGTTGCAGTGCTGTAACCACCACCATAACCTGAAATTGCTTGTGTTCCGGATGATCCACCATATGCCGGAGTGCCACTTGATTGTAATTGACGTGCAGCCATCCTACTTTGACCGCTTCGGCCCTGATACAGCGTTGTAGGGTCAAGTTCAAATAATGAAGATATCTCGTTGGAATGCGGCACTGACACCAAGTGATATACAGGTCCACCATGAACATCTATGTGTATAAATCACCAAAGATAGAATTAAATATTTAATAAATAAACCAATTGAAATATAAACAAAATTGAAGAACCTCTGAGTTTTGATCGCATTTGATCCATAGTTTCGTCGTCGTCTATTTCAGCAGCTAGATAGTGGCCCGTTGCAAGGTGCTTAAACCGAAATAGACAGTTCCAATGACCGGCACCACCACGACAAGGGTCATGCTGTACTACCTGCGTAAAAAAATTTGCATTTATAACTAATGTATTGCTTAAATACTATTTAAATACAATTAAACATAATAAGGAGAAAATAGGACTTCGGTAGTGACAATTATGTCTGTATTTAATTAAAAAATATGTTATAAAAATATTAATTTAAGAGGATATAAAGAAATAAAATATTCTTACAAAATAAATGTGGGAGACAGACCTTCGTGTAAAAACAATACATCGACAACTACTAGCTGGTCTACTATGCCAGTATCATACATTCTGCCAAGATGATAATGTCTGTAATCTGTATCATATATACATATAATGATATATACAGCCGTGCATGAACTGAGTTATCGTGATTTATATTGACAAATTATACTCAAGTGACACTTTTACGATAAAAAACTATATTAAGATAAATCATACAATGTAGAATGTAGATTATAAAGAGCCGCGTAATTGTAGAAGCAGACAATAATCAGAACCGTATTAAAAACGATTTTAACCACATGGACCTAACCGACTATGAAGGAACCTGTACAATATAGAGGCTTATATGAGATAATTTTACAACGTCTATATCAGGGATACTCAACATTTTTGAACAGTCAAAAAATAAAAATAGAAAAGTACAACGGGAAAAAAACGGCATACATTTTATATTTTTTGTATCGTGTTTATTTTTTTTACCTAAAATTATAGATCGCGGCCCGCGGGCCACATTATGGGTGGCAAGATTATAATGTTTTAAAGAGGATTAGATTATATATTAAAGAGATATTAAACATTAGATTCACAGGACATGCACATTTGGGCTATGTCTAAGTGTGAGAAGTAAATGAACATTAGTGTTTCCGAGAATCGCTGTAATGCCGCGTCGGACACGCGCATGTCAATATTTCGGCGAAAAATTAATTATATTCTTGTTTGCAGAACAATAAAAACTACTAAAATCGATATTAAATTAATCATATTACCAGAAGTTTGATTTTGATTTGGAAAAAATGCTTGAATTTATAAACTTTTAGACTACTTATGCTCTTTAGGAATCACTTTTTTGATTTAAAATCAGATGTGCCCAAAAAATATACAAACGTAATGCAATTATTTTATGGGATTTTTGAAAAAAATCTTAATTTAATTGTCCTTTAAAATTGAAAATTGAAAATCGACTACCTAAAAAGCCTGGATATTTTTTCAAAGAGTTCATACATGTATAAGAAATTAAAATTAGACATTCCGAAGTATGTGTAATTTACCACCTCTTATTAGTTTAAAACGTACGAAAAATACGTGTGCTGCGATCCTCTTAAGTGCAGTCGTGAGTCAAATTTGTCCCGCGAGCCATAGTTTTCCTATGACTAGTCTACATTATAATTTATAGTTAACATAAATCATAATACTATTATACTAATGTTTTGTAGTTAAAATGATAAATAATATATAATGTATTGTATATTAAATTAGTTGTAATACTATATTTATTTAAGTAATGTTATCATAGAAAACATTAATATTGATTTACATAATATACATAATGGTTACTCGGGGTTCACCTTCAACCTCCTATTAAAAGAGCGAAGTATATGTCAATGGTTTTATTAAAATCTGTCGTTTCTCTTAATCAGAGGTTCCCAATCAGTTGATCGCGATATACTAAGAAATCTATATAATATAATATAAGCATATTTGTAATTAACATCAAATTTTACAAAATATGAACGGTTTAATAAATAGACGCCGATTAATAGAAACTTCAGATTTAAGTGTGTAAACTAGTTGAAAATGAGGACCCCGTCCCAAGTTATAAAATCGTAAGAAAAATAAATATTTACAGGTATTAATAGCTGTGTTTTAATTTTTCATAAGAGTTTAGATAAAAATATTATTATAATATGTTTCAATTAGTTCTTAAGTACCTACCTAAAAAACAAGGCGCTCGAACTATATTAATATTTTTCAACGGCTATTGTAACAATATAGGTATCAGGAGCCTTGTATTACATTTTCACGCTGTTTGACCAACAAATACAATTTTATTGATATTTATAGAAAAAAAAATAAAACAAATTGAAAATTGAAAACGTACGTAGATAGCTCAAAACTAGTTAAAATATTTTGAAAATTTTAACAAGTATATGGATTGATAAAATAAACATATGGTGTAAATTTCAAGTACCTATAGTTATTCGTTTTTGGATTACAGCAAAAAAGAAAATCGATATAAGAGAAATCGAGTAAATATCCAATGTTGTAAAAATTTAAACTAAACTTCTAAAAAAAATTGAAAACTGAAAATATCCGTAAAGAGCTTAAAACAAGTCAAAATATTTTGAAAAATGTTTGGTGCATAGAAAATGTTAATATCAACATTTATTGAAAATTGCAAGTTTCTACGGTTATTTGTTTTGTAGTTGCACCAAAAACCAAAATTAATTTTGTCGAAAACCTATTTTGCGTAAAAATTCCCGTTTTTCCTTATTTTTTTTTTTGTTTTTCACGGCACTACTGGAAAATTTTTACTTTTGACCCCCGAAAGTCTTAACTAAATTAACTTTGCTATCAAAAAAGATGTTGGAGAAAATCTAAGGATTTATACTACTGTCCTAAAAATTGATAATGGACACAAAATTAAAAAATTAAAAACATACATCATTGTAAAATCAATAAGTACATTTATAGCTCCACTCAGAATTTAAAATTTAAATTTTCAAACGTCTATAAATAACTAAAACAAGAAAAAATATTTTTAAAACTACATTATTTATGAAAAATTATAAAATAAGCATTTGGTGAAAATATCAAGTATATACAGTATTTCGAAGTAAATTTAAAAAAAAAAAAATAAATACATTTTTCGAATTAAAATGAGAATTAATTAATTTACAAGTGAATATTCAATATCAATAAAATTTGAACTTCAAACACTCACGAAAAATTAATTTGATTTTCTATTTAATTTTCAATTTTTTGATATAAATAGAAAATTTCTTATGAATATCTAACTCAAAATAATTTGCAATCCTTCATGACTTAGATGAATGTTGTCAAAATTTCACTTCAAATGTTAATAAAAAAAACTGTTGTAAATTTACGAAATTTTTTTTAAATTTTAGTTACAACAAATTTAAAAAAATCCACGTAAAAATCGAAATGCCTGCTTTCTTTATGCCTATGAATAGTTCAAAGAGAGCCAAAATATTTTGAAAATTGTAGGGTGTATAATAAATGATTATGTAAACATTCGGTGAAAATTATATGTATTTATGGTTATTTTTTTTAAAGTTTCACTAAAAACCAAAATCTATTTTTCTTAAAGATTTCTGTTTTCCTTACGCTTTTAAAAACTACTGAGAATTATACTTTCTTAGTCTATGTATCATTTATATCTTTAATAAACAAGTTACTCGACCTCGAACCGTTATCAGAATGTCGCCTTAGGTTTTGTGTAAATTTCACCCAAAGGTTTTTGGTTCAAAATTCACGGTGAATTGCACCTAGAGCTACAGTTACAGTGAATTTGTTTTTATGTCCCAGGCAACAACAGGCTCCAGGAACCCTTTTACTTACTAACTAATCAGTTCAACTTCACTAAAAATGCCCTTACTACTTAAGTTTTCAACTAATACCAACTAATACTAATGATCTTTCGTACCAAGACCACATTTTTTATCTTGTAATTAATAATGTTTAAGTTTTATGTTACACTTATCTATTTTTTTCTTAAATCACTAATGTTAAAATCCGAATATTTAAAAATAAATAAATAAATAAATAAATCAATATTTAACAAACAGCGGTGTCATTGATAATAACTAACTTCAACTTCCCAAAGTGCCTTGCTTGACGTTGCTGCAGTAGCTGAAGTCCGTCCAGTCGTTCGTAAAAATACATGTTGTTGTCTTTTATACTCATCCATTGTTAGGAACTTTTCCTGTTCAGCATGAAATAAGCGCAGAACATCTCCTCCCTTCAACACATCGTCTTGATTGTCGCGGTGCTCCATAAATAAAGTTACCTTCCATGACTGCTGTTGATACTGTTGAATCTGTTGATTGTTACCGTGCTGAACATGATGATGGATGGACGAGCCTGTGGCAGCGTTGACAACATTTACCTGAATTCCATAACATTATAATGTTTTATATATTAATAACTAATTGCATCATGAAAATATTGAAGTAAATTTATAATATAATAATAAATCTTATTAACATTTATTGTAATAGATAACACATAGATAACCAATTTTTTTTACTGAGTAGTATTTTTTACCGTCTCAAAAAATTAAAATATTATAATTTCATTGTTTATTTCAAAATGTATTATTATTTATTTACAGGTACCTACTTGGTTTAGTTTATGTCATTGTAAACAAGATTTTAAACAATTAGATCGACAAAAGTTTATATTTTTAGATAAAATAATTAGAATAAATTAATTTACTATGAAATTTTAAATTTAAAATTTAAAGATGAATGTAAAAAAATAAAACCATCTTCATTGTTTGAAATTATTTTTTATTAATTCATAATGTATTATAAGTAATAATATATGATACACTGTATATTAATTACATATAAAGATTAAAACACTTAATAAGTTAATATTAATTTTAATGCATTTAAACTAATTGATTGATAGATAATTATCCATATAAATATATAACAGCTAAAATATAATGTTAATTTTAAAATTCATAAAATGTGTTGTTTTTATATTAATGATTCCTGTGTTATAATCTGTCGATACTACTGTTATATTCTGATATAAACTAAGTATGAGATATCAAATATTTAACTATACAAAAATGTTTGATTTAATATTATTCTAATTATAGCATATAATAATTAAGGTTAAGACAATATGACAATATAACATTATTAATTAACAATGATATAAAATATTACATTCCAGTATACCATACACATAAAAAATAAAATAAATTTATTAAAAGAACATAATCATTGACACATAAATAAATGTACTGCACTTAAAGAGAGGAATCATGAAACCGACACTGATGAGAGAGATAAAAGCAGTTGGAGTAACCATGGAGGAAATAATTTAATACTTAAATCATTCGATGATATTATTTATGACATTATCAAATATCAATGATAGTTATCACTACTTATCAGTTTTATGATCTATAAATTACAATAATTTCATGGCATGAATGAAATATAATTAAAAATAACTATTTCTTTCATGATTGCCCCCAACTATATCCATCTCACTCATTCAATTTACATTTCTGTTTCTGATAGATGAGGGGTGAGGAAAGCGCAGTCCATTTATTTATATGTCTATGAACCTAATATGGAGATAAAAATATTACTGACCTCTTTGCAACCTGGATTGTCAGGAAGCTCATAATTTCCAGCAACATGTAATGCAACTTGTTGTTGTTGATGATTATAGTAGCCACCACCTCCAAAGCTGCTACCACCAAATGAACCAACGCCACCGAATCCTCCTCCTCCACCAAATCCACTGCCTCCACCGAAGCCAAATCCCATTGTACCACCCATGGCACCTCCCAAACCAGGTGTACCGAGTGATGCACCACCGCTGCCAACACAGGCCGGCACCATGGTGACTTTATCTCCGAGAACAACATTATCACCGGTAGAACGCAGCTTATAAAATGGCATCACATACCACCATGAGCCCTCGTTACCATTTGCATCAAGGTAAACACGCATGGCATTTTTTTCCAACAGGGCAGGCAGGCGCTTGTTTACAGTCAAGTACTTATTGGATTTTAAATGTAGAAGCTGTAACAGGTAATGGTTGTAAAAATAAATACTAAAAGTTGAAATAAATGACATACCTGTACAACAGTGCCATACTGGATTACAGTCCCCAATAGTTTTCGGTTCTCTGACTCATTCTGGCGTTTCTCTATCTCAGCAGCATGCTACAAAAGCGTAGTAGTTTAAATTTGATATTTAATACAGTAAATAATATGCCAATTATATAATCTTTGATTTTATATAGATGTTTTACAACCCTCCAGTAATTTTTAAAGAAGTATAATAATGTAGCACTTCATAATATTATATTTTACTTTGATAAAATGTTCCAGGTATTATACTAATATGTATAGTACTATGTATGTCACACTTAACAATTTCTTACTTAATGTTTCCCATAGAATCATGGTAGTTTGTATAATTGTATGTAAGACATGAATTTTCTGACATATATAATATATATGAATTCAAATCAGTGAGTACCAGTAAGAAATTAAATTAATAAACATGCTATTATTCACTTTGTGCCAACACATATAATAATCTAGTCTATAATATTATAATTTATGTATAGTATAATAGTACTAATACTATTAATAAAATATATATTAAATGTGTAAAAGATACTTACATGTAAACGCTTGATTAAAACAGTATCAGTGGCTATTGGAGGTCCTACTGTTGTAGATGGTCCTAAAGGTCCTATCCCGGGTGGAAATCCATTGCCACTCAAACGCTGATGCTGCTGCAGCTGTTGTTGCTTTGCTGCCTTCCAAAATTGTTTTTGTGCCGAATACCGATTCATTGGGCACATCATAAAGAGGCAGTCTGAAGGAAAAATATTAGAAAAAACACATAAATTTCACTCATAAAGTCACAAATATTATAGTATTTCTATTTACTATACTATATTATACATATATACACATACCTCGGAACTTTTTTGGTGGATTGTTTAAGTCACCGGCCTCAGGACAAACAACAGCTCTATCATCCACCAGACTATAAATGAAAAAAAAAAATGTCTTTACAATGTACAAAAATATAATGGGTAGGTACTAAAATATGGTATATTGTAATCACCCCAAGGTGCTCAAGAATCCTGACACACTGCCTTCTGAGTACAGCGACACCACATCACCTAAGTGCAGAAAGCTACTTGCAGCTGAGGAAGATGAAGAGGCAGCCGCTGCTGCAGAGGATGCTGCAGCTGCAGCCGCAGCAGCTGCCGCGGCTGCTGCAGCGGCTGACGACTGGTGTCCGCCACCACCTCCTGGTGAAATCATCATCTTAATGACTTGTTTTAGTTATTTGTAGTTTTTGAACATGAGCTATATGCTACCAAGTTGCACTGAAGATGAAATAATCCATGACAGTCAGTAGGCACTGTAAAATACACACTAATAGTTTTTTTTTTAACAAAGCCACACGGTAAAATACTCTATTTAATAGACCATGGTACACTATATGGAGCTATGGAACTGTTTAATTATAATAATTGATCAAGGGAAAAATGAGTAACACAAAGTAGAGTACCTATGTGGGAAAGTGGAGAGTAATCAGCCAACACTAAGGGCCGTTCTTACAATGTCCGGTAAAATGTTGGTTAGCACTAACTGACTGATAACAGATTTTATTACCGGCAGAATTCTATTAAACCAGACATTGTAAGGATGACCCTAAAAGTACAGTGAACTGAATTGAAATTGAGAATGCAAACTAAGTCCGCAAACGCTCAGTTTATTTTTCGTGTGATCATGCAGGCTTTATAATAACTGTGAGGAGGTCACATATTACAATACTATTTTGAATAATTGCTTACCTGTGCGCGGACGTACCGGGGACCGCAGCAATGAGCCCGAAAAATACAGATCAGAAAGAAAACCGATCGACGTATAATTCGATTATTATTGTCGTACTTTAAGCGAAGTGTGATGAGTAATTTTCACTATCTGTTACATCCGTTTGTTCTTTACTTCGTTATCGCGGCAGGTGCCACCGCGTTCACCGCCAGTTCGGGTGTACACGTGCGCGTTAAACCGGCACAACAAGTCCGATCCAAAGTCCATGGACGAGCCAGCAAGCGACCGCTGCACCACCAGGTCAACGTCGCGCTAACAAGACCCTCCGCCGCCGCTGAAGTCGTAAGCTGTAGGCCGAAGGATATTTGACGTGCGGAAAACGGACACAAAAACAGCAGTCCAAGACGTCTCGGGCGTTGTACACGTCTTGTACCTGGCGTAGTCTTAAGACGATCGAATTAAATTAAGATACACATACACACATACACGTATACATGGACATACACACATACACAATCACACACACACTCACACGCACACACCAGACGCACGCACCTGACAATATAATATTATAATAATCACGTCGACGACGAGTTTAATACGCGTGCCATCGCAGCCAAACGTATTAGTTATATTTTAATTTTAGGCGTTATTAATTATTATTGTACGATATTATGATGTACATAATATTCCATGTAAATATTATATATATATATAATGTGTAAGTATGCGTGTATGTGATATCAGATACCAATCGCTCACCGACTTTATCAGGTTCGCAGTCCGACGGAACGCGGCTGCCGTCGAGTCGGCGACGTGGTTATCAATCGCTACTGTTATCAATCACGATGTTGACCTACATACCTTAACTATTATTATTATTATTATTATTATTCGTTACTCCGTTCTTATCACCACCGAATACCGATTGACGGACAGAATAATAATATGGACTACCTACGACAACTGCAGACTACAGGACGATCACGGAGCGGTCCCTCTCGCGGTTCGGAGCGTAAAATCTAAATAAAAACTCCGTAACGGTCACGACAAAGTACAATGATATTGTACGTCGTCGCGGCGGTAATAACAATCACATCGTTGTTTGTTTATTTGCTATACCCGCCGACAAGGACGACGGTGGCGGTGACGGCGACGGCGACAGCGACGACTGCGATAGCGACGACGAGTCGTACAAACAAACCGGTCAACATAAGCCATGTTATGTAAGTGTAAACTGGGTATGTGCGCAAGGCCGATCCGTAAAGGAAAAAACTAACATTTTGTGCGGGCGACCGGCGATAATCCGGGAGCGTGTTTAGTGTACACGCGTCTGGATGTTTGTTTGCATTTGTTTGTTCGTTGGTTCGTCTGGTTGTCAACATCACTAACGCGCGTTTATCTGAAAACTAAAGGTCGACTCGTTTTTTACGACGGTGCGATACGTGTTTAGGTACACAACTGACACAGTATCTCGTCGTCACTAACACCGCCGCCGTCAACGTATATGAAAATAACAACGTAGTAATCAGCTAGCCACAAGTCATCAGCGATAACGACGTAATTGCTCGTGCTTTGTTACAACGCAGTAATAGTGTTAGAATAATATTATGGAAAAAAAATTGTCATCAAATGTAATAAATCATATTATTGTTATCATGATAATTATATTATTATCATCGTTATCGAAATGCACCACCCGCCGGTGTGGTGTGATTAGCGGGGATAACGTATGGAGGCGTGAATGATCACTGTCGGTTGGCGGAGGCCGTAACGGCAGGCTGTGTTGGCGGCACCGGTGTATCGGCATTCGGCATACTATCGATCTCTCTTTTTTGTTTACTATCGAATGCAATTCGATAATTTAAATGAACTAGCCAACGATGTGGTCCTGTACATAACGATTACATTAAAACAATCGGACACAATGTCATTTGTCATATTTAATGTTTTGATCATTGCACACAAAAACCAAATGCTTTAACATATTTATATAATGTATATATTTTTTTTGGATCTAAATACAATATTGAAATTGGAATGGTCCGTCGCTCATCGATTTTATGGCTATCGAATTTTCTGTTTGTACTATATTATAATATCGAACTTTTCAATAGAACGATTCGATTGTGCCTGTGTCGCTAGCCCGGTGAGCTACCGTTGCCCGTCAGGAAGGAGTCATTCGAATCGTCCGCGTTGTACGTGCAGTTAGTGCGTTCCTCTCATTCTTTTTTTTCGTACGTAGTTTTCCCCTCAACATTTTCCAATGATCCTAATATGTAGTTTTTTCCATAGTTGTAGTGCGTGCAATCGCTAGTGTGATCTTATAACTCATTTCTGGCCAGGTCACAATCGTTTACGCTGGAAAGGGCCGTGTCACTCGATCGTATCGTAATTTTTACGATTACACTTCGGTATCGTTTCTTTTCGTGGATTTTGGTTCTCAATTTCAATTTTCCATATTCGCCTTACGCCAGAGTGCTGTTTCGCGCCATCTTCAACGGTTTTTTCCTGAGCCACGCACGCCTCTCCCGCATATCTGTCAACCGACGGCGTCGTACAAAATACCGGCCGTTCATTCACGTAGGCGCTCGCGTTGAAAATTTCATCTCACATTATTTTTAAACTTCAATACCACGGTTACTAATTACAAAAAAATAGCGTCACCATCGCCACCACTAATACTGATGGCACCACTAGTCACTAATATCCACTACGCATTGGCAATGCATTTTATTTAGATACCGAAATAAAACAATTTCGTATTACTATAATAGGCACAAACGGCTTGACGACGGGGCCTTTACCAAGGCCAGACAACGATTATCGGCCACCACCTGGGCTAATCCGATATTCGTTGCTCAGGCCACTACCGGGGCTACTTCCGTTGCAGACGAGACCAGCAGTGAATCGACCTCCACCCGGACTGTACCGGATATTACCACAGCAACTAGTAAATCAGGATCCAGAAAGATCAGCATTTCGGCCACCGCCTGGACTGCACCGATTACCTCCTGGGCTGCACCGATTACCTCCAGGACTTTCGCCGATATTACCACAACAACCGCAACCACCACAGCCGCCACAACAACCACAACCACCGACATAGTAAGTATGCCTATACCATTTTTTCACCGTAATGATGAGCTTTGGGGTGATGACGAAGAGCGAGAACGTAGACAACAGAGATTCGCTTTGATATACTTAGATGACTTTGTACGAATGGAGGAAAACGATTACCGCCGTCGATACGGTCTCCGTGTCATACAAGGACGACCCTGGTTACTCCGGGGTGCAGGTCAAGGTCCGCTAGAATTATACGAAAGAGGGGAAGAGCTTTACACACCGCTATTTACCGTTATGTTAGTGCCGTCCAACCTCGAGGACCCAAACGAAGAACTCGAGTTTATGCACGGCGATCCGCTTGATCCAAACCATAGCCTACCACTCGACATGCATGCGAACAACACCGCGGAAATATTGAACGAACGCTTTCTCCAAATGGAAAATTTGATAATCAACGACCAAGAGACTGTAGACGCCATACAAAGGTTGCGGAACACGCTTTCCGCCCAGGACTCTTCCAACTGGATCTTGTTAATTGTAATAATAGCCACGATGCATCCGCATCCGAACGACCCGCCAATGGTTCGGTTTAACCCTGGCAGATTGTCGATCAACCGAGCCGCGCGCATGTTGGTGGGCTCCCGTGGTATAGTACATGGCTGGTCTGGTGACATGCCAAACATAATAAACGCGTTACAACAACACGGTGACTTTTCGCCATTCATATGGTCGTACGAATGTTCTATTGACGCCGAGACGGATGGAGACAGTTCGTTTGACTCAGATTCCGTCGGTTACGAGAGCGGCAGTTGGAAAAGCGGGCCGCGTGGTGTGGCCCGTGGCCGCCCGCCGGTTACCGGTATGTCATCGTTGAGCGAGGCGTCCAGCGTGATTACCAGCGACGACGAATTTGTACCTCGGATGGACACTGTGAGCAACGCCGATGACGCGGACGGATCTTTCAGGCTTAAGAGATTCAAGGGCTACATGAGACGTTCAGCCATCGAACGACGTGAGCGCCGAGCTATGAGGCGGGCGAGACGTGAGACGCGTAACCACTACGACTGGCAGCGACGACTGGAAGATCCTGCCTACGACATGGAGGCTAGACGTGCCGAGGTACTGGCTGCTGAGAGTTGCCGCAACGAGAGTCGCGCCCAAGAATTGTTAAACGCCGAACGGAAAACGGAACGCGTCTTGCACTGGTGCCAGACCCAGCAGGGCATAGTGGCAGGCATGGACAGCCAGTTGTCTCCCAGCGACGAGCTGGTGGATTACCGGCTGAAAGACTTGAGACAGTCACTTTGTGAACAGATTTCTCATACTTGGATGCAATTTTATGGAGACCAAACGGCCGCTGAAGCGACATCTGAAGAGATGGACCAATTGGTATTTGACTGCTGGATGACGCCGGTCCGGTGGATTCGCCAAACTGGCCCCAAGTGAGTTCTATTTTATGATATTATACCTCATTACTTGTATATTATAATTTAGGACATTGCACTCGAGTCTCGAATCATTTATTCGGGTTTCTGTTCCTGGATGTAGTCAGAAGTTCCGATATCGGAAAAAAAGGTATTCGTTTAGTATATGTGACCTACCGAATGAAAAACGAGTTTAGTAGGTGACCTACCAAAACGATTATCTAATATTATACACTGGCAATGTACCTGGGTACCAATCTATTAACAGATATAAGATACATTTTTAAAATTTTTTAAGTAATATACAAAAAATATATTGCTAAAAATTATTTAAAAATAAAATACAATTTGTTTATAATGATATTTTTTGAATAATTAGGTGTATTCGATGTATTCGTACATTTTTTTAACTGATATTTTGTTTGACAGATATTTTCATTACTAAATGTAATCTTGTATTATTTTATGATTGTATTACTAATTAAAAAATAATTATTAACATTATTTTATGATTTTTAATTAGACTGTTTTTAAATTAATTATCGGTCCCGTAGATCACATACATTAGTATACAATAGGTACCAAAAAAAAAAAAAAAAAAATCAATTATAGATTCTTGTATTCGTTAATATGGATGTAAACGAGCTTAAAGAAGTTCAGAAAAATCTGAATTTAGAAACTATGTAGGTACCATTTTTTTTAGATTTTATAATATTCCCAAAAAATAATATTATAAGTTCACATCAAAAACAAATATTACTTATGGATAAATATTTTGACACGTGTTTATGAAGAGAAATATTTAGTAATTAATACCAATTTAGTGTAAAATAATTCTTATTTATTTAATACTTTATGTTTATAAAAAACTAACCACAAAAAAAATACAAAATGACATACTATTAATTACAATTTGTAAAATAATATTCATTTATACAGTAATTTATAAACACACGGGTTTAGAAATTCGGATGTTTTAAAATGAAAAATCATCTTAGTTAGGTTTTGGGGTTTTATGGGTGGTATGGGTCCTGGATTAATTCTAGTGTGAAGTCCTGTTATAATCCTTTTGTAGTTCAAAATGAAACATAAGTACTTACGTACTACTATATGATAATTTTGTTGAGCACGTAAACCGCATCAGATATACAAGGAGTACAGTGTTAATGGATTAATTATAGGCGATCGATGTTGTTTCACGGGAACACGCCAAATACGTATTATAATTATTATATACTAAAATTAAAAAAAAAGGTGGGTAAGTAGATGTCGCTCTGCTGTACAGTAGATTACAAGTGGGTCACTGTAATGGATGGTGTTAAATTTGAATTCAATGATATAATATCATTGTATAAGAAACACAATTCTGAGCGAAAACGGTCAGTCAGCCTATGATATTACCAAGTATATTTGATGATATTATTGTGAATAAAGTAATTTATATATAACATTATATTTACGTGGAGCCTTGTTTTATATTTTCAATTCTTAGCTATAAAAGTTAAAAATTGTATACATTTTTAACTACAAAATAATTATTACACTTTAAATTTGATAAATTTTGTCAAAATTTTAACTTGAAATGCTTATAAAAAAAAAAATTGTACCTATGTATTTTTAATATTTTTCAACTGCTATTAGAACGATATATCAGGAGCCTTATATTAAATTTTCACGCTTTTTTACACAACAAATAAAATGTTATTGATATTTACAGAAAAAAAAACCAAAAAAATTGAAAACAAATGATCGTAGATACTTGAAAATTTCGCTGAATGTTTATATTAGCATTTTCTATACACGTTAAAATTTTGAGAATAATTTGACTTATTTTGAGCTGTTTACGGACATTGTCAGTTTTCAATTTTTTTAGTTTTTTTTTCTACAAATATCAATAAAATGTTATTTTTTGGGTAAAAAAACGTGAAAATTTAATATAAGGCTCCTAATATATCGTTCTAATAGCAGTTGAAAAATATTAAAAATACATTGGTACAATTTTTTTTTATAAGCATTTAAGTTCAAATGTTGACAACATTTATCAAATTTAAAGTGTAATAATTATTTTGTAGTTAAAAATTTATAAAATCTTTAACTTTTATAACTAAGGATTGAAAATGTAAAACAAGGCTCCATTTAATAGTTTATATATAAATTACTTTATTCACAATAATATCATCAAATATACTTGGTAATATCATAGGCTGACTGACCGTTTTCGCTCAGAATCGTTTTTCATATTCAATGATATTGTATCATTGAATTCAAATTTAACACCATCCATTGCAGTGACCCACTTGTAACCTTCTGTACAGCAGAGTGACATCATCTTACCCACCTTTTTTTTTGTTGATAAAGGTAGACAAACTTATGAATAATCTTGTATTACATTTTCAAATCTTATATTTAAAAAGAAAAATTTTTATGAATTCTCAAATATCAAATATCATAGTAACAATATAGTAGGAGCCTTTTGTATTTAATTTTCAAGCTTTTTTACTCAACAAATAAAGTTTTATTGACATCCATAGAAAAAAATACTTATAAAATTGGAAACTGAAAATGTTCCTAAACAGTTCAAAACAAATCGAAATATTTTTAAAATTTTATCTTGTATAGAAAATACAAATATAAACAACCAGTGAAAATTTCATCTATATACGTTGATTTGTTTTAAAGTTACACTAAAAACCAAAATCGATTTTCTCGAAAACAGATTTTGCGTAAAAATTCCCGTTTTTCCTTAATTTTTCTTCTGTTTTTCACGTCACCATTGAAAACTACTGGGAAATTTTTGCTTTTGACCCCCCAAAGTACCAACTAGATTCACTTTCCTATCAGAAAAGTTACTGTTGAAGAAAATCCAAGCATTTTTACTGTCCTAAAAGGTGATAACAGACACAAAAATAAAAAAAACACACTTCATTATAAAATCAATACATTCAATGCTCCGCTCATAATCTAAAATATAAAAACTAGATATGTATAATACATTTTAAATTTAATTTAAAAAAAAAACCAGCGAGAAACGGGAATATTTATATTTTCAACTAAACTAATTAAATTTTTCATAGAATTTAGAAAGGATGTACCCCTACAAACTTAACTTTTTCATAATATTTAAGATCTAAGCTACCTAACTATAGATATAAATTTTTTGAGAATAGTTTATTATAAGTTGTTCTTCCAAAAGGTTTTAATTATTTTGTCGTACTTATAATTAAATATAAATAAATTGTAGAAACTTGCAATATTTCCCTATTATATTATATTTTATGTTATTATTTATTATATAATATGGTGTCTAAGTTTTCAAAACATTTATACATTGTTAAATATATTGGTTATTTAATCAAAAATATCGTTTTTTCGTCTATTGATTGGGTTATTTTATTTTAATTAAAAATATATTAATTATCAAGAGACTTACTACTAACTTTTCTCCGTTACGAATATTATTATTTTCTATACACAATGTAATTTTAAAAATATTTAGATTAATTTTATTAAATTAATTTTTGTTTACATATTTATTTTGGTATTATCTTCATTTTACGGTCGCTTGGTATTCATTTTTAAGTAATTTTCAGTGTTTTAGCAAAAATCAGTTCATTCTACGAATTAAAATTCAAAAAATAAAAAGTGTGCCAAAGTGCTTAATACGATAAAAATGTTTTTTTCGACATAATTTTAGTTAGGCACCTAATACCTACTTATATTGTTTTTAATTGATTTCATTATTATCATGGGTAGTGGTTGGGTTTTCTTCAACACCGACATTATTACTATATATAGGAACGCGTGTAGAGGGATGCGCGCTATAAAATTACCAATCATTCATAAATTTATTGAAAAACTTACAATTCTCTCTATACAACGATAGTAAAAACTTTAAATGATAACCTTCCCAATTGTTAGATTTTTATGTATAAAATATCATTTATTTTATACGCTAATAACAGTTTGCAAATGTGTTATCAAAAGGGTAACACGTCGGGTAACACTTTCGCAGTTGTGAAGCACAGTTTTTTTAGTTCTTATATAGCTTAACTATGACTGCTGGACCCCCAAGTTACAAAAGTATTGCCTTGGGTACAAATTCAAATTAAGTTTCCAATAATTTCCTTCTCAAAAGTTTCGTCATGAGTATCTGTACAAAAAAATTGACTAAATTATGCTAAACTATTTGTAAGCATAGTCAATTAATATTTTAATATATTGACTTTTAGTCTTACACTGTGCTGTTCATATAATATTAAATAAATTCGATAAATTATATATATTGACAAAAAATCATAAGATATCAAGACTAGTAGACTATTAACTTATGGGTACTATATTGTCATATCACCCGTATTGAGCAACACTCGGTAAAATCAACAAAAATCTAATAACTCTAAGTCAGGGTGATCCAATTCGAGGTCTTCAAATATATTTTTTTTGAGCCTGACATAATATTTTATTGTAAATATATTTAATAATTTGAAAAACAACTATAAGGTGGAGGGAGACGGTGGTAGTCGGTCATATCGCTGACCAATAATAATAATAATAATAATAATAATAAGTAATAACAATAATAATATAATATTATGTTAGGCAGTGGCTCTCTGCAGTGTTAATACAAATGTGTAAATTGGCCCGTTAACTACAAAAGGTATTGGACCATCCCGCTCTAAGTTAATGACTCAATCCAAAATTAAATATGTCCTACATTATTAATTTATGGTGAGGTACGTTGCCATACGTTTATCGTTTTACGTCCGTTCCTTTGACTACATTGACGCATATAGTATGTTTAATATACTCATAGGCGCAACTAGGTAATTTTTCTAGGAGGGCTAGAATATTTTATCCGCGGCACAGATCATCCTGGTAATTGATATCTTAAACTAAAAAAATGATTAAAAACCTGGGGGCTACGAATACAACTAGGAGGGGGGGGCTAAGTTTTTTAGAAAAGACGTACTTGGCTCATATAATATTTATATCTCAGCATAAGTTGTCTTTAAAAAACCAACGTAGTACAAATTACAATCGTAAGATAAACAAAACAACATTTTATGGTCGTAAACATATTATTTATTACATTGAAACAAACGTTACTTTACGCCATTGATATTCGAGTGATATCCGTTCACCTCTTAGCGTACGACCGCCACACACATACACACACACACTCTACAACAGTAGTGGGATTCTCCTTACCCTACTGAGACGGCAGATAACAAAATATATCTGCGAGTTACACGGTAAAATATATATTACAGTATAATGGGTATATTGTAATAAAAAATATTTAAAAATACATTTTTTTAATAAAAACTTTGTTTTTTAACAACTTGAAACTAGGTAAAAAATTATGAAATTAAAACTCTACGTTGTTATTCAAAAAAGTAAAAAACTTAAAAAAATATAAGGATAACAAATATTTAAAAATATGATAGAAGATTTTTTTTGTAAACATTTTTTAAATTATTCTTGATAAAATTTTTTTTGTTTAGTAAGACAGCTTGAAAATTTAATGTTAGGTTCCTTATAAATTTTATCAATGGAATTTCAAAAGTTTTAAAAATATATACGTTAAATTATTTTTTATATGCATTTAAAGTTAACATTTTGACAAAATTCATCAATATTTTCAAACTTTTTTTCAGTTAGAAATTCATAAAAGTTTTCTTTTATAGCTGACATTAGAGATTTTTGATAGAAGATTCCCTACAAAAAGTCTTGATTTAAACAAAAAAAAAAAACGTTTACCGGAAAGTTACATTCATTTTTATGAGCGTTTGAATTTAACATCTTTACGACAGGTATTGGATTTTCATCGGCATATTAACGTATTTTTATCTATCAATTTTTGATATATTGATGTAATTCAAAAACTAATAACTGTAGACACTTGAAATTTTAACCAAATGTTAAAACTACCATTTTCCATGCATGATAATATTTTTAAACAATCTCAACTCTTTTTGAGTTATTATAGCCAAAAAAAAATTTTTAAATATTATAAATTATTTTTAAGTTAAAAAGCTTTTTATTTCATAGCTAAGATTAAAAAAAAGGTCGGTATATGTGGTTGTACAGTAGGTTACAAGTGGGTCACTGTAATGGATGGTGTTAAATTTGAATTCAATGATATAATATCATTGTATAAGAAACACAATTCTGAGCGGTGATGGTTTGTCAGTGTGGATATTTTATATAATACATTTTGGTATTTGGTGTAACTCTAAAACAAATATCCGTAGATACATACAATTTTCACGGAATGTTTATATTAGCATTTTTATACACGATCAGTTTTCAAAATATTTTGTCTTGTTTTGTGTGGTTTACGGAACAATATTAAAAATACATGGTCAACATTTTTTTATAAGCATTTAAAGTTCAAATTTTGACAAAATAAGTGAAAATCAAGAAAATGTGCAAATTACTTTGAGTTAAGAATCATAAATATTTTTCTTAATAAATCTCAATTTTTAAAATTTAGTACAAGTTTTCTTGTAAGTTTGTCTACTTTTATCAAAAAAAAATATCTACCGGAAAGTTAAATTACATTTTTATGAGCGTTCGGAGCTGGCATTTTTACAATATTGGATATTCACTTGATTTCTGATGTGGCGATTTTTTTATTCTGCCGTAATACCAAAATGAATAACCGTAGATACTTGTAATTTACACTATATGTTACTTTTTTTATCAATTCCTAAACTTGATAAAATTTAAAAAATATTTTGACTCGTTTTGAACTGTGAACGGACATTTTCAATTCTTTTAGTTTTTTTTTTTATAAAAGTCAAGAATATTTGAAAAGTGTGAAAATTTAATACAATACTCCTGATATATTGTTACAATAGCAGTTGAAAAATATAAAAATTTATTGGCACAAATTTTCTTTATAAGCATTTAAAGTTCAAATGTTGACAAAATTTATAAAAATTGAAAATTAAAAAGGTTGGTAAGTGGATGACGCTTTTCTGTATGTTATAAATGGGCCACTATATAATGAATGGTATTAAATTTGAATTCAGTGATATAATATCACCGTATACAAAAAACAATTCTGAGCGGTGACGGTTTGTCAGAGTGAATATTTTATATTATATTGATATTGTTATTACTTATTATTACCGGTAGCCGGTAAATTGAATTAATATTATAAAATTACAACATAATAACTAAAATCATTATTCTTGGTTATTTAATTTGATTGCATTTTCAAATGTTAGATTGCAAAATAAATAATTTCATGAATTACTAAGTCAAAATAATTTGCACATTTTCGTGATTTTTAGTTGTTTTGTCAAAGTTTGGCTTTAAGGGTCCCGGTGCCAGTTTTTCAAATTGTCCACTATTCTAAAAAAATTGAAAATTGAATTTTATATTTTAGTTGACATCTATAAATTATAAGACTTTTCCACTAATATACTACCCGATACTTATTTAGGGAGAGGGAGGGTATAGAGGGGTTGATAAGATGTATAAAAAAATGACTTATCGGGAATAATTTTCAAGCTTTGTAGAATTGTCGGATTTTGATGACTATTTTTTTATCTGAAAGAAGAAAATTTCCTACAGCTCGCATCGATCTCTGAATTTGTATTTTATTTCAAATAATTGTATTAAAAAAATGTAAAAAAATGCTTTTTATCTTGTATTTTTGTAGACATATATGTAGGTACCTATAGGTATTATAAAGTTTGAAAAACAGAGATCAATGCGGGCTATAGAATATTTCTCCCTATAGCGTTTTAAAAAAAAAATTTTGAAATTTGGTTGATTCTACAAGCCGGTATCGTTATTCCCGCAGAGTGTATTTTTGAGGACAAAATGGCATTCGGACCCGGGTGCCTTAAACGCTTATAAAAAAATTGTAACTATTGATTTTTAATATTTTTTCAAATATAATTGTAACAATATATGAAGAGCCTTGTGTTAAATTTTCAAGCTTTTTTACCCAACAAATAAAATTTTATTAACATACATATAGAAAAAATAACTAAAAAAATTAGAAATTGAAAATGTCCGTAAACAGTTCAAAAAAAATCAATATATTTTGAAAATTGTATCATGTATATAAAATTCTAATATAAACAACAACTGAACATTTAATGTATATCTACGGTAATTTTTTTTAGAGTTATACCAAAAACCAAAATGGATTTCGTCGAAAATAAAAAATTCTTGTTTTTCCTTAATTTTTCTTTTCAATTTCCCTGCGTTTTTGAAAACTATTTTGACCGCTCAAAGTATCAACTAGATTCACTTTCCTATCGGAAAAGATACTGTTAAAGAAGCATTTTTATTGTTCTAAAATGTGATGATGGACACACAAAAAAAACACAACATTGTAAAATCAATACATTCATCGCTTCGCTCTGACTCTAAAATGTAAATAGAAGATTTCACATAAGTTTTTCTACCTATAACATAAAAAAAAAGTTTACTTAATTGGAACACATTTTTTTATGGGTGTTTGATGTTCTGCAGTAAATTACTGAATTCCCATTAATCAATTTTTGTTATTTTGTTTTATTTCAAAAATAAATAGCCATAGATTCTTGAAATGTTCACCAAATATTTATAATATCATTTTCTATTCATAATACAATTTTTAAACAGTTTTGACTCTTCTTGGTTTATTTATAGCCATAATAATGTTTCTAATTTCATAAATTATTTTTCAGTTAGAAATTCATAAAAGTATTTCTTTTCATAGCTACCTAAGGCCCGCGCTATACACGGCGTATTCCGCCGCGTATTCTGCAGCGTTTTCCGCGGCGGAATACGCCGTGTATAGCCCCGGCCTAACATAAGACATTTTAATAGAAGGTTTCCAACAAGTGTTTGTAGTTTGCACCTCTGTCAAAATGAAAAAGTTCACCGGAAAGTCACACTATTTATAGCCGTGAGATTTTTCGACCTTTTGTTAATTTATTCTACCTATTTATTTTTTTCGTATACAATGATATTTATCATTGAATTAAAATATAACACATACATTACAACGATATGCTTGAAACCTAATGTACAGAATAGTGGTACCCACTTGTCCACTTTTTTTATATTGTATTTGGTACCTACTATATTTGTTGATTTTTTTTATTGATTTATAAACTATTATTTTAGATTTCAGAGTCTCTTTATTAATTAAAAATAGATCCTATAATATATGTAGGTTTAATGTATAATATTTAATTAATTTCCGATATAAAAACTTATATTTAGTAATCCTACCCACCTTCAAATTTATTTCATTTTATCTCTACTTACATTCTATATTAAAATCAGGAAAAATAAATCGAGGTAGATACAATAGAATAGTAATATAATTTCAAATCAGGGAAAACATAAAACATTTCATGATATTTTTTATAAACAAAAACCAATAAATATGTCATATAAAAACCAAAATATAATAATTTATGGAGTGTCGGGTAATTATATTTTTTTTTAAAGTAAAATTGTATAAAAATTTAATAAAATAATTATAACACCCCCTTTTTAGTATAAATTAAAAAAAAATACAATTTATAAACATTTTAACATTATTCATTACAATACAGTACATATATTTTATAAAACAGTTTTGTGTTTATTTTTATCTCAATTTGTATACGTCAAAAATATAATAAGTACCTAGTCCAAATTAGATATTTCAATAATGCTAATAATTCAAAATTTGTTTTATGGATTAGATATAATATTGTAATATTTCACATTTAACATAGAATATTCAAATTGTGGGTTAGTGTAAAATACTTGTGTGATATTTTATTACAGACACCATTATCATTGGCTTAGTGGCTAGATTAGCTAGCTTCAAGATATAGAATATAGATATATGTTCGTAATATGTTCACCAGTATATTATAACGTGCTAGAATGTTTTCTATTTTTCTATAAACAGTTGTGGATTGGCAGTGCTTGCTATGGCTGCACGTCCAATACTGACTTGTGAGGCAGCGATGGGCAGTGCTCGTGATTGTGGTGATAACTACAATGGATTAGAAGACGTTGACGAGCTAAATGAGGTGGTGAAAAAAGCTATTTTGGATTTCACAGAAAAAGAGCGACGAAAGGCTGTACACTCTACAAACAGTACAATACATCCTGCACCAGACATTGACGTACCTAATTTAGCTGATATACAAAAGGAGGCTATAAGATCCGGGTACTCTGGCCGTGGTGAAATGTTTAGCACCCAGGCCATGGCCAGTCTGGCTAAAATGCACCAAACCGGACGATACAATGTGACGGTGGTAAAGCGTGATTTATTGGATATGACAGACGAAGTTAACGAAGATGACGTTGGCACTGAAATAATAAGATCTGAGATTGAAAACGTTAGTATTGGACCAACCAACCTCAACATGGATGATGAAATTAACGAATTAGATCAAAACGTCGATCCACGTACGAGGTCGCTTGAGGATGTAAATTTACAACCATCGTCATCGGAATTGACCGTAGTCCAGCGTCTGATGCGTGGTCACCTGATCGCTGTTTGGTAAGTATTTTGTTTTCATTTTATTTTTTCTTAAACGATATGGATAATGTTGGGAATACATTAAAAAATTAACTTATTTACTTTTATTGTTTTCATGTAGTTTTGATTGCGATAGGAGTATGATGCCGTCTTTGACAAATGGTGGAAGCACAGCACATTGGGCACTTTTATGTGGTGTTATTATAGGAAAGCCCTATAAAAGACAAGAAAAGAAAATTCAGCAACACGACGACGAGTTATCTGATGAAGATTTGTTAAAGTATGGATATCTATATGCATATGATCCAAATACGACCGAGTTTATCCCAAATGGTTACATCGATAGAAGATTACTAGACATTGAAAATCCTATTGGTAGAGCCACTACCCAATTCAGCCGAAGTCATTTGGAAAATATTAATGTTGACGATGGTAGTACAGCAGAAGAAGATTATGATGACATAAATCAAAGTTTCACGGAGGACGCAAGTTCTTATAACTCTTATGACATATCTGATCTGGACTTAAATCGGGATGCTGACCGTGTGTGGGTGATAGCTCGACATGGAAAAATAGGCGGTCGGTATGCTGTGTGGTCTCTCAAAGAGCTTGCTAAAAGTAACTATCAGTTACGTACTCCTTCAGATAAGATTTTGCATAGCATTCCGTCTCAAGTAAAAATGCAATGGGGCAACAAACAACAGCCCATCGATTGCAATACTGCCAATTTATTCTTGGAGAAAACGGAATCCATTTTGATTGACAATAATCACGATAGTAAGACCTATTGTAATTTAGATCCAGCCGAGACTGACTATAAGTTTCTGCGTTCGGAGAAACCTATTGTCGAGCTACCGGTCGAACCTTGGCTGGAGGAAAATATTATGGTGATAAAGAATCCCGTTTCAGAACAGATACACGTGGAAGAACTATCACCACCACTAATGATAATACCAAAATTACCATCACCACAACTTATATCACCACCACCAACAGCACAACTATCTCCACCACCTCTAAAAACATCAACATCACTACAACCACCAACTCCACCTCCATCTCCACCACTGTCACCGCCAACACAACTACCTCTATCAACATCACCACCAACACAGTCGTCACCTCCACCTCCACCACCACCGCCAACACAACTAATACCACCGCCGCCGCCACCACCACCACCAGTAGCAAAAACAAACATGTGTGATGACTACAATGAACCACCGTTTGTGTTACCGGAAGGACCTAGGCTCGATCTGTGTTTGGCTCATCAGTTCATTTCATTTGAACCAGTCCGGGAGCCGACCATAATATCTGATGAGGACAATCAACAAACACTAAACGTGAGTAACATAGTATAAGGTGCATACTAATTACGATTAATGTTTTTTAGCATTCATACGAATTACCCATGTTTTTTTGGAGTAAACACTAATTAAAAGTAAAAATATAAAATTGGGTAGGTATGTAATGTATATAGGTATTATGGAACATATAATTCCATATTATCCTGAACTTAAATTTTACGCAAAATCAGTATTTAAAAAAACCATTTTTGATATTTTTTTGTGTAGGTACTTCAATAACAAATAAACTTGAAATGTTCATAAAAATTTAAAAATATTTTAGTTTTTTTTTCAATAAATGTCGCTAAAAATTTTAAATGATCGATTCAAAGAAAAATAAATAATGCAAACCTAAATTTGTCAACTAAAATAATTATAGTTACTTTTTATTTAACTTTACAAAATATGTAGATAAAAGGTATGTTTACTATGGCATAATCTACACAATCATAATCAAAAAAACAAAGATTTAAGAACAAATAATGTATAACCAATGATATTGAACGTGGTATGTAAATAAACAGGGCTCATAACTTCTAGCATTTGTATATTTCTTTTGAGGGGCCGTAGAAACGTCTATGTGAGCTATAATTGTGTTTCAAAAAACCAAGAAGCTAAATACGAAATTTTATGTTGCATATTTCAAAATTGAAATGCTATTTTGCTTTTTGAGTATTTTTGAGTACCTTTAAAACGTTTAATATAATTATATTGTTATATATATATATATATATATAATTAATACGCGACGTACCGAGAGTGTACACCGGCAACTTGGTTATCCCATCGATAATGAACTATAATTGTAGAGAATGCACTAGTATTTTATTTTATAGTTTCTAGGTGTTCCGATATCATTATTTTCTATTTACCTTGAAAACAGATTATTACTCAGTAACATTTTGCAGTCGTTTCCGATTTTTTGTATTGTATGCATGCTAGTGCATTTTTTTATACATGACATGTTTTTTTGCATATTTTAGTATTTTTATTTCTTAGTGCATATTTAAGCGTTTATATGAATATTTTTAAGAGCATGCTATTACACGTATAACAATAACCTTTTTAGATCTATAAGTTATGAGTCCTGGTAATAAGCCTTTCCTTAACCCTTGTATAGCCTCACCACCATCAAAAAAACCCAAATATTTTCGGAGAATTCGAGTTCAGTTAAGTCCTAAGCTACAGCCCCCCACCTCCCAAATTACAATAACTATTTGCGCATATGGTGTCATTATAAAAATGTATAGGTGGGGTGGTGGCTGCAATCAGTCACGGAACGTGATTGAGAGTAAGTGGCGGCTGCCACTAGTTCTCGGATGGGTGACCACCCGGTCTCGTAGTGGCAAACACCTTGTCACACATACCTACAGCATATATTGCTAACCAACCATTTCAACCAAACAAAACATTCCAACCTTAACAACTGTACAACTTTGCCAAACGTAATTCCTACAGTAGGTAGTGGCCATAATTGCCAAGCAAAAGACCGATAAAAAAAAAATAATAATAATAATGTTTAGGTTTAACTTAATATTTAAAAATAATATCGGTAGAGTCAAAAATTAATGCCAGTAGAATTCACATGCTTTTACAAGTCAAAACATCTTACCAGTAGCATTTTCCATACACAAAAGTTAAAATTTACAATCACCATTTAATGGGACTTCAGAACTTTAACCACTCATATAATGCAAAAATAGGTACCTACTAATCATATTTTTTTGTGGTTTTTATTTCTTCATCCATACAGCCATTGTCCACGATCCAGTGTCACTTTTCATTTAAAATGAACCAGGATTTAAAAATATTGGATCTTACCAAAAATACTACAGATCGCTGGCCAAGGCAACACCGTCGCCAGCCTTCGATGTCTTCTTCAGAGAGTAGTACGTCACCAGATCGGCAACAGACGCGATCAATAGAACACTGTCCAGTGGACCATATAGCAAATCCAGAAGAAAATTTTGTTCAGTCAAAATCAGTGAAACAAACAATTCAATCCCAAATGGATATAAAATGGCCTCTAGAACTAAAACAACTGCAGCCACAGATTTTCTCTGAATCTAGTTTACCACCGTCTAAGTTGTCAAAAGCTATGCGTTTAGTGATTCGAAGACGACTACAACTGCATCAAACTGAAGAAGACGAACGCTGGTCTTAGATACCTCGAAACACGATAACCTATCTTCTACAACTAACCCACTATCCTAACGTCCATCGACGCTAATTTCCTCATCGCATTCTTTATAGGAGGTTCAATATCACCGTTCCTCATGATTTGAGTTCAACTAGTCCCTAAATTTTCTTTCGCATTCGCCAACATCTTACTAGATGCTCTACTTAGCAAAACACATTTTGCACATCATCCATTATTTTAATGTCAATAACAACTCCATTGAATTAATTACGACCAGAAACTTTTAGTAAGTAACAAAGTATGCTGTATGAATTTTTATAATTTGTATATATGTAAATTGTACTATAAATTGAATTTTATAATTAATTTATAATTTCCGATATTTATGTAGTAAAACTATAATTTATAACTATATGATAATATAATAGTGGCAAATATAGTTTGTAGTATATAGTATATAATACACATAATGGCAGGAGTGAGTTTATGGGGGAGCGATATGGTGATTTCCCCCATTCCCTGGAATTAAAATCCAATTGTTACTTACGTTAAAGTCTTCATTGCACCTGATACCTTATATGTCACTCAAACATATCCCTGTTCACCCTCCCTTAAATAAACCTTAAATCTTCTCCTGCATATTTGTCGGTCCCGGAAAATTATTGACTTAGAATTATTATTTAATGGTATTGTAATAGGCGTAGATATCTATATTATACAAGATGGCAAACTCTCTTAAAATCAATGACGCCTAGCGGTCATATGCAGATAGGGAAATTTTAACAAATAATTATTATAAACTATTTCTTATCGATAAGAAAATGATAATTAGTATAATAATGATAATTTATAAAAGTAAAATCAGCAAGATAACCAATGTTTGCTATCAAATATCAAACATATCAATTATCATATTTGCATTAACATCAGTTTGTTAACATTGCCATAATTGCATATGGCGACCTACTTCATATATGAGTGTATAATATAATAACATTTGGATTCGACTTTCTAGTACTAACGATGTAAATATATTGATTACGTTAATTTATCTTGAAGAATTTAAGTAATTTCGTATTACTAAATTTTATAGTTAATTATCATAATATAACTTGAATTTATCAATTTTAAAAATGTACATTCGTCATAATGTGACTAATTTCATTTTGAACGATGTAAATTAAACTATTATTAGGTACTAATATTTTTAATAATACTAATATTGAAAACATGCATTTCCATCCTCCGGCGAGTAGTCGATTATTCGAGTAATAAATATTATACTCAGTACCGCCGACGAGTAACTTAAATTATTTATGTATCTCATAAAGTCATAACTCTATGAACAAAATCCGTGATTAAGCTACAGGGTAAAAATAAATAGCCTAACATGTTGTTAATCTGTACTAGTGACGAAATAAATATCAACATTCAACGTCATGTACGGTATGTACAAACAAATTGTTAATTAGCTTATTCCTAAGAATAGTAAATACTAACCTTATATTATATAAGTTAGTATTATAATTTATCATGGTTTATGTTAAGGCTAGTATAGTTATACATAGTACCTATAATATAAAATAATATACAACTAATTCTTATATAGCATCAATAGCATCCATCAGGTACATAATATTATGCATGTGTTTTAGCTTTAAGGCTGAAATAATCACACATACTCATCGATTATATCAATTACGTAAATCCTGCATAAAACTATATAAGTATAATTTATTCGTTATAATATACTTAAGTTGAATAATTAGGTATATTCACAATAATGTGAATTAATTAAAATGAAGTTTACATTTTTAAGAATTGTTATTGACGTAGATATTTACGTTGGAATACCTATAGGATAAGGAAACCTACCTTATATAAGATTCATCATATTTAAAGTTTAGCATAGTTTATTTAATTAAAGTATATGATAGGGCATGGGCGTTCATCAGAAAATATACATGTCACTTTCCAAACATTATTTAAATATAATATTCTATCACAATATTTAAAATAATATGTAGGTAGATACTTAACATTTTATAAGAGAGAGAATTTCTAATCAAACCATATTATTCCATATTAATTGAAAAAATAAATTAATAAACCATAAACACGTATCGTTCATCTGCAGCGTATCTAAGTTAAATAAATTTCATATTCGTTGATATACTAACATTTTGGATTATCGCATTGATATAACAATATGGCAATAACAAGTTAGTAATATATAGGTTTAGTTAATTTTGTGTTCTAAGGTAATTTCACTACAAACTCATGTTTTATTTACCACCCTAAGATAATAAAATCAAATGTGGGCCCTTTCATTGTGTTTATTATAATAATATGTTATATCAAGTAGTTATAAACTAGTTTTTAATTATCATAATCACGTAATAACATACATGTAACGATTATAAACAGATTATCATTGGCCATTCAAATATTAGTAAAATTTATTTGTACAAAATGGTTAATATATTTCATAAATTTTCCATATTAAAATAATAATATTAATAATTAATATCCTAAATATTTTTTAAGAGAGAGAAAAGGTTTTAAATCAAATCATTTCATTATAATAGATAGTTGAAAATGGAATAAAAACCACACAATTGTAATGTGCACGTGCATGTGCGTATTCAATCTTAACATATATAATATGTCATCTATAACCTAACTTGTTGGAAGATCGTATTGATACCAAAATAATTAAACGTTAATAAAATATATTTGTGTTAATTTTGTGTGTTAGAATTTTTCATTACAGATTCATGTTTTTTTATTCAGCACCCCATGAGAAGGTAATCAGATGTGCGTCATTTTATTGAGTATAATATATTATAAAACATTTAATAGTTTTCAACTAGTTTTCAACTAGTTTTTAATTCTTATTATCATAATATACATGTTAGGATAATACGATTATGAACAAAATTATTTTTTGTAAATAATACTAATAATAATTCATTGATAAAATACCTTCATTATGGGATTCATTATATTTATAGTTTATTTAACTATAGTAAATTTATGAGTATAAATATATAGGGTATTCATTAAAAACTAATCATGTCACTTCATAAATATTATATCAAATTGTCTTACTAAACATCGTTTGAGTTTAAAAATGCTTGTCAAGTCGGGGTTGGGGTTGGCATGTATACTTTCTTAATTTTAATTTTCAGAGAAATATTAACCTATATGTATATACTTTATTAACATAAAAATAATAGGATTAAATCAAATAGTGCTTTAGGCAATGCTAAAAATGGAAAATTTTCTGAACCAGGAAAAATATTTTTCAATTATGCAAAATTATAACCTTTTTTCAATAAGTACTTCAGTTGTACATTATCATGGAACTTACCTCGCACTTATTAGTACCCTTAAAATATTAAATGAATTTTTGCCTTTAGGTTTTTAGTTCTTATCTGCGAATGTGTGTGTGTGTGTGTGTGTGTGTGTGGTGTGTGTGTGTGTGTTTTTACAATGTACAACTGTAAAGGTCTGTAATGAATGAACTATTAAAGATAAAAGTCTAAAACTCTGCACAGTACGAATTATCTTAGCTAATGTGATTCTAATAAGTATATATAAGTAAACAATGAAATCCGTTATCCAGTTTCTGAGATCTTCGTTGTTAAATAAAACCCTAGCTAAAATGGACTACCTCTTTTTTCAACTGTTTAAAAATAAGAAGTTGATTAATTTTTATTACATTTTTTATCTACGTAACAAGGACTTTTTAATGGGCAATCAGCCAGTTTTCTAGATTTCATCGATCAAGAGAAAAGAAAAAAAAATAGTTTTCATTATTAAGTTACATTTTTATAATTTTTGAAATTCTAGTTTTCAAAATTCAGATATTTTTATTTTTAATTACCATACTTTCTTGATTTTTCTATCAACATTTTTAATTTAACTCACATTTTTTAAGATAGGGTTTTATAATTAAACCATATTATTGTAATGGTTTGAAAATTTAAAAAAAAAAACATTAGCATGAATGTACGTGCAATGTAATGTGCGTATACTCGCAAAAACTAAATTAATATGTCATTGATATGTTAACCTGTTGGAACATCGTACTGAGACCAACTCAATTAAAAGTTTTTAAAATATATATTTGGTTAATTTTGTGTGCTAGGGTTTCTTCACAACAAACTTGTTTATTTAGTATCCTATGAGCAATTAATCATATGTGCTATTTTTTATTGTGTACCCATACTATTATATGAGGTATCTACAAGTTTTTAATTTTAAAATCATGTTGTTCTAAAGTCATGAATATATTATATACTATCTGGGAGCATTATAGATAAATCTCATTAGAATTTCAGGAGGGGGTTAACATTTTTAACAGTGAGCCTTGAGAGTTTCGATCCCACACAACTAAAAAGCTGTCTTTTTTTGGTGGGGGGAGGGGGCTATTGAAATATCTAAGAAGTGCTTAAATTCCTAATTTAATTGGTGTGGTAATATTAGAATAAAAATGAAAAAATATTTTTTTCTACGAAATTGTATATGAATTTTCGCAAATTATACTTTTTTTAAAATGACATTTATATAATAATCTTAAAATTCAATTTATTTAAGGTTATAAATAAGTCTATAAATCATTTTAAAAAAACGTACTTCAAAATTATTTAGTTTATTTATTGGTATCAGGTATTATATATCTAATATTAGTATAGTTAATTAAAATACAATATATATACCTATAAAATATCACGAACGAATAATTAATAATCGTATTTCATAAATAATTTTTAACAATTTAATATAATTAATTAATAATAGTTTTCTTCAAAATGTGTTGAATTCTATTCTTTTTTTATTACTGTAAGATCATCATTTTTTTAAAACTTAAATATTCGTTTTATATTATTATAATAGTCGAACATTATAAAATTTCTTTGAATATATTAGCCTGATTTTAGTGTATGTGTTGTGTAACTATACAATTTGTTAGCATATTGCTTCATTTACTTATTACTTACGACGTTAATCATTAAATAATATAGGGGCTACTAAGTAGTGGCTTGGGGAGGATTACCCTTACTTTTATATTTATATGAAGTTGTAGTTACTAGTTCATACTTACTAACAATTATATTTAACATGTGGGACTGTGGGAGCAAGGCCAAATTTAGTGGAGAAACAATTGTCTCGTGTTGCCCCTAGCGGAAATTTGAAAGGGCAGCACATTTTCACTAACCTAGCAAATAACATCTAACATTTTTTTTTAAATTTGTCTATATATTTATTCAAAGAAGTTTTTAAAAACTGTTTAAAGGGATTCGATACCGCGAATTTCTGTTGTTGTCTAACATACACGCGACATAGGATTTTAGACTGGTTCTTTGGCAAACATACCAATCGATCTAATGATGCGATAAGAATTCTAAAAACAGATTTGAATTTGTCGTCAAGTCTACTTAAAATCGACTTTTTCACTATTTTATTTTTTTATTTTAACTTCTCAACAAATTAAAATACGACAATTTTTAAATACTCTTTTTTAATATGACATTTTTAGGAATTTGGGGGATAATATCAAACATGTGGGAAAATTGATTTCAAGTAGACTTGACGACAAATTCTAATCTGTTTTTAGAATTCTTATCGCTTTAATAGAGCAATTGAAATATTTGGCAAAAAAACACGTCTAAAATACTATGTCACGCGTGTGAAAGACAAAAACAGAAAATCACGGTATTGAATCTTCTTTTTATTCATTACAATATTATTTATAACTAAATATATTTATATATATTTTTTCATAGGAAATATATGGGTACGTTTTTTTCAGTTTGCCTATTCTTGATTTACTCAAAAAATATCAGTGTTGGCTTTTTTGATAAGAGTTTGGATAGTATATCGTTATGTCTTAGTGTGTAAAAAGCCTATGGAGACTCTATAGAAATATAAGTATAATTTATTTGCACGAAAGGTTTTTCGTAAATTGTACTAATTTAATTTATGATAATATAATTTTATTTAAATTGAATTATGAATAATTTAGAACTATTTTTGACAAAAGTACTAACGTATGGTTTCTGGATGTCTCTAGTCATCTAGTGTTATTGTGTTAATTTTATATTATTTTTATAGTTGTATTTATATTAAAATATTAAGGGCACCATTAGAGAAGTACCATGTCACACTATAAATAATATTTCGAAACTTATAGATTTCAAATGTTCTAACATTGAATTGATTGAATAAATAGTACATGATTATGATAAATTGTTTAATATTGAAAAAAAATTAAACATAAATATAGATATGTGTGCGCGTAAATACATAATGTATATTGATTTATGAAACCAACGAATAATTCATAGGTAATCAAAATTCAATGCAATATACCTAGTTAATATGTTGTGACTGTATGGATGTTTTTATTTTAAGGCTCGTATTTACTGCTATCCATCTTCATCTTAAGCTTCATAACATGAGTGTCCGTTTATATATCTACATTGATTTTATTTGTAATTTAAAATCACTCACTAAAGTGTATTCGTTTTCCGGTAGACTTGGAATATCAGTATATTTTATTGTAAAAAATCTTAAATGATTTTTCGTAAATTATACTATATTTAGATAGTACCATTGAGTATCAATTGTAAAAGAAATATAAAATACCCATTTAGTTAATTAAGTTATAAATTAAACGTATTAAATTTTAATACCGTACTTAAGAAAGATTTTATTGTTTTTTTTTGTTTTATTTACGATAAATACCTATTAGTATAATTTATTCCCATTAATTCATAAACTATTTTGTCTGGCCGATAATATTATATGTATTCAAACTGTTTAATTTCTTGAAAATGTTGGTTTTTTCATTTTATTGAAACGAATTATCATTAAGTGTCAATAAATATACGATGTTACATATTATAATATATTTATATTGAAAATATTTTATTGCATTTTTGTTATTACTAAATAAATGAAAACTAACTAACCCGCATCCTAAATATTTGTACCTATGTATCTGACATTTTATAAAGATTACATTTTTTTTATTACCCGTGTTACTTTTTGTTTAATTTATAGTAGTTAAAGTTTATAATACTCATATCTACAATATTATAATTATTATTTTAACTATAAAATATAATTGCGTATTTATTCAAATATTTACGTTATAATCATAAAAATATTTTATGCTCATAATATGTTTGTTGTGTGTGTTTGGGTACAATATATACTACGTACCTACCTACTTATAATTATGTTATTTTTTCGATGTTCTATTTTTTATTTTAAGTGAATGTGTTAAATAAATAATTTTAATCATTAATATTATTTGAAAAACGTTTTTTATTTTTATCATGACGTACCTATACTTAGGTACTGAATCCATTCAATATCCTTTATTTGTATGAGCATTGCTATTTTACTGCATAGTTCACATCACTATGATTACCTATTTGAGGTTTATGAGGTAGAAGGGGTGGGTGGTTAACTCTGCCGATTGAATGGTAAACTCTTCCGATTTTTAAAACTAGTAAACTCTTTTGATGGTAAGCTCTCCCGGGGTAATATCATGTTTACCTTAAGGAAATGTATAAACTTTCCCGATAGTTGCTTTCAGTGGCATACGCATGATTTTTCAATGGAGGGGGGGCTTGAAAATTAGTTAAAATTTTATTTTTATTTTGTCCAGTCCAATAATTGCAGACGTTTATTTGAGATATTTTAAAATGTTTGTAATTTCTCAACTTTTCTGGTAGAAAAAATGCTCTTAGCATAAACTTTGATGCCCAGAAATGTTTGTGGGGGGCAAAAGTATCATTTTGCCTTCCAAGGAATCCACATTTAAAAAGTATTCTTAACAAGACTGTTAACATAATATTATAATATTAAAATATTTTTTTCCTCAAATTACTTTATAAAAGTTTATATTTATTTTAGGTTTCTCTTGTTGAATAATATTATATTCTTGGAATCGCGACCGGCCGAACGGTAGGTTAATTTTATTGCCCCCTTAGATTTTTATCCAGTTACGCCACTGACTGTAACCGTGATATAGGTACATGATATTATATTATTTTCAGGTAACTCAGTAACTAATGACCTAACTTTTATGTACTGTGGTGGCGAAGATAATATATAATATATATTATTTCTTATGCGGGGTTCATATGCGGAATATCCGATTGATATTCTATAACTCATAAGTGAACGTGTATAAAGGTTTATTTATTATTCTTAATATATTCTATACCTAATAATTATAAATTATAATGGCTCCCTGGTTATAAACTATAGTTATTTAAAAAAATTGTGTATACATTATATAAATGTATACATGTATAAATGTATATAATGTAGATTAAAGGTATAAGTATTAAAATGTAAATATGTCCAATATGGGATGTGCGGCAAGGGCGGCAAGTGAGCTATTTCAGTCGCGGGCGGCGTTTGCGGCATGAGCTGCAGACGAGGGCCAAATTTCGCTCAAGACTGAAATTTCCTCCCCGCACGAGCCACGCATACAATTTTTTGTCACGCCTCTGCGCGTTCATCTATCACGGCAAAGGTATTACATAGATCTATGCAACAACCAGACTATTCTACGAAAACAATATTTCATGAAAGAAACGATTTGGTTTTATTTATTTTAATCGTCGAGCATGGAGGCTATAATATGAATACAAGAAGATGTAACCTTGTGCAGTGGATCAGTGGCGTATTTAAGAAATATTATTGGGGGGGAGGGTGAGCCATTAAAAAGTATAGGTTAGATTTAGTTAAATTTGGTCACTAAATGCTGTACAGTTTACACTTTGAACACTTTAAACACCATAAATTCTATATTGAATAATAATTAGTCATTATTTTTAGTGAATAACAATAACACATTTATTATAATTAATCAAATCTAAAATAAATTTCAATTTTTAATTTACATTTAAAAAATATTCTTCGAGTTTAGACTCTTAGTGCAAAAATAATAGTATTATACAAATTTAATTTTACTATAATAATTATTAATTAGACCATCTAATAATATAATTTTTTATTGTTCATTATTGATAAATTAAAAATACCAATTTCAGACTT
Source organism: Sitobion miscanthi (assembly GCA_008086715.1). Classification (NCBI taxonomy): domain Eukaryota; kingdom Metazoa; phylum Arthropoda; class Insecta; order Hemiptera; family Aphididae; genus Sitobion; species Sitobion miscanthi. The sequence goes on from CM017804.1 coordinate 16,084,324, forward strand.
ACGTACTTTTACTTTCAAAGTTTACACTTAGAATAAAAAGTAAAAAAATAAAAATTACGAATGTTGTTTTTCCAAACAAATAAGAACGTTGATAACCTGATTACGTGGAATATACTAGACCAGTGTTCTTACGTCCACTTTTATCGTGTAACCCCCTACTTTTTTTTTAGCTTTTTAGATTTTTTTTTGTTAGCTTGAACAATACGTTATTACAGCTTGACAATTAGAACCCCTGCTTTATTTCAGTAGTCATTTTAAGAAAGAATAACAGACAAACAGGACTTCTAAATTTTAATTTTAATGTTTCGAGGAACCCAAAAGTGATTTTTAAAGTTTCAGAAATACTTAACTAGACCTATTCCATAATAATATAATATATTGATTTTGGTATTTCAGTCTAAAAATATATATATTTTTTTTATTACAAATTTTTAAATGTTCAGTATAATGAGTGATACACCCGTGTCCTGCTGGTGCATCGAGTGTGGCCCGCATACAGAACAGCTACTTAACAGCACGATAAAATATGAATCGGATAGAAATCGTACAAACTCGACATAGCGGAGTTTCAGTGGTGTAATAACAGAGTATAATAATATTACCTTTAACAGATTTTTTTTAAACTCTATTTACAAAACTGAAAAATACATCAATATACTAAATACTAAACACGATTTAGTATCTAGATATATATACTTATTTTCTGAAATCATAGCAAAAAAAGACTAAGAGGGGATTGATCCCCTCCCGTAAATACGCCGCTGAAGTGGATACGCGTGATATGCGCGCCCTGCACTTTTTGGGATTTTCACTTTCCCACCAGCTTGACTGAAAAGGTCGTTTTCCAACGCTCGACCGTCAATGAAAACTAAACTTTTAGCGCAGACGTGATAAAAATATTTTTAAATAAAATATGTTCATAATTTTTCAGTGGTATAATACTGCCATCGCATCTTAATGACTAAATTATAAACAATCTTCACGAAATGTGTAGTGTATTTTTAATACTTAAAACTATATTGGTTAATTAGTATAGAACTTAAATATTCATATAGGCTTCTTCAAAGTATTTTATTGAACTTAATAATAATAATATGCTAAATAATAAATAAATTATAATATATGATGGGTAAGAGTCAACATATATATATATATCTATATATAAATAAATATATTATTTAACAATCGTTTAATATCACAATTTTTAAAACTTCGAATTTTAACATTACTGAATACAGGTTTTTACATAGCTGCAGTATCTTACGTTATCATCCCTACCCGGTTAAAAAAGATCAAACAAGCTCCAGCATAATCCTGGAGGCTGGAGTCCATTGCTTTCCAGTGGAAAGTGGAAAGTTGAAAGTTTCCACATCATTTTTTTAATGAACATACTCATAATAAGTTTAAAAAAGTAAAATATAGCTAGGTATCAATAATATGATACAGTGTGATCAATAATAAATTATAAATTAGTGAATATATATGGGAGTTGTGTACAAAGATATACAATATATTATTTTTTTTATTGTGATAAGGATTGTCTTTAGTTGTTATTTATTTATGTAAATTGTATTTTATTGTATGTTATTGGTTCATAACTCATAAGTAAGTAAATTTACCTATAATAATTAATAATCAATAATTACCTATTTTCTTGATAGTCTAAGTAATTATTGTATTTTAGATTGAGTGGAGCGATGTGAGTGTATTGATTTTACAATGATGTGTGTATTGTTTGTATCTATGTATGTATAAGTATCATGACTATACTAATTTGCTATTGATGCTAGTTCGTTATCAGGTCAACAATAATTTGGAAGCACAGATAAGTCAGCTATAGTCGTAATACTGTTTATTTTATTATAATGTAATGTGTTACATTTATCATATATTCTACAATAAAATTACCGTCAATTGGAACATTTCCCCCGGGTTTATAATCGTAAAATGTATTGTTTAATTGTTAAGTATTTGATATATTCAGTATTTCTATTTGGTTATCGTTTTTATCGGTTTCATTACTGTTGATATTAGATATGTCTTTTTCTATAATATGATGTGTGTTGTAATTGTTTGATAATTGAGTCATTATAATCACAGATAATTAGTTGGATATTGTAATTTAAAAATTTAGAAAATAAAAGTTGTTTAATGTTAGACTAATTACATTTATCCAGACACGTGGATAATTCGGGTATCGCTAGTTTATAGTGTTTTAATTTGTATAATTCTTTAATTAAACTGCTTATTGCAGTTTGTATATCATTATATTAAGTTCCTGATAATAATATTGCTTAGTAATAGGATACAAAATTAAGCTATTGTTAGTTATTATTGTTATAGCGTTAACGACATTTATATTTAAATTATAAAAAGTGCCAGAAAAATTTGCCGTATTTTTACAAATTTCTGCTGCTAATCATTTATTCATTATTTCATTCTCATATTAGCTGAAATGCAATGTGCAATAGTATAATATTCTTGTAATAAAATAAAAGTATATAAGTATATAAAATAAACTTTTCAGTTTTCTTCAAAACTTTGAAGAAATAAAAAATAACTTGTAGATTTTACACATAATACACATCATAAACCAAGTAGCAATAAAATATAGTACGTTAAGTAGTTAAGTTTATTAGTTTGAACATTTTATTTCGAAATAATAACTGATTATGAAAAAACAGTATCTTGAGTTTTAAAAAAATCTCTACGCGTTAGCACGGGTTCTGTTATTAAATATATTAAACTTTTTCGTCACTGGTGTGTAGCTGTAGGTTGGTTGATGTTGAATTATGTCGATAAAGTAAAATCATATATTATGGCAGTATATGCCATCATTCATACTTATAAGATTAACAGTTGGAAGTTATTGTACTAACAAAAAAATATATGTATTAAATTGATTGCGATATTATTGTGAAAAACATTTAATTTGCGATTTAATATTTTATTTATTTGTATTCATACAATGTACAATTACATGTTTAATCGTCAATGGTAACAGAAATAATAAGTATGATGGTGTACACCTTGTGTCTTATAATTTCCATAAAGGTTATTGATTGGAAAATATTATGTTTGTTGTATGGCTCATACAGTTTCTAGTAAAAAATACTTATTTTATTTATACAAAAAAATATATGAAAACATAAATGCATAAAAAAAATAATTAATTTAATGATTTAATAAAATTTAATGAACCGATTTTGGGCCACTAAACCATGTTTAAGGGACATTAAAGCCACTCACTATTGATTCAATAAATATTAGTGATTGTTAACGCAATAAGTATGCAACCAGAAATTATTAGTAATTATTTAGGATGGGATGTTGTTAGATTTAATTTTTTTTAAGTAGTATTTTCATAATAATCATAAACTATAAAAATATCAGTCAAATTGTATGAAATACGTAGGTATAATTGCAACATAACCAAAAATTACAAAAAAAAAAAAAATCAATAAATTCTTCTTTGCGTATACCTAATAAATTGGTAAATAATTTAACAATAAAATGGATTGACAGTAAAAAAACATGCAATCGCAATAAATTGGGAATGCATTGGGCATTACGGTCAAGCGTTCGGGGCAGTTTAAATCCGTGATCGGTAGTATTGTATTTTATTGTATCGATTACGTCGTTTTTGTGTAGGTGGAGTCTTTGGCGGTAGCGGTGATGTTGTTGGTGGTTGTAGTGTAGGAGGAGATGGTGGGGGGTAGGCAGAGGCGTTGGTGTTATAGTGATGTAGCAACTCTCTTGGCTTCCGTCCGAGGCGCTTCTGACGACGGCTGATCATCGTTGTCCGTATATTCAAAGACCGGATTATAATCGACCGGTTCGCTTCGGTCCAGGCAGGTTGCAGTTGGTTCGTTACACGCTACTCGTCCTCGTAGCGTACGTTTTTTTTTATAGTTGTATAATAACTTTATTTATGTTTCACGCGTGGTGTTTTGATGTTTTCTTTTAATCACCAAAAGTGTGTTTTTTCTTTTGACATTTTTTTACATTTTTTTTTTTAAATTCTTCTGACTGTTCGCCATAACGCCCCCCCCCCCCCCGAAACAACCTCATTCTCACTTTGCACGTGACTAGGGGCGGTACGTCGATTGTCATCTGATTACTACTTGTGTTTTGACTACCATCCGGGTTGCACCGGATACTTATAGACTACTACCAACAACACAGCTAGTAAGTATGCAACAGCCACAACCCTTTAAAAAGAAAAGGAAATGTGTTACCGACCTTGGCAGACACCGGAAACGTGCTCTAAAATCAATAATCGTTAAGGATTTACCTATATATGATATCCGCTGGAATCTCGGGTACCTTACTGAATTGTGTGAACCAGTATTGTGTAAGGGAACTCCTGTAAACGGGTTTGAGTCTAGTGCAGATGTATTAAACAAAGTCATCTTTAAGGTGTTTATGTCGTACTCGGATGCTTTTCAGTTAGGATCCACATCCCATCCACTCAAAAATGTTATTCTGAAACCAGGAAATTATTTAGAAGGTCCAAAACCTCGCAGTCTTAAGAAAATGAGTGACACAAGTCTGCTTCCAAATGAATATAGTATTTACGAAGTGCATATACCTGAAAATAAAACACTTGAAGACATTAATACCGTAAAAATGATTAATTGGTTATGGGTAAATCAGCGTCATAATTATGACGCCTGGATGAAGATGATAAGAGTGATGGTCTTGACTCAACGCCAAATGCAAGTAGGTCCAATTGAAAATGACTTTGACAAAAAATGTATTTCTACAAGGGCATCAGTGAAAGCATTGATCGGTGACCGAGGCCTATGCCATGGTTTATGTGATCTTATAGTTCCGAAACTTTTAATCGACCGAAGCACAGGATTATACAATTGGCCTGGATGGACCTTGACTTTTGATACGGATGACAACAGTTCATTTCACTCGAGTTCACCCGATAATAGTGACTTCGACACGGACAGCGTCGACAGCGGACCCATCGGCGTAGCATGCAATCGCCCCCGTATAACGGGTTTTACGTCTTTTACTGAAACATCTAGTGAATCATCGAGTGAAGCTTCGAGTAAATCAAAAACTAGTAGACTGGACGTTTTTATTGGTGGCCACATCGGGAACTACTGGGATCTACGTATGCGTAAACGGTTCGATTTGTACATGCACACATCGTTTAACGAACGGCGTAATCGTGGAGCCATTCGCGAGGCGAGGCGCAAGGTGCGTCTCCAATATGACAGTGAACGTCGTTCGACGGAGCCGCTCTTCAACGCGGAAGCAAAGCGCGCTGAAGCATTGGCTGCTGAGCGTGTACGTGCCAAGTTGCGACAACAAAACGCCACACAACGAGTTAATAATAACCCCACACCAAGGGGGAAATCCATTGAACATTATTTGTATCGGTATAAACAGTTTAATCACAAATTAAAATCTCAGTTGGAGTGTTCGTGGACACGGTATTACGGTAAAAAGTGCATTCCTACATATTTAAATAATTCAGAGCACCAAAAAGATATATCGTTGAAATGTTGGGTATCACCAGTACCGTGGATTCATCAAACCGGAATAAAGTGAGTTACATTGTGTATTTACAAAAATTATTGTACTTTTAGCAATTTATTGTTTTTTAGAGTAGTAGTTGTAGTAATAGAGTAGTAAATAATTATTGTTAAGAGGTCGTCACCCCTGCATATTATCGTCCCCGTTCATGCAAAATCCAAACATTTTTCCGGTGATATAGAATTCAGTTTGAAAATATTATCTACAATATGCTATATTCAACTAAGTCCCAATATTATTTAAAGATTTAAAATATATAATTTAAAATGTCAACTAAGTCCAATCGATAGTTTCCTAAATACGCAGAACACACGTGTAGATTCAGTGCGTCATGAGTTATGACTTGTATGAGTCGTTGGTAATTCATAGAATATAATATATTTTATAGTTAAACTAATATGCAAAATTGATTAAGTCCATTTTTAATCTATAAAATAGTATTATTTTAATAATTATTGAACAGTTAAAATTAATTTGATTAGGTTTTATCATTCATTATAAACATATATAATTATATAATAAAAAATAATAAAAATTTTTATATATTCTTGATTGTAACAAAATATAGTTGTTATATTATAATAATAGTATTATTTGTATGAAAATTAATTGATTTTGTTTAATTTAAGTTGTGCCAGGTCAATAATTACATACACGCGAAACACACTAAGTCCAACTTAGTAATTTGTATTTTATCTATAGTAAGAATTATAAATTTCATAGTGTCTTATTATCTACCACCATTTATAAACAACTACTTTACCTAAAAGAAAATCAATTAAAACAAGCAAAAACAAAATTTGCTTACATTTGGCATAAATTTAAATTTCGAAAAAATTGACAAAACTGTTCTCAAAAGTCATGTGTTTGGACTTAGTGTGCATTGCATAAAGGGGGATGATATATATATATATATATTGTTTCCGCCTTCCACACGTACAACATAGCACATTTTCGTTTAAAAGTTTCAATAGTGTGATGTTTGTTTTGATATTAGAGTGAATTGACCTATTATCAAACTTTAAGGTAAGAACATTATCTGTGTTTTCAACTAGGTTTTCTACTATATTTTAATTTTTGAGTGAATTATTAGCATTTTAAAACATTAATATATTTTAACTCACTTAAAAATTAAATTACCGTAAATAACCAACGAGAAAACACGGATAATGTTATCATCTAATAGTTTGATAATAGGTCAATTCACTCTAATATAAAAACTGACTGCACACTATTGAAACTGGTTAACGAAAATTTGCTATGTATTGTACGCGTGTAAGACGGAGACAACACTTGCGGGTACCACGTCCTCTTAGGTACAAACAGTTTATTGCAAACATTTAAAAATTCTATCATACATATTTTACCATATTCTATTTATTGCTTGGTATTATTTTTGTGTTCGTTTACAGTTTAGCGTAGTAGGTACCTAAGTACGTTGCATTACCGACTATCGCGATAGTATTATAGTTCACCGACGTTTAATGGGTGTGGCATTACCGTTTGCGGAGTAGAATTTTTGAGAATAGTTTCGTCCTTTTTGTTCTATTTACAGGTATCTTAAATATTCGACTTTTTTCGATTTGTGTGTGATACTATTATTGTTCGGGGGTAAACATTTTGAAAATATAATACATGATACCTCATAAGTTGTTCATATACATACTTTTAAAAAAAATTATAAAATACATGGTCATAATATTTTAGAATAAGCAATTTAAATTTGAATTTTGACGAAATTCGTTAAAATCACTAAAATTTACAAATAATTGGACATTTGAAAATTCATAAAATGTTTTATAGAAAAAATACTTTAGGAATGCCAAATAAATAAATAAAAAGTGTCAAAACATTTTTAAAACCATACAATTTATGGGAAATGTTAATATAAACATTTGATGAAAACTTCAAGTATCTACGGTTTTTTGTTTCTTAATTAGAACAAAATAAGAAAATCGATCCATGTATAAACGTCCAGTTTTTCTATTTTTTTTTTTTTTTTGGTTTTTCCTAATTATTTAGAAAACTACTGAGAATTTTTGACTTTCAGCCCCCTAAAGTACCAACTTGATTAATTTTTTTTATCAGAAATGATATATCGAATTTTAAAATCAAAGCATATTTGATATTTCTACTATATTAGGTTTCTTCAAATAAAAAAAAAATTATTTGTAAATTCCGACCAGAAAAAATAAATATTTTTAAACCGATCTGTGAAACCGTGACTGTACGATGCAACTGTACTACACGCAAAATATAAAATAATGAAATATCTATAATGGACAATTATGTAGAAAACATAGTTCGTTATTTTGGGGATTTCGTAAAAAAAAAATAATATAGAAGTGATTTAATTTGATTGATTTCAAATTTTTATTTTAGAATTTTAGATGGTTATATTTTACTCGTCTTTATCATTATAATCATAACTATTTTTACGATTTTTAATAATTATTGACTTAATATGTGAAATATAAATTTATTTAAATACTTATGATTAATCTATGTTATGACTCATATTATTATTAATATGAATAATATTAAACATTCACAAATTTGTATAATAAATTATTAAAAGTAAATAATAAATATTGTATTCTATTTAAACCTATTATAATATTTTATTTGATGATACATTATGATTGCCCCTCCTATCAATAGGGCATGCGCCTATAGGTACGCCCGTTTAAATATACAAATAATTTATAAATAAATATTAAAAACTACTTTTTAGAAAATACACGTTTTGATTCAAAAATACAAAACAAAAAACTTTAAACTTTTTAACTTCTTTAAGTAATGAGAACTTCTTACTTATAGGTAGGATGTGTTTATTAATAAAAAAAAAAATTTTCGGGTGTAATTTACATATTGTATTTTTTACCTGTAGTTTTTTTATTAGGAATTTACATGTATCTTATTTTACCAGTACTTCATTTTGTGCGGAATTTGCATGCGCCCGTATACCTAATTGATATTTTTTTTCTGTATTTGTTCATTAAAACGACCTCAAGATCTTTGTCAACGCACAAGTGGGTAGAAGGGATATCATATGATCTATCTATCTATCTATCATGTGCGGTCTTCACTCACAGTAGAGTGAGACCTAGTTGGAAACCTGATGACGATATTTGACGACAGCACGGGAAAATGGTGTGCGTAGAACCACACAAATGTTTTGCACTTTACTACGAATCTAACCGATGACTGTGTCAGTCGTAGTCAACTGCGTTACCACCACGCCATTCCGGCTCTACAAATGTTAAATATTTATATTTTTTAAACTTTTAATGCATTTTTCTTAAAAGGGTAGAGTTAGTGTAGCGCATGGATGTAGGGTTTGACTTTGTATTATTTTAGGTAAGGGTTAAAGTTTTAGTTTCAAACCTCATTGTACTCAAACTATCATTTTAAAATATGAATCTGCGTGATTCCCATAGCATATGTATTTTCAAAAAGTGATATCATATATAACGTAAAAGTATATTTCAACACACATTTAATTAATAAGTATATAATATCAGTATACTAACGTGTTTATGTATTTTTGTTCCATATCAGTGGTGGATTTGCTGCGGTTAGTATGGCCATACGTCAAATGAGATTGATCGAAGTAATTCTGGGAGAGATGGAAGGAAGAAATTCAGACGAGCTGAAAGATATGTTGCGACAATTATCTCCAAACGGAGATGTATACTTAAATTCACTCAAAAATAGGTGTGATAATTTTGGTGTTAACAGTTTATTAGAATTGAACAATTCGACGATGTTGCATTTAATATCTATTATGAGAGAAGACAAGGTAACAAATTGGGGAGAAATATTTAGTGGTGACGTTTTAGCGCACGTGGCAATTGTTGCTAACTTTTATAACACACGGTTTAATATTCGTTATGTGAGACAAGATATATTGGCCAACTACAAAAATGATGAAAGTCCTGAATCAGAACCATTGACAAGAGATTCCCCATTGTCTATTGTGCAGCGTTTAGTACGTGGCCACTTAATCGCTGTTTGGTAAGTTTCTTATTCAATAATATAACCGATAAGATATATTAACTGTGTTCATAGTCATAAGCTGGATGTAGATAGTGACTTTGAGATCAACTAAAAATGATAAAATAAACATTATACAGACAAAAAGAAATAAATTAAATAAAACTTATAATATTAAGAGATCGCTAAACCTGCATTCTTTGTCTCCGATTTACAAATGCAGAACATAGCAAAAAAAATGTGAGCAAGTGGGTGTCACTCTGCTGTACAGTAGGTTAGACATGGGTCACTGTAATCGATGACATCAAATTTGAATTCAATGATAACAATATCATTATATACGAAGAACGATTCTCAGCGAAGACGGTCAGTCAGTCTATGATATTGCTAAGTATATTTAATGATATTATTGTAAATAAAGTAGTTTATTTACCTATTTACGTGAAACCTTGTTTTAAATGTTCAACCCTTAACTATAAAAGTTGAACATTTTATTAATTGTTAACTACAAAATATTTTTTAATTTGATAATTTTATTAAAGTTTGAACTTTAAATGGTTATAAAAAATAGTTGTGCATATGTATTTTTAATATTTTCAACTACTAAAATAACACTATATTAGGACTCTAGTATTATGTTTTTACGCTTTTTGACCCAAAATATATTTTATTAACAATTATATAAAAAAAAAAATAAACAAATTGAAAAATAAAAATGTCCGTAAACAGTTCAAAACGAGTCAAAATATTTTGAAAATGTTATCAAGTATAGGAATTCATAAATTATACATTGGTGTAAATTTGAAGTAACTAGGTATAGTTATTCTTTTTTGAACTACAAAAAATTAAGAAAATCGCTACAGGAGTAATCAGGAAATTAATAATATGCAATGTTGTAAAAATTTAAATTTTAAACGCTCATAAAAATTTTGATTTGACTTTCCAGTAGACATTTTTGCTTTGATTAAGGTAGAAAAACTTATGCGTTTTGAGGAATTTTGTATTAAATTGTCAAATTTGGATTTAATAAGAAAATTTTTTATGAATTTCTAACTCAAAATAATTTGCACATATTTGTGATTTTAACGCCTTTTGTCAAAGTTCAAATTTTAAATGCTTATAAAACAAAATTTTTAATATGTATTTTGAATATTTTTCAACTGTTATTATAACAATATATTAGAAGCCTTGCATTAAATTTTCAACCTTTTTTACCCAACAAATACAATTTTATTGATATTTATTGTAAAAAAAACTAAGCAAATTGGAAACTGATTATGTCCGTTAACAGTTCAGAACAAGTCAAAATATTTTAAAAGTTGTGTGGTGCTAATATAAAAATTTAGTGAACATTTCGTGTATTTACGGTTATTATTTTATTTAGTCGCACCAAAAACCGAAATCAATTTTATCAAAACCAGAATTTGCCTAAAAAATTACTGTTTTTCCTTATTTTTTCACCGGCACTTTTGAAAAGTACTGGGAATATTTTACTTTTGACCCCCGAAAATTCCAACTAGATTATCTTTCCTATCAGAAAAAATTATGTCGAAGAAAGTCTAAGCATTTTTACTGTCCTAAAAAGTGAAGACAGACACACAAAAAAAAAATCAAAAAATAACATACATCGTGGTAAAATCAATACATTTATCGCTCTGCTCAGAATCAAAAACATGTAAAAAATAAATATTAGACAGTATCTGTGTAGCACACATCAGTCGGTATTTCCTCGTCAGTTTAATATTAGAGTGAATTGATCTAGTATCAAATTTAAAATCAAGAATATTATTTAGTGAATCGTTGATATAACCTATATATAGTATATTATATACCTAGGTTTTTTATACTTCAGTTTTAAAGCTAATTACGATTTATGAACATATTAAGATGTACACAAAATTTACCATTTTAAAAAGCTCATTATTTACTTTAAAATTAGAGTATTAACAAATCTATGAGATTCACTAAATAATATTCTTACTTCTAATTTCTAAATTGTATAATCAATCAATTCACTTTAATATTAAATATTATAACAGAGTTAATGTATTATTCAGAACGTAAAATTTTCTAGTTATGCTTTTGTAATACGGAGACAACGCATGTAATGGTTAATTTTTAAGGAACTTCTTACTTAATAATAGAATACTATTTTTAAATCTCGTGATTTTGATTTTTATACATTACAACTGCATTTTTAAATGATGCGTATCAGTCAGTAAAAATACTATTTATACACTTTAAGTAATAGTTGATATTAACGTAATTATTAATAATTTATTTAACATATTGTCAATTCTGTCTATTTATTGTTATTAAATCCTGATTTATTATGTAAAAAAGTTAAATCTTAGAGTAGTTATGCTAATATTATATCTTATTTTAAGTCACGTTATGATTATTTTTATGAATCAGTATTGGTTTACTGAAATAAATAATAAAATAAATAATAATATAATAATATAATAATATAATTATAATAATATTACAAAATATAAATAGACTACATAAAATATAACTTTTTCATTTTATGTATTGTGTATAATGTATACTTACATTTTTTATAGTAATCCTATATTTTATATTCAATTATTTTATAATTTTAAAATAAATCCATATTATACATTTCAAAACTTCTCGTGACCCACAAAAAATGACAGACAGTTTGGGAACCTATATGGTCCAAAATCCAAATGGTTAATTTTGCGGTCTTTTAATTATTTTAACCAAGTATTTTGATGAGTGAGGAACTTCGCACAAGAAGTATAGGTTGACATTTTAGTTTGTCCATAGAAAATAATATAGGTATACTAATATTGTATAGAAAAATTCAGGCTTCGGAATGAATTCCGAACACTGATGTTTTTATTACTTATTTAACTGGACTAAATATGATATCGTATTAAATACTGCCGTGTGCATATTATTATAATATGATAAATTCATGGACTAAATAGTAGATAAGTAAATCATATTCCTGTTGGAACATCACAGTTAGAGACTAGAGTCTTAGAGAGCCACCGTTATATGGCTACATTGGGGTATGCACATACGTTTATCTGTGCCCTATAGGTTCGTCGGTATTAATTATTATTGATTTATTATTATATAAAATATGCCTATACGATACACAAAGTAATTATAATGATTCCTATTGTATGATGATTCTATTGTCTTCGGTATGTTTCAGTTTTGACGCCGATGAAAAAAAAAGACCAACGACCAACGGCGGCCGTTCCGCATATTGGACCTTGCTGTGCGGCGTCATTGTGGGATTACCGTCAAAGAAACCGACCAAGGAGCCATTACCAGTGAAAAAGTTTGATCGCAAAGACATGCAGTTGGCTTACACGTACCACTACGAGCCCGATACTCACTTGTTAACGCCAGTGGGATTCGTCTGCCCGGAGACGGACGAGCCGGTGGACATTGAAACGATAAAGAAACGAGCTGAACACATAGCCGATGAACCAAACGACAACAGCGATACACATTGCATAAACTGTAAAATAGGACGCCAGAAGTGCCAGAAGTGTATGATCGAGTACGTTGACAAGAAACTTGACCTTGAACGGGACGCGGACAGCGTATGGGTGGTGGCCCGGCATTGCGACGAGTACGTGGTTTGGACACTCCGGGAACTTGCCAAAAGCAATAGGCAGCTACGCACGCCTGGTAAGGAAATACTGAAAACTATCCCTCAACAAAGGAAGGATGAATGGATAATTAGAGATGAGCTGATTGGTCGGTGCAGGCCGAGTCCTGGTGAGTCGCTCAAGTCGATCAATTCCGCGTACGGTCAACAGGAACGTGAACGACTGAACATGGAAAAGCGCAATAACCGCGACGTGTGCACCATGGTGGTCGAACAGATGGAGTCGTTGAGTCACCAACACCCGGATCTCCTCCCGTCCGAGTTGGTCGAATTGCTGGACCTGTCCATGTACACTAATGATTTGGCCGAACTGTGGAAGTCTGCGGCAACGGTAGCTTACGAAACCCCAGTCAAATTCCCACGGACTGAACCAGAAATGCCGCATCAAATGCCGGTAGCACCACCCCCGTACCGAATACCCACACCACCGACACCAGTGACACCACCCACGCACACAGGGTCACCTAGCACACATTGTCCGTACCTTCTTCACAGTGGCCCTAACTTCGACATTTGCTTAGCTAGGCAGTACGTGTGCTTTGAGCCGTTAGAGGGTTGTTATCAAAATAATGGCATGGACTCAATTCCCGATGTAAACAATATAAATGATACAGTGAGTATTACTTGTATTCGATTAATTATTATTATTGATTTTCAAATTCGGGATGACCTATATATAGGCTACAGCCAATGAATAATATAAATGTACAGAATTACAGAGCTGAATCGAGTTTTAAGAACTGAAATATTTTGCAATACATTTTAAATAATAATAATAATAAAAAGTGGGTAAGTGGATATCTCTCTGCTGTAGGTTACAACTGGGTCACTGTAATCCAGTTCTAACCTACAGGATGGTGTTAAATTTGAATTAAATAATATAAAATTGTTGTATACGAAAATGGAAAAACAATTCTAAGCAAAGACTGCCATTATATAATGTAATTTATATTTGATGATGTTATTATTGTGATTAAAGTAATTTATTTTACTATTAATCATTAGTATACAACAGTAAGTTAAATGTCATTGTGTCTATAAAATAGAATAATATACTCTAAAAGTTTCATAATATATCCACGAATAATATTTTGAATTAACTAAAATCATTATTCTTGGTTTTAATACACAATTTCGTCAAATTTGAACATAAAAAGTCTGTAGAAAATAACTGTGTTTATATATTTTTTAGAAAATTTGGTTACAGTATGAATTATTTATGAGAATCCTTGTTTTAAATGATCAATCAATAGCTATACAAAGTGAACATTTTATAATTTTTTAACTACAATAAAATTGAATATTTTCGATATTTTGATAAATATTGTCTATTATTGTTTAAATACTTATAAAAAGAATTGTGTTTTATAATTTTATAATGAATAGAAAATGATAAAATAAAAATTTGATGAATATTTAAAGTACTTACAGTTAATAGTTTTTGAATAACGACAAAACAAGAACATGCATTTCCAACTTGAAATAATTTGCCAATTTTAGTAATTTTTCAAATATTTAACTTAAGACGCTCATAAAAAACGTTTGTGGATTTACCTTCTACTTTTTTTTTTAATTTCCAATTAAAACAACTTATAAGGAATATTGTATTATATTTTTAAGTATTTTTACCGTACTTATAATCATCAATAATTAAAAAAACTCGAAATTTTCTTATGCCTATAAATAGCTAAAAATAATCGCAATATTTTCAAAAATTCAACGGTGTATAAAAATTTCTAATATTAAAATTTAAGTAAAATTTCATGTCTCTACGTTTATGTTTTTTTAAAGTTAAACAAAAACTAAAACTCAAAAACTAGTTTTGCATGAAAATCTCAGTTTTTTAATAATTTTTTGAAGAAGCTTCCTGTGTTTCCTGTCGCTTTTGAAAATTATTGGTACTTAGATGTAATTGTTTACTTTCGACGCCCCAAATTACAAAAGAAGCATTTTAACTGACCCAAAAGATGATGAAAAAAAACACAAGTCATCGTTCAATCAATACATTCATCGCTCCGCTCAGAACCTAAAAATAATAATAATTAGGTACATTTTCTATTATTTTACATAATATTAACAATTTCATATTATACCGAGTAATTCTCCATTTACCAAGCATGCTCACTCCCGTTTTTTCCTTTAATATTCAATTTTATTTTGTTTTTGTTTTTTTTAACATAATTGAATTATTCGTGTTGTTTCGAGGATTATAAGTTATAATAAATTAATAAACAATTTTATTATTGAAGCTGATATTTAAAATTTAAAATGTTTTATTTGTACATTACCTATTAATTATTTTTGTACATTATCGTCTCTTGCAGAGAAAATGTGAGAGCTGAGATTGTAATTGACTGAAAAATGGTCAATTTTATTTGACAACGAAGGTTTTTAGTTTTTATTACAAGTTTTTAATTTTAAAATGAGTGAAAAGTGGATAAGACTAAGCGATGCCATTATAAAAAAGAGGCACGCGAATACTTTTTCATTGTGATAGATAACAGTCATGTAAATGGCAACATTTTAAAATCCTTCATATTCATTTACACAACATCGGTCACATAATAATTAATAACACTGTTTGACACCAACATTAAAATACGTAATATTGTATTCTATGAGCCATTAATTCTTTGTTAATTGGATTTACGAATTATTGTATATCCCGAATAATATTTAAAGTAACGGCTGATTTGCAGGTTGGCACTTCATATAATATTTTTATAATATTATCCCATAAAAAATTTGTTGTAGAAACACTAAAAACTTTGGTAGAAAAAGTTATTGTAAAGCAGAAATATGATAATTTATACATTGTTGTAAAATAGTTTTTACACGTGACAAAATCCATTGAACTGGCTGGAATTTATAAATTATGATTTATGTTTCAAATTAACCAATTTTTAACAGAAATTGATTTTTAATGCAATAATAGACCAATCAAAGACACAAATTAAAATCTATCATACATCCTTTGTTGGGTTTATTTTATGATCCACAAACCCCAATATTGTGCACTCAAATCTCATGACAACCATACCAATAGCGAATTTTTTATTGGAATTTTTCATTAAATTCAGCACAGTTGCTCACAATTTTAAAAATTTAAGAAATTACATAAAAATATTATCATGTTAATAATATGCTAATAAATTAAGTATTATAATTTGCATAGGTAGTCTAAATATTTTTTCAATAAAACAATGGCAAACATACTTCAGTCACAATTTGTAGGTAATAAATAGTAATATAATATATAATTTAATCACTAACCACCGAAAGGTGATAAGCCCACTTTTTTAATTGTTTAGGAGAGATGAAAAGTATGTCATGGGCGTTTTTGTTGTAAACTATTATTGTCGAGACTATTTTTAAATATCGAGACACGGATTTGTCTGTTTTCTGCTGCTAAACAATAAAAAATCACAATAAAATCAAAATCGATAGACTTCTTATTTTTTCTACAGATATACATATATACATATACAACTAAATACGAGATACATTATAAAGAACTAAAATAGTTTATTTTTCTGTTCTTTTTTTTTTTGCAACCGTGAAGTTGGTTATGCCAGTCCAGTTCCATTTTTCGATCGAAGGCAAGTTGGCAAATTGGGTTCGAAAAGAGCAGCGGTCTCAGAGGATCGACGCCAAAAATCGTGCCTCAACATCGGCCACGTTCACTGGATAAGCTGTCCAGTGGCCGGTTGCGGCCGTCGACGGCGGTGACGGTTAGGTAAAGGTTTCGGCAGGACGGAAAACGGGGCGAGCCCGCCTTCGTTTCGCCGCAAAACCAAATAGCGCGCGAGTCTATCCAAACCCACAGCCGCCTGCATCAACTTCCACCGTCTCAGCCACCAACGGTGCCGCGGGCGCATGCGCCCAAACAACTACCACCCTCAACCCACATATTTTGCGATCCAGCATGCCACCGTAGCGCAACATTCTGCAGATATCAACACTACTCCCGTCACGCAATTCTAATCTCGACGCGAATCGCGCCACACTTGCCATTCACGCAATTCGCATCTCGAAAACAGTCGCCCCGCACTTGCTATTCACGCATTCATAATTTCAACGTGAATCGCACCACACACATACCTTTCCAAATACAATAATTCCGCACCAATAATTCTCATCTCTACGTTAATTACGTCACAAATTCCATCACACTCGTAACCCCCCGAATCCGCTGTAATATACACATCGCTTGCGCTCGTCGTAATATATATCAATCTATTAATTTTTACTCGATCACTGAACTGTGCCAAAATGGAGAACACTCCGAACACGAACCAAACAATCGAATCGGACTCGGCCAGACGGGCCAGACAGGCCAGACAGGCCAGACAGGCCAGACGGGCCAGACGCAATCGACTACAAATCACCACCTGGGCCGATGTCGTGGACGAACAAGGACCGCTGATAACCCTCAAGACGACCATCCTGTCGTTCGTCATAATGGTCGTGTTCTTAACACCAATTTTGGTTAGCTATTACATGACAATATACATTTTCATCTCCGAATTGAAATTATTTTACAAACTTTTCACCTACCTAACGCTGCCCAATTTTCCTCATTCCATAGTGGCTTGTTGCGTATCATACCTTAAAACATTCTTCGTGATTGCCCTTGTATTGTTTATCATTGTCATATGGCGAAAGACGTATATCAGTATTCAAGTAATCATTGAACTCATGCATAATGGTGAAATATTTTTGTTGTAATATATTATTATCATAACATTTTAATTCCGTATTTCGGTATTAGTTATAATGTAGACGTAGTTATGAAGCAAATCCTTGATTGACCGTTATGTAACTCTAACTCAACGCTAACCATTAGGGTTTTCTGCACCAATTAAAAGCTTTCGATCAGGGGTCGCTATTACTCTTGTAGAAGTATTTAAAATATTATTCGATAGTTTTTAGTAGTCGTGACATTTTTATTATTCATTTAGAATTTAATATCATTGAGATAATATTTTTCTGGAAAAGTTTATTAGTTGTCCAATAATAGTCTTTACAAAAATCCAAATTTAAGTTTATAAATTAACTGCAATAATAATGAAGATTACAGAACTTTATAAGCTATTAATTAAACCTGGTGACCCTCTAATTTTAAATTATTACAAAATGGTAAATTATCACACTTAGTTATTACTTATCAACAATGCCTGCGTAAAAGCGGTGTTATAATTTTAACAACTTATTTAGGTATACATAATAATATATTACAATTTATTATTTACCGTTTTTTTCAATAATATTTTGTCCGTATTTGATCTGGCCCATTATATTTGAATACAATTTAAAGTACCTTACAGGTACTTGATTTATTGAAATTTTTAATACATTTTTTAAATCATTATGTTTATATTACACAAATATTTATAAAATAAAAGTTATTCTTAAGTTTATATTATATACAAATTACTTGTTTAAGTTTCATAATAATAAATATGTATTCATTTTACTTTTATCATTATATCCGAAAAACAAATATTAGGCAAGTACTCAACGTAACGATTTATTTAATTCGTTGATGTCACGTGAAGTCCGCACAAATAATATTTTACTACAAAATAATTTAAGACTTTAACTAGTTAAACAATACTTTTTTATATGAAAAATGTGATCAAAACTTTAAATTATTGCCTAAATGGTACAAAATTTACTAATTAATAATTTATGATTTTATACAAATTATACCTATGAATAATAATATTATGTTTTTATCAGAAAAATGTGTTCAAAACTAAATGTCAATATTTCGTAACTGTATACTTAAATGTATAACATTATACGTGTAATTATATAATATTATAATCAATAAACGTTCTGATTGAATAAGAATGCTTTTTTTTAATATACGCCTATTATGCGTATGTCAAACCTCAATATAAATAATATATAATAGTACCTAGCTAATGTGTTTACGTTTTCACAGTGGAAAATAATTATATAATATATTGTTCACATCGTGTGATCCATGTTCTATGGTAGTTGAAAATAATGGCTGTGGAAGATAATACTCGACAAAAGGTTGGTGGTCGACGGACAAAAATACTAAATCGTTTTCGATTTTTGTGGTATTATAGCCATACATAGGTATGATCAACGGGCGGCGACGACTGTCGATAATATTAATAAGGTGTAGTGACTGTAGTCGTCATAATTAAAATTATAGAACTTACATTTTAGATAATAATAATTGAGTATAATTTTGGATAATAAACAATAAAATATTATTATAATATAGACAATAATATTTATATTTAGAATTATACTAATAAAATCCTCATTATACATTATACAAATATCTACAAGCCGTTGGAACTAGCGTGTATATGATAATGATAAAGATAAGTATTATATACAATTTACATAAATCTGTTAAATGTAATATATATAAAAAAGCGGGTAAGTGAAAGTCACTCTGCTGTACAGTAGGTTACAAGTGGGTCAATGTATAATGGATTGTATTAAACTTGAATTCAATGATATAACATCATTGTATAAGAAAAACGATTCTGAGCGGAGACGGTTTGTCAGTCTGGATTTTTTATATTGTTATTATTTATTATAGTCTGTAAGTTGAATTAATATTATAATATTATTATTTTTTATTCTTTGTTATGGTGATAAACAAAGCGTTAGAAATTAAAATCCCATTTTTAGCGGTGTTTTGTAATTTCTCGGTAGTTTTTCACGTGGCATTAAGTAACTATTGAGAAAATCAAAAATTGACCTGTTTAAAGTATCATCTTGATCCAATTTGCTAAAAGACGAGGTACTATATGTTGAAATCGAAGCACTCTTTCTGGTAGAAATTTAATAAAAAAAAATAAATAAATACCACTGTAAAACCACTAGCTTCCTCGCTCCGCTCAGAATCTAAAAAATATATTATAATACTTATTATAATAGGTATTTCTTATCCATATCAATTGATAAATCGGTTATTTTGTTAATTTAATTTAATTAATTGTATAATATAGGTACCTACTATTTTAGTAACCCACATTCAAATATTATTTAACAGACGTGAATTAATGGGATAATGAGGAATTTAAAATAAACATTTTTGTGACAAATTTACTAAGATGAAAGGACGTGACAACACTGTACCTGAAGCGGTCTCCTTCTTACAATCGTATAACTATATAACATGGTAAATTTACTTTCATCAAAAATCTATTTTGTTTTGTTAGTTTAAATATTGAAGTTATCCGATCCAGTGCAACCCCTAACGGCACCCTTATCAATTATCGTCCAGAGGTATATTTAGACACAGCCCTTATAGTGCGGTTTAGGCGATGAAATTTTGGGGGCGACAAATTTAATCATATTTTCTTACTATATTACAAAAAGTATTTTATTTTTTTGATAAAATCAAATTTTACAAGTTTTTTCAATTAGAACTACAATTGTTTATATTATACAAATTATATAATTTGAGATTGCAAGTTAAACGATAGCGTCTGTTGGCTCAAAATTGAACAGCTACATTATAATATATCTGTACACATTACACATATTATACGCAATACGGGCGTTGGTACGGCTCATTAAGGTGAGGTTTCATTTCTGCAGCCGACTGCATGAGGTGTACGTAGATAAATTTATAGAGCCGGTTCGTTCATACTACGTGACGCGTGCGGTCGACTGCAGTGACTGCTGCTAGGACCAGTAAAATAGGAAAAACGTAAATTGCGCCCAACGAAGGGAAAAAATTGTAAATTGTATTTTCAGGTATAAATTTCTATTTAGTAAATTGCGCCCGGTATTTTTCAGGTACAAATAAGTATGTAGTGAATTGCGTCCAATAGAAATATTATTTTTATGAGTGATTTAGCTTTACCAGAGGACACCACGAGACGGTGACTATCACTATTCTCCAAAATGGATTTTTTTGTTTGCTTGAAATTTTTTTTTTTTTTTTTTCAAATAAGATGTTCCTAGCCTTGGCTATCTACATCTATTGATGATTGCAATGGTACAATTTTTAGCAATTTTAACTTGATAATTATTTAGAATAATAAAAATAGAATAATCAGTAAGATATAAATTACTAACTAATATATACTATATGTACAATATTGAGTATAATAATAATAATAACATTGGTAGTAGTTACGCTGACCGTAGCTGACTATAATTAAGTAACAGTGACTGATACAATAATAAATATATAAAAGTATAATATAATATAATATAGAATAATATAGAGTAATATATACAAGTTAACTCATATATTAGCTAATGTATATTGTGTATAGTTGTTAAACCAGAAGGTCATGCGGACGTCCACGTTTTAATCTACGTTGAGGCAGATGTACATGGAGGTTATAGTGAAGTGAGCCAGAAGAGTTGAGCAGAGAGGTATGGAAGTTTTTTGAAGACGTTTTTATGTGGTCTACGATTTCCTGGACCTGAAGATCTTTATGTAGGTTTACGTTCCTTATAAACCAAGGTGCGTTTGCGATAATATGTAGCACTTTATTTTGAAAAATTTGAATTTTTCTGATGTGAGTGGTCGCGCATTTCCCCCAGACCGGACATGCGTAAGTGAGTATTGGACGTAAGATTTGCTTGTATATAAGAAGAGAGCATTTTTTCTGTATTGAAGATTTTTTATTGAGGATAGGGTATAACATAGAAAGGCGCTGATAAGCCTGTTGTAGTTTGGATGAGATATGGGGCTGTCAAGTTAGCCATTTATCCAATATCAAGCCAAGATACTTCACTGACGAATTCCAAGGTATATTTACATTGTTAAAAATTAGTTGTGCAGGGGGGTGGTAAGGACGGAGACTGAAAATAACACCTATGCTTTTTGACGCATTTATTTGGATACGCCATTTATTACACCAATAAGATATTGTATTGAGATGTACTTGTAGATTTGTAGCTACTGCTTCTATGTTACGTGATTCGGTGAAAATTGTAGTATCATCTGCAAAGAGGGCGATGTTCGTACGAGGTGACTGAGGGATATCATATAAGTAGATGTTGAAAAGTATGGGACCAAGCTTAGAGCCCTGAGGTACACCAGCAGATATAGGCATAAGATCAGAGGTGTTATCATTTATTTTAACAGCAAACTGCCTGTTAAGTAGAAATGAGTTTATAATATTGAACAAGTAAGATGGAGTATTTATGGATTTTAGTTTAAACAGCAGGCCCTCGTGCCAGACTTTGTCAAATGCTTTTGATATATCTATAAAAACAGCTCCGGTATGACAATGTTTTTCAAATGCGGTATTGATATGTTCAGTTATTCTAAATAATTGTTGAACCGTAGAATGATTAGATCTAAACCCGAATTGGAATTTTGGTATGAGGTCTGTGGCATTTAAATAGAACAAAAGTCTGGTGTGAATTATTTTTTCAAACAGTTTTGAAATTGAAGATAAGAGACTGATTGGTCTATAACTGTCAGGGTTAGATTTGTCCTTCCCTGGTTTGTTTATTAGTATTATGGTTGCAACTTTCCATTTGGATGGAAAGTAACCATGTCGCAATAATGAGTTAAATAATGTAGCCATAAACACTAGACCTTTCGGTGGTAATTTTTTTAGCATAAGGTTTGTAATTTTGTCGTTACCCGGTGATTTTTTGTTCGGAAGATTTTTAATAATTTGTTTGATTTCATTTGGCGTTACGTAATTAATGGAATTTTGAACTTCATAATTTGGTAGATCTAAAGTGTGTTTTACTCTTTGTTCGTTGCTTGGATTACAGATATGGTTGGGATAAATAAATAAATGAGTTCATAAAAATCGAAAAACTAATTTCTTTAAGGTGTCTTAAATATTTTTTGTTAGGTTAATATATGCAGTAAATAATAATAAAAATGTTAATAATACAAAATCAGGTAAATTATATAATTTAGAGTTAATGGTTAGGTTAGGTTTATGCTTATTAGTAATACAATTATAAGTTATTTGTAACCACAACAGGGACTGGAACCTTGACAATTTTCCGGTTCCGGTCCCTGTTCGGTTCCCAAAAAAACTAAAATTAAGGTTTCGGTTTCTTTTCGGTACTTAAAAAATAAAAAAATAGTTTTGGTATTATATACTTATGCAAAAAAAAAATTGTAAAGTAAAAGTGTCGGTTCCGGTAAGGTTCCGGTTTTTAAATAAATTTAAATAAGGGTTTTGGTGAGATTTTGGTTCCCAATATTCAAAGGGATCTGGTTCCTAAACTGGTTCTTTTCGGTAAGGTTCCAGTCCTTGAACCCTAATTTTCCGTGCTGCCGAGGGCCTTTATATTTTATAGTAAAAAAAAAAAATTAGAAGTTATATACTGAGACATAATTTTCACGTATTCACCAATCAATGAATAACAGTATTAAAAATTGATATAATAGATATCGATGAATTTAAGGTTAGCTAGATACTACGGGTACCTATTTTAGAAACCAAAAAATCCAGGGCAATTTACTATATACTTACCAATTTTAGAACCAAAAAATCCCGGGCGCACTTAAATATAGTATTTTACTACAGTTTACAAAAGCCGTAAAATACAGTCAACTGCAGCGATCAACTATATTATTGTCCTGTAGTAAAACTAAAAATAAAAAATAAGTATGAAAATGAGGGGGATTTATGCCTTTACCCTTCCCTATAAATAAATCAGTATGTATTTTAGTTATTAGTTAGTAATAGATAAGATTCAAATATACACATGGAAATAAAATAACTATAATAATATAGTTAAACCAATTATAGTAAATATAACTATTTAATAGGTAAAATAACTAAAATGATTTACTTATTATTATTTATTGCAATATAAATATTAAATATAGTTATTAGTTATGGTAATGTCTACTTTATTTTATAGTTAATGCAGTTTTTAATGTTTGAATTAACTAAAAAATATAGTTAAAATAGCATATTTCTGTTCGAATAACTATAATAACTTGACTATCATATTTTAGTAAATCTGATTAACCTTATAGTTATCTCTACAGAAATTATAATGTACAGTCAATTTTACTATTTTTATAGTACAAAAAACGGTTTTATTTTTTCCGTGTAACAAAAAAAGCATAGGTACATAAAACAGTATTAAAAAAACAGAGGGGGAAGACACTATTCCCCACTCATTGGAATATGTGAGGGGGCAGTTTCCCCCTCCTTTCTCCACCAGATTATGCCTATGAAACTGTAGATACGAATAAAATCATGTTTAAAATAATTTGTGAAAGTGCAATGAATCAGCTGGTATGCCAAATTTATAATATTTTTATTTAAACACCTTTTTTGAACCAGAGTGTAGTTTAACCATTACCTTGTTTCTACCCAAGTGCAGTTCGGCTATTACTTTTTTTTAAATCAATTGCAATTTGACCGTACTCAAACACACCACTCCACTTATTGTTTATTGGTCCCATACGGTTCCCGCCAAAAAGGTTTCACGAAAACGTAAATTTTCAAACAGTCATGGTATACGACAGGGATGGGCAACTCAATGCTACTAGAGGGCCAATTTTGAATGTGTGAAAATCTAGCAGGCCAGAGAACATAGAAAGCAAAAAAAAAACCTAATGTTAACTATACCTCTATAAATAATATAATATAATTAACATTTAATAGTTCAATACTAGTTAAGAATTTATACCTACATTTTAAGATAAACATTATATCGAATTTCATAATTTTATAAATATAATAAAATAAAATACAGAAAAATCTTAACATTTTATACTTTTATAAACTAAATTGAAATGTAGCACGGGCCAGTGAAAAATGATACGCGGGCCGCCAGTTAGCCATCCCTGGTATACGACAACAAGGATATTTCTAATTTACTATGCACATAAAATTTAAAAAAAAACACCAACACGATTTAATTTTATATTTGTAGTAGGTACATTGTATATAACGGTAAAATAATACCTATAATGTTCTCCCAACGGAAGTTTTTCAATATTTCAGTTTTATTGAGTTATAAGTATCTATATATGCAAAATATAACATTCAAAAAATATTATCTGATGATATTATATAGTCTACAATTTTTTTTTAATTCCAGACAAATTACATGATTTTTAAAAATAAAACTACTATGTATTCCGTTTTATGTGTTTCATATTATACACTTATAATATTAAAGCTAAACAAATTAAATTCATAAAAGGTTATTCAAAATCTTGGAAAAAAATTCAAATTTTTGATTCTAAAATATCAGTATATTATAATGTTTAATACTTCTGTTTTAATCTGATATACATTTTAAAACCATATTTAGTGAAAATATAATACGATAGACGAAAATACTTAATTGCTTAATACTTTCATAAACAGTCATAAGCACTCGTGGCGTGCTGACGACGTATAAAGAGTGAAATGAGTTACGTGAAGTTCCCCCCCCCCCACTTTGTCGTATCAACCTTGAACCTTCACCAATATTTTGGAACTTATTTGGAACTAATTGGATCCTTGTTTTCGAATTTGGAACCTCATACTTTTCCTGGGAAAATTATTTTTCTGTTGGTGGGGCCAACTTCACGTAGCTCCCCCCCCCCCGCTTTGTCATATCATTTTCAAATCTTCACCAATATTTTGGAACTTATTTGGAACTAATTGGAACATTGTTTTCAAAATTTGGAACCTCATACTTTTCCTGGAAAAATTATTTTTCTGTTCCGGGGGGGGGGGGGTCCAACCCTCATTTTATATCGTATCAACCTCGATCTTTCACAATTATTTTGGAATTTATTTGGAAATAAGTTGGCTTATTGAAACCTTCATTCCCAAATTTGAAACTCATACTTTTCATGGAAGGTCAAATTATGAATAATAACTTCGTGTAATATTATATATTATGTAAAAATCTAATATAAATTACCTATTGCTTTAGGTATTTTACCTATTTACCCATCCATCAGCCATTATTTTATATCTTATACCCCCTAATAAACTCAATACACACTATTCTAAAATCAATGTTAAAACTAAAAAATAAATATAGTAATAATAATATTAATAATAATAATTGTGTATAATATAAACGCTTGCTGTAATGCGATGGTATTACACGATATTACAAGTTGCACATCATCATTATAATATAATAACATGACGTATAGTTATTATAAATCACATTATTAACGATTTCTTTATGTTGTCATATAATTCGCATGCTATTTTTAGTACAATACATCCAGGCCGCTGGACAAGCCGATAACAGTGATATTTTTTATCAATTGGGTTTTTAATGGTTCAATACACATATTACGGTATTATATATATATTTTCAATATCGTGTTATTTGTTGTATTACTATAATTTACAAGACGGATAATATCGATTCATTTGCTAATGTAGAGAGGCAGACGCTTATTAATGAATTGTTTTATCATTAACAATCTAGGTTTTAAATTATATGATTTTTTTTTTTTAATGAGAAATATAAAGGTAAGTTATTTATTATACCTAGTCTAAGTTATGAACTTGTAAATACTAAGTTGATTAAAATAATGATAATTATAATACAAATAATTATAAAGTTCAATCTGAAATTTTATAAATAACAATTAATAATTTGAATAGGTAGGTACTGTGTAACAATAAATGAATGAAAGAACATAGTTATGATAAATTAATAATAACTTGTATTCATAAAAACTTAATTTTGTATAATATATATAATAAATAAATAATATCATATTATATAAATATAATATTAATTTATTATAATCGTATACCTATAATTAAAAAAAACTGATTTTAAACCGTCTATTGTAAGTTATTATTATTTTTTTATTATTACCAAGGTAATTGTTTCAATTTTATTATATCAAATAACAATTCGTTTTTTTAATCCTTAAATCTTGTTTACCTAATTGTTTTGTCATAGTTGTTAGAGAGCGAATTTCTAGGTTTTCACATATTATATTTATTGACATTATTTACCACAACAGGGAAGAAAAATGTTGACGACTTATACAGTACAGAATTCGTAGGAAAAAATGTATTTTTTATATTAAAGTATATTTTGAGCATTAATGAATATTCAGAATGTATTTTATATATATAAACAGATTTGTATTTGCTCTTAAAAAATCATGTGTTTGTTCATCTCTCGAGTAGGAAATATTTCGTTGCGTGAAAAAAAATGTGTTAATTTATAAAAGAAAAATTATAGACATTATTTTTAATAACTTGTTTGTAATTAAATTGTAAATTGTTTAATTTGTTTGAAGGTTTCAAATGTGGGTTTCAGTTTAAATAAAATACCAAATAAAAGGTATGCAATAAGTAATTTCAAGTTTAAACACATTATAAATTACATTACATTAGGGGTGCCTAATTTAGATGGTAAATGTAAATATTATAAACTTATAAAGTTTAATGTTCATATTATGCTATATATTTCACATAATATGTTTCTATTGTAACTGGTACCTATACAGAATTTTAAACTATTTGAAGAAAAAAAACATATTTTCAGTATATTTTACCAGTTACAGGGTTTTTAAGAAAATATTTTAAGGTTTTTTCGAAGCATATAAGAATCATATTTTACATTTTTAAGAACCCAATAATTTCAACCTACAACAAAATAGCTAAAAATTGATCAATGTGTTTATTGAAAAACAAAAGAAAATAGATGGGCAAGTGGGAACCAGTCTGCTGTAGGTACATCAGGTGTTGTGTGGGTCACTGTTATGATTGGTGTTAAATTTATAATGTAACCTTCTTATATAATTATATACCTATTATAATATACTATTAAATATAAAATTATGTAATGAATGTATTACATGCCTACAAAAATGTATAAATATCAATATTATCAAAGAAATAAGGATAGAGAATTATACATTTTCGGTTTCCATTTTTTTTTAGTTTTTTTTCTATAAATATCAATATAATTTTATTTGTTGATTAAAAAAGCTTAAAAATTTAATAAAAGGCTCCTAGTATATTGTTTCAAAGGCAGATGAAAAAAATTAAAAGTAGTCACAATTTTTTTTTTATAAGATGTGTGTTTTTTTTTTTATTTTTTCTTGTCTGTCATCACCTTTTAGGACAGTAAAAGTGCTTGGATTTTCTTCAACTGTAACTTATCTGATAGGAACGTGAATCTATTTGGTACTTTGAGGGGTCAAAAGTAAACATTTCACAGTAGTTTTCTAATGCGACGTGAAAAACAAAAGAAAAATTAAGGAAAAACAGGAATTTTTACGCAAAATCTGTTTACGAGAAAATAGATTTTGGTTTTTGGTGCAACTCTAAATTATTTATTTTTATCGCATCTAAGATGTTCCTAATGAACGTTATTTGGATGAAAAAAAGTTGCTAAAAACGACGCGCTACGGTTTGTTACGTTGTAACGTTTGTAACGTTGTTCGTGTTCCCATATCTAATGAAAAATTTTCTAACAGAATGTAACAGGAACGTATGTGTTGATCGTGGTGGCCGTTCAGCGAGTAGCTACAACTGCTGCCGTGTATCGTTGCAATAGCCGCCGAACCGCCGCCGCCGCTGAAACTGAAGAAAAGTAGCGTTTGGAACATGAGTCCCTGGTTACTTCAGTACTATATTTTTCGTTTTAGTTCGTATGTTTTGTGATCAACTGGGTCAACCCTCAGAGACAAACAATATTATTTTACTTTGAGGTTGATTTTGGGGTTGATTCCGAAACATACGAACTAAAACGAAAAATGTAGTACTAAAGTAACCAGGGACTCATGGTCTAATCGATACTTTTCTTCAGTTTCAGCGGCGGCTCGGCGGCTGTTGCGACAACGTAGTAACTACTCGCTCGGCCATCACAATCATAGCGTACGTTCCTGTTTCATTCTATTAGAAAATACGTCATTAGATATGGCAAAACCAACACGTTTCTGCAATATTACAACGTAACTATAGCCGTAACTGAGGGACAAACAAACCGTCGCGCGTCGTTTTTAGCAACTTTTATTATCCAAATAACGTTCATTACGATCACCTTAGGCGCGATAAAAATCAATAATTTAATTTGTACACCAATATTAAAAATCACGGAAATCACGGAGGGAATAAATTTGCCATATAAATAAATGCAAATAGAATTCAATTTAATAATAAAATAAAAGATTAACTAAAAAAAGGTGGGTAAGGGGATGTCGCTCTGCTGTACGGTAGGTTACAAGTGGGTCACTGTTATGGATGGTGTTAAATTTGAATTCAATGATATAATATCATTGTATAAGAAAAACAATTCTGAGCGAAGACTGTCTGGCAGCCTATGATATTACTAAGTATATTTGATCATATTATTATGAATAAAGTAATTTATATATAACCTATTTACGTGGAGCATTGTAAGAAATTTTATATTCTTAGCTATAAAAGTTGAACATTTTATAAATTTTGTCAACATTTTAATTTTAAATGCTTATAAAAAAAAATTGTGCCTATGTATTTTTAATATTTTTCAACTGCTATTGTAAAAATATATCAGGAGCCTTGTATTAAATTTTCACGCTTTTTTTCCTAACAAATAAAATTGTATTGATATTCATAGAAAAAAAAAACTAAAAAAACGAAAACTGACAATGTCCGTAAACAGCTCAAAAAGAGTCAAATTATTTTCAAAATGTTATGGTGTATAGAAAATAAAAATATAAACATTCAGTAAAATGTCCATGTATTTTATCGTGTATAGAAAATGCTAATGTAAACATTTTGTGAAATTTTCAAGTATCTACATTAATTTAATTTTTTAATAACAACAAAATAAGAAAATCGTTCATGATAGATATCGAGTGAATATCAAATGTTGTAAAAATATGAATTTCAAACGCTCATAAAAATTTAATTTGACTTTCTTGTAGACATTTTTTTTTTTGATAAAGGTAGACAAACTTATGGATAATCTTGTATTACATTTTCAAATCTTAGATTTAAAAATAAAAATTTTTATGAATTCTCAACTCAAAATAATTTGCTAATTTTCGTGATTTTTCTGTATTTTGTCGAGATTTGAACTTTAAATGCTTATAAATAAAAACTAATGATTTTTAATTTTTTTCATCTGCCTTTGAAACAATAACCTAGGAGCCGTCTATTAAATTTTCAAGCTTTTTTACTCAACAAATAAAATTTTATTGATATTTATAGAAAAAAAAACTAAAAAAAATGGAAACTGACAATGTCCGTAAACAGCTCAAAATAAGTCAAAATATTTGGAAAATTTTATGGTGTAAAGAAAATGAAAATATAAACAACCAGTGAAAATTTCATATATCTACGGTCATTTGTTTTAAAGTTACAACAAAAACCAAATTCAATTTTGTGTAAAAATTCCAGTTTTTCCTTAATTTTTCTTTTGTTTTTCTTGGCGCTTTTGAAAATTACTGGGAATTTTAAATTTTGACCTCCCAATGCACCAACGATATTCACTTTCCAATCGAAAAAGATACTGAAGTTGAAAATCGAAGCATTATTTCGACTACGTATCGTGTACACAGACAAAAAAAAAATTAGAAAATTAAAAAAAAAATATAAAAACACACATCATTGTAAAATCAATAATTGTTCCACTCAGAATCTAAAATCATAAAAAAACAGCCGTCCAATATATCTACATTCCACATATTATAATATAATATATTATATTACATTATGTCAGTTCCGGTTCGAAAGACATGGTGACCACTCGTGCCATGACAATAACTATTGTTATCACTGACAGTGGGTCAAAGGTTAGACATTTATACGATAGCATTATTCTCGGATCATGCCGATGACGAATTTAGTCTCAAATCTTGCTGCCACTAATATTTAACTGTTGTCAGCGATCATCGCTGCCAGATTACATTATTATGGCTTCAACAGGAGCTCACGGCGGACGTGGCAGATGGCACTTCAGGTCAGTGATAATATTATTCTATCTTTCATACTATTAACTATTCATTTAAATTTTTACATAACGATAGGGTATTGTGGTTTGACCTTTTTGTTGTTGCTATTTTTAGTATAGTGGACACACAGCGTTTGTTTGATTTTAATATAATTATTTATTTAATTAACTAAATATATTAACCTAACACAATATTTTTATGGCTTCAATAGGAGCCCGAGGCGGACGTAGCAGACGGAACTTCAGGTCAGTTATAAAAACATGTTTTACATAATATTTTTTCGTTTAAATTTAACCATAGTGTGTGTGGATTTGCTTTTCTGTTATTATTATGTTGTATGGTGGACACACAGAGCTCGTTTGACTTTAATATATTTATTTCATTTCATTTAATTAATCAACGCCAATCAGAAATTTTTTAAGGAAATGGCATACATATTATAACATAAACTAGCCAGTTATAGGTAATAAAATAATCGAACAAGTACTCTAGAACTAATTTTATTAGACAGTGAACGTGTACGTGGAGGTTAGATATAAATTATATATAATACAGTAAGACTTCCGTTAACAGTCACCTCTATAAGACGGTCATGTCTATGTAACGGTCAATTTTTTCGGACCCGTTGAGTGTTATCCTAGTGCTATCCTACCTCTGTAGGACTGGCATCTCTAAATAGCGGTCATTATTTACAGTCCCTTCGGTAACCGTTATATTGAAATTCTACTGTATTATACTATGCTTTAATTTTTTTTACAAAATCATATTTAAATAAAACATGCACTTTGATGGGTAGGTATTAATATTTGTATTTGTATTGCTACTTAAATAATTGTGTGGTTATAGAATCGTTTATTTACTGACATGAGCTGACAATCCCTCGAACACCCCAATAAAATAAATACGGTACCTGCGCTGCAATGCCGGGCAGCGGATTAGGCCAAAAAACAAATTAAATGAACAATAAGTCACGTTGGTATATACAGAATGATTTTTAAATTTTTTTTTTTTTATTTAGATCAGTCGCGTCACAAAAAAAAAATTCGTATATGGGAAGATTCATAGTCTATAATAATCCTTATAATATATAAATAAATAACACAACTATATGCCTGATTTAGATAATTGAAATTCTCAAAATAATATCTGCTTAGTAATTTAATGTGAAAAAAAAATATATTAAAAAAACAGAAGTTTGCATTGAGTGTTACAAAAAAATAAAGTATTTGAAAATAAGAGCTTCTGGTGTATTTAAAAATTCCAAAATTCAGATTTTTTATATTATATAATTTAGAGACAGAAATAGGGTGAGCATGCTTAAAAAAATCACCATGTATATTATAATATTATACGTGTATGGCGAATAATTACTTCTGATTTCCAAATTGGTATCGTTACTTTAGAACTATTTCAATATAATATTTCGACTGTAAATAATCGCGGTATTATTCATCGCTTGTTGTCATTATTTGAGAAACATTCGAAATCGTAGAATAATATATACATCACGATATAACGGGAAATGTAATTTGTAAACAGACTTGATGAGACTATAGATACTGCTCCCAAAGGACGGGTTGATCTCCGGGTATCTTGTGTACACGGTTTTTGAACGGGTAAACAAAAATGCGTTTTACTCGTATAAAATGGTTTACCGTAAATCATTGTCTGTACAAATAATGAATGGCACACATTTTCGGGAAATTATAAATTATTTAGATACCCCACTATTACTATTGCCAAATACCATAATATTGTATAATTTAGTTGTATCATTAGCGATTAGAATCGCGGACCATTTCGTCCCGGATATTTTTCTCCGACTACTCTTCGAGAAAAAAGGAACGTCGAATAAGAAAAAAATCATGCAAAATCTTACACTTATAATATTATGACGGATTTGAGGATCCGCGTGTGTATATATAAATAACTATTAATATCATCGCCTAATATTATTAAGTCCAGCTGGATATAGAGATTCTTATTTCTTACGGTTGGTTTTCTCGTGGACTTTACCTGCAATACTACGACGGATCGTTTGAAACTGTTAAAAAAGTCGGACAGGCGAATCCACCGTAATCAAGTTTGATTTCAAGAACGGCGTGGTACATAATAATAACATGGTATAGTAGACCCCGGGAGTTTCTTCATATTATTATGTTGGGCCCTCTTTAAGGGACAAAATAAATAAATCAAATGGAAAAATACCCCTAGTGACGCAGGCCAATCTCGCCTTGTTGTCGACGTTTTCTCAATAAACTAAAACATCAATATTTGAACCGTACTTATTTTACCACGTAAAACGTATTGTTATAACAATACAATATTATGTAGTTCGCATCAAAAAATATAACAAACGAAATGTTACCGAACAGTATTTAGTTTTATTTTGATATTTTTGTATTTATCACTGTAGCTTCTACATCGCTTCTACGTCTCTGACTATTGCTATTAGGTTTTAATAATTAAATCAGAGATTTAGTGTTTTATCCAGAAATTGTCGTAATTATTTTCATTATCATTATTTAACGAGCATAAAATAAATATCAAATACACACATCAATTATAATAATGATCATGCCCATAAATAATTTCTTACAACGTTAAATTCTTGAAACGAACCTTAATTTTACCAGAACAAATTACGACGCGCTTAATCATTATTCATCATCTCGGACTTCCAGTAAAAAATAATTATTACTGTGTATAACTTACTGATTAAGAATCCAGCTGCACTGTTGATCAACATAGCGATCAATTCAAAGAATAATAATATATAATCATTATAATTTAAGAAAGTATATTACTAGAAAAAAGCGATGATATTACATCCAATAATATTTAATTGATCTGTTATTGATCGAAATTCGTCAAATAACCCATATCAATAATGTTAAAATAATTTTCTGAATCGATGGATTGTTGGTGCAAATTCTTCACACAAATTACAAAATAATATCTTTAACTATGTGAGGGACAGCATTATTATTTCTTAACGATTGGTACATGATGTGACTTAGAAGTTAGGGTCGACCGATAAAAGAGTCTTATAATAAAATACAAGTACCAAGGTTCGAGACATCGCACACTATCCAATAAAAATCTTCAAAATACGCACTTAAGCACTTTAACAAGTTAAAATGGCGTGTAATAAAATATGCTCCATCAATAATGATATAAATAATTATGATTATAATTCAAACAGTTTTTTATGTTTGAATTGATGGTATTGGAGAAAATGGAAAATATTTGTTAGGTTTTTATGTAAAGTTTATGATTTTATATAAATAGTTTTTATGAATATATTTTTACGTAAATTATTTTCTAAAAAAAATTTCAAAACTTAAAATATTTTTAAATCACGCTATGAATGTAGGTACCTACAATGTACTGTAATTTATTCGTTTTATATCAAAATTTGATTTTTTTCATAAATTATTCATAATATTATAAAAGTTATAAGATATACGATCCAACAAACCTTTAAATATATATTTAAATAAAATAAAATATTATGCACAATATGTTTAAACTTATAATCCAGACAGTAACAAATTTGAACGAACGGATGTAAAAGCATCCAAACGTACTTAAAAATTAAAATGATGAAGTAATAAGATCAACCTTTGCTATTTAATATTATATAAGTGATGTGGGTAGATAAAGACTTAATCTATAACTTTATCAAAAAGTTGAAATCGGCTTAAATAATTATTTTAAATCTATAATTTTATACCTTTGACTTTTAGTTTTAACATTTTATAAGATTAATGGATTACAATTTGTCAAGTTAACTGAACATTAAAGTGTCTCGAGTATTTATTTAAAATTGTATTTTTACTGAGCTGTCTGAACTTAAATATTTATATAATAATTAATTAATTTGACGTGCCCTATAAAACTCATTTTATATTTAAAATATCAACAACAAAAAAAAAACGCCTGAGCGAACAAAGATATAATGTCATTAATTATTTATAGTCTAATCTTGAAATTTGACAGTTCACTATAACGAATCTAAATGTTATCTTTTGACCGTAAATCTGTGAAATGTCGAACGGTCAACGGAGACAACAAAATGTGAATGTTCAGCGTCCTCTTAATTACTTTTTCAATTTGCTTCTGAATAATAGGCTTATTATAAGCCGATATCCATATAGCAAATAGCTGTAGATAGTAGAATGCCGTCATAGCACATTCAATTGATGACACATCCAGGGCTTTCATTTGAAAATTAAATTCCATTTTATGTTATTTACAATTAAAACGTTACACAATTTTTGTGTTTATCGTTATTTAGAATTAAAACGCTATTAAACTTTTGCGCTTATAGTTATTCAGAATTAAAACCTTATCCAAGTTTTGCGTTTATCGTTATTTGGAACTAAAACGTTATGGAAGTTTTGCGTTTATCGTTATTTAAAATAGTATTAATACCTATTAAATTTAAAAATTATAACTAATGCGGGTAGGTAATGGCCCAAATACGGAATGTAATATAATCAATTCTTAGATTGTTTGCATGAAATAAATTTTTCTACAAAGTATATAAAACCAATAGACATTTTAAACAAATAGATTTTAAAATATTTCGTTTTGCGTAAATTTTTGATCAATGATATTCTATAAAATACGTTTCGCGTTATTTTTAATTTAATGATATATAATATATTTTGTTTATCGTTATTTTTATCAATAAACAGATTTGTTTCAAATCCTCACGTTATACCATTTTATATTACCTAGTGTATACTAATCGCGACGCACAATAAAATGTAATCACGACTAAGGTGTACTATGTACCATGCAGGGATATATGCAACAATCAGATTATTCTACGAAAACAATTTCATAAAATAAAAATGTTTACGCGTCATTACCATTTAAGGAAGTTATAATATGTGTATTAGATGTAACTAAAAGTTTGTGTTTTGTAAGGACCGTGGTATAGATTTCAGTGTCTATACGCGCCCAGCACTTTTGGGGATTTCCATTTTACTGCCCGGCACTTTTAGGAATTTCTACTTTACTTATACTTACTACTTATATATTTTTTATTAATTAAAATAATTATGAATGAATAATATACGTAGTGTAGTGATATATTATCAATATACGCAAGATATTTATAATCAATCTATCGCGGACCGTCAATCCAACTTACCGCTCCCGCTTTTATTTTTGTTCTATCCTACCAATTGATCTAATAATGCCATAATATTTCAGAAAACTGATCTGAATTCTTTAAAATGTCTATTTGAGATCGGCCAGTCCAAATTTTAAGATTTCCGATTCACATTTCGAGTAAATCCTGAATAATTGACATATGAAAATTTCGAAATTTCAAGATAGTCAAGCTAAATTTATAGATTTTTTTTTTTTTTGGGGGGGGGGGAGTAAAATTAGGAAAAGTGGACTCACCAAAATCAAGTAGATATAATAATAAATTCAAATCAGTTTTAAAAAGTATTATCGCATTACTAGATCGATCAGTATGATGGAATAAAAATTGGATGTTTTGGCTAAAATAACTGTTTAATATATTATAAATTATAGTATTTCGCCAGGAACGCTTTTTTTCCCAGCCAGTCCGCATCGTGCCATAAAAAACTTCGTTTCAGTAATAAAAAATAATAAAAATACAGTATGAACACACAAATAATATAAAAATAATTTTCGATAGAACATTCAATGTTATTGTCATAATGTAGGAGGGTTAGTGAGCATGGCCTTCTAGTTACATAATATAATAATTTTAGGTTGGCTGTAAATTAAATATCACAGAGATTTTCCGTTATCTCTTAAACAGTAATTTTACACATACCGTGGCTGCGTTGATGGTGTTAGTTGTATACTCTTAGTTGCTATTTTTTTTTTAGCTCTAACATGGTGCAACAACCAGCAGCCACACAATCATATTAATTTGTGGTACAAAATTTAATCAGTTGTAAATTATTAGGTATAGGAAGGATAATTATGCTAAATTAACATGCATCATGTCGCCTTATCCAGTTCAAAGTAAGTACCATAGTATATATTTTTTTAGCGTAATATAATCATATCAAAATATAACAAACTTGAATAACTTTAAATTTTTTTTTTAGTTATTTAAAGTTCAAAAATGGGCGAAATTAGAAATTTTAATGAAGAAGAACAATTTTGGTTTTTTGTTATAATTTGAAAATATTATTCATGGGTACTTGAAACTTTTAAAGTATATTATTGCATGAAAATAATATTATTTATAATAATAATATAAATATAATTTAAAATATCCTCGCGGCTGACAACCCGTCTCCGCTCGGATCGTTTTTCGTACACTTTTTTACTAGTTTTGATCTATTTTATCCTGATTAAGAATTTGCACAAAAGAAAACGTATGGAACTGTAGTTTTTTGTGCTTAATGCGGGCTTGATGGTTTATGATGTTAAATTAATACCGTCAACCTACTTAAGCAATCAAAAATATGGTAACAAAACGACGTAATTTATTATTGAAGTATAATATAGGTGAGGCTATTTTATGATAATATTATAATAATATAAACTTATTAATACTCGTATACGGAAATAAAACAAATATTTCTGTTTTATTTATTATCATGTGTGTTCGAAATTTATACAATCATGTTTTTTATATTGAATTTAACTATAAGAATACATTTTGTACATTTATACTTTTTTGTAATTTTAATGCATTATTGTACTATAATCACTAAAGAATGTACCTAATCAAATAAAAATGTATTTTCGAATGCGGGATGTGCGTTCGATAGTTATGATGATGAGATACTATCAACCCACATTAAGCAATCCAAAATATGATAAAAAAACGAAATATTACTATATTTACCTAGTCGTATTTTACGCACATAATACTAAAATATCTCTATGATTATTAATTAGTCACTTACGTGTGTGTCAACGTTCTACAATTTATACAGTGTTTACATCAACTTATTAACCCCTAATATGTAGATATACAGGATGTAACAGAAAGACCTGACAGATGAAATAACTTTTGTTCTGATCAATATGTTTTTATTTTTATAAAATATAACTTACAGAACTGATGCTTGCGCCTACAAATAAAGTATACCATTTTTTGTTTTTATTTTATAATCCAGGAAGTACAAACTTTAAATCTAACGTAAGCTTTAATTGAAAAATTCAAAATACACAATTGTCAATCTGGTTTTTAGAACAATTTAGATTGTAAATCATTTTTTTAATTTATTTAGTAAATTTTTTTGAAATCTCATTATTTTTGGTAAGTCAAGTTGATGCAGTCGTAAAAAACATTTTAAATTCAAAAAGTATAAACACTTTTTTAAATATTTTTTGAAAAATTTTAAATAGCTACTTGTAAAAATCTAAATATTTTTTTAAAAATATTAGTTATAGCTGATTACTTTTCAAAGGAATGCCTTCCTTCTAAAATAATTGACAAAAAATAAACCACTTGATTTAGATAAATGTTTTTTTTTACAATAAAAATTTATCGAAAAATTAGGTATTATACTAATAGGCTATTTTGAATTATTTAAAAAAAAACAATTTAATATAAAACTGTCAGTACCTATTAGAAAATAAAAATAAAATATTATGTCATACGTCTGCGCACGAGTCAATAAATAAATCAAATAATAGTGTATAGAACAAAAGTTATTTCATTTGTCAGGTCTTCCTATTACATCGTGGATAATAATATGAACACATGTTATGTTATTTTTATATTTCATTAAATTATAAGAATTCATTTTGTTCAATTATTGTAACTTTTTTTTAATTGTTATGGACTTTATCCTAATAATTAAGGAATGTATTAAAATAGTTAAACGAAACCGTATGAAACCGAAAGTTTGATCACATACTGTTGACTTGATGGTTAATGATTAAGGAAATCCATCAAATCTTCATTATGTGATCAAAAATATGGTGACAAAATGGCGTAAATTATTTTTGAATTATACAGGAAAGCCTATTTTTCAATAATAATTTGTAATAATTATAGTATTGTATAGTTATATTTTATGCACATAATACAAATAACTTTGTTTTTGTTAACTTAATAGTAGTAGGTTGCCAACCTATAATTAATATTTATCGCTTACATTTTTTTTGGTATTACATTTAATTATAAGAATTAATTGTGTACAATATTGTATTTTTTTTATGTTACTTTATTTTATCCAGGTCACTAAGGGATGCACTCGAATTAACCATAGTTTTGAATGCTTGGATTGGATGGTTTATGATGATAATATACTGCCAAGATACATTATGTGTTCAAAAGTATGGTAACAAGACTTCGTAATTTATCATTTAACTATAAAGGTAAGTTATTTTACAATAATACATGTGTACCAATATTTTTTTCCTAATCCGCACACAATACAAATATATCTCTGCTTTACATTTAATTAATTTATGTGTGTGTTTACATTTTGTAAAGTATTTATACAATTACACCAGCTTATTCAGTGTTTCAGGTCTGCAGTTTTTTGCGGGCGTGCAATTAATATTTAGAAAAATACTTCAAAAACTGGGCCGGAGTTGTCAAATCACTGTTATGCTAGAATGTTGTAAAATATTAATCAACATTCTGCTTAACGTGGTTATACAATTACGGTTAGAAATGTCAATCCATTCTAATTATAAAATGATATATTATACCTAATTGTACACATGTTTATATACGATAGGTATACCTAATCGTATTACGGATATAGGTACACAATGTGATCTAGAGAAAAGTGGCAGGTCATATCGGGATTTGTGTTAGGTGACCTTCATAATAGTTACAAAGTAAATTTCTTTACTCGAAGAGAAATTAAATATGAATAAAATAAAAATATTACTTTAAATTGTACTTCACTAATTTCAGAATTTTGAAAAAAAAACTTTGTATATAAAAAATAGTTGACCAATTACCTGGATAATGTATAGGTATTATGATAAAATTACTATTCTTTTTTTAAGTATTAAAATATGTACACTGCGCATTAGGTAGATATACATAATATTATGCTGTAAGTAAAGTTGAATGTATACCTAATATGAAAAGGTTGATTTTGCGCGGCGGACCCTTAAAGGCAGTAAGACGTAAATGCATATACTCAATAACAGCAACAACAATAATAATAGTAATAATTACAAAAATAATAAAAGTTATAACAATAATAATATAAAAATATTACTAATATTATTAATAATAATATAATTGGTTGTCGTTGAGCGTTTTGCAGTTGTGGTGTGTGATACAGATGTCCTGGAGATGAGTTATGCTCGTAAGTCGTAGGGTGCAATCTTGTTTAGCGAAATTGGCAGCTGAAAGCTTATTATAATAATATATTGTTAGATACACGTTATAATACATATTTATAAAATTACAAATGTGTTGTATAAATAAATAATTTTAGTCAATCCGCAGTATAATAATTATCAAAAATAAACATATTGACTATTTATATAGTTTCTAATTTATTATTATAATAATATACAATATACATTAAACCAGCAGTTTGAGGGATTCTTAAATTTTTGTTTTCCCATTATTATTATACTATATTATGATTTTGATTTAAGTTATTATACTAAAACTATTTATTTTATTTTAATTTGATTTAATTGAATATAGATAGTAGATACATTATTTATTTGAACATTTTTATGATCAATCTAAACGACATATAAACATAATTAGCTTGAATTTAATAATCTGTAAACGCTTTCAACAACGACCGATACATAGATTATGTTTCAATTATTATATACATATACAATTTTGATTTAAATTATTGTATGGTATTATATATTATTGCCATTACGATAAGCATTCAGATAATGCCGGTGGAATAATAGCCATAATGAACATTATATTTTGAAATAATATCTATAACTATTATACTCCGCTCCACGAGAGAAGGAGTCCGTGTCCCGACCCAAACACGTTCGATTCACGTGCATCGTCACTTATTGGACGTACACTAAATGGCACAAAGTGGCCACAGTGCGCGAAACGTGTTCCTTATTTCGTGGCGCGGAGTATATAATATAGATTATTTGAAAGTAGTAGGACAAACAATTTTTCTATAATTTTATTTCTACTCATTTTATTGAGTTGTTTTATGTATATTTAAACAATTATTATTATTAAACAAAATATTTAATTTTTAGCTATATATATTGTCATGTATTAGAGTAGGCAATTGCTTTAAATTATGCAATAATTTCTTTTTGAAGAAACTATCTTTAACTATGGCAATAATTTAATTTTTTTGTCAGTCCTAAGCCTGTGAAATTGGGAAGGAAAATTATTTAGAGGATATGACACCTAGTTCACGGAGTGCAATATTGCGTTACACCGATTTTGTACTGATTTTACGATATACCAGCATTTCCCAAACTGTGATCCGCGGACCCTTAGGGGCTGCATGTATGCTTAATGGGTTCTACAAATTATTATTATTTATTATTGTTAGGTTAGATTATTTTTAAGGTCCGCTATAATTTTTAATATACTCTGTAGGAGGAACAGTTTGGAAAACGCTGCGATATACTAATAATCGAGGGTTTATGCCTCAAACTACGAAATCAGTAATTTATTATTCAGAAAATACTTTACATTAATTGAATATAAAAACCCGTAATCTCACAGTCTGTTGTATTGTGTTATTTTATTTAAATTTGTCGATTGACTAGCTAATCATTAAATTTATAAATAATTAATTACGTTTAGGTATTAGTACTTATTATTTGTGTACCATTTGTTGATCATTTCCAACAGGCTTATTTTATTTGGTAAACGGTCACTTTGTACGGTCCATTATTTAAAATGCATAACGGGGACACTTTGTATGGTCGGGTAAAAAGGTGTATTGCAGAACGTGGACACATTGTACGGACAGGTAGAATTTTAGATTGCAGAAGGCGGACACTTTGTACTATTATATACGTAAAGTATATATTTAATATAACCTATAAACAAGCCTGAAGTCACGACCAGACCATGTTATTAAGTTTAAATATTATTTGGTAAATATTAGTATCATACATTCCAAATAGTAGGGACTAGACAATCGTGGATTATTACCTATAAAAAATAATTTTATTTGTAATTTTGACACATTTATTACATTGTACACATTTTTAGTTTACTTTTTAACATATCTTTAGATAATGATATAATACAATTATTATATATTATCATATTTAATTATTTTGTTAATCTAAAGATTTTTAAGTCATCAAGTTTCTAAATTAATATCTAAATATATTATAGCACCATTTAATATTTGGTTGTTATCTAACCAATTAATTCAAAACTTTGATTATTTTAATTATTGTGAATATAGGTACTATATTTTAAAACATTTTTAATTTTTACATTATATAATATGCTTACTACTTAGGTATATAACTTATATTTACAGTTTGTGCTTTATGTATATAATAAAACACAGTGCTCGCGTTCTGAATTGTAACTTTTTACCAGACAGTATAAAGTGTCCGCATTCCGCACTTTTAATGCTCGACCGTACAAAGTGACCTAAAACGATTTTATTTAGAATGTTATAATATATTGTTCGTGTATGGAGTATATATGTATAATAAACCTACATCATTATAATAATATCATTTAGGTGGAGATTGTCTTTGCAGTTTAGTTTAAGTACCACAATGTGCGCTGAGAGTTGATAAGTAGTTACGAAGAAATAATTAATAATAATTATTGTTATGAGTAAAATTGTACGATCATGCGTAGAATATTTAAACCTAACTCTACATACGATTTACATTTTTGGGAACATAATTGTGTATAGGTATTACTATAACAAAAAAATCCTTTAAGCCTATTGAAAAGTAAAGCGAAGACATTTTTTTTTTTGTAAATCTTTGTTCATGACTTAGGTATATAATATTTGTTTATACAATAGATAAATAGTGCTTTCAAACTTAATTCAACTATATCCAAATTTAAACCGCTATTTACGCCTATGCATATATAAACTAGTCATACCAATAAGTAAATAGATAATAGTTAAATATGAAGTTTTGAATAGCCAATACCCATGTTATAATAATTATTAGACTTACAACAAAAATGTTATAGTGACATAGTGCTTGTTATAATTTATAATGTTTGATATTAGTGTATATAATATGTATAGTCAGGCTAATGACCTCTGTGGTTGTCGAAGCCTCAACCTCAACCTCAAAAAAAAAAAAAAATATATATGGTGTATATGAAATACAATCTATAATATTACTTACGTATTATCTCCATGACTTGATAATATGAATTATTTGTAAAATATAAGTAGGACTGGGGCCATTTGGGATACGCTCCCACGAGACGGCCGCTTCGCAGTATATATTTTATTCACCGCTGGTTCCATTAGTTCCATTAGTTATCTGAAATTAAAACGAAAATGTTATAGCGTTGGCGTGGCTTATAGAGTACGTCCCATTTTTAACTTTTACCTACTTCATTCATAACCCGAATGTATATTAATGTATTCATATATTAATATTATATTAATCCATATAATGCTATAGTATTATACTTATTATACTTGTATCAACTCCTGTATATTGTTATAATTTCTTTTATAATATTGATTTTTAAAGTGTATATTTTTCAAACAATAAGAAAATAATGACGAACCCGAACACCAATTAAAAAATATAACGGTCTTATTGTGATCCAGTGATATTACTTACCTACTACAAAGTTTCAAGACTGCCATTACTATAATAAT
Source organism: Sitobion miscanthi (assembly GCA_008086715.1). Taxonomy (NCBI): domain Eukaryota; kingdom Metazoa; phylum Arthropoda; class Insecta; order Hemiptera; family Aphididae; genus Sitobion; species Sitobion miscanthi. The sequence goes on from CM017804.1 coordinate 16,128,164, forward strand.
TATTCTCAACTCCAAATCCATTGCAATGGTTATAGAAATCCCATGAATCAATTCGAGTATTATAGACAGTGTATTAAGTCCGGTGCGTATTTCGTGGCCACAGCTTAGTCCGATCTGTTGTACTGATAATTTATGATGATGATAATATTCACGCTTGACCGAGTTCTTATCAACGTGTCTGAAGACTGAAACCCTATGATACAAGACATTAGAACGATTAAATACCGTCCGGTATGTAGGTACCTACATTAACAGAATTAATTATACAAATTCAGTGTTCAAAACCACAACCATTCTAATTAATTCGTGTCTGGTTTTACCCATAAATATTATGATACGCTGTGCCTTCATTGACATGCCTAAATTACGATGAACAGTGTCGTAACTATTGTTTTTGTGGGGCCCTAAACAACATATATTTATGAAGTCCCTGGTCAACAACTTGTACAAATCAAAAGTAGAAACTGAAAAGAATTAAAAAATTACATTTTACCAGTTATTTTTGAGTAATAAGCGTTATCGTTACGGACCTCGTTAGCACACGGTAATTAGAGCCGTTGTTAAAATTGTATAAACTACATTTAATACCGTATAGGTATTAGGTATATTGACATAATGTCGACTAAAAAAAAATTCAAAAGCTCTAAAGTTTAGGTTCTTTATAGGTCAAATTCCCTCTCCCTTTTTCCGCATGGATCTGGTCTGGATAATGGATACTCATCACACGTTTAAAGTTCAATAGTGACCAAAATAATATTAATAAAGATATTTTAAACGATTAAATATAACTATTTTACTGCACATCGTTATGCAATACACATGTTAACATAATATTTGTATAAATAATTTACAAAAGAGTAATTATACTAAATACTTATACAAGTAAATACTGTAGCTCCACATTGAGTCATTATTGATGAACATCAAACATATTATTTTGTTCCTGCATACATACAAATAGCCAATAAGTATAAAGGTAAAAACCATATTTTTTTATTTTAACACAACACTATAAACACGTCTACGAAATGAAAAAACTTAATTAAAAATTTTAATTTAGGAATTTTGATACCTAAACCATTCCACCTACATTTATAGCCCCCCCCTCCCTTAAGCAATTGCTACGACACACTGATATATAAATTACATAATAAAATATTCTACGTATATTATAAACATATGTTATAACTATTATATATAACACAATAACATTAACTTAAATGTAAATACAGCCTTTTAAATGTTGTGTAATAAATTATTATATAACTTAAATAAATAATATACAAATATTCAGTGGATTGATAGTTGACGGAATTAACGACCAATAAAGTTTAACCGTATTTGCCAATCAATAGATCTCTTAAAGGTAAAAAGATAATTTCGGCCTAATTTAGTAATTTAGTAATTTATATACTCCCATTTAAAATGCTCCAATTCATGAGTGAATAATAATCAAAAACTTCATACATAAGATTGATGAACATAATTTTGTAAACATTTACAAATCGTTTTTATTTGATAAGACAGTGTAAAATTAATTTTATAATATAATGGTAATCCACAATATTATTTACAACAATTCACGTGTCTTGCATGAGTTCAAATAGCAACAAAAAAAAAGAAAACACATTCACGCAAATCGATAAATAAAATGATTAGGAAGTGATTATTTAAAGCTGAAAATCTGAGAACTTATCAATACTTGTTGTAGAAACAAAAATGATAGATTAGTTCTGGTGGTTGACGGTTGACATTATTATAATATATAATATCATAAACTTCAATAAACAGAATGATTCACTATCATGCTATTCCCATTTTTCCTTTAGTAATAAAATTATTCAAATTCTGATTTTTGTTATTTTAGATTCTGAGTAGAGCGATGAATATATTGATATTACACGATGATGTATGTTTTTTTTATGAGTGTCTGTTTAGATGATAAGTAGTAGAAACAAAAAAAAAGGTCATTTTTACGCGAAATCTGTTTTTGGCAAAATCGATTTTGGTTTTTGGTGAACATAACAAAAAAACAAAAACTGTAAAGACATGAAATATTCATAGTATGTTTACATTAGCGTTTTCTATCCATCATAATATTATGACTCTTTCTGAGCAGTTTATAGACACAAGAAAATGTCGAATTTCATTAATTTTTATTTAACTAGTACCGAAAAAAATGTTTACCTCTGTTAAAAAATTCAAAAAGGTAATACAAAGTTGTACACTTGATTTAGGAATTGGCCAGAAATTCGCCAATACCGTAAAAAAGGTTACTAATGAACAGAATTCTGAATATTAGCGCAGAGATTCATTAAATTAAATTTAAATATTCTATGGGGGAAATATTTTTATCAGAAAATGATTTTATTGAATAACAATTTGTCAACGATATCACAACAGTTCAATTACTTTTTGTAAATTGTTTAAAATTATTATGGTTTATTTGTACATAATTATTTGATATTAATATAAGTATTTGAAATTTTTGGTTGTAGGGGGGAGTACAAACTTTTTAACTTCTCCTCCTGGAGACGCTTCTGACTCTGATGCAAATAAATACGTGCGTGTGTCAGTGTGTTAGTGTTGATACTATGACGTATAAGGTATAACCATCGTTCACTGTTAGTTCCCTTGCAGCTCCCCCTCCCCGTTTAAACTTACAATACAAATAGTCAAATTCACCGCCACGACGCCACCCTTAAGTAATGAAATGTCGATGACAACTACAACAGCGTAAGCGGTACCTTATAGACACGTCGGACGACATACAAAATTATCGATATCACTGATAATTTATCATTTATTATAATCGTGACACATCATGTTTGCCTTTATTTTCATATATATTTTATATATTTTAAAACATGACTTGAACACCGAAACATGCAACAAAGATCTATAACATAGGGTCACTATAGTGCATTTCATGGAAAATATAATATGTATATGCTTTATAATATTTTATAGTCGGATGTGAGCAAATGTATTCATTTAAATGTTATATAATACAATTTTTCAATTATTAGGCAACGCGCCTATCTTTAAATAAACACACAATTTACCTTTAACATTATGTTTTTGTAACAAAAAATCCCTGGTGTGATTTTATTTAAAAATATGTGTGCATACTGCATGGTACTCGTATATTATTATAACGTCTTTGTCTAATTCATATATTTCATTATCTCCGTAGCAAAACATGATATTATATCGATTATAATTATACATATAATATAATACTCATAAGCAAAATGCAAAATGCAAATATATTAATTATATACACTTCTGACCACTACAGATGCAATTACGACATATTTTAGTTTTAAGTTCAACCGTCTCTATATACCTAACCGTAATAAACCGTATTGGTAGTCGGTATTATGTTTAATGCCTTTTTTATGTTACGAGTTGATATTTACTTTACTCCCTCGGCGACGGCGTGGCGGTGGCGTTACAGGTGGCAGGTGGTACACCTAATTTTTACACCGTAGTGGTCAGTCTAACACCCACACGAGCTACCTGTTGACTTGTAATTTATTGAACACTTGTATGATAGCCTTGTCCGTTGTCGGGACATGAACAGGCGCTAATCACTTCAGGGTAGTCAAGGTGGCATTATATTTGAAACAACTTTTTGATGTGAATTGTATATTAAATGTACGTACTTATTAAAAATATTTTTTAAAGTATTTTAAATAAGAATTTAAATACTTGAATAAAAGAGTACCAATGTTATTACTTATTAATTATTTAAAAATATTTTCCATCGTGAATTTAAATACAAATGCACTCATAAAATATTTATTTTGTAAAATTTTCAAATACTTCGATTTTTTTACATGACGTTAGCTTCATTAATCTTAGGTCTGGATCTAAGATAAAACAAAAAAAAAAAAAAATTAAAATATTATAACTTATTAAAAATATTAGTGTAAGTTACCTCTTACCTAAATATTTATCATTAATTAATATAAGTTATAAAAAAATATTATTACATTATAATTATAATAAATTATCATCAGAGTAATTCTCTTTCTATATCTTATGTAGGTAGGTTTCGTAGGTACCTACCTACATAATATAGAACTGCTTAATGATAAATGCGTCTTGTGTTTTAATATTTTACACAATATTTTATATATTTGTATATTATATTTTTAAACCGATATTTAAATTGTAATTACTTATCAAGTAAAGTATGCAGCCATATCCCACCTCCTTCCCTGGATCAATTCATCTGATTCATGTTCCCGACTTGGTGATTTTGACGAACCCACACCATACCAGCAGCATCTATATACCTTTACAAGTACGCTCTTAATGTTCCACCAATGTTACTATCCATAATTTCCATAGCCGTGATCAATACTACCGACGTCTGTGGTCATTATGGAGAGTACACAACAAAAGTGATTTATTATACGGAATTCACTCGGGGAATATACAATTTTACGTGCAACAGTCATCGCCATTTATTGTAAGTCATCGAATGCCTCAGGTATATAGATGCAGAATAATATTTTAAACATTTATTACGAATACATACATGAAGAACGTCGAACAAAACGTTAATTTTTATTTATAATTAATAAACCAAGTGGCAAACCAGAATGACGTGATTTGCACCTAGACTTATTCATACCTACATCCATATATTAATTATACAACAACTAGATAAGCGTATTTTACCTATTATAATTTACGTGTCTATGTGGGTTGATGTTAGTAAATTTACTGTATCAATATTTGCAAAATGTACTGCAATTAAAATACTAAAAGTGACGGCAGACACTAAATAAACACACATCATTGTAAAATCTATATAACATTCATCGCTTCTCTCAGAATCTAAAGTAATGTAAAAAAAAATATTTTAGGAGTTCCATCTATTTATCCCTATTAACCAAATAGTTTTGTCTTCCATCATTAAATTTATTTTGAAAGTTTTATACTGACATTTGATTTTACTATTTTCATGTTAATAATTATTATACATAAGATTTTTTTTTGTCGTACCAGGGTAATGATTTATTTATTTATTTATTCCACCTGTATATACATCGTTGAGAAAATATATATTATTAAAAAGGTATTGGCTCGTAGTATAACTCTAAAAACGTTTGAGTAAGTACATATAAAAATATGATGACGTTTAATAAGACAAAATAAGAAAATAGGAATACAATAATAAAAATGTTCCTGACAGACGTTTGACAATAATATACAAAATATATAAAGCAGTAACCCAGCCAATTTATAAAATAAAATAAAATAATATTTATTTTTCCCATACGACAGAAACGAAAAATTAAAATAATACGAATAAAAGGCGAAAAAGCACAAACACCAATCCCAATTTGTGTTTGCAATAATAGAAATGTAAAATTTTAATTTTTAGAGCATGTCGATTTCACAACTAAAACAGTTTACATGGTCGGATTTTAACCAATGCACGATACTAGTATTCTTTATAATATCATCTGAATAATATTATTCCCAAAGTTATAAATTTGATTTGTAATAATTGTATTATATTAACAATTTTTATTTTATTAACATGGTTACAGAAAGTATTTACGTTTGAGTAAAATATTTAATATTTTTATTTATATTATTGATAAGGTATGCGTTCAACTTTTTAATATTTCTATAGAGGTTGAAAATTGTAAAAGACATTGAATGAACTGAACTTAACCTTTCGGTCAAAAATGAATCCTGAGGAAATTGGCAGAAATTACAATGATGAGGTTATTAGGACCCTATTAAAAACATGTAAGAATACAATGTGGGTATAATATTATAATATTATTAAACTAAATATAAAATTGTATGTTTGCTTAATAAACTGACAGTAAGATCGCACAACGAAATTGAAAAAAAAAAGGCAATGGAAAGCAATAAATACCAGCATCCTCAAACCATCAAACAGAGTTTAGGTGACACTCTTGGAGGCATAGTTATCAACATGATCCCTAAAGATGAATTGAAATGGTGGATGGAAAACGAAAAAGTACCCCTACAATTTGAGTTGACGCCGAAAAATATGCTATCTGGGAACATAAAACTGACACCAGTGGATAATAGTGACGAGGACACTATGACATCATATTTAAATATAATAATGCGTAAACATATTTTTTTACTCGGTAGGGTGATAAATGTTTAATGTACTTTTATTTTTTGTAGTTACCGGTGATCGTCTCAAGAAGAAAGCTGAAATTAAACTGAACGAAGAACATAATGAAGCACTTAAAAAAAAAGTTGAAGAGTTGATACAAGAAAAAAATAAGACTTTGGACGATAAGATTAGACCTGAAGAAAGATTGAGATACGAAAAAAGCTTACGTACAGTGATGGAACAATTCGATAATTGCAAAATCGCCGTAAACTAAAACATTTCTATAATTTAATCTTTTATGCAATTAACTGTGTATGTCCAAATGTATTGTTTTCTTTCTAGAAAGCCAAACAGGGCATTAAAACAAACTTAATGAACAAATGCAATCAAGAAATAGAAAATTATTCGAATAGGATTGCACGTTGTTTGAAAAACATTTTAAAGATGTCCGCAGAAAAACAAGAGAAAGAGATGAGAAACGAATTTCATTACCAAATGCAACTGGCTCGAAGTGAACTGTTCGAAGAATACTTGGAAGAGAAATGTGAATGTGAAATTTTCTGGGAAAAAGAACTAAGAACGATAAAAGAAAAAAATGATAGAGAACTCAAATTTTTGAAGGTATCAATGGAGGCGGAGCATTTACAAAACCTAATTGAACTAGAAAACTGGTATCAAATACAAAAACGAAAAAAAATGTTAGCACAATTAAACACAAATGGAACCAATAAATCTAAAAAAAAAAGAAAATTCTCTCATTTTGATTAAATAAATACTATACGACATTTTAGAAAAGTTTAATTACCTTAGAACGTATTATTATGTATCCATATACCTTCGTATATTAATATTACAATATTATATTGAATTCAAACATAAATATAACATAGATTATATAGTTCCTAGCAGATCACATTAAAATTGAGTTCATAAAAGTATTTGGTTATGATATTACGTGTCATAGTGTTTTTATTATTTGGATATAATAAATAAATTTAAAGCTATCAGTTTGAGAATATTAGGTTTTTTTTATATTTAATTACTATCAAATATTAGTTAATAAAGTTCTTTCATACGATTTGTGGGATTTTGGTGATTCTACTATTGTTATGAAGGGAGTAAAATTGTCAAAATGTTATTCCTCTGTTGTAAGAAATTTGTAAGGGGAAGACAACACATGCGAGTTCAACGCCCTCTTAATATTAAATGTATCATACCTACCTACCTATTGCCCATTTATACCGTTCTTAATATAGATATGCATGTCGTAAAATGTACTTATAGTTATATAGGCGGACAGACAGTCTTCACTTTGAATTGTTTTTCAATGGAAAGATTTGTCATTGAATTCAAAATTAACATAATATACATTTCCAGTGACTTACTCAACGATGAGACCCACTCGACACCCACTGAACAACAGAGCGCTTACCAACTTTCCCCTTTTTTATTTTTAATAGCTTTAAAAAGTGCAAATGTATTACATTTTGATTTTTGACATAATACCTATACGGTCCATCAGTTTCCAATTTTTAATATAATTAATGATAAAACATTTAGTCTTTATGGACTATGATTAATGTTTTTTGAATTATAACAAATTAACTAATAATAATGTATGATAAAAAAAATGTTATTTTTCATTTAAATATTATACAATTTTACCTAAATTGTACTTTCAAACTCTCAGAAGAAGTATTAGAGTATGCTTATCCAACTTATTTTAATTTCAATAAAAAAACAGTAATTTAATGAAATGGATTCATAGCCTACTTAGCAATATATCAAATTAGCTATAAAAATGTGCACTATATAAAAACCCACTATATGATTATGATAAATAAAAATAAATGTGATAACTGAGAATATTATTTATTCATAGCCACATACCTAGATATTACATATTATATGACACTCGAAAACTAAGAATGAAACCCATTGTTTCAATTGCTATGTTAAATTAAGAAACTGATATTTTAAATTACACCTATGAGTATTATAATTTATAACAGTAGTAGATTATAAAAATATACAAGATTTTATTAGATCGTATTATTATATTACGTACAAAATATATTATTTAAAGCAATTTGAATTGGTCCCTAAATATGACTTAATTGATAATATACTTTTTACTATCCGTGGGCATTATATTACTATTTATTAGCACCGTATAATAATTGATATTGTTTACTTCCTATTCACTTCAACATCCTGTTTAGCACGGCTGATTGAACACTTTTATTGTTACAAATTGAACTAGATTACCTACTCCTACATTTCTTATCCCTTGCTTCCTCCAATAAGTAATAACGTGTAACGTCCCCCCATATTACCATTAAATATACATCCTCAATGAGGGCCCAGTATAATATATTATATTATGCAAAATTTAATACACATATCCAAAATATAAAATAATTTTCTTTCGTTTTACCATATTTTTATTTTATTTTCTAAAAACAATTTAATTGTTTTGTTATTTATTTAGTTGGTTGGCCATTTTTTTTTATCGAGAAAAAAATCGAATCTAAATAGTAAATATGGAAGACTGATATAAAATATGATCATAAATATGAAAAATGTATAATAAATAAGTTCTGAACACAGATTTTTGATACTGGTTCCCCAGAAGTAATATCATGTTTGTTTTATATATGTTAATGACTACAAGAAGTTAACAGCCGAAAAAGTTAAATTTGACAATAAATACTGATAAGTTATGACACTTATTTCAATATTTGTTAACGATTGAATTTTTGATTGTTGATTATTATAGTACATTGGTAGGTACAGTTTTTATCTAGGATTTTAATAATTTAATGCTTTTCTTTAATAAATATTAGAAATGGGTGTAAATTATGATTTAAAAACATACACTCTTAGAACCAACATATATGATATAAACGAAGTATAATCTTAAGATTTTTAGTAAGTAATTTAACAGACTAAAGTAGTTTACATATCATAAACATAACGTCCAAAGATCAAAAATAATTTTTTTGAACATTTCAATTAGACATATAGAAACAAAAAGACGTTTCGTTTTTGTGAGAAATTTTGTATTTTTTTCTAATTATAAAATAATTATAACAACATTTTAGGGAAATACGATTTCAGCAATTCAATTTATTTGTAATTAAAGTTTACGTAGGTAAACCAACAGTTTGCTATACACCATAATATTATATTCAGATTTCAACACATCAAATATTTGTAGCACTATAAATTTCATACCATAAACTAATTACTCGTATAATACACAAATAAAATTTCCAGATCGCGTTTCAAAAAATTATTCAGAAAATTAGATATTTACGGTTTAAACCGTTTGTAATATTATACCGTTTAATACGCGAATAATGCCAACTAAACGTATATACTAACCTTTACTATATTAATCGTGTATATAAAAGTGTTATAATGGTTGAAACACCGTGTACAGTGGATGAATCGTGGGTCCCGTATAGTGTTCGGACCCAAATTATATTATTATATTGTGTGCATATTTTCTGCTGACCCTCCATCACGGCAACACTTTAATATAATATGACGGTCGTGCGAGAAGGGTAGTACTTCGAAGGTGTAATCAGTAGCTTTTTGGGAAAATGTAAAGGAATGAGCGAATGATATTTTATACGAACTGTGTGACGTGTACGGAATGTTAATTTATTGTACGGCTGTAATGATCATACGTCACTGCCAGGAAATACCACACGATAATTATTACATTAAATACACTGTTGCGTCCATAGATAACGGATTTTAATGCACATAAAGACGTAAAATGACAAAGCAAGTGATTACAAATTACATTCTAACCAGACTAGAGATGAGGATTAAAAAATAAAATAAATACACTTTTAAATTTTGATATAATTTTATGAAGGCAATTGATATTATGTGACTGAGTGAAAAGTAATGAAATACCAAAGTATAATTTCGACGATGCTACTGGGGAATATAATATTACAGTAAAAAGGGAGGAACACATAATTAAACTAATTTACAGGTGGTCGATTTTAGGGTCAGATTTATAACATACAAATTCCAGTGATGGGTAAATTTTTTCGATAAAACACAAACCTACGTTTTACCTTTTTAGGATAACGATTCTTTTGGATGTTTAACAGTAATGAAATGTCAAAATTCTACAATGTTGCCATTTATTAATAATATACCTACTATATTATTAGTAATGTTGTTTGTTATATAATATCTAAACATTTAATACAGAAAAAGTTAACCACAACATTAACTCATTAGTTAAATAAGCAGTTAATAAGCACCAACTAGATACACTTTCCCATTGAACAAGAAACTTTTGAAGAAAATCTAAGCAGTTTTACTGCCCCAAAAAGTGATGACAGAAATAAAAAAAAAAAAAAATTAAAAAATTAAAAAAACACACATCATTGTAAAATAAATACAATCATCGTTTCGCTCAGAATCTAAAATATTCATACACAAAAACAAGTTAATATGTACGGTAAATTTTATTTCTTATTACGTTAGCTCAAAATATCTACGTAATTAAATTCCTCTTTAGAGCACGGTAAAAAAAATACACACAAATTATTTAAGCTAGCACCAAATTCTTTATACGACAAAGTCAAAAAGTATGCACAAAGTTCCAACAAATTTGTATAGTTGCACCAAAATATTTGTGAATCGATCGTCAGAATGTAAAATAAATAACTCAAAACAAATAAAAATACGTGAAGCGTTGTTTTAAAATTGTAAAAATACCAAATCACTGGAAAAAAAATACTTTTAAAATTCTTGATAGCCTAAATTTAGGATACTATTATTACTTATATAGGTATTGCGGAATTTAGACTTACATGCATCTGCATATATTTTTCAAATTAACTACACATAAAAGGCTTCAAAAACATACCTATGGGCTATGGTATATTATTAATTATTTAAGTGTACCTACGTAGGTTAATTTTTTTTGAATATTTAGATAATGTTTTGATTTTAAGTCATATTTTGCATATTATGTTTTAATCTATCATTGTTTCTATTATTTATGTAAGTTTATACATTGGTTAATATAGTTCAAAGTCTACCTGTATTATTGTATAACTTTGAATCAGTACCTATCAAGGTATAATGTATTATAATTATAAATATTCAACTATCATCCTTTGTTAATTATTAATTGGATATTAAAAAAAAAGTGTTTTCGTTTCCTATAAAATAACTAAATACTTAATAAATACATTTATATTAAGAAGAGCTTCTATATTCTATATTTGAATATTTCGTGGCATTTTAGTGAATCTGCGAGGCCCAGTAAAAAATAAATTATGAACATCACAAAAATCCACATTATGGAAAGGAAAAAAAGTAATTTGATGTTGATTAGAAAACAATTATTTCAAGACGTGAATGAAACTCAAAAATTTGCAATTTTGGCTTAAATAATTAAGAAAAATAATGTATTAAAGTATTGCGATCTTCCTATATTATAATCACCAGCTATTGTAGTACATCTATTATATTATATTATTTTAAGTAATACTCACCGAGTACAAATATAACTGTAAGCAACAGCAGCAGCAGCCAGCGATAACGGGAACGTGTAGTGTTGTTGGACAAATTGAATAATAGAAATCGAAATTCGAAAATATTGTGTAAGTACTTGAAACGCGGTCTGCACCCATACACACTCACACACACATGGCACAAATAAACACATACACACACGCACACACACACACAAGCCACTGTTAAATTCATACGACGATGTTATATTGAAACTCTAATTCGTAATTCGTCCATCCGCCTCAGCGGCTTCGTCATATTATTAGCCTGCATCATCGCGGATGGCTTTTATTATTGCTGTTATTATTCACAATTATCGTGAGAAACTCCCTAGCTGTAGCGGCCAATGCAGAATTGTGGCGGGGCGGCCCACTTACCGTTTATTAATCGGCATAAGTGCCGAGTATAAATAGAGCCCCGAGAACCTAATCCGTTACCATTCAGTGGAGTGCTGGCAGCGATGACTAGTCAGAGCCCAGAGGACGCATCACCGACGGAACCAGCAGATACCATACGCAGCGGAGTGACCGTGCTACAACCATCGGTGGTTACCGCGTAAGTACCTATTATAATAATATCATACTATTTTTTTTATGATAAGATATTAGGTACCCATATAGGCAGACGCAGACTTTACAGCCACACATTTATTTATATTTTATTCATGACTTATTCACAAATTTGATCCCCACAACACTTTTGATTCTCCAAACTATTTTCATTAGTAAAAACAGGTTAGTTAGGTTTAGAGTTATTTTATTTCAAAGTATTATATACATATAAATAAAATAAAATTATCAAACAATATATCTACTATTAATAGTATTATAATTATTTACGTAAAATACATTTATGATCAAAGCCCGCTCAAGTAACTTAACATTTATCTTCTGAGATGACGTGTTTTTTCCTTGTATTTTTTCCAACTTAAAAATGAAATTGTTCATCGTATTTTATATTAAAATATGCATTAAAGAAAAATACTCACAAGAAAGTCAACAGTTTACCCTGACTACCCAGTGAACAAACCTATGATAGCCAAATAAATAATACTCACCTGACAGTCAGTACATCGCCGACATTGGACGGGTCGAGGTGATGGTTATAGGTCTTGTTCCAACGCATAAACGTGCTATTTTTCGAATAACACACTTACTTACAAATGGGTCGACCACTATTTTTTTTATTATTATTACTGACTAAATATAGTGAAAAGTTACTTCTATTTTTATACTCCAATGATTTTTAGTTTTATCACGGCTTTAGTGCTGCAGAAATGTAAAATTTACTACCACTCTCCTAATGACTAATGATTACCTAGTACTACCTAGGTGATGTTTCTATCATAATTTCAGACCTCGATATATGAATGAACGATAGATTTAGGTTTCTAATTGTCCAAACATATTGAACATTTCTAAATTTACAGCGAAAAAACAAAATACGCTTAGTGATAACCATTATAATTATAACAAAATTCTTAAATCGAAAAAAAAATAATTCATCTGTTGATTTTTAAAATATTTACTGCAGGATTCCTCGTATAGTACCTAATATTGCAGCTTTGTACCAATAGGTTTCTATAATATAATAATATACTACTCGACGTCGCACATAAACAAAACGCATTCATGCAAAATCATATTTTTTTACATTTTTAATACCTACCTATAAACTCAAACGACGATAAAATATAAAACCCACTAGTCAAACCTTCAAAAATATTGATTTCTATAGTTTTTGTAATAAGTCTGAATAACGATTTCATGCGAACGTATTTTGTCGATGTTGCACTACGTAGTTGTCTGAGAGAGAAAACAAAATATTTTGCTCTGGCGTTCTCTTACCGATCGTATACGTTTCAGGGCGACCGGCAAACAACCTCCTTGGTCATAAATTAGTAATAATAATAATAATAATATCATATCGTTCACTCACCAAGGCCATACACATGTAAACATGACAAATTTAAACATGTAAACATTGTCATATAAACATCCATAACTACGACCCACCTGCCCAGCAGCCGTCTCGGTGGGATCGGAACAATGGCGATCTCTCACCTCCGTTTGCCCGTCCGACCCTCGTACACGATTTTTGTTATTATTATTATTATTATTATGTTTGTGGGGTGCGAACGACGCCCGATGCGGAGTGGCGTACCTACCTTCCGTTGGATCTTCGTGATCGGAAACAGGACGCAGAGCCCTAGACTGGACGTCGCCGACCACATGCAGTGGTGACGATCAATTTTCGGTGTCGGGATGACTACGGCGGCCATTGCTTCGGACAAACCGTGACGATCTCATTATATGATTGCTGTCATTCCCCATTAGTTAGCCACCCGTCCGGTGACGACATTATGATCAATCACTGGAGTTGGCTAACCGATGAGAAATTGCAGTGATAAAAACCGACGATATTGCCTACCTACGAAATGTATGTGTTGCAGCTGAGTCTCGATAACTCGAATCTCGGTAATAACCTCGAAAACCTCGAATTTTTATCTCACCCCTTGAAGTGTTTTTAAGTTCTTTTTGAAGTTTATAACCAGAATAATACACAAGCCGAATATATTTTTATTCCCCCTTGAGATTTGAGTTTTCGAGACTTGACTGTATTACTTTATACATAATATTTTATTATAAGATATAACATTTTTATATGTCAGGTTACATGAACTCCAATAATATTAAACATAACACTTTAATGGATCAATATATAGTGAGCTATTATAGGCCCGCTATTGGTCCATTAAATTTTAGCATACTACCATTGTTAAATTGATCAAATTTTATGAGGAAATAACTTAATATCATATTATTATAAATGTATAATATTAACCGCGGATGAGATTATCCGATTTTTTTATTATCCCCCTTTACCCTGCAGTATACATCTATTGTAGACTTAACTCCAAAATGTATTGAAACTTCGGTATATCAAATTATTATATTATTATGTGACTTTCGCGTTTACTGTTAAAATGTTATTGTAATATTATTAAATTATTTTCTTGTATAGTTAATGTAATTATATATTAAACAATAAAAGGTGTAATAATCGTAACCAACTTTTTGTTATTTTTTCGGCTGTATTAGTAATGTTTTCTTTTTAATTTGGAACGAAATCAAGAACTATGTAGATATATAAGTTTTAATAGGGAACGTTTTTTATCGTGTATGGTATATTTATAAAATTTTATAACTATAGTTATTTTTTTCTGGCAAAAGGAGACCTTCTAACCGTGAGTAACCGTAACCGACTCTTGTAAAGGTCATCTTTAAATTGCTGCACGATATGGTTTAATTTTTTTTATTTTGTAGAAAATTATAATCAACGATTAAACTTGTTAAGCGATTGTAACCTTCTAATTATAATATTTAGAACACTTTCTTATTACAATATAATATTTTACTTACACATTATAGAAATGAAATATAATAATCTCGTATCGTATAAAATCTTTTTTCTCATTAATCCCTTAACCTTTAATACCTATCTATACTGCACGGTATATTATTACGATTGTACAAATATGAAATATATATTTATAAAGCTCAATATTAACTACGTACTGAATTGGACACTTTGTGATATCTTGTGAACTATAAAAAAAAAGATATGGTGTACTCATGTCTGTATTACAATACAGAGCATATAATAAAAACTGTTATAAGATTCATGTGGATGATTGAATTTATACGACGACGATAAAACTGTCCACGTACAGCTTAGTCTGTATAGACTTAGATTCCGTTTTATGATGATTAAGTTGACTGAGATTTAATGCATAAAACATTTTAGTTGCGTGTGCCAAAACCATCATTTCACACTTCCGCCCCCTTTTTGCAATCGGCTGTGTCGTATAATAGCTGTAAATTGCGTTACGACTAAACGTTTTTAGTTGGTGAAAAATATAATATTTTTGGTGTATAAAAAAGTGGACTTAACTTTTGATCCAATGAATTTGCTTCACGAATAAACATAAAATAGTTGACAGATAATATGTGGAGATGTATAAATTTATCATCACCGAGCTACACAATAAATTATTATAATATTAACTATGTAATTCACAGAGTCATAGGTAAATTTTGTTATCTTATTCAATAGACGCATCACGACATGGTGACACTGCTTGAGACACTGTTAAGAAAACTTTAAAAATTTAAAAATAAATCAATGAACTTACTTTTGTGGGAATTTTTTTTTTTGAATTTTTTTGTTTTTCTGTTTTAAGGAATTTTTAGAACCTACTAGTTCTAGTAGGTAATATGACGAAAACCACATTGGCTGAATATTGAGATATAAACTTAATGTTATAATATATTCTTTTTATTTTGTACCAAAAATGAGATAAAATTATCCACAAATTTATCTTAATATCACCAACCGTGGTTAATTGACTACTTGCAAGTTGCAACTTTAACCAATGCATGTTTTCTGATCTTGCGATAGTTATACTTTTTCGGTTCAGGTATAAGTGGCTGATTGTCAGCTGTCTTTAGTCGTGTCACATGCATCCTGTCGGTAAGTTTTATGTTCAAGTGTAAACAAAATATATCATACTAAAATGCTAAAATTAAAAATTGCACAGACCTATATTACGAGGATAATTTGGTAGTCATCATTTTTCTTCAGACTACCAAGTTTTATTTTGGAAACTCTGCAAAGTAATAGTTGCCGCTGAAAAAAGTTTACCGTTTCTCAGCTTATAGTTCACGGGATAAACACAGATAAAATTTGGCAAAAATAATAACTTGTCAAACACAATAATATTAATATGTTTTACACAATTTCAATGTTTAATTATTTTATTAATATAAAATTTTTCTTAAAAATTAGTTATTTTTTATAGAATTCTTATTTTCAGTTTTAAGGTCTTAAATGCATTTTGGACGTTTAGGTTATTCAAATCTCAGCTTTCGTTATAACCTATAACAAAAACAAGGCACGCTGTTATTATTATTATAATATTATCATAATTACTGTTATTACTTATTAGTTATTGTAGATATATATTGCCACTGTATTTTACCGCGTACCGTGTCTGGTCGTAAACATAGGACACACGACCATCGCCCTTTTTATTTTGAATCATATATAGGTACCTATAAGTGAACGTCGACGTTGAAAAATCACCATCATGTTAGTATTTTTTCATCGAGTATAGTATTTTTATTTATATATCTTTCATTATTAACTATTACATCTCGACAATTACAGCGAATACGATATATATATAGGTAGTATTAACTATACTGTAATAAAATATAATAATGGTTATAGTAATATAGTCGATAATAGATTAAGCTTAATATTAAACTGCCAGCAATTAAAATATATAAGCATAATATAGATAATAATAATAACATAGTATAAGTTTATATTATTATAGTTAAGATAATTAAGATTAAAATGTATACAGTTATGAATCTTATGTATAGTTAGGTTGCATATTAAAATAAACAATAAGAATATTATGGGGAAGACGTACAGTAATTAACTAATTATTTCAGATAATTATACCTGGCCTTTACTTAGTTAAATCGTTAGAAGAGACAGGAGGGACCTTATGATAGGTGTGAACTCGATAAAGACCTACATCTTTATGTTTTAAAAAATATCATGATGTATAAAAATTGTACAATCCATAGTCTATACTGTAACATTCTCACATCTGACATCATATGCTCATGTATAATGTATATGTTTATATGTGTATTGTGTATACGTATACTTTATGTATTAGAATGATATGTTTTTTCCAACAGAATTCGTGTGGAAGTAAAGTGGTAATCACTTAAAAACGACTGGTCGTTATGTCTGTTGATGAGATTCAAGTAGGAGGTACCTATACAAAAAATAAATCTTTTTCACTCTCTTATAGGTGAAATAACCGTAGACACTATATACGATGAACGTAAAATGAAAGGAATCGTATAATAAATCAAATTGTTATAAGCTCAGATGAAATATAAAAAATAATATAATAGAAGACCGCAAAAATTTTGCAAAAGGATCAGAAATCTTTAATAAACTATATATTAATTGTATATATTATATAATATATATATACAAATAATATAGGCAACAAAGTACAATGACATAAATTTTTCTAAAACATGTGAAAAAGTGCTAATTTTTTTGTTGAACATTTAAGTTTTTAAAAGGGTGAAATTGCCACCCGTCTGCTGCAGTACAACATTTGTAGGTGTAGGTGTCGAACGTGTACCTCAAAACGTCCTTGACTAAGTTGTACAAGCCCTTCAGAGAGACGTAGGTATAGATTTTGAAGAGAACTATTTTAAAGCACGTTTTATTAATTTAGGGGTAGATGGTTCTGAAGGGTCGAGGGGAGAAGACCTTCACAGCTCGTCTACGAGTAAGATAAATTATTCTATATCAACAATACAGTGCTTTCTATCCTCTCGCCTTCCCCTAATAGAAAAAAATCGGTATCACCGGTGTGTATAGATCTCCTGCTAATTAACAGAAGTCCATCCGGTCGATAAATATATATATATATATATATACATTTCATACATTTATTAGTTATCTTTGCGATCTATTGTACCGCCATATTATGTTGTCAGCAGTTGTATCGTCGTTTGGCGTTTCATTTGGATAGGCTTCCGGCACGACATTCCTTCGGGCTCCCCTTCGTTTATGTCCGATACAACTATAATACCACAGAATAGAATAACATCTACATGACTCGACACTATACTGTTGTCTGTTAATCCAGTGAAATCTCCATGTGCATTCGTAGATCATCCCTATAACTATAATATAATGTATAGAGTATAGACCAGACATGGGAAACTGGCGTTACGTGAGCTACAATTTTATGGGGGAGGGGATAATAACCACTCTGTCAGTATACAGTAAGATACTAAAGGAAAAGCTGTCAGCCTATATTTTATATATTCCTATATTAAAGTAGTTTTTTTTTAGTATATTACACGGTAGGTTAAATTAGTTTTTGTAAAAAATACATTGCATTTGAAAATATCTTGTCCCTGATTGGGGCTAGTCGAGACCCGCGGGAGCTTTTACCTCCGCTTGTTTATGATTGGAGTGGCTGTGAGCTGAGTCGATAGAAGTGTGTCTGCCACTATAATAGTTTTATAATAATTGGTCAACTCACCAAGTATTAAGTATTATTTTTAAACTTACAACACAAAGTTGGAACTCTTAAACGGAAAATTTTCTATCTGTCCTTTATGCGGATGCACTCTCCTAAGTTTTCAGCAACATTATTTTCCGCGATATTATACAATTAATGTGTGTATACATAAAACTTAACCTTCACCAATTTTTAACAAATTATATTAGACTAAATACAGCTTGTCATACCATTGGTCTTTCACTATTCAGTTAATAATGTGATGAATTAAACTAATAATATTATGAATTTTTATAATTACAATTTTGATAAATAATGTAAATCATTAATAGTTACGTAATATGTACTATCAATATTTAATATTATGTGTGAAGTCTATCTGGAGTCTGTAGCTTCCCCCCCCCCCTGTAGTGTAGTGTAGGACGAACTACTTTTGTGTTTGCCATCACATCTTCGATTTGTTTTAATTGTAATGGTGTTTATTTGCACTAAAATCAACGAGCGTTGAAACAGGCCTAGGTGTATATAAAAAAAACTTTTAAAACACAAATTTCGACCGCTTTAAAAATAGGTACTCCATTGTTGTATCGAGTAGCTCTGTTCGTTATTGTCGTGTCGAAGGGTGTAAGCCCCTCGGGAATAATGCGATGTGACGAATTTTAAGCCAACTCCCCTTGAATAGTCTCAGACACGCTCGCTGAATTATATGAATAGCTATTTGTACGCAGTACGTTTCGAGTATTCCATACAACCCTATCACAGTCCGAAATCTCAACAATAACAATGACAACATTTTATATTTTCGTTTTTGCCACTTCCGAATTCGTATATTTATTATAACATTTGTTTACTTTATTATCATAATGATTAATGAGACATATATTGTGTTATACGATGCCGACGGTGATTGACGACACAAGCACAAAACCGTTGTAACGATACCACGGTATAACTGCAGGGGTACAATAAAATATTGTTAATAATCGTATTTACTAT
Source organism: Sitobion miscanthi (assembly GCA_008086715.1). NCBI lineage: Eukaryota > Metazoa > Arthropoda > Insecta > Hemiptera > Aphididae > Sitobion > Sitobion miscanthi. Next base: position 16,147,966 of record CM017804.1, read on the forward strand.
TAAAATGTAACTATTTTTTTACGTGAAAATGTCTGAATAAATTATTTTATCTGTGATCATATATTATTATTAACATTACTAAAATTATTAACATTGTTAAAATATTAGTTATACCTATACCTTACATTAAATAATAATTTATGGTTTACCAGACTTTACCATGCATACATATTATCACTCGTTATATTATTATAAACGTGTTATTAGTAATATATATATTTATTATCTACCTTCATTATAATAATATTATATCGTTGTGAATTAGACTATAGTGCCATTCTATTATGTCGCCGCTGCGCCAGCTGCTTATAACAATATAATACAATACATTGTGCGTGGGTTGTTGCTACATGTGTTACTCGGCAATGCCAGTTTTGATTTACTTTTGAAGTCGTTTATTATCTGCATCAAATGGACCGTACGAGTAAACGAACAGGTGTTGTGGCGCTATATTGATTGCTAAAAAATCGTTGTTCTCAAAACGAAAATTCACTAGCGTAAACATAACATTACGTTTATGTCCAATACTGGAGTTGATAAAAGAAAAAGTTTTTTTTTTAAATTCTATGGATCTAAATGTCGAAAAAAATGTACCAGTATTATGAGAATTGGCACTTTATAATTGCCGTGGCAGAATTAACTAAAATTGTTACCTACTCTGGCTAAAACCATTTTATAAACAGAAAGAGTATAATACATACCTTAGGTAAGTACCTAATATATAATATCATTCAAACAAGGCTTACTATAACCTATTCGGACTCAACATTTATTTTAAACTATTAATTTATTAATCATTATAATTATAGGTATCTACTATTATTTTATTACCTATAATTATTATTCATTATCAGTGTTTGTATTGGAAAACAATAGGAATGTGTGAATATTTCAGTGTTAAGTGTTCACATGACATGATGGAACACAGGGGCGCCATTTGGAGAGAGGGGAGCAGGGTATACTTTGGCTCCCCTATTTTTTTCTGTGTCTTATTGACCTGGATTAAAATTTAGAATGCGCCAACGGCCGTGCCGAGCACAATTTCTCCCACTCTCGCACTCGATCGTGCATGAAGGTCGTCGATCAAAACTGTCCAACAAGTATACACCGATTTCAAATAAATTGTATATAAACACGTATATTATTGTGGTGCTAATTGGAACTGGCTGTATATTATAGTTTACAACAGACTGACGGCACTGCACGCACGTCGCGTACCGGCGGTTATTGGTGGGGGTATCCAGTATAAACAATATCTAATACTATTTTTAAAAAATGGCCTGAAAAAATTAAAATTGGCTTGCTTAAATTTTGGCACCCCAATTATAAAACTCAAATGGCGCCCCTGATCTTCAGTGTGCAAATACTTCGATGCACTTGTGGCACTTGTTGATTAACAATCGTATTTCATCGATACATAATAATATAACACATATTTAACTCAATAAAATATTAACATTATCAGTCTTATAAGTTATAACACGTGCACATACGCAAATTTAAATATTTTTAAAATCATCAATACGAACAATGAGTTCATTATATTTTCCAGATCCAAATGGCAACTGCGCAGCTGCATAATATCGATTTCAAAATATATATTTAGTGGTCGCTGCGTGACCGTTCGGTTGGATGAAAAGGTATAGAGTGACGGTAAGATAACCTGATTTGTCTCAATTTATTTTTTATGAATACTTTTTGATGTAACAGGTACCTATAACTAACAGGGTTTCACCAAAAAAAGTATTAAAAATAATTAAACATCTTAAATATTATCATTTATGTTATTTTATATCACAGTTAATTATTCAACTTTTAAATAAATTCAAATGGAACAAATAAAAAATAAAAAAATATGATTCTAATACAACCAATAATTTAAATAATGATGTGAGAGTGGTTAATTTGTTATCAATTTTTAATGTTGTTTGGTTTATGTGTTGCATCATTGGTAACCACTTCAAATTTAGATAATTTAAGTTAACCAAAGAATAATAATTATCTACATTTCGTGACACTTTAATTATGGTCTATAATTTAAACATATTTATGTAATTATGTATACATAGGCAATGTATATACAGGTATTAAGTTAAAAAATATGTTATATTAAGAATATTATAATATAAAACCGTATAGTTTTATTATAATTAATATTAAGTTTGTACGTGCACATATTAATTGTTGAAAGCGAAATAGTGCAAAATACTAGACCTACTAAATAGAGGACGGATTCAAATCGATATTATCCCGCACGCTGTATCGAAACAAGTCGCTCATACATGGTCATGAGCACAATGAACACGGAAGCAAACATTTTAATATTGTACAAGTTCGTGCAGACTGCTGCACATAGGTGGAAATCCATTAATATTTCGAGGGGGGCTAATATTATTAACATCAATGTGCGTGGAGAATTCAAACTCACACAACTAAAAAAGGAGAAACTTTGGGAAACTTGGGGGGACTAAGCCCCCTCAATCACCCTCCGATTTCCGCCAATGCCGCTGTAGAGATTTCCTTAAAGTATTACTTATTTCCCTGTTAAATCGATACATTTTGCGATGGGTTCTAGATTATCGCATTAGTACAAATAATTGTAAAACCAGTTTAGTGCCTACGTAAATAAATAATCCAACTTGGATTTTTATAAGGTTTAGAAGAAATATATTTTATAATAACTTGATATTTTATACAATTAAGATTAAAATTGAATATAATTTTTGTATAATAGTATTATACTGAAATTCAAAACTGTATCAAAATAAAAAATAACATGAGACAAGTGTATCTTCAATGGGAAGTCGAGGGGATCTTTACCATGTTACTTTTAAAAATGTTTTTTAAGTTTATTTTCTTAACTGAACTGTTTCTTTATGCCCAAGTTAATAATAATACAATAAGTATATTTGAAGTAATAATGGATAATATAGTTATATATACTATGTAGTATTTAGTATTTACTAATAAGTTGGATGGTAGTTATTTTTTTATTTAAGAACGACCTTATTTACAGTCTATATAGTTTTATAGTGTTATACCTACCTACAATAAATAAAATTAATACTTTTATAACACAGAAAAGAAATATTAAAATGTATGAATATTTGGCTGCCACTCAGCAGTGCCCCTTGATCTAGAACTTAAATTCAATGGTTTTTCAAAAAAAAAACCCATAACTTTAAAAGGACATAGTTCTCGCATGCATATACTTATCCGTCTGCATATTGCATAAGTGTACAACATAGCACATTTTACTTTCAGAATAATCCGTTCCACTTTGTTATTTTTAATATTAGAGTAATTTGCCCTATTATAAAATTTAAATAACGTATAGGCAGGCATTTACGAATATTATTAAGGCCTCCTCCCTGCTGAAGCTCTTTTGATATTTCAATTTTAAAACAAATGATGAGCTTTTTTAATCTATACATTCTTAATACATTTCGAAGTTTAGATAGAAATAATTGTCGTTGATTATTATCTGAAAGTAACATTTGCTGACCTGTGACCTGCGTTATTTACACAAAGACAACATATGTGGATAATACTTATATAAGTCCCCTCAAGGAGACATGTTACGGCTAAAGTGCACATTATCTGGATAGTTTATATATTATCCAATTTCGGGCTTTAGCCGTAACAGATATACTTATATTAAGTACCTATACAATTAATATATTTATAATACATTTATATTATATATTATACCTATTTGTAATATCTTATAGTACTTAAATAATTTAAAATTAAATTATGCAAACACTGTGCTTAAGCTTTTAATTTTCACCTCTCCGCTGCCGAATAACTTAACATCAAATAGAAATTTAAATATTTCAATCAGTATCTAATGGCTGGCAGATTATACTTGCAAAGTATGTTTTTGTTTGAAATTTAAATATAATTGGCACTCAAATTATAATTCTTGTACATAAGGGTACAGAATGAAACAAACTACAAACGATTCATATTGTTCATAATATTGTTATATAAGTACACATAGCATATGCTGTTTAAAATGTCACAGGATTATAACTTATATAACGCAGTCAAATGAAACGACAACAGCGCGTGTAGGTATATTGTTTTATATTATGGGTATGTGTGGCTTTTAAGATATAAGCACATTGTTTAAAGTAACACCGAATACAACAGAACATCAAAGGCAACATTACGATGCGTTTGAAAAATATCAAAGACTCCCGGTACAACGAGCGTAACACACGAAAATCTCAAATAAGGTATTTCGTGACGCAACCTGGCAACCATATACGTACAAGTAGGTAGACATATACGAACAACTTAAAAAGCTTTCCACACAATGATATATAAGTTGATTCATGAAAATATCAAAAGGTTTCCGCCCAACGACCAAATATAAAGTCGTTTGTTGTTCGCTAACTTGTAAGTGGTATATTCAACATAGAAATCAAATGTGCGTCCTCTTTCTTAAAGATTCCGAACGCAGAAGCATTGTAACTTATAAGTATGTACTTCAGTGATGTCCTGCCCGTCTCCCGTGGGGCATATGTAGCCCGCTAAGGACTTAAAAGTGACAATTTTAAGTTGTGACAAAGTATATAAAATAAATGCAATTATTTCCAAGATATTTTAATAACATTTTTAACAGTTGGGTTAATGGAAAACCAAAAGGAACTAGTTAAGTTCAAATAAAGTTAACTTTTTAACTCGTTAATGCCCAGCCTTGATTTTATGACACGAGTTCCTTATCAGCGTGTAATATACAAGTCTGTGTATATACCATTAACAGTGTGATAGGTGATGTCACGTATAAGAAATACGCTGAACACTCCATTCGTATTTTGTGTCAACTACTTACCGTCACTATAATCACATAGTATAATATTATGTAGGTATTAAATATTTAATTGCAACATTTTTTCTAAGTTTTCTATTAACAAGTATAGATACAAATATGCTGACTACTACAACAATAAGGGTCATCAACCTTTCAGTTACAACAAGTGAGTTACATTAAAAAAAATTAAGTATCTGGTGATCGACCACTAGTTGCTTGGTTGTTGTTATATTTTACATTATTGGTATTATTTCATGCAGCATAATAGGAAATTGTATAAAAATATTCTTCTTTTATTATTACTCCATTGGAAAACTGTATGTTTTTCCTTGCTAATAAATACTTTACATTATTGTACATAAAATGTAAAAGTGTGTTTAAGTCTAAACATACAGACTACTTTAAGATTACCTACGCACGTGATCAAATGATTTTGGTACAATTAATTTTTAATACAAATGACTGGTTGACGACCCTTGTACTATGATAATTTAAACACAATTAAATATATAATTAATAATAATAATACATAATTAATTTAATTTTGAAATGTGGTTATTTGTATGTCCTAATTCCGTGAACGGCTCGACCGCACAAAGAACAATTTTTTTACTTTATTGTTTGGCGAAAGTTTTAAACTATTTCTGATTACTATATAATGTCTTATTATGTCTCAGCATTTTTATACGAACCAAACGCATTTTATACAATATGTTTATTAGTGGTAGCTACTAGTTAGGCTTACAAACGTAGGCACTACATTTGAAGAGAATGTTTACAGCATAAACCACTAGAGAGGAAAATTATTTAATTATAATATTGTATTCAGAATTTGCCGTATACGGGATACGCAGTTCAAAGATCAATACGGGACCGAACAGATTTTGTTGGTGTTTGAAGAAGGCAACGAAACTTTGCAAAAACGATATTAATATTATACATTAAATCTGTGATTGCCCAGAAATCGCCTTGTGATCTTCAGTGTGTTTAATAAACAAAAGTAATCAAAGGTTCCGTAGATTGAAGTTGTACAACTCCAAAATGTTCGATCAAAGAAAACATCTATGCTTAGAACCAATTACATATATGTATATGATTTTAAAATATATAGTAATATGCACTATATAGCTTAATGTATATACATATAGTTTTTGGTAAATATACAAACAATTTAATAGAAGTACAGTGTACACGTGACTATATACGCATTCACAAATGTTAAGTTTGCTTAGCTCGTGGAATAAGGGTATAGCCGGTATAGGAGCAATCAGTTGACTGTTGAAAGTCGAGACATAGCCTCAAGGCCCTTAAAAATACAAACGATCACCAGAGTCTTAGTTCACCGTACTATACAATTTAATATTTAAACATATTTACCACATTTGATATTATTATAATTGTAAATAAAAAAATTCAAAATTGTTAAATATTTATACAATATTTGAATGACCCTGATTATTATGTGGACGGGTTGTTTAAATTAATAAACTATTGAATCATTATTTTAATGGAAAGAATTTCCAAAAAAAAGGGGTTTAAAATGTATTTTACAACATGTATGACAACATTATAGGTATAGTTAAATACTGAGGGCCTGTTTTACAATCATAGTTTAAACCTCGGTTACGCCTAACCCACTGATTTTACCGGCTGAATTCGGTGGCTTAACCTTAGTTTAACGATTGTAATACGGCCCTATGTAGTATATAAGTAGTATATATAGTCATTTTATGAGTTGTTTTCTATTTGAAATATTATGATGGTTGTTACTATGTAATAAATGCGTAATGAAATATAAAGTTTTAAAACATAGCCCAATCAAAAGTTTAAATTACCTATATTAGTGCTAACATAAGGGGTAATATTTAAAAGAGGCCCAGCATATTTTTATCTGACAAAAATTTTAGATCGACTAGTTTCGTTTCAAAATAGAACAATGGAACCATCGAAAAAAAAATATTGGTTTGTGGTTTTTGGAAAAAGGATAAATTAAAAATAAAATAAAAAGATCGAATTGTGGCAATTTTGAAAAATAACAAATTGTATTTATACAATACATTTACGAGTCATACTATATCATCGTTTTATATTTCATTAAAAATAAACATTTCCATAACATACATATATGAATAATGTACCTAAAATTATGATGATAATAATAATGCACAATAATGTATAATAACAATAATAATATGTAGACGTATATAGTGAATATAATATTTTTTACGTCTTTCTAATATGTGATTACTGAATATTACCTATTATAATTATATATAACTATAATCTTGACTATCCAAAATATATGTAATTTTATTTTGTTGGTAACTTATTGGGCTCTAATAGTACGTTATGCCCCGGTTGCCATATTATAATTTGTAAATCCGGGCGATCCATGACTGAAGAGTCTGACCATTGACCAAGTATGGATGATTATTGAATAATTTAATCATATTTAAATTTCAAATCTACAACGACAATGTGACGTATGCTTAATGTTTTGGTTTAATGGATTATTCTGTTTACGAAGTACGAACTTGTTTACCAATTATATTATAATGTTCATAATAAAGTATATTATTATGTACTATTTCGTTTGTGCGAACACATTTTACTAACACTCGCGTGTAGACTATTATATTATAATAAAATTATTACATTATTGAACATCACAAAATTATAATAATTCTAGTGGTCGCCCGTCGGTAACATGAGATAAATCATAAATATGTTATATGTATTTATTTGTATATACCTCAATACGAAACTGGCTTATCTCTATTCCCATGAAATTCAATTACTGCAGCTGTCGAGGCACCAGTAGTCGCCAGTCGGCACGTTGAATTCAGTTGTATGATAATAGTATGGTTATTGTGCGTAACACGACACCTGTCCTAATTGATTATCACTCATGACGTATTATTATTTATTATTCTATTTAGTCAAACGAAACAGGAATGGTACTGCGTGTGATGATAATACAGTATACAAACTTACAAAATACCATTATTTTATTATTAAAATATAATCCATAATCGATAAACATCGAAATTAGAACGTTTTCGGTTATCTAGTGGTGATCTAGTTGAACTTGGCAATCATTTTTGAGCAAGTGCCAAATAAGGAACCGCGAAAAAATAACCCCAAAAATTTAGTCCCCGAAAAAACCGAGGAAAAAATAGCCCTATATGAGATTTGGCAAAATTATAAAAAGATGGTCATCGATCATGGGCAAGTGGAGACAGTGATTACTGATTAGTATTTAACTATTACGATAGTGTATATATTTCTATCATATTATTATATTATTGACTATTATGAACTTTTGAGTCAATACTTGCACCTTACAGCAGGACAGTGAGAGTGGGTTCACGTATAATGTATATAATAGGTAAAAACTAATATAAATCTAAATAATTTATAACATGTGTACAATTGTTATGTTCCTACAAATAATGTTAAATTTAGATTCGATTATATATTATTGTATACGATAAAAACAATTGAGATCGGAGGCAGTTATACATTATTCTCATATTTTCAAAACAAATTTACTATGATTGAAAAATATTACTACCTACCTAATTGTTTAATATTTACATATTATTAAAATTACAAATTTATTATGACTAAAAAGTGTTTGTTTCAAAATTATACATAGACTGATATTTAAATCTTGTGAATATGTGTTAAGTGTTAGAAAAATCGCTAATTGCAAAATACCAACATACCCTCCCCCAAAATTATATTCAACTGCATTACTTACCTATTATTTATTATTTATTGCTTAATTAAATATCTTTACACCATTTTTTAATGACACCCAATCTAATAACCATAGCCAGGCCGATGAGGCCCCTGAAAACCCCCCACCACGTCACTGTCGTCAGCATTATATGCACTCAGCTGATGTACGCAGTCACAAGAAGCAGGATGACACGAACTAAAGTGTTATGAGAAAAAGTTAACAGGCTTCAATAATATCTATGTCTATAATTGTATTGTAATAATAATAATACACCAAGGGAATCAACGTACAAAAACTGAGTCTTTTCTTGTGTGTACAAGTCGTATATAATATGTTGTTATGATATCACAAGAATAATATAATATGCGTATACAACAATAATATAAAAGTGGGTCGTCTGCCGTTGGTCCATTAAAATATTAAGAGTTAACCTACCACTAAGTGGCACTATATTATATCCACTGATTATTATATATGAATGCTGTGTATACTCAAACAGCTTTTTCCGAACTCTCGCTCTTAATAAAAACAATAGAATAATATATACATATAAGTTAAAATTGACCAGTTTATATGATATAAACATCTAATAGTTAATACTACATATATGATATACCTATATTAAAAGTAAACAACACAATTTACTAATGCAACGATTGAAATATGATGTGCGCTGTGCGTTTGAGAATTATTTTTCGATCAATTTGAAAAATATATTAAATGGTCAAATATTAGCACAACTATAATAATATAAGATATAGGCATATAGCTCTTTTGTACGAGTAAAATCGATAGTGAGTTCAGTCGGGCGCCAAATAAGGAAAGAATAAACGTTAAATAAACAAATGCAGTCCGTCATTATTTTCAATTAACTAAGAAAACATTGATAACATTAAACGTTAGTTCATAGCTTTTGTGTGTCTAAACAGTATGAACTTTGGTAGCAAACGGCGGAAAATCGACGAAATCCAATTTCACTGTATATATAATAATAACATAAAACATTATATTCCCACTATAAATGTCTATGGGTAAACTACCTTCATTGTATAAAATCCTAACAAAAGCAATATATTTATCTGGACGTTTGTCGTGTGGGGATAAAATAAAACAGAAAAAGTTTAAATAAATCGAATAAGGCTGTTTTCGAGTGCACATAAATTGTTTGACCGAAACTTATGTATTGTCAACTACCAATACTATCATTACCTAGCTATTGCTCAAATATTTTTATTAAAACTTTTGCAATACTATAATACGAGATTATTGTTTCTGTTACTACACAAAAATGACTTAAATGTACATCTAACATATCCAGGGACATACTTTCAGATTTTCACTTGAAAATGTGAGAAACGTGAATTGATTAACAGCAAACCCAACTGTAATCACAGCCTAAACTTATTGCACACGTAAAATATGGTCTTAAATTTTATAGAATGGTTCACCTATAGGTGGGAGAAAGATGAGAAATTTTGACTCGCCTGGATTTTAAAAATTAGACTTGAGACATACCAATAATTTTCATATAGATATCTATTACCAAGTATATAATAATATAATATTATGTAGATTACTACGATATATACTCCAAATGATATAGCCTACAAATGCTTTGCGATAAATGAAAAAAGCACCCATGGAATAATGTGTTGCTAAAAACACTTTGAACCGCATTAATCACAGCTTTTTCGAAATCAACCATAATTGATTTTGGATGAGAGAAGGATTTATTTACAAAAGTCAAAGCTGAACTGATTACAGCGCGAGTACTCAATTCCACATTTTGTGTAGCAATATTTTTTATCAAATTATAACGGCCTTGGCTGCTTCAATAATACTAACAATAGTTTACAGTCAATGAACAGGAACATTATTTCTCTTCGTCGATTTGCCCGTTTTAATACGAGTCTTTTGATTGTTTTGTTATTTATTATATCAATATTTTTATTAATGTACTTTTTATAGCAATAGTAATCTTTTTTTGATATTAAATTTTTTTTTTTAAATAAAAATAACAATCTTTTAATAAATTATGAAAAATTATTTTTTCAAAAACTATTTCAGTTCCCACTCAACGTAGGTATAGTCAGAGACGTACTACTCACCCCGTACTACTACCCCGACATACTACTCACCCCTCGTAAGAAAAAAAAATGCCCCTTCCCAACCTAAATTTCCTTAGTAATATGTGTATTTGAAAAAAACATATGATAGTGAAACTGATGCATTTTTAGAACAAAAATGTACAAGGATATTCAGTTTAAAGAATAAATAAATTATTGTTATTACCTATTGGATTACACTATTAACGTCATGTACCTATATGTTTATTCACCGGCGATCAACTGTTCGCAACCAATTCACCGCGATCCGATACCCATACAGCATAAAAATATTTCCCAACTATGATAAAAATATTTTCAGGAAAATAATATAGTTGTCAAAATATTTTAAAAAGTTGCGTAAATAATTAGGAAATATTTTAATTATATTCTTTGGCCCAAAAGTTCATATATTTGAAAATATTTGATAAAAAACATTTACAAAATATTTTAATCATATATTATACACGGACAATTTATAAAAATATTAAGTCAACATTTTTATGCAATCATATAGTACAATATTTTTTTTATCATAAGAAGAAAACATTTATAAAATATTGTTAGTCAAATATTCATTATTAAACCACTTTAAGACATTCACAAAATATTATCATTTCCCAAATGCTGTGTGGGTGGGGATAATGTATACATGTAGTTGACTAAAGTGCGTTATATTTCGTCTATACGTTACCTAAATTTTCGAATAAAAATAAATGTGATTATTTCCACAACTAAGATTTGGTCGTAAAAATATATTACTCATTAGAACACGAGAGATCAATAAAATCATTAAGATAAGTAAAATCCATCAGATAAAAAAAAAACTTGAACAATTTAAATGGCTTGGGTACGATAATAATAGTTACTAACTACACATTATTTTAAAAAAGAACAAAACAAATTTTTTCAAAAAAACCAAAAATCTACAGAGATCATGAGTGCATCAATTCTGTATTACGATTGGTGTGATGCGTTTTTTTCGCGAATTCCGAAGTAAACCGTCGCCATTTTGGTCGTCACTGTTTTAGTCATCCTTGATAATATAATGTGCTACTTATCAGCTAAAATGGTAATTTAGCGAAAACGCTTGTGCCAATCCGTTTGCTATATTATAAAGAGAAGAATAGGATACATGTACTAAGTGTGAGAGAAACAGAGTCCTATTTGTAGATTAAGCACGCCCATAACAATACAATATGAATAATATAAAATACATAAGGTGCATCTACAAAATTATTGATTCGTAATAATTCGCTAGTATAAGACGTAAACCTTCGTAATTACCAATGAGTACTTCTTTATTATACACTTATCTATTATATATTTATATCAACAAATCATTAATTATATTTAAGACGATTATTCTTAGTTACCGGTAATTGTAATTTTTTATGATTTATAAATAATAATAATAATAATAATAATAATGTTTTTCCTAAAAATAATAATATAACATTCTATATATACTGTGCCTACCGAATATAAAAGTATATAAACATAATGTAGGAATATTATATAAATAGAACCTTTTTTAACATTTCGTTGGGAGGTTCGCTGCAGGATGTATATATTATATATTTGTCAGCAAGATTGGCATTTACGTTAGTATACTTTTTTGTTTCCATCAAAGTCAAATCGTGTACATTTTAATTTTTAAACGTCGATTATAAAATATAAACTCCTATGTAGGAATTATCAGGAAAATTTAGGCAACGGTCATGTTGAAGGCGCTGCAAAATACAACCAGGAATTCATTAACGAAATAGATATTTAACGACGGCGATTTTTAATATACGTCAAATATGTATAGTTTAATGACGGTAAATATGGTTTTATAATGACCTTTCTAATGATATCAGCACTATACCACAAGTCACAACGATTAAACAAGTTTAATAATAATGGAATAGTTTTAGCCGAATTCATATTATAATACTAGAATATTCATGTTTACATCAAATTTTTAACCAACAATCTAATGTTTATATAAAAGTAATATTATATTAAAATTAAAAATACATTGATTGACATTTTTTTTATGGAAAATATTTATAAATAAGATACCTACATGCAGTAATATATTAATCTTCTACAGTCTATATTGTGCAGCTTCGAAATTCGAATCACGCAGCTTATGTTTTATACAGATAAAATATTTTTGCCCCACGATCTATATTGATTTTTTTGTTTTGTTTCTTAATAAGATTACATGTTTTCGCCCATTGCAGTATTGAATTATTCATATACGACAATATACTATTATTATTCTGAGTGGATAACAATTATTGGTCGTGTATGTAGATTGAGCATCATTGTGATTATTACTTAAGGTAGATTAAATAATTAAATATTATAATAATATTAAACAATCATTCTTTAAAACATAATATTATAAATATTAATTATTAAGTATACACCTCATAGTAAACATATGTATAAATCTTATACATTACAAATATATTATTATTTAAAAATATGTGTATGGTAGGTATTGGTTTATTTTCTATATAGTCTGTATTTGATATTGTTGTCTACGATCATTGTTAATTCGTTTTTCATTATGAGCTATTTAAAATATAATTTAATATCACACGAGTAATAAGCAATAACTTACAAGATATTTAAAATAATTAATTCTATGTATGATGTATAGCAGTATAGGTGTAACTGATTTGCTGTACAGTAAACGAGTCGAGTGTACCTCATCATTGAGTCAGGCACGCCAGCCTCCCCTTGTCATCATAATTGTTTTTGGGAATTTTCTGTCATGAAAATCTTAAAATAAGTTATTATACGTAAAACTTTCCTACATTTTTCATGCGTTTAACTAGTATTAATTTTTCGTTTGTCATTTACTATGTATTTCTTTAACGCTCTGTACCTATAATGTATATAGTACCTGCAATATTAATTTATATACAAAGGCCACAGAAAATGTCCAATTATTACTAATATTTATTGAATAGGTAAGTGTATTATTTCGGTATTGCTGGAAAAAATGTCTCACCACGTTTATTATTATCCTTTAGTCCACGGAATTGTGAAGGGTTGTTGGAGAGGGCCCGATAATAATATTATATTATATACTGTTTACCGGAGTGTTTTGCGTGAAGGACCTACGCATAAAAGGTTGCAGAACGCAGACCATTGTAATGTACATACGCACCCTATATCAATGTTAACGACATTATAAGAGCCAATGATGCGTGCACGAATATTCTAAAATATTTTTAGTGTGTGGTTAAGTATTGTGCAAACGGTTCACCCCCATGTGGCGATCGGAAAATAAAAAAATAATAATAATATGAGTGTAAATTTTCGATATTTGCAAACCACTTGTTTGGTTACTTATATTTAATAATATTATATAATAACAATGCCCTGCACATTTTAAACACGGACTAAGAATATTTATGTTTCAGTGATACTACTTATGTCTTAATATGTAACGTTTTAAATTTTACGAATTTACGATGATAGTAATTAATGGATTTTAAATAAATAGTCGAAAATTAAATTGATGGTCGATTCGACTTCAGGTATATTATGCGTAATATATATATAGCCATCAAAGCATTCGAAGTTAGGGTTTGTGGGGTCTAGGGTTGTTAGCCTATTATTATTTGGGGTTTCACACAAGTTGGTATTCCCAACCCTTAACCCAGTGTTCTTAATATAAAATTTACAGTAGTCGGGAGTATTGCTCTAATTGTAGCGATTTACTTTGGTGAACTAGAATTTTCGATTGTCGTACCGAAAATTACCATTATTTTGTCAATACCTTCACCCTATTTGGTGATAGATAAAATAGTATGATAACTAATATATTTATTTATTTCTACTATAATAATGATGAGTATATTGATACATTTTTCGAGTTTAATCCACGATTAACTCGCGTAATTAAAACCCGCGTAGTTACCAAAATTGTTCAATCAGTGCAAACTATAAATTACCAATTTTCAATAAGGACATTTAAAAAAAAAAATGTTGCGCTGCATTCAGACAAAAATTTCGATAGCGTGCTATTTATTTTCGGGGGGAGTAGATGTAACGTTAACTAGTAGCGTCCCGATCAAGGACAATTTATACCGTAAGCGCTAAATTGTCACGTACAGGTGGCTGGCAAACGTGCACAATGTCCGAAGAACCGCTTAATTGATGCTCTTGTCACGTACAGACGACGGACTACAACTTAAAATACGTTAGTGACGGTTGTAAGTATATAAAATACCAATGCAACGCATATTAGTAGTATTATATTCATTATTATTAAAAGCTGTGACGATAGAGGGCTGATTTACAAATTTTGGGACCAAGGACTTAAATAAAATGAGACCTCATATAAAGTTTTTAATTATCTTATTTGAAAATGTATGTTTTATTTTATTTATGTATAAATTACATGTTATACTTTAACTTAATTACAATGATTTTTTCTAAAGTCTCTCGAAAACTTATCAATGATATCATCATAATATTATGGTAATTGTTTTGTAATTTTCTTAGATCATATACTATGGTTGTAGCTACAGCGTATGACTTTGTTGCCGATTTAGCGACGAGTCACTGAATTAGGTGATCGATGTGCGCAAGCGCGATGCAACTCCTTGCATAATTATCCATAGGTACAATAGGTACCTATTGTATTACAAGTTGGGTACCTAGTAGTTACTATTATTTACAGGACTAAATACTTAGGTACCAGAGGTACAACATGTTTCACAATTACTATTTAAACTATTTTCTATTATTTCACTTATTAAAGTATCTGATGTTATTAAATTGTTCGTTACATAATAATTGTCAAGAGAACCTTTCAATTTTTCAATTTATTTTTATTTTTGTTCACTTTAATTCGAAGTTTTTCCACATCAGAGCATTACCCATATATTTTCTTTTTAATCCAGGCATATTTTGTATGTGATAAAAGCGTGAAACAGTACTCACAAAATCACATTCACAGTTACTGAAGAAATATTATTGTCTATGTTGACAACTGACAAGTGGATCATGCCCAACGCACGTATATGATCATTAATCGAATTTTATTTGAATATGGTAACACACAGAACGTTAATAGAATCATTGAACTATAGTTTAATTAATTTAGTTATATGATATAATATGTTATCAATGCCATCAAAGGTAGTTCAATAAATACTAAATAGAATATACAGTAATATAACTCATCGATTTGTTTACATTTTTAGTATTTATTGGCTTATTGCAATGGTTTTTACCAAGAAACAGTAGAGAATGACGATTATTGTTGTCGACAATTTTTATCATTTTTAAAAGATGCCTTAAAGGTACCTAGTAGGTAATTTGGGTATCGGCTATAAACCAATATACCTACCTGTTCGGTCCGATCATTTTATCAATACCCGAAGTTTTTACGAAGAAGATAATATTATAAATAACCCATATATATATTAATTTATGGAATTTATAAAATTTACACAATATATGGGTACCATTTTTAATTTATACCATAAATGCATACGATTATACACCTGCCATATATATATATATATTATATTTATAACATAATATTATAATAAACACATATATTTTAATTTATATCATTTACACACGAGTATGACACATATTGTATTATTTTTTTCACGTATCTGTCACCCAATACATTATTTTACATGGGATAACACAAAATATTAAATTTAATTAAATTAAATAGGTTATACACTTTGATACGACCAAGAGGAGGTGGGAGGGCGGCCGCCCCTACCAATCCCAACTGGATCCGTGCCTGTCCATTATTATTATAATATGACTTGCTAACTCGCCACTTTGTCAGCAGGGAGAAAGCCGGGGGGGGGGGGGGATTGAATTACAGGATGCAAACTTTTTCGATTTCCTTTTCTTCGATTCATCAATATTATTTTTTATCCGTTATCCGTATGTGGCTAAATAAAAACGACAGAAATATAAAATTTTTTTTACATATTTTCAGTTTTAACTAGGTTTAGATGTATCTATAACTATATTAAAATAAATAAATAATCATATAAAATGCAGTTAATTAATTTACTAAGTCAATTACTAAATCTTTGAAACTATAAGTTTCACAATTAAATGATAAATTGTAATTAAAATATATTGCTTAAAGAAGATGAAATAATAACATCTATTTAGTTGGTTTTGTCTACCCGCAATAATAATAATAATAATTGCCTTTATTTTAACGCACATTGCAGTTAATTTGGCAAGCATTATGTCAATTAATATTATAAACAATCATAATAATTATTATTATAATATTATATCAATATCATAATGCATTATGATGTTTCCAATCGGTGTAGGTATTACACAACGAAATAATATACATTAATAATAAACTGGTGATTTATAATTGAGGTGGAACCGGGTTTATCGTTCACAACTCACAAGGGAAAATGACAAAAATAATTATTATAATATTATAATTTGCCTTAATTATTTTTATTTTTCCAAATAAGGCTCCAACAGCAATACTTATTATTGTTTTTTTCAATCAGATGTTTAAATTATAATATCACATTGAGTTTTATTTTATTTTACTTTATAGCATTATTATTTCTTCGAGATTTGATAATATTACGGCGACCGAATCGATAAACCAACATTTCATTGTAAGACACACGTTTTAGTGTCACATTTCTCGAACACAGCTCCTTATAATATTATAATGAACCTTATTCACTGCGACATTTATCGACCATTGACCCTGTCCATCACACAGTCAGCATACTTATTGAGATACCTGCTCGAATATTAAATAATTCAACGCGAACCGAGGTCTGATACCTATAGGTACCTATAAATTATAGCAGTTATATGATATGTATAAAATTATAATAATTACAATAATTTAATAGGTAATTACAATAAAAGTACATTATAATACCTATTGTTGTTGTGCAAGTTATGGTTCATGTTTAAGCTGACAATTTTATATTGAAAACATTGTTCAGAATTGATATTGTGCGTGGTCGAACGTGTGAAAGAAGAAAAACTGTGTAGATAACCACCTCACGTATCCTACTGTCTACTTAATACAATAAAAATATACCTATTAGGTAACTAACTATATGTAATCCTAATATGAATTTACACCAAATCGATAGGTAAGCACATTTTGCACGAAAAATGATGATAATATTATTTTTAAATAGGTATATAAATTTAACTATTAAGCTAGTCTATATTTTAGTCTTAGTTTTATTCTTCACCAATCTAGCCCTGATGGGATATCACATTGCGCACCTCTACCTTCCGCTTAAAATACGGGCGATGGGGTTATAGTGTACCGACTTAGTTGTAATTGTATAGCTGGATTGCAGGAAATGTTAAATATTGTTATTACGCGGTCAGTGGACAGTAAGTATTATAGTGGATACGAGCGTGTACAAGTGGCGCCTAATTACCTAAAGCCCTAAATCCTAAAACCACATTTTAATGACAGGGTCCTGGGTCAGTGTACCAAAATTGTGCTCTATATTTCCACAGTCAATATATCAATAATATTTTCCTTGCCTTTTAATTTCACCTTAAAATGTTTTTGTCCAATATAACTCCATTGGCATTGAATATTATCCGCATACGTAAAAATACTATAATACAATTATTAAAAATATATGTAAAAAAACTTATTGATACATTAATCACTTATTTATTGACAACTTAAATAGTTTTTGTTTTTAAAAATATAATAATAATACTGTTGTTTTATTAAAATATAATAATATTTTTGTGATACAACATTATAGCTTCTGATTTGCAGCCAATAGGTATCTGCTCAGTATCGGGACTTATATATGAAACTATGAATAGGCGCCACCATAAATCCGATTATTATTTTTATCTATTTAGATATTTAATAGTTAGTGTAAAATAGTGAGATGGCGAGCGTCGCTTTAATATAATAATATTATATACTGTAAGTTAATTCAATGTATAATGTATTAACATATATCATTATTATTGTTATTATTATTATTACATGTATTATTATCTGCACCGTGACTGTCCGAAGAAAAATGCCACCCGTAGCCGGGATCGAACCGGCACTGGTGCGCGTCGCAACCAACGCCTTAGTCCACCCGGCCACTCCGTCCCCCACATTATATTATATTGTAATACAAAAGATAAGAGTGCGTGTAAATTGGCCAACAATAAGCCTTTTTTAAAAAAAAGGGTATACGTTGGGCCACTTAAATTTAAGAAGTAAAACAGGTAGACCCGGTGATTGTGCCACTAATTTAAATATTTTTACTATTTAATTATGTAAAGTTTATATTATTAAAACTAGAATCGTAGGAAAACAAACTTTAACTTGAAATAATTATATTCTTAATTAAATTAAAATATACGAAGAAGGGAAACAAGTAACAAATCAGATTTTAATTTGTGAAATGTAAACTATCGGCTATCGCATTATTAAAAATAATTAAATTTTTTAGGAGATGGAGTGGCCAACGCGACGCGCACCGATGCCGGTTCGATCCCGGCTACGGGTGGCATTTTTTTTCGGGCAGTCACGGTGTCCGGAGAGAAAGGCCGCCATCCACCCATCCCCCAGCCGTGCATGGCAGATACCTACGGGTGCCTACTTAAAAATTCTGCCAAACACAAATACTCGTGAGTAAAAACACACGGTTCCAAATCCTACTACCACCGAAATACAACCCTACAAAAAGCTAATGGTTATAGATGCCAGGCTTAAGGATCAATAGAATAAAAAATGCATTAAAATAAGTTTTGTTTTTAAGAAATAGAAAAAAAGTGGATAACTATTTAACTTAATTATATGTGCCCATACCCTATAGTTTCATTATTGATATTTATTATTTATTCAAAACAGAGAGATAAAATTAATATATAGGTTCTGTAATATTTATTAACAAATGTTATACATTATTCGTTTATTTTTGTGTTATACATTAAATGTGGCCCAATATCCGGGTAATATAATGTAAACAAATATTGTGTAGTCTAGTGGTCGTTCCAGAGCAGTCGACTCCTATTATTGTGATTAAAATATAAAATATGTACTTATATTTCAGTTAAGTATATTATAAATTATAATATTAATTTAAACTTTTTTTCGGATATAATTGCTTAAAATGGTAAAAACTGTGGTATTCAAACTATCGTTCATTAATGTTCACTATCATAAATATTATTATAATTAGGTGTGTCCATATTTAGTTCAATATTTTTGTTCAACGTTCAACGCCAATCCTTGTTGTGTTTTTATTGAAATTTATGAGCAACCAAACTTTTTGTAACCATCGGATCGGTGACTTAACTGCAATTTTAAAAAAAAAATTTCCGGTAAATTTATGATCGCCGGTACCAAAATATAACTTAATATTTCATATGCAGCGACAATGTGGCATATTATTATTACAATGGAATAGCAATGCATGTGACGGGAAAAATTATATTATTTCGACACAGATTTACTCAGAGATTGGTTTTCTGTCCCTTTATTTAGATTCCAAACATGATCTGAAAAACGAAGTATTTCATAGTTGTTCAGTTTACTCTACCAAAATGGAAAATTGTACAATGCATACCAAGATACAATGGGTTTTACTTTCCCACGGAAATTCGAAATATTTTTCCCAAACAGTAAAATCAATATAATTTGTAATATATACATAAAATTAGGTACTATCTGTGTATAGTTGAAGTATTTGTTTTAGTATTTTATTACACATACGCAGTGCGCACCTTATATTATAGTGGCAATATTGTAATTAGGAATTTTAACATTTATAAAAATATAATACTATACGGTACGTATGTATTGTAATTAAATATATGTACATATTATGTGACGTCGACCGTGAAAATAAACAAGTTTAGTTTTTTTGTTAAAAGCTTTTGGTGATTTTAATTTTAATCGTTATTCCATTACTGTTTTATTATTTGCGGTGAGACTCAGAAATAGCTAGCGGTGGGGTAATAAAAGTCATTAATTTTTCGCGTACTAATAATATAATAATATGTGAATTCAAATATACAATGATGACGCACGACATAGATGAAAGTGAAAATATGTGGATTTTTATATGGCTTTTCATTAAAAAAATAATAAAAACTAACAAACGAGAGTGAAAGCTCGTTTTATAATCCGATGAATATAAGCATTTTATACCTATTTACTCAAAGGCTTTGATAGTTTTTTTTTAATATTATACATGTGCTAGGGATTGATGAGTACTCGGGGTGAAGAAAAAATAACGAGTGCAAATTGGATATCCAAAAATTCACTTCGCAAATTATTATATTAGTAATGAAAAACAAATAATAATACATACCTACGGTGGTGAATAATTATAATAATTATTCATCAATAGACAGCATCAATATAAACACATTTCTAAATTACAAATATGTATGCAGTATGTATATTGATACGGTAATTGTAACAAAAATATAAAATAATGTATTCTAAGTGTTTATTAAATTTATAACATAGATATTCAAATAATTTTCAACACCGAACTTTGATTACGTATTGATTTAATTTATGAATTTGGCTCTAAGCTAATCCAAGATTCCCTTTTGGGTCTTTTTTCACTTTCCTCCTAAACTTAATTAAATTTCCTATTAAATAAAAATATTCTTAAATAAAAATCATTTAACAATCAACAGAAAGTGTAATCATTTTTCTTTTTTATTCTATATTAATAAAAAGAAACCCCCATGTTTTAACAATTTCATAACTCTGATTATTTTAAACACAGATTTAAAAATGACTTCATGATAAACTATGAATAAATCGTTTATTATAGTACTCTTATAGGTATAATAACATGCGTTCATTTTTAATTTGGAAACTTGGAATCAAAATGTATTAAATCATTAATTTAATATAGTCTATATATATTTTATAGGGACTTATTGCGTCGATACTTCGGAAATGGGATTTAAAGAAAATAGTCTATACAAATACAAAAAACCTTAATTTCCTTGGACATTTATCGAGTTACCAATGGTATTATTTTATTTTTTTCGCAATAATATAGAAACTCACAGGCTACAGTGTAATCACCATTTTTGAATTTGGGTCAAAAGTAAAACGACGCACTGCCTGTAGGGTTGGGATTTCAATCCGTCGTATAAAATACTATATACGATACGTGGCATAATAGGAGGGAAATGGTCAAGGGACGCTATAAACTGCACGTGATATACTGAACGGAGCACATGTGGAGATTAGTCTAAATAATGCCTTTATCCGTATGTTTTGTATTATACAGACCCGAAGATATAAATTTTCTGTTTGGTCGTATATATATAAATAAATAAATGTATAGGAACGATGACGAACTTATGATCTGCGGGGCGTTGGTTTCGGCCGGTAACTACATAGGTACAATTAATACCTATACCATATAATATAATATATAAATAGAATACAATTTCGTTTGACATCAGCCACGCCCCGACCCGGAACTCACCTATAGTATATTGTGTATACCGTAGACGGACCCCAAGATAATTATGACGACAACAAAAGCGGACTTAAAATCTGAGGGTCGGTCAGTAACTACATATACAAATTTATAGCTATCATAATATTAAAATATAAAGCATTCGAAATCGGCCACTTACCACCCTCTGCACGACCAGGAACTCAACTATATAATATTGTGTGAAAAGAGACGGGGTGACAGGTCTCGCCTTGTTATAAATATAAAATAAAAAATGTAAAAATGTTAAATATAAGTGGTAGAATAACAATATAATAGGTAGTTACATATTAATTTAGTACCTAAATAGAGGTTAGAAATATAACTTGTAAAAAATATGTTCAACTAAAAGATTACGTTATAATTGGCTGGTTACTATACATAGTATTGTAAATAGGTACATACTATAATAATATAACGAGTTACAAATTACAATACATACAAATATACAATTAAAAAATTAATTTTGGAAAATGATTTTCTATAGTGAATTTTATGACGGATTCAAATGTTGTGATTGCTCAAGCATATGGCCGCCTCAAGTACATTAGATCACGATCGCCGAACACGGACCGAGACCCGAATCTGAAGTGCTGTGTATTTTTCTTTTATAATAATACTGTGGATACATTTGGATCAGTAATAATTTGTGATCGCGTCAATAAATAAAAAAACATGAGTCAAAATATATAAAATGTTTGTTTATTTTATTATAATCAAGTTACATGGGTGCCGGAGGGCCGACTGGCATAATACTTGGTCAGAAAAATAAAATTAATTAACACATATTTTATAAAAAAAAATACACAACACACCGCAAGGGTTCGACAAAGCAATTGCCGACGGGTGGAATAGTAATAATTTATAAGTATTTGAAAATAATACACAAAGTACCGGGCGGCCCGACGAAGCGGTTTATCGGCGGGTGAAATAATAATAATATACCATATTTTTTATAATCATACACAATATACACCGTACGATTCCGACAAAGTGACTACCGGCAGCGGACAAGTGGAATATATAATATATAATAATGATTTAAAGGTATTTCAACAAAACACAAAGTACCGGCCACGGTGATATAAAAAATATTAATATAAATGGTTGCATTAACTACAAAAACATTAACTTTCATGATTGCCACGTGTCAGCGCACCATCAAAACGGCGCCTACTCGCTGTTTGTCTTATATTGCAAGGACGGACAAAAATTGAGTGTCGGGCCTTTGCTCCATCGGCCGATACCAGACTATTGTGGCTGACACGAACAGGCGACAGAGGAGGTCACATGCGCGCGGATAATTGATAATGATAATCGATTATAATAATTATTGGCCGATACTCTGGTTGCGAATGATGGCGATCGTCTGTAAGAGGAGACCTCATACCTAGACAACGGGTACAAGGAGGGAAACGTGTGTGTGATTGCCTTACAGGCGGTGGCGGTCGGTCAGACCTGAGGTTGACTTATCGCATGTCACAAATCGCAATGTATTATGTATATTAGTAACAATGCACTTTTTATATCATGTATACTTGCCTATCACTATAATATTATATATACCTAATTAAAAATCAATGAATTAATGATAAAAATAATGGAGATTTCCACTTATTTTCAAAACTTTATGCAAAAATCGTTTATAAAAGAACATCGTGCAATAAAATTGTTTGCGGTATTATATTTTTTTTATGCCGGTTATTACGCAAGCTGTGGTAGTGGAGGTGGAGGTGTGTTGCAAAGCAATATTATTATAAAGTTGTGAGTAGGCAAAGTTGCCTACATAATATTTTAACATATTATACGCTGTCAGAACAGAAATACGTCATGATGTTACAAACACTTTGTTGATTTCTCAATACAGCGAGGTAGGTACACACAATATACATATTTTTGCTGGTGTCAAAGGGAGTTCAATTTCATGGATATCCCAAGAAAAATACTTGAAAGGCATCAGGATATTTTTTGATTATTATTCTTTTGGCACCTAACACATTTTGTGTGCGTAATACAGAGAGAACCGGGCAAATTGGTTTTTGACTTTTTTTGTGCAGTAATAATAATAATAATAATAAAAGCAATCTTGTATAAAATAAAAAAAACGGTATGGGCGTCGATCGAGGAAATAGGAATAAAATAAAAACGCAATCGTAGTAACTACATATTCTGCAGGATGCCAACAAACATTTATTGTAATAATTATATAAGGATTTTTTTTTTATTGCAAAATACTACGCTATGGGTACTTATGTATTATTATAAAATACTATTTTGTTACCAAACAACCCCGCCTTAGATATTCGACAGTATATTTTACGTATATATATGGGTGCGCGTATAATTGGAAGGTGTGGCGAAGACTCACGACAGCAATACGTCTATTATTGAAATATTTGAAACGTATTAATAGTCTAAAAATAATTTCCAGTTGGCGTACAAAATATTTGTCGAAAAGTGTAAAATATAAATAATTATAATTATATTAGGTACGATGGTATTGCGGGAAGTGGTACGCTAAACTCCAATTATTCTTACAACTTGTAACAGCATAAAAATACGTTTATTTCATGAAACAAGACAGCTTCCGAAAATAGAAATATTAATTGGAAATATAAAATTCACGCTTTTGGCTACAAACAAAAATAACAAACGAGGATAAATTAAATATTAGCGAGTGAGGCGGTAAGTTGAATTTTGAGAGGGTTATTAACGCCGACAGCTACGGAGACCTTTTTTATATCGTATAATTTTTAAAGATTGCTAAAAAAAACTGTGCGGAAAAATTGGTTTTACTTGCTAAGCTAACAATATAGTGACGGCGTTTCAGTATAATTTACAAATATATAACATCCGGACGGAAAATCAAATCGCTAGACACACAAAGCTGAAAAGTAAAACAGCCATAATATATTTAACGAAACCCGAGAAAATGAAATTTAAACTAAAGCCGACCGGTGTTTCGGTAGGTGAAGTATTATAACGTAACTGTTGTTGATTGCTTCAGCAAACACTGTTTACGAAAAGTGCTTTCCGCAAGCGTCTCGAAGGGTGACAACATAATAATATTATTAGTAATTATCATAATAAAACCCAAGTAGTGCCACTGCAGATCGCAATAGAGTGGATGATAATATAATTGTATATATATATATACGACGAGAACAATTCGCATTATATGGATTTTCGAAAATACAACCGTAGACACAATACGGTTTTACATAAATAAATTGGTATTGCGTAAATGAATATTTTAAAATATATTTAACCGTCTCTAGATATAAATTATACATATTATTATATTATACAGTTTAAGTACTGGGCGTTACTAAGATAGAATAGTTACAACCTTACAGAGTCCTAGAAAACCAAATTTCAAAATAACCGGTGGTGTATAATAACCCCACACCCTCCATTCAGTGCGTCACTAGAGTGTAGGTCACAGGGACTATAGCGTGTCCTGTAAAATCAGGGATCCCATTTGTCACATATTTGAATAAAACGTCTCGGTGTCTCGATAAAGTGTCCAAAATAATACTTTTGTCCCGTATAATCCGTTCTTTATGTACGTACCTTATTACCTGATTATTTAAAAATTAAAAATTAACTTTTATATAGTCGGATAACCTGACTCTCATTTGCTCCCCTTAATTAATATCTATGCAAATTATAAGTATAAGTAAGATTTAAAATGTCCCATATTTTTTAAATATAAACTTGGGATCCCTAAGTCCAATTAAAGTAGAAAATTAACCATAGAGTTTTCTAAAACGCCCCCTGACTCGTCATTGAAAATTAAATGTAAAATAATGAAATAAGTGTAATACATTTTTAGATTCTGAGTGGAACGATGAATGTATTGATTTTACAATGATGTGTGTTTTTTGTTTTTTTTTATTTTTGTATCTGTCATCACAGTTTGGGGCAGTAAAACTGCTTCGATTTTCTTCAACAGTATCTTGTTCGATGGGAAAGTGAATCTATTTGGTGCATTCGGAGGATCAAATTTTAAAATTCTCAATAGTTTTTAAAAGCGCCGGGAAAAACAACATACAAATTAAGGATAAACGGTAATTTATAACATCAATACTAAATAGTATACATAATAGTATAATTTATATTATTATACGCGTATGTAATATACATAATACTATTTTCAATACAAAATTAATAATAAGACTCTCTGGCTGCACAATTACTGTTGAAATCTGAAAATTCGTTTTCGTATTCATTAATTCGGTGCTTGTATTATATTATATATAAAAGTACTCGACACTCGTTATATTCACAAGAAAGTTCAAAAACGTGTACAGGTGTTGGTTACTCGTTACGAAAAACAATATGTAACTATTATTAATAGGTATGTATAATATAATATACTGCTAATTACGTCACCACAAAACGCGTAGAAGTGATTTACCTATACTAAATATAATTTATCGAATAAAACTTTGCAAATTACCACGCACACCCTTTGCAAATCATTTTAAAATCCAGAAGATTCAACAAGTGAAGCTGCAGTGTATATTATATTAATATCTGCAATATAGGATGGTAATTAAATTAAATACTGTTAAATTCCATGCGTAGGTATACCTACACTATATGCATTATACACTATACAGGGTGATTCAATAAGCATGCTCACCCCCAAAAAACTACTCATTCGAATTTTGAATTAGGTACATCAAAATTTAAAAAAAAAATTATCCAATAAATAATTTATAGTTTGAAATAAGGATTTAAAAAATAGAATTTTATATCGCCACAGGACACTTTTTAAGTAGTACGAAAAAAATTCAAGAATTCGAAACCATGGTCTATGAGTATATTCAAAAATTCCATAAATCAGAATTTGAATAAATTCATTATTAAAGGGAAAAATGGGGTTGAGCATTCTTGCTTGGTGCAACACGCTGTATTATACATCATTGAGTATACCAAATTAACGTTCAGCACCACCAATTTTGAGTTATTATAGTTTCAAAATAAAAGTGATCTGTCTTGATATGAAAATTAAAGTTAAGACCATTATAGAATTATTATCTATCTTTATATTTATTTTTGATCACTATATTTTTAATTTTTAAGCTAGTTGTGGAAATTTTATCGTAAAAAATCATCTTACAAACACGTATAATATACTGTTGCAATGGGATAATGCAGTTAGGGAGATCAAAAGTCAGCACACACAGTCACAAGCGGACGGCCACACGCCCCTTCCTTTTAAAGTTATGATATATAGGTACGAAGTTCGTAAACTTTATTTGCAGAGTTGTTATAATAATTTCAATGAATATAATATTATATTAATTTATCATATATTATATATTGGACGAAAACTTTACTATACATAATATTATACAGTAATAATACAAGAAAATTTGTTTACCGGAATTCCTTGCGAGAAAACATGAATAAATCATCTGACGGCGATGGGAGCAAAATAAAACCTAACATAGTCTGTGTATTTGTGTGTGTTGCAATCTTTCACGAACAACTAATGTGGTTATTATGGTAAACGTCAATTATTATTCGTCGGCGACGATGTCAACCCTCTGGAGAATATTGACTTTTGAGTTTTACTATACTACACTGAAGTTGTAGAAGGTCACAAAAAGTCAATACGTTGTTCGCGGGTTCTTTTATACTGTTTTTTCACTAAATTCGATTGTCGAACTTGCGCCAGTAGAGAACAAATTATAATCGAATGACGAAGAGAGTGTAAAGTTTTCTCATGCTTAAAATATATTCTCATTTCTCAGGAACTTTGGGCCGAAACTTTTAAAAAGATTACCTTGTACGATCGATGTTGTAGCTATTGTGTATCGCTAAAATACCACCTAAGACCTCTGTCTCCCTCTTTCTATCAGTGGTAGTTTAGAGATTTGTGTTCATTTTTAAAACGGTAAACCTAGTCAAATGGTGGTAGGTAACCAACTTAGCTGGCCTACTATTCAAACATACTTACCTACCTGGCCATAGCCTCTTTATACCATAATTATAAAATTTGACTTCTAATAAAAATTATTAGATATTAAGAAAATGCAATAAACGGACTACATTTTAAATTCCTATTTGAATGCAAACCCGTTTAATGATCATATAATTTTCAAATTTCACGTAAAAAAGTGGGATATAAATAAATAATATAATAATCATTTTAAATTACTTACAAAGAATACTTAAAAAAAAATCCATAGAACAGAATTTGAATGATAACACTACACTTATTTGCAGGAAAATATTTGTTCAAAACTTAGTAAGTACCTAGCTAATTTAAGTTATTAATATTTACTCATAAGCTGGTCAGAAAATTATTTTTCCATACGTGGTGCTAACTTCGTGGAAGTAAATGGTTGTAAATGTAAATACCGTGGTACCTAAAATTGGTTTGTTCGTCGGAAAATATCTGGTACACTTCAAAGTCATAAAATATGAGTATAAATAATCATTCAGTTTTAAATTAAATATTAGTTGTTTTTTAGAGCATAAACGCATTATATCGGCTCTAGTCACAATATAATAATTATCGTTGTTTAATGTAATGCGTGAAGTGAACGGAAAACGATACGTAAAAATTTTCGGTAACTAAATAAATAATTGTCGAAAAGTATTATGACATAATATATTCATGAATGATAATAATATTATTTTGAAGTTGGTATAACACCTACAGAAAAGTCTATCAACTGCATTGAATATAAATATAACATAATGCCGATGGACGACTTTTCGTTTTCGACTCGATAGGGATCTCACACGGTTAAAGCGTATGTACCTATATAACATATAACATGTATAATATATAAATATATAGCGATAAATGTATATAGGTACAACGTTGTAATATCAATCATGACGTGCACGTGCAGAGTGTGTTGTGGATTTTATAAGGGTTGACCATCGCCAATGCCGAGGGAAACGGTCTATTTCAGACCGAATATAAATTAACAAATTATTCGACGTCAATAACAACACCTCATCGGTCTTTCGATGTGTGCAGCCGACCGTAGAATACAATATGTATATGTATGAAAGGTCATATAGGTACAGGTTTTTTTTTGACGTTTTATTTAATTTATTAATTTATAACCGTGTAGGTATCGACTGCGTCTGCGGTATATAGTATAGTTGTATATTATTATAAGTCATAATGTATTATGCCATAGGGTGAACCGATTTTCTGTTTTCCATTACGCGCATCGTTGAACTCGTGTGGTGGGACCCGCACACGACTCTTATCGCATAGGTTTTCTGACACACAAAGAGCGTGCGGTTCGATTTCGGGCTTTTGTTGTAACTGCATTCTCTGTATTATTTCGAAAAGTCCTATAGAGAGTCAAGACGGGTGACAATTATCATGTAGGTACGATAATATTGTAATACAATCACATATTTACAATAAGTGTAGTGTGTACGTTACGGGATTAGACGCATAAATTATTTACATATTACACATGAGAATGATAAATGATAATATAGATACATGTCAATGACACTATAGTAACTACCTATACTATGCTCCTGGTTGCTGTAATAAATCAAAATAATGATTGTATGGTCGTTGTACCTATATACCCGCGCAGATAAATAGACCTGAAAGGACAGACGATCGTATCTTACACGCGCGGAAATTTATTATCCTGGTGAAAATATTGTGTGTACTTTGTGCTTAACAATGTTTACTTAATGTAAAAAAAAAAATACCACTTGCAGGAGTGCAGTGTAAGAATCCACAATAGTGTATGTGTGTGTGCAGTAGTACTCAGTAGTTGTTATTTATAATAAAGGTTTGTAAGTTAGAACTTATATGACATGTTAAAATAAGAAATTATATAGAATATAAGAATATACATATAAACAAATTTATACATTTCAAACATTGAATTTTTCATGTTTTTTATTGATAAAAAGTAAAAACTATGCCTCGCTCATTTAGAACCTAATAATATTTAATAGAATTCATATACCTAATAATACGGGACTTGTGATTGACATTTCACAGTAACATTTTTTCGGAGGTGATTTTTTGCTTACCACTTGGTTGTATACGGCTTGTGTAATATATAGGTATTGAGATATAAATTAATGATGAGTCTATTCATAATTTTGGCACCTCACGTTGTTAAAAATCTGCACCGATTATTCACCAACGATTTGGGTCTACATATTCACCGTCTCAGTCATAGATCTATAATATATTATAGTCATATAATGAGATAAGCTATTTAAATTGTAATACAAATTAAACGGTATTAATAGCTGTGTTAGAATTTTAATAAATGGGAAATCGTTTAATAAAGACAGATTTTCATAAAAAAAAATTTGTTAAAAATTAGATACAGTCACGAAACGGTTTGGATCACGTGTGTTGGAACCAAGGACTGGAACCTTTATGATTTTATCGGTTTGAGCTTAGGTTTCGGTCCTGGTTTCGGTTTTTAAAAATATCAAATTTCGGTTTCGGTTAATACCGGGTTTTAACACTTATTATTTTATTTTTATCAAGAATAAAGAACATGTTAATAACCTCTATTTAGTGACAGACATTTGTAATTAAGTGTATTTATTTCAGAATTTAGGTAATATTATAAAAAAATGAATTATTAAAAATAATAATTAAAAAATTATTATTAAAAAAAAAAGAATACATTTTTGACACACTTGGGCAACCCATGTTTCAGTTTGATATAATAATTTATAATTTAAATATAAAAATATAAATTTAAACAATATATACCGCGATAACGAAGACGGAAGAACAGTTCAGTTTTGGGTACAGTCGAAGTGTCGTACAGAGCATAGTATACACTAAGGAGTTAATAATATCCGCAATATGCTTAGGTATTTAATATTATCAATGCAGGCATATATTAGTAAGGTAACAGTTATAATTTATAATTTATATGACAACTTACTCTGAATTCTGAAACACTTATAAATGTCCAAATTGCTATTATTTTCAGAAATTCTACATCAGCTATTACGAATTGCGATTTGCGATTCAATAATAATAATATTGATATCGATTGCATGGTAATTAGAATTAAAATTTTTGGTATTTCTTTTTATGCCATTTCTGTTGTACACATAATAATATTCTTATTTCTTAGCATTGA
This sequence comes from Sitobion miscanthi, assembly GCA_008086715.1. Lineage (NCBI taxonomy): Eukaryota > Metazoa > Arthropoda > Insecta > Hemiptera > Aphididae > Sitobion > Sitobion miscanthi. The sequence continues at coordinate 16,179,249 of CM017804.1, forward strand.
TAAACTTTTATAGATCTACGATTTTATAATTATTTATTACTACTAATAATATTAGTTATTACCTATTTACTCCATAGATAAAATATCTACTGGATTTTGGAACCGAAAAAACCGTAAAAATATATAAATCAAAATATAGGTTTCGGTTCCTAAAAAAATGTAAAAAAGGGTTCCGGTCCGGTTTCGTTCCCAAGATTTTCAAAAGATTTCGGTCCAAAACCGGTCAATTTCGGTACGGTTCCAGTCCCTGGACTTGGAACATTATAGGTTTGTAACAACCAGAATCACATTGACATATTTGCAATTGTAAGATAATAACATAGGCGTGTCTACCGGTCATTCATATCCAGGACCTACGAAAATTGGGAACAAAACATATACTTTCACAGACCCTCTTTTTTAATCCCCCGCTCAGCAAAAACACGTTTTTGATTGTTAATTTAAGTATTTGGAAAACATTGTGGAAACTTACCATTTAAAAGTTATTGCAACTATTGATTGTGAATATAACAGTATACAGCTTAAATACACAACAAACTGCGCAAATCATTATTTTCGAAGCTATTGTAACAATCGTAATTTAATTGTTAGTAAATTAAATTAAATACATTTTGAATTTTGAACTTTTTTCAATTTTTCAAAATACAATAATACCATTATTATATAATAATAAGACGTATTATAGTGACTTCCTTCGCTGACCGGCTTTGGTCATTCAACTCGAATTAATACCTAGTTGACAGCTCGGCTCATAAAGTTTACGCCTTGAAAACGACATATTTTTCCACGTCTTATTTTAAAATATAATCCTATAAAATTAGTTTAAGTCACGGAACGGTTGGTCTCGCAGGCGACGTAGTGGAAATATTATGGAAACAACTATAAGCAAAATATATCTTTAACCGTGTTACAATTTATCGTAAGAACATAATATTTTAGAAAGGCAGCCTTGAATACGTTTTCGGGAAAAACATAATGTAACAGGACCCTATGCTGCGATCGTGATGGCCGCTGTTAGACGATTGTCGTCATCGCCACTGGCAATCGAAGACGAAATAGTAGCCGTGCTAGAAACTGAAAAACGAAACCGAATAGTACTTTGGGTCCGTAATGTCGAATCCACAGATTAGTTTTAACATTTTTAACCTGTTTGGGTATTTATACAAGAAATTCAATTAACTTGATAACAACTGTTTGACTTCAATCTAAACTTAAACCTTCATAATGTTATTTTTAAATTAACTGAACAAATAAATCAAAAAAAATAAGAAAGTCGTTTTGATGTAAACTTCACGTCAAATTAAAATGTTTTCAGAAGCTTTATCGGATAAATAGGCGAATAATAGTATTTGAAAAATGATTGGTACATTAAAATAATAAAAGGTGGGTAAGTGGATGTCGCTCTGCTATAAAGTAGGCCATAAGTGGGTCACTGTATGATGATTAATGGATAGTATTAAATTTGAATTTAAAAAACGATTCTGGAGACGGATATTTTATATTATGTTTATATCTATTGTTATTACTTATAAGTTATTATTAATATTATTTTAATATTATCTATACAATAGCTGGTAAGTTGAATTACTATTATAAAATTACAACAAAATAACTATAAAACCTTAGTTCTTGGTTATTAAATATAATGTAATTTTGACCAAATTTCAACATAAAATAACTATAAAAAAATTGTGTTAAAATATTTTGGTAACAGAATAACATACTATTACATACAACCTTGTTTTAAATTTTCAATCGTTAGATATAAAAGTTGAACATTTTATACATTTTTAACTAAGTATAAAATTATTTTAAAATTTAAAATTTGATAAAAATGTTATCAAAATCTAACTTAAAATGCTTATAAAAAAAAATCGTGCCAATGTGTTTGAAATATTTTTATCTACTATTTTAACAATATAATAGGAGCCTTGTATTTATTTTTCACGCTTTTTGAACAATAAAATTAAATTTATTCACATTTATAGAAAACAACATTAAAATTTTAAATGTTTTTGTTAATCATATTCACAAATAGTGGGAGGGGGTGCTTAGCGCCCCCCCCCCCCCCAAAAAAAAAAAACTGATGATTTCGTTACTATAATTTAAAAGCATCATAAGAATTTTAAGTATAGACCTGATCTACAGCCTCCCCAAATTTCAAACACTATTTACGCCTATGCCGTTAACAGCTCAAAACGAGTCAAAATATTTTCAAAATTTATGGTGCATAGAAAATTAAAATATAAATATTCAATCAAATGTTCATGTATCTACAGTTATTTGTTTTTGAATTAACATTACGCTCGTCAAAATGTACTTTACTTTACTTTCTTTCCTAAAAATTTTTGTTAAAGGTAGACAAACTTATGAGTTTTGAGGAATCTTGTATTACATTTTTAAACGTATGATTTAAAAAGAAAATTTTTTTGCATTTCGAACTCAAAAAAATTTGAAAATGTTCGTTTTATTTACGTATTTTATCAAGATTTAAACTATATAAATGCGTATGAAAAAATGTTGATGGATTTTTAATATTTTTCAAACTATTATAATTGCTCCACTCAGAATCTATAAGTTCAAAGTGGATGATGTGGAATTTCTTTACAGTGGGTACGAAAAAAAAGAAGACAATCACCCTTCACGGCTGCTATCATTGTCAAGTATTAAGTTTTTATTAGAATAAAATTAAAATTAAAATGTTTAATTGAAATTAATTCATTATTATTATTATTATATAATATAAGACAAACATTATTATTTACTACCCTAAAACCGTGCATACCATGAACCCATTATAGCCAACCATCACAGCCGACCGTGACAAGCGATAATATTTATTTTTTCATATCCTCTGTAGAAGAAGTTTCACTTAAAAAAAAAAAAAATTAATGTTTGTGAAGTACATTATAGATATATTGTTCGGGACCCTTTCGGATTTTACAGTATTCTTTCTATACACAGTCACACACACTTGCTGGTTGGTACAATACAAATGTTGAATTGATAATAGATAGGTACTATGAGTCCTTATAGTCACTACCGTCAGTCTTGTTAAACAATAAATAAAAATGGTAACAATGTGAATCATACTTATGCCCGTCGGCTGGTCGACGAAATACTCACAAATTTTGATACGAGAATGTGTCAAATGGTGGATTCAATGGTTGTATCGCAGGTGACTTGCACCGGGATAGCTAGGTATATACCTATATATTTATTTTATATACCTAGGTGGCCCATTACGAACGACCCATTGTCATAATTTTTCGCACCACACAACAACACAAATACAATACGGAATCACAAATTTTGCTGGTAATTATTATATAATGTAAAGAGACTTAGAGACCCTAGAATATAGGACAATATGAATTAGTGAATACAATGGACGTTGCCGTGAACGATAATTACCATAACGTAAACAGTGACGATTCAACAAATATAATATGTTATATGTAAATGAATAATTGTTAATGACTTTTTCAAGTAAATGGGTGTATAATACACCACCGGTGTATCTAAATAGTCTATTTTAACTTCTTTTGGTTTTTATTTATTTTATGCAAAGCATAAAATATAAAAACTTTTTCTATCATAAAAAATTATTATTTAACGTACTTGTTTATTTACTTTGAAATCACAATTCACAAAGTTTTAATCTAAATAAATTACACAAAACTTAGTAGATGAAAATTAAAATACTAGATGAAAACTGGGTACGCTTCGAATGAATGTATGCACTAGGGGTCAATGGTCATGCTTGAGTATTTACAATATCTTGTTTTATCCCATGTATTTTAAATCCGCTGATGTACCTACGCTTATAAGTTATAATGTGTAAGGAAATTATTATTTAGATAGGTGATTAGCTTATTAACTTTAAATATAGGTAGGTACCCGAAAAAAAGTAGTTAACAAAACTCAAAAACGCATAGGAAAGAAGTTAATCAGTGATGGAGTATTTTTATTATTTGGATAACATAAATTCATTTGAAGTTATCAATGTGAGAACATTAGGTTATTTCTGTTATTTCATTTGATTATTAAAAATTATTGGTTAGTGCTATTAAATGAATGAAAATACTTCGACACAGATAAAGTTCTTTCCTTTGCGTTCAGGCGCGGATCCAGAGGGGGTCATGGGGGTCATGACCCCCCCCAAAAAAAACATCAAGATTATGTATTTTTTGTTAGTTGAAAAATAGTATAATATGTATAAATTTTAGTTTTGATTTATTTAAGAGAGATTTTTTTTTTTACAATAAAAATGTGTTATATAAAATTGTTATAATATATATATCCATTAAAACTACATTACCACTTGTTCATAAATTAATAATTTCCGGAAAATGGGCAAACTTATTTAACATATTGATTTTATATTTTATTATTATTTGACTTTGTATTCAACATTCAAAATAAACAAAGAATGTTGTAAATTTAAATTATGTTTAAATTATTTTAGTACAATATTTCGACAAATCGATAAGTCATTCCCTTAAAAATATTATTCTCTATCTTTTTTATAATAGGTAATTTTACTCTAAAATTACTTAAAAACATAGAAAAAAATGATTCTTCGTAAATGCGTTTTGTTTATGTTGCGTGTGAGCCAGAGAGAGAAAACAAATACTGCGCTGACATCCTCTTAAGTAACGATGGTTAATATCTATATTATTATAATTTTTAAATTTTACTTTTTTGTGCAGCGGGCAGCCTATTATTTTCTAAAAATCTCGAAGCATTTGTAGTGAAAACATAGATTTTATATAAAAATTAAGTTTTTATTTTTATAACATTTTCACAACCCATTACTTATTTATTATTATTAAACATATATAAATTAACTTCTTACAATTTTTGATATCGATGTCTTATGCTATTATAGCCATTTATACAGTAAGATTGAAATAGTAAAAAATAAATCTCTCTCTTTTATTAAAGGGTGATTCATTTAAAAGCTGGTCGACAAGAAAAAATGAAACATTCTTTAATAAGATAATTATAAGTATAATTTTAGTTAATAATTTACTTTGATAATTTTTTAATTGTTTACCTATTATATTATCTTTTTGTCCTTTCGAAAAAATTACCCCCCACCCCCCCCCCCCCCAAAAAAAAAAAAAAAAATTTAGTTCTAGATCCGCGCCTGTATGCGTTGCGGGGTTTTGGTAATTCTACTATAAATACAGAGGGAGTAAAGTTGTAGCATGCAAAACAGTTTTTGCTATGTAGTACATTTGTAAGCTAGAGATAACATAATAGTATGTGGACGTGACGTATCCCTTTAAACATAATATATCATTAAACATAATTTAAAAATTCAGAATAAACAAAAAACGTGCTTCCGTGTAATACTGTCATGTACAAAAAACAATTTAAATAACGTATGTGTTGAACCTGACAAGTGACATAGTTATTTTTTAACCTTATGAATTATTTAAATTTAACCTGCAATGTTAAGATACCAACACATGTACAATACATTATTACAACTTATAACAACTAGAATGCTATATATTTTCTATTTTTTTTTCTTTGTCACTTCTATGAATTTTATAAATTGTTATTATGTACGTTATTGAATTTATAAATTACCAATTTTGTAGTTGCCGATTGGCGTTAATTAATTAAATAAATAATATTATTATAATAGGAGGAAAAACGGAAATTTAAAAAACATGTGAGAGACGAGTACGAGTGGGGATTGTCTATTTGTCTGCATATATTTTATCTATATAGACGTATATTATTATGTTACTATACGGACCCTAAGATATCAATGGCTGTTTATCATATATATTATATGAATAAAAGGTATATATAAAATGTATAGAAATATAGAATCGACGAAAGCGAAAGAAGGGCTTACAAACTGCATGACGTCGGCGTATGTCGGTATACATAACATTATATTATATTATAATATAAACAATAATATAATACAACGCGTTTGAAAGCGACCACTATTTTCCATCAACCACGTCAGGATCTAAAGGGCGAAGGTTATGATGATTGTCTGATCGATTGTAGGTACCTATATTATTATAATATTTAAAAAGGAGCTAGGTAGGTAGGGCGACAATACAAATTGATTTTGTATCTGTAAGGTAATCTGTAAAGGTGTCGGCTCCTGCGTACACACAATAATATTATATCATCATACTGTACATTATACCTACAATATTATGCTTTTGAAATCGGCCTCTCTCCACCCTCGTCCAACCCTCGACCACACCACGACCCCCAGTGGTATTGTGTGCGAAGGTTTAATATGTGACTGTGATGAAGTCGTCGTGTCATGTTTATCGTACCGTAGCACAATATATATAAATACAGCAACAGGGTTGGTCTATAGGCCATGTAAAGTGTACGATGTATACGTAATATTATATACTATATTATAATCGCACAGTGGCATCAAATTATATTGCGGTATAACATAGATGGCAAGGCACTACGCCGCCGGGTTTAAATTATTATTCGATGAAACGTCGTTTACCAAGAATTTTATAATCGAATTTTTGTAGTGGGTTGGCCTGGTTGGAGGGTGGTTCTAGGGTCGGTTTGCTTTTGATTTCAGTGCCTCTGCGAATAAACTTGCCGAAATAACATCTAAAGATATAGTTTAAAAATGTACAACAGTAGATATTATATCGTATATACTCATCGATTTATGTTATACCATAATATTTCCATATATTTATACCTATATAGCGACATTATATATTGTCTGTACGAGACATTCACAAAAATGCTTCATTGTTATTATATTATATCACTGCGGGTGATATAAAATATAGAAATGTTCGAATATAATACGCAATGTATAATACATATACATATATAATACTAGAGCTGTACAACCCGACTTCGCCCACGAAAATATGAACAAACAAAATATTGTTCACGGGTAAATCGGCATCGGCGTACCTCGCTTTTGTGATCGCATTCGACCAAGATGAGCAATTTATATTCGATACAGCACTTGCTATATTTTCGAACGTGGATCAAACTATACTCTAAGCTTTCCTTATATCTCTTAAAACCATCTATGACATTTTCATGTAAATTGGTCAAGGAGTTTTTGAGTATATAAGCTATAAAAACAACGTCCTTATATTTATAAAGACGTTGCTTTTATTCTACATTTGAATAAAAAAAACAAAAAATTAAATACTATTTTCATTTATTTAAAAAAAAATCCCATCGAAACTTATGATTGATCTACTTAAATACAGTGGGTCAACTAGTACATAACAATTGTTATATTTTTGTCAGCCCTATATTTATAAACAAAAATAAATATATTTTATTTTCGTTAGCCAAAACGAAATTAATGTGTTATAGCCATCCTTTAGGAGTCGAAAGAAGAAGCTGAAATCACCCTCTGAATCTCAATGAGTTCATTAGTATATCTTTTATTAAAATAAAAGCCTAGTAGTTTCTGAGTTTAGCTCGTTAACACATACACACATTCAGCTTTATAATCTTATAGTACCTATTAATATCAAACTAAATCTGTACACAAACGACATACCTAAATGTTTGTTGTGAAATAGGTAGGTACACATCTCGAGATCATTATAAATGATGCAAGAGCTTAAATATTAGTAGCTTGAATACTGTAATAGTGTAATATAATAGCGAGCGACACAATGATGCCTGTCACCTGTATGGCTGTGTATAATACCTCTATAGGCCTATAGCCCAGTGTTTCTCGACCATTTTTCTGTGGCGACCCCCTTTTTGAATTTCAATTTTTTAGCGACCCCCCCTCCCCTTACATATATTTTTTTAATAGAATGTAGATTATTATAAATAAAAAATACTGTACATTGTACACAACATAAAATACATATAATATTATAATTATTTTTAATTAAAAAAAACGTATATCAAATATTTTATTCTATAAATATATTTTTGAATTAAGATTCTTAATGGCTTGGTTATTTCTGTTGATATGAAATTATTTCGTCAATTCTTGGTGTAATTGACTTTGTTAAACTTATTCTCATAGCTGATGAAATTTCCAATTGGTTTCTATTTTTATTCTTTATTGTGGTCATTGTGGAAAATGCATTTTCACACAAAAATGTTGTTGGAAATGGAATGAGTGCGTTTAATGCTTCACCGGCCAAACTAGGATATTAATTTTGAACCTTTATCTACAATTGACCTATATTTTTGTTACTTATAAAAATCTCGTGTAAGCCCACATCTAAACAAAATTCAATCAGTTTTTCTTAATTTGTTAATGATAATATATTTTTATCAGATTGTACGAATGAATTACCCAATTATAATTTTCACGAATGTTGAATTGATTTAAATTTTAATTTATATGCGACCCTAAATAATCATTGGTGACCCCCAAGTTGAGAAACTCTGCAGTATAGCTTATATGTAAAATTGTGAAAATAATTAACATTATGAGAACTAAGAAGTGTTAACCAAATATGAAATATTATATATTATTATATTTATAAATTATATAATAATAATGTACTAAAGGTGTCTAGCTCAACCAAATGTTGTTTTCTAGATTAAAATCCAGTTAATATCTAAATGTCACGGGTATATATTTGAAAAAAGTTGTCTATATAATGATATATTATAGATACTTATAACTTATATGGTATAATATATATATATATATATTATTAACTATTATTTTTATAGATAATGATTTTGAAGATTTTAATGTAAATGTTTTCAAAATTAATAAATACATTCTCAGTCAAGACCGAAGGAATTTTATACTATACACACATGCCGTAGGGCTGAATTAATTGTTGTACGGTATGCGCCGGAGCCTGGAGGTGCATTTTCCACGTTAAACATCGTTTATTTCACGGATTTTGCCTTAACGACCATGACAGCTAAGGTTAAAATATCAGTTTATTACAATAAATTACGTCTTCATAAATTATTATAAGATTTTCAATCATTCTCGCTACAAACAGATATATTTAACCACATTTTCTAATGAAAAAGTAGACGGAAAGAATGATGATAATATGTATCTATTGAATTTACGATGCTTACAAGTTTAGCAGTATCAGTAGCATATTTAAGGGATGGCGATTGGTGAATTTCACTACACCACTCTATGCATATATGGAAATATGGAAGTGTAAACTTTGCATTTTATACGTAAAATTATTGAATTTCTAATAGTTACTAATCATTTCTAATACAGAATACAATAATAAAATTAATATTGAATTAAGTTAAAAAATTAATATTCATTTAAAAAAAAGCACGAATATGCTTACCGCGGGGCCCCGTATTGACTTGGTGGTCAGACATTTACATATTTTCGTGGACCACTACACAAACGCTATACAAAATTTAACATCAGAAAAATATGACAAATTGTTAATTAAAAAAATTACTTATAAATATTACAGTCTACGCGTATTGTACAATTTTATTTCGACCTTATATTAATGTTTTCCCAGAATTTATGTGTTACTAATGTCTATAGTATAATAATGTATTTTTTTACTCAGATTACTTCTAACGAAATGTGCCTAATAGATTTCTACTTTTGATAAAAACGCATATTTTGTGTCGTTTGCACTTAACGTTGCGTTCCACTGAAGGGTGTGTCACTTATCAGCTATCCATTAAAATAGTTGTATTGAGAAAAGTTGAATTATAGTAACGTCTAGACATGTCATCAATGGTGATAACGGTTGAAGGTTTTTGGAAATGTTTTTTTTTATTATTATTATACACCTAACTGGAACAATATTCTTTACGGAGGGCACTCCAATACTAAAATAATACACAAGGAATGATGAAGATAATTTTTTTTTAACTTTAACTATTAAATACCTCCAACGTATTCAGTTATTCTTTTAAATTAATTAAATATAAAACAAAATTCTAATCAGCCAACTTATGAAAATTGCAGCGCAATATGAAATTTAATCGCATAGGTACAATTCATATCTTAAGATAGAGTGTGTCTCATAACCAATTGGCTATCAATGAAAATAGTCTAGACAACTAATTTATAGTAATAACTGATCAAATTTAAAGGTTTTTGGAAAATTCATAAAATCAGGTTTTTTTATTTGGAAATTTAAGATTTGAAAATTTAATACATTTCTTCACAAGTTGTTCATTTGTTTTACCTTCATAAAAAAAAGTTATCGGAGAGTCAAATTCATTTTTTATGAGCGTTTTATGCAACATTTGAAGACATTTTACGACATTAGATTTAGGTACCTATAATTTAGCCAAGATTTACCCAATAGGAATTTCACATAAAACGATCATCTTATTTTGTTATAATTAAAAAAGATGAATAACCGAAGGCACTTTTTAAATTTCTATCAAATGTATATTATAATTTTTTGTACATGATAACAGTAAAAAAATATTTTGAACCATTTTAAACTATTTATGGGCATGGGAAATTCTTTGTTTTAACTTATTGTAGATGAATAATTGTTTGCTCAGTCAAAAATTTGGAAATATTTTAATACAAGGTTTCTTATAAGTTGTTCATTCTATAACAAAAATATCTGAATAATACATAAATACAGATTTTATATGTGTTTTGTTCAAATTTTGACGAACATATATATTTATATCGGTACAAAGAATCATAATTTTAGTTGTTTGTTGTAATTTAAAATTATTATTTGTACGTACTTGAAACTTAAAAGTATATTATTATATACAAATAATATTAATTCAACTAACCGGATACAATTCATATAATATATATTGATACAACAATAACAATATAAATATAATATAAAATATCCTAGGCTGACAAACAGTTTCCACTTAGAATTGTTTTTCGTATACAATTGTATTATATTATCATTGACACCTTCCGTTATAGTGACCCACTTGTAACCTACTGTATAGCAGAGCGTCACCCGCTTACCCGCTTTTTATAGATAAAAATCCTCCAAATAAAATTCCGTTGCTGAATATGAAATTAAAAACATAAGCTGTCATTTAAAAGTGTAAACAATTTAAAAACGATAACGATAAAAAATAGCAAAAAATAATAATACATTTTTTTCTATAAATGCAGTTGGATTGTAACGACTTAAAATTCTGCAAATGAAATATTTAAAAAAAACATAAACATGTGTTCTTTGAAATAATGTCATAATGCGTGTCCAGCGTTGTACGTATGACCCTGTGTGGCCGTGTATATAATATATACAACGTATAACGTATATAATGTATATGTACATTGTACACATTATATTATGTAAGTATATAATAATAGTAATATACCTCTTATACGCCTCCCTACAACTACGCGGGACCGAACACGTGTACAACTGTCCGTTGTGAAAATGTGGTAAGCATTATTTTGCACCATCAAATACAAAAAAAAAAGGGATTGGCGTGTAAAATATTTTATACTTAAACTTCTGTATATTATAATATGTATATTGTATACATGTGAGAGTATGCGTGTTTGCTATAAGCGTCGTAAACGCAAAACGAAGAGTCCGAACATCGGGTGGAATTCGTGACGGGGTGTATTATAACGCTGCAATAATAATATTATATTGTGTAGCGTACAAAAGACCATATTATTATAATCGTTTTAAAACGTGTCACTTAAAATAAACGAGTTTCGAGAAAAATATCTGTGTTTCTGTGTGTATAATAATGCACATGTGCGCACAATAATATCTGTGCGCACAAAAGGCCCAAACGATTTTATTCGAGATGATAACACAATTATAATATTATGTGTATATAGAGTGTACATAGTATAATATAATGGTTCTGGCTGACCCCATGGTGTCCTTCATTGATCGTTAAAAGTGTCAACTCTATACATGATTCAAACCTATTGTTAAATTCGTTAATATTAATTATCTGTGTAATGGTGTTCAAAACTTAAACAATTTCATCGACCATCTTGAATCTAAAATGCGAATTTTGAAAAAAAAAATAAAAAATACTTTCTATATTCCACACTTACGTGGTTGTACGAAGGTACCGTGAAAATATTACATATTAACGGAATACAAATTATTTGAAAATTTCTCATCAAATCAGAGTTTGAATATATTCATTGTTAAAGGGAAAAAAGGGGTGACCATGGTTCGTGAATCGTCCTGTATATAAATATATTATAATATTATGGTTTTGATAAGTTATAGAGTTGATAACTTCGCTTGTGTATAAAATAATTTGAACACATAGGTACCCACTGCGATATTTGTTTGCGTTTGGTGTCAACCTGCAGGATTAATAAAGGGTTAGGTTAGGGGTAGGTCCGGTTTTCCAATTTTCCAAAATTATATACAATTTGAAAATTATATTTTCTATTTTAGTTACTACCTTAAAAAGTAAAAACCTGTAAAAAGTTGAGTTAAATGACTATAGGTCCAAGGTGCATATAGGAATAAACGTATAATATATTTAAAAAGATTTTCATTTTTTAAAAAACAGTTACTAACTATAAATAATATTAATTTCATTACATTTTAAAATATTTTATATTTATGGCCTCATACACAGGTTTATCACTTTGTTATTTGCTGTTTATACCAGTAATACCTGTTTATACTCGTCAAAACTTTTATACAATTTTCACCTTTTTAACACAAAAATAATTTATCGACAAAATAATCAGTTTCGATGAAATAACTTAATAATATGCTATTTTTTTCAAACAAATTATAATCTATGAATGGTTGTACTACCAATATCTCCAAAATCGGTAGTCACCATAATCGAAGAATTTTTGTTTTTCACCACATTGAGTGCTTAAAGTTAAGCGATACCCATTTTATAATCATGTCAAAAACCTTAAAATTTAGGAGTGGCGCTAGTACAGCAGAAGATACCTACATATAAGTGTAATGAACATATGATGCTCAGCCCCCCCCCCCCCCCCCCCAGTAATTTCAGAATTTGTCCGCTTATAAGTTAGGTTGACAATACATTTAACATGTACTATAAATTCAAAGTATCTACACAATTACACCAGAAAAAATCAATTATTGACCATCTGTATAATATGTTTACCATAATAATTAATTGTAATGAAACTACACTGTTAGATTTGAACAAAATATTTATTTTTTACTAAGAATGAAAAGAATAATATGGTAAATAATAATAAGATTATTTTTAATGATTTAAACATAAATTATTTTTTTGAAAATTAATTTATAATTTAAGTCTATAATATACCTATAGTACATATAGTATATGTAAGTACAGTATAGTATAATAATACAGATTATACACACTAGTAAGAGCAAAAATAAAACGAAACGCCTTTTTAATACATATAATAATTATATTATAATATATAAATAGGTATAGACTTTTATAATTACGGGGGTTATATGTAGATACCTTTTATACAAATTTAGATAAACATATTTAATTTCTGAAATATTTTGAAATCGTTCTGTTATAGTAAAATACGAGTTGCACATAGGTCCCTATTTATTTATCAATAATTAAAATTATGAAAATAATATAGATACAATGATCTGTTGCTCGAATGTTCAATACGATTTTTAGAAATAAGAATCATTATAATAGTATAATATATTTTTTAAAAATGAGTATGCCGTTTCCGTATATTTCATTGTTTTTCTGTAATGTAAAGGAAGGACGAATAAAGGGTATCTAATTCACGGTGCTCTTTCACAGTAAAGCATAGAGAATTCGTAAAGCACTCCTACTAGAAAATATAATTATAGAAAAAACTAACTATAAAATATAAACGAATAAAAAACAAACAGAAACAAAAATGAATAAAAAAACTGAAAAGGATATTCGGTCGGAATTTTAAATCTGTCTGACATATCTAATGTTTTGAAAGTAAAAAAAAGTTACAATACAATAGGTTACTATGTTAGTCGCAAAGTTTCTGTTCTAGTGACTTAAAGTCTAAAATTGTAGTGTAACTTTTGAACCTTGATGCCCCAAAAAAATAACGTCGTAAATCGTTTTGTCTTCCCTAATAAAGTAATAATTAACATTTAACATACATTTTGTAATATTTGCAATTTGGTACACATAATAATAACATAATAATATATTATGCTTGGTAAATTATTTTTTGCACTTGAAAGATACCTATTAAGAAGGCTTATAACGTTCCACAGTTAAGTACTTTCTTATAATATTGGGTAGGAGAGACTGGGTAAAATTGTAACACGGGCAATCAGTTGTCCAATAATCAATATAAAATTCTCAAATAAATTTAACAGTTAGCCCTCAGAATAAAAATCGATGTTACCTTATCAAAATTATGATACCAAGATGACCGTTTGAAAAAAAAATTTAATGTTTTACAATCTGATTGTAAAAAAAAAATCATACACTTACTTTTTTTATTATATGTTTGAGTGTAGTTATTTTGATATACACTGAAATTAGTATAATTTTCGTTGGTTTTGGTCTAAATATTCTAACTAGTCAGTATTTTTTCTAATATTTAAGTATTTAAAAAAATATTGAATGAGTACAAATGTAACAGACACCTTCTGTGATACACTGTCTCACCTATTTTATTTTATATTATTTAAATGATATTATGTTAAACATTTTTGATAATTTAAATGTCAAAAGTTATGTAACTATTTATTATTTGAGAAAATCTGTTTACCAAAGTTATATTATTTTTTTAATTAAAGTTTATTATGTTATAATTGTTTTAACAATTTTAAAGTCAAAAATTATGTTACTATTGAAGGTAATCTATTTACCAAAGTTATGTTTTATTTTATTTAAAGGTAACTATTATATTTTATAACAATAAAAAGTAAAAAAAAAAATATACATGTAACATTTGTTCCTAGTGCTGTTACAATTGTATCCTGTATCGGGTACAATTGTAACATTTTTTTTTATATATTTATATTTATTCAACAACAAGTGGAAATAAAGATTCAATACACACATATTTTTAAAGGTAACAACTTAATTGACTAATTGAAAGTGTAAACGAATCAAACCATTTTGAATTTCGGTAGAAATAAATAATTTTATGGAAACAATTGTACCCACTCGCCTATACCTATACATAAAATATATAAAACATATTTTCACTCTTAAAACATAAATATATATTTTGTGTCCCTTATTCTAAGTTGATTTTCATATTGCACAATAATATGCACCAATAGGGTCAAACAGGATTCCAACACAATTCCATGAACAATGGACAATGAACAATGATTGAAAATTTAAATACCTAATGTCATAATGAATAAACGTTGCACATTGCAATCGTTCAGGCTGTGTATAGAAATCTATTTATCGAACCTAACCTACTGCTTTATGTTTAACTACTTTCAAAATAATTGTCGTTTGTGAAACACGATAAATTATAAATTACAATTCAGTATAGTCACCGCTAAAGTGTTGACACTCTATCGTTGTGTACACAATTGTAGAGATAATAATTATTTTGTTTTCGTATATATATTAGTGAATATAGTTTTTTCGTTCAAAGGTTATCTGAAATTCGTCAGAAACTTAATGTGTTTATAATGATGATGTTGATTCCTATGTATGCCTAACGATTATTATATAGCTGCACTCATTTCATTTTTAATAAAATTGTTTTATATAGTAGGTAGGTATATATTATATTATACATTTATACGCATAACACATACAATGTTGTTACTGAATATGCATCACGTAATTTTGTTATATAGGTATTATTATATCATTTCTTATTGGTGTCATTAATAGTACATATAATTACAAACAATAATATAATCACTCGAAAGGCTGCACCGTGTGCAAGAATGCGTATTATGACTGATAGTAAATAATAAGACTCGTGTCTCGCATCCTCCAAATGACAATAATGTCATTGACAATAAAATATTTATTATAGATAATATAACAGTTTACAATAAGTTTGCACTTTACACTTTACACAAAAGGTACAAATGTACAATACTATTATTAATAATATCGTAGCAACTATATTATGTACCTATTTATTATTATGAATAATATGAATTATTGTATTAATTTGTCTATAGGTAGGTTGTATGTATCTATGCACATTAATTAATCTCTGGGTAACTTACGTACTTATATAAGTATTTACAATATTATGTAATATAATAGTCTATAGATCACAGATTTAGTTGAACTCGCATGCTGTACCTGTAGTGTATAATATAGGTAGCTACGTAGCATAATAAAGACGCGAATAGCCGGTTAGAAAACGTTCTAGAGCATTTGTAGGAGTAAATTGGTTAATCATTATATTTTTATTTAGGTATTTATTACCTAAGCTAAAACATCGATAACTGTTTAATTAATACTTATTTCATAGATTCTTTTTACTAGGCTTATAAGGATTTAATTCGTGTTTAAATCTTTAAATTGAGTTTGGAAAATATAAAATATTATAATATAACAAACCAAAAACTCATTATATTATTTTACCAACATTTTGTAAGATGTATGTATGACATAACGTGGCATACCTAAACATATTCTTATTCAAAATTCAAATACCTAAAGTTGTATAGCAATTCCTAAATAAAATATATATAACATGTACCTAATAGTAGGTTAATCGCCAATCGATATGGCGATGGGGTGACGGTGGAATTAAGTGGATTCTGTATAGAATTTGTGATTGATACATTTTTATAAATTGTTCGTTTTATTTACTTGCATACATCACTTATATAACGTACATGTTTTTACCGGAAAAACGTAAATTATGGGATTGGTAAATTGTGTCCCAAATTAAATGTTCTCTCTTAAGTTTGTCCGGGGGAAAAAAGGAGCACGTAAGTTTAATCCTGAAAAAATTAATAGGTAAGTTGAGTCCTGAAAAAAGGTTATAGTACGGCCAGCGAAAAATTAACCGTGATTGTAGCGCCCCAAGTGGCTTTTTTTAGTAGGGCTATCTAAAAGCTTTAGTCTGTTCATCCCATTTTTTTAATACCTATAATAATCTTTATTGGAAGTCAAATTTCATAATTTATTATGGTATAAATGGTGAATATTATGGCCAGTTACCTACAACATTTTTTCGCCGAGATTCAATTTACCGCTTTCAAAATGTACAAGAATTATTGTGGACCAATTTTCTCAGTTCCATAAATTGCACCCAACGAAAGGAAAAATTGTCAATTGCACACAACATATTTCAAGTATAAATTTCTACGTAGTTAATTGTGCCCAGCAGAGACCATTAAATATTAATAATAATAGTAATATTTTTATGATAGCCCTTTAGCCCTGATTAGAATAAAGAATAGTAACATAATAAGTTTTTTCTTGTATCAGCTCTCATTGGTTATGGGTGCAATTTACTATATCCATATTATAATCTATAAAATGCCGGGCGCTATTTGCTATTTTGTTTTTACTATCTGTTCACAGTGGGAGCAATTTACAATCGGTCCCATTACGTCATTACCATTATAATAGTTCGGAAATTTGTATGCTGTATGCATATAAATAAATTATTGAATTATAAGGCACATGTAATATTTATGTATAATAATTAAAGTCTACGGGGAAATAGAAACGGACTTATACGTGCAAAAAACCTTCAAAATATGCTTTAAAAAATATTTTATTGCAATATGCACTCAACATATACGATTTGATATAATAAATAAGTACATTCGAACATTGACAAATAATTAGGTTATACCCCAGTGTAAATCGGTTGTAATTTATAGATGTTAATAATTATGGACTGCAGATTTAAGTCTATATTATGTGCTTTAGTATACGCTACGGTATTATATCACGAATGAATTTAAATAGTTTTAACGTCTTTGTAATTAAAATATTAATTTATTAAAAACAACAAAAACTTCAGCAGAAATGTTTTGATTATATTATCTCCACATAATATTATATTGTATTGTTATATGATATAACTGCAGGGCTTGCAAACGTTATTATTATAACGTTATATTGAAATTTGTAAATGCAAATACAACGGAAAGCGATTATCAAAAATAATTAAATTACACAAAATACTAATAGTACTTAAATACTATAATATTTATAATCAATGAAAATAGTAAATTATTACCATCAGTTTGTATTTAGTTACGTGTTTCACTACGTTTAACGTTTGTGTTCATTTTATCCATTTGCAAATAATAATACGTTTATAAAAATGAGTGATTGGCGATTCAGTAAAAAAACTCGTCCAAAATTATCTGCATCACGGAAAAAATCAAGGCATAATTTGAAAAATCTGCATTCCAAAATTACTAAAACCTTAGAGAGCAACGATATTCAGGTATCTATGTGTTTATTTTGTATAATAAATTAAAATAATATCCTGTAATGTTATAGATATAAATAACTAGAGACAGATTTTTTTACCGTTATATGGCATAGGCATTTATTACAATTTTCAACATATTTTAAAATAGGCATACGTTGTAAAAAATAAGTGTTATAATAAATTTGCCACCCTAGTTAGCTCCCTACAATGCCTAATGGTAAATTAGTCTCTGATTATATTTTAAATTACATAAGTAAATATAATAATAATTATGGTGTATTATTTATTGAATTTTGTAATAGATTTTGGATCATTCTAATAATTAGAAAGGTAATTTGTATTTTCTATTATAATTATTAATTTTTAATTTTCTATTATTTTTTAAAAGAAATACGAACGATGCCACAATGACACATACTATAAATAATAACATATTTCAACCCACATACAGATTAGTAGTATCAGACAGACATAAAATAAACGCGGAAGAGTAAGTGATTAATGTTTATTAGTATAACTACAATATACATTATAGGTGCAATGTGTTTGGTTTTTATAAACTGGTTTCTTTTTATTTTTGTTATAATTAAAAAACAAACAACCTCAGAAGATTCAATTTTTACCAAGTGTTTATTTTATCATTCGTTATACATAGTATAATTTTCAAAATATTTTGAGCGATTTTTTTGCAGTTAAAAAACAATATATTAGGAGGCTTTTATTCAATTTTCAAGGTTTTTTACCCATATTTTTTTTTTAATAGATATAAATTACAAGGCAGAAGGATGGTTGATATAGCATTTTTATTTAAGGCATTTCAAAGTATCGACACAATACGTTTGACTGTACGTTTTCAGACTTAAAAATTATAAATGAATGGACCCAAAAGACGGTGAAAATAATTTAGTGCTCGATTTAGAAAATGTTGGTCTTTGGAATGACATTTTAGCTGCAAGAAATTTATTAGCACACCATTCTACAAGTTTAATTCACAATGTTAATAATAACTGTGTCGAAAATTATAATAGTGTAGTCGCCAAATACGTGGGTGGAAAGCGTATTAATTTTTCTTTAAAAGGGTCTTACCGCAAACACGATGTCATATTACTCTAACGTCCTTAAATGCAGGTCCGTCGTATATATGTGTACTACACAAAAAAATTACAAAGGCAAGTTCGGGTGTATTTACTAAACGTTTTATAGAACAACGTTCGAACAAAAATAAAAATAAATTAAAAAGATGACAACTATTTGGAAATAGTATAGGAACTAAAAAAGTTTATAATGGACCAGACCGAGACTATGGATGTATTCAAGAAGAACCTCAAATATTAGATATGGATCCAAAAGAATTTTATTTTAAAAAAATAAAATTTTTAGAGCGTGTATCAAAGACTAATGAAGAAATTAAAACATTAGAAGAGTAAATGAAAAATCAGTCTGAAAGCGAATTATGGAAAGTAGAGAGAAGTATACGACTGGCAGCCTCAAATTTTGGAAAGGTTTGTAAACTACGAGCAACAACTTCAAGGAAAAATACTGTTAAAAGTATATTATATAATACATTTTCCGGTAATTTATCGTCAAACTATGGCATCGAAAATGAACCTATAGCAAGAATTTCCTTCGAAAAAGTAAATAAACCGGCTGGTTTATTTGTTGATAAAACATATCATTTTTTGGCTGCAAGTCCTGACGGGCTAATCGAAGAACGATGGTATCATAGAAATTAAATGTCCATACACCATTAAAGATCTCACACACCTGAAGATGCTATCCAAAATGGAAAATTGAAATTTGCGACAGTCATCGATGGAAAATTAAATTTAAAAACAAATGAGATAATTACTATTATCAAATACAAGGACAACTACACATAACACAAAGAGCTTACTGTTATTTCGTCATGTGGTCATCCAAAGGTACATAAATTATGCTTATATAGTTTTACAGGTATCCTGTCAAAATGTCATAGTAAAAATATCGTGGAATAACTTGCGATACCAAGTAAAATAATATTTTGTACTAAGTATTCTAAAGTAGCTTATAACTACTATTCATTTTTTATTTACAATTTACAACATAATTCTTACATTATTTCCGAGACATTTTGACGAGGATCCAGTGTTATACATGTACATTGTACAATATTACTTGATTCACTAAATATTTAATATATCGTTCTCATTTGCGTTTTCAGGCATGTTGTACCAAAGGATTTTACGAGATGACGTTTTTTTCGAACTACGAATGCAGCAACAGTTGATTTCATTTTACCATGACCATTTGTTACTTGAAATATTAGATTCTCGTTTTAATCGTGGTTTACCCATCAGGGATTAGTTTTTAGCTTTTTTCGTAGTAATAATGTAATATATTTAATTCAAATAACGACTACAATATTATTATGTATTATTAAGTCTATGATAAAAAATAAATGATTTTAAATGTCAAAAATTTTAAAATGTTGAAATACTACCTATTCCTATTTCTTATACTATATATTATTATATTATTGTAATGTAATAAAACTAAATCCAAGTGGCAAGTATAGTTATAAATTATAATTAACTCTAATATAAATTATTATTGGTAAATATTGTAATTATAAAATCATTAAAATCCCAACAAAGGTTTTACGATAAAGACGCGACAACGACCGCGGTACCCAACTCTCAAATACGCCCGCAGTATCTGTACTCCCAGTAAGATTGGGTGGAGGGTGGTGGTACATATATAGGACCGCACTCACGCTAATAATCATTTACAGCTAACACAAAGATTACGGGTGGCGACGACAAGATTAGAAATTGCCTAAATTGTTCCCCTTAAATAATAGCCACTAAGCCGCCTTAAATATTATATTTAAATTTTAATATATATATTATTATAATAATTCTGTATAAATAAATTTATTGTTCAAGTTATTAGAATTTATTAATATTTATTTATTATATTGATCTGTAACAATGTATACTTAACAAATATTGTATTTAAGAAAAACACTAATTAAAAAAACTAAAAATATATTTCATTCATGAAAAATAATCAATATTTAATAATTATATTATAGTTTTTTTATCACACAATCCCTTGTAAAACTCTTCGAATATAAAATTTAAAAATAATTATTTATACTTTTAGTTTATTTAAAAAATAAAAATACATCGATTCTAAACTATGAACAATTATTTAAATTAAACTAAAACTTTCGATATGTATTTTATATGTATTTTGAACATTGTTGATAAAGCATAATGATAGTGATAACTTAATGCCACCGTCAATCTTTCTTCAGCACTTATTGGGTATTTGGGTTACGTAAATGGGTTAGCTCTTTCGTAATTTTTGGCCTCACTTTTTCTAATAGCTCTTCAAATGATAAAATCCACATACGATAATAATCGAAAAATTTTTCCGGGTATTTTTTTATTTCATTGAAAAAGATTGTAAATCGCATATCAATCTCCCGACTACTATTAAGTGGATGGACCTGAATTAGAACGAATCTTCTACGCTTAGATGGCATTGGTTCATCAAGTTCACCTGCAGCTTCAGCCAAACAAAGAATCTCCGCGAGAGAACTCATTTTCAAAGGAATTTTATTTTCATTAATATTAAATTGCATTAATTATAATAAAAAAAGAACATTGCATGTAGGTGCATTGTAACACAATATTTAAAAACTGACCTGAATTTTACTTAGATATGTATTTTAAAAAATTGGTGTTTTCAGAATAATTTAAAAATTAATAACTTGAAATATAAGCAATAGGGCGAACAACACATCCGAACACTTTTGCAGCAGATGGTGAACTACGTCATACTTAGTACCCATGAACAAATTATTTTTTAACATTTTTATAAAGACATAACAGTTTCTCATACACATTTAACCATTTCGTCGAAATAAAATCATTTATATTATAGGTATTCTTAATAAATATAATTCTTATTAATATTTAGCAGTATATAGTAGTATAATAATTTAGTAATTTTAACCAGTTTAATTTCGATGAAATCAAATATAAACTACTCTAATATTTGCAATACCATATTATTTTAAATTAAAAAATTTCCCGCGCTTTTGAAATCGGCAACCGATAAAACGCGTAATGTGGTCGGTCTTCCCAATTGCGGTTAATCGGGGTACATTTTTTCGGTAACCGACAAAATGCATAGTATGATCCGGCTAGGTATTAACACTATTTTAAAAAACGATAAACGCAAAACTTGTATAACGTTTTAATTCTAAATAACGATAAACGCAAATCCTGGAAAACGTTTTCATTCTGAATAACGATAACTGTAAAAGTTGAATAACGTTTTAATTGTAAATAAAATAAAGCGGAATTTTTTTTTAAATTCAAGCCCTGGATATAAGTGTTCACTATACAATAATATTGTCATACAAACAAGTATGTAAACAATTAAAAATTAAGACTTTGTTATTTAAATAAGAACAATGATTTAATTCGTGCACATTTTTAATCAGACTTAAAATACATTATTCTATTTAACAATGTATGCATCTACCTACATATAAACCCACCACCTAAAAAATATGTATAATTTATTAATGTTTTAACATAAAAAATTTAACATTATAAACTAGTATAAAATTTTTTTAAATAAAGTCATATATATTAATATAATATTATGAAATATAAAGAAAAAATTGATTTGAAAATTGCAATGGTTAAAACAGTAAAAAATAAAGCTTAAATATCAGAGCAATATTGTAAAAAAAACAATGAATTTTACAATCAGGCAGGAAATCATTAAAACTAAAACTAAGCAAATTTGACAATGTAGTTACCTACCTATTTTAGTTTTAAAAATGTTTTAATCTACATAGAAAATACAAATTGTTAACCCGTCTATATGGTTATGTAGGTACATCATAATTATTTAAATGTATATAATCATTAAAAACGATAATTCAATATTTGTAGTTTTATTATTTTTATATTGATACTGTAAATTTTAAATTTGTATAGGTACTTTTACACATATGAATAAAATATTTTTTTGCACGTACGCAAAATTATAAGATAACTCGATAAATGATGAGCATAGCTATAAATTATTATATACTTATATATTTTTAAATTCATAAAGTTATATAATGGTGAAATAGACAAAATGCGTTTGTAAATAAAATATAAAAAATATATATATATATATTGTATTATAGGTATTATGCATTGTACGTTTAATATCGATAAGATTATAATATTTATCTTAATCACATTTAGTTCTATATAATGTAAATAATATAATATAAATTATAGAATATAGGTGAATCAATAAAATAATACAATACAAACTGTAGGTAGACAGGTTACACAAATGCAAAAAGTTATATTATATTATTATAATATTGTAATAACATAGGTATTGGGAAATGATTCATGTACAGGTTCTTGACCTATTTATAATGATTTATTATATATGAAATTTCTTATTACTTTTATGTTATAATAGTATATATTACACCGGGTTGTCTGAAATGCACTTAACATATTGCTGTATTACAAGAACACGCTGGGGAATGAAGGTAAAGTAGAGTTATTGTTGATGATTTCGGACAAAGCCAAATGTTTCCAGTCCATCAATTTTCCGACGAATTTGATTCTTATGCCCAGAGGAAAATGGCTCAACAGTACATCGCATTGGGCCGGAGTGATGTATTTTAATGCTTCGACATCGACCAATGCATCTACAAAAAAATGCATCAAGATTATATTAATATTATTCTAATGCGATTTCTAATAATTATGATTTTATTATAAAATATATATACCTTCATGAGGTTTATAATTATAAGAGTAGGTACCTATGCCGGAAATGTACAATAGTCAGAGGTACCTATATTATATAGATATAGTTATTTATTATATCTATATAATATATAGTATATATTATATATTATATATATATTTTTTTTTAAAGCTTCGACTACTGAGGTCATTAGCCTATGAGGTTGGTAGGGTTGGTACAGTAGGATTGGGATGGTTGAGAAGATTGGTACGGTCGGTTAGGGACACGAGTATGTGTAGCAAGGTTTTTTGTGGACTACGAACCCGGGTGGTCACCCATCCGAGAACTAGTGGCAGCGGTCGTAGTTTACTCTCAATCACGTCACGTGATTGATTTCAGCCACTGCGCTGCGCCGAGCCACATATATTATATTATGTGTATAGTTTTATTCAATATTTTAACTTATAACCAAATAGGTAAGTAAATCGAATTTTTTTATTTGTTGAATATATTATAACTCTTTATTTTTTAATTTATCAAAATACCTACCTAATTTTGAAAACAAATTATATTTTATATTAGCATTGTATATTATTGTATATATTAGCATATACACAATAACAAGGGCGTCCGCAGGGAGGGATGTATTTGATAATATAAAATTACATAACAATTAATTAAAATTAATGCTGTAAGAGTTTTAACTAACTATATCTACGAATGGGTAATTCATAAATAATTTTACATTCCTTATCTATATGAAAGAAAACATGTCACAAAAATACTTTATAACTAATAGAATAGTGAGACAAAAAATGTAAAAAGGAAAATATTTTGCCCTCCCCTTGACAAATTCCTGCGGACGCCTTTGCACAATACAATAATAAAAGAGGAGAAAAGTATATAACCGCCATGCTGTAGGCACAGTATAGGTATCGACTATCGAGTGTATAATATTATCGTCTGGGTTGAATAATTTTTGACGAAAATAATGCATTGGGTAATGTAGTTGTGTGTATAAAATATGTTAAACCTTGTTTTAAGGTTTCTAGCGTTGAACCCAGCTAAATATAATTTAATAATGTTTATGGAAAAACAAAATAAACAAATTGAAAATAATTATAAGTAGGTCGAAAAGTTTCAAATCATACAATATATAGGCGATGATAATGTGAACATTTGTTGAAAATGTCAAGTATCTATGGTTTATTATATATTTTATTCGTTTTTAAGTTTAATCAAAAAAAAAAAATGCGAGATTTTTTCGAATAATGGTTTTGCTTAAAAATTCCGTTTTTCCTTATTTTTTCCCCCGTGGTTATTTCAAAAAGTAAGTACCGGACATTTTTTACTATCGAGTCCAAATTTTGACACCAATTAATACCAACTATTTCCAATTTGCTCCAAGACGACACTCTCAAAATGTATTATTAAGTATTTTTAATTTTTATCGTTCCAAAAGGAAATGACAAATAAAAAATAAAACGCACATCATTGTAAAATTAAGATTCATGATTTATCGCTATGCTCCACTTGGAATCTAAAATAATCATCTTTAGTTGTAAAAAGGACTTTTTCAGAAATGTTATCTTGCAATGACTTTAAATTATGTAAAAAATAACAATATAATTAATTCATGCACTGTTTTGAAAGTGATTCTTACCGTAAAGAGTCCTGAATAAAAAGCCCATTCTCCAGTCGCCGAGCAATGACAGTAGCTTTAACGAATCCGCGTTGTTCATTTTTAAATATTCTGGTATATTTTGTCTATAATTATCAATGTCATGCATCACATTATGTACATTCTGAATCGGTTGGTACCCATATGTAGTATGCCCATTTTTTCCGTTATATGCTGCAGATGCGTGGGGTGCTTTATTGCTCATTTCTATAACTTATATATACAAATAATACATAAATACTTCATAAAATCTTAATTGAATGTAAAAAACAAATCAATAAAACCCATAACACAAAGACATAAAAAGTTTAAAATAAAAAAGTGGGTGAGTATTAGGTAACCACGTATTGAGCCCTTCAATTTAAGGTCTCTGTAATGGAATGAATTCAATAATAAATCTTTGCAAACGAAAAACGATTCTGAGCGCGGAGATGTTTTGTAAGCTATTTCTATTTTTTTTTTTTTTATAAGTAGCTATATTTATATTTGTAGCCACGTAGAGTATAGTAGGTACTATACAATATGTTAAATTAATTTTTTATGATAAAATAGCATGTTTTGGTTTATTAAAAATTATTATTGTAGTGTTATTTAACCTAATAAATAATATTTCAAATATTATATTTTTGAACTTTTGATTCAATACCAACTTAACGCAAAACGGTTCAGTTAATTTGTGGTATAAAGAAGCTAAATAGCTAAATAATAATTCTAAATAAATTTAAAATTTCTTTGAGTACCTATAGGCTATAGGTAATGATAATAATTTAAAGAACACTGGAATGTCTTGTGGTTGAAAATAAATAAAAATATATAAAACCTGCATTATTACTAACAGAAAATAAATATATAATAAAATATTCATAGAAATAAGTTATAATTAATAATATAAATAAAAATAATTTTACTATAATCAGAGGCGTGCGCATGATGTTTCTCGGAATGGATGGTGAGGGGTGTGGGGGTAGTGGCGTAACTATGATTTGTGTAAGGAGGGTGTTTATTATAAATATTATTGTACAATATACACATATAAAAACTATAACTTTGATTTTAACTAACGAAAATATGCATACATTATGTCTGCTACGATCAATATATTAAATTATAATAATGTATATTACCTATACAATTTAATTATTATTCCTTTAAAGTTTAATTAATTTAGGTAATAATTCTATATGGCATGGCTCAAGGGGGTTGTCATATACCCCAATCAGCCCTTTTGGATACACAACTGGGAGCTGTCGGGTTTGCTCTAAGCGATAGTACATATTTAAATGAATTGTGGTGCTGATATCAAAGGCATGAATAAGGGGATTTTGTCATTTTTACCGTTTTAATACAAGTGTAAAATGTTACAAGTGGAATCATTGTTCCCGCATACAAAATGGGCTGCAGTATACAACAGAATAATACATTTAGTATAATAAATATATGAGTATATAAAATTATGTAGAACATTGCAGGTATAAATAACTATTGATACCTATATATACAATAATATAGCCTGTGAGCTTAAATATTATGATATAATATAAGCTAGCCGTTTTATTTTTTTTGTACAGATTGTTTGTCTATATAATACGGAGCAGGTACGTAATACATACGACATTTAATATAACGTATATACGTATAATATGATCTTATAACAGTCATATGTTAAACAGTACATGAGCATACTATGAATGAAAAAAATCAGCGGTGTATTCGCGTGGGGCGAGGGGGAGGAGTCCACGTGTGAATTGATTATCTTTGCTCGATATAGTGTTAGGTAGTATAACGGAGAATAATACAGTTGTGCACGTTGTGCACATTTATGACATATTTTAACTGTTAAACAAAATGCACCACCCCGTCCAAATAAAAATAATTCCGTTTTAAAGCTTTGAACATGTTGTACCTGACGCCTATGCCAATATATACGAACGTTTTTAACAATATCTAATAAAACATTGTATGATATAATCCTATTATAATATATAACTACGTACCTTTGAAGTATAACGACAATGGCTTGACAAAACGTGATGGTTTAACGTTAACAGCGAACTCTAAAACTAATGCTGCAGTCGACCGTCCGTCTTGAACCGTATTTGAAACTCGAATGATTATAATGGTTCCGGCAAGCATATCGGACGAAAATGACGACGGTGACCGATCGCGATTCTGCTAAGACCTGCAACAGAGAAGGCATTATTTAGGTATACATATACAGATACAATATTATATAATATATACCATATACCATAAAGGATAATCAAGGCCCCAAGTGTCATGGTGTGCGGGATGTAACACATAGTTATCAGTGTGAGCATAACGTGGTGTATGTATTGTATTATAAAATATGCCTCTCTCTATATATACTATATATATAATAAACACACACTGCCGGGCCCGCCTGCTGTCTTAGCGGATATCTAAACTAAACCGTATGTAAAAACCGATATATTATGATAAAATGCCATATGTTTTTTCGTTTTGCACATGGCTGCAAGTAATGTGTAAAATATATATTTTGTTAGACCAACACATTTTCCGATCAGCTGTTTCAACGAAGAATGGCTATGGTAACACATACATTATTATTTATTATAATACGTGGACCCATGTAATATAGTGCACAACGGTCTACAGAATTATTTCGGTCTTACAATAATTTTACCAGCAGTTATATGGTAGAAGTAGCTAGTAGTAGAAGTAGTAATTGTGCCTTTAGTAGTAATATAGTATGCATGTAGTAGAAGTATCAGTTATATACCTAATTCTTCGTTATCCTGTTTCTTATTTATTAGTATATAGCGGTACTTCGTACTTATTATGTATCGAATCTATAGATTAGGTTCATCAGCCGGATGCATCCGAGTTTGGTCCCGAAATTGAAATGTCTATACTATAGTTGGGTCCCGAATCATTTTATGTAGAATTCTACAAGCTATGATATAAGTAGGTAATATAAATACACAATACAAACAAAAAGGTGGGTAAGTGGATGTCACTCTGCTGTACAATAGGTGACAAATGTTTCATTGTAATGGATGGTGTTAAATTTGAATTCAATGATATAATATCATTGTATAAGAAAAACGATTCTGAGCGAAAACTGTCAGTCAGCCTATGATATTATTATGAATAAAGTAATTTATATATTATAAATTACTAACGTGGAACCTTGTTTTAAATTTTCAATCATTAGCTATAAAAGTTGAACATTTTATACATTTTCAACTACAAAATAATTATTAAATTATAAATTTGATAAATTTTGTCAAAATTTTAACTTTTAATGATCATAAAAAAAAAATTGTGCTTAGGTATTTTTAATATTTTTCAACTGCTATTAAAGTACCTATATAGATACGAAATATCAGCAGTCTTATATTAAATTTTCATTCAAGCTTTTTCACTCAACAAATAAATTTTATTGATATTTACAGAAAAAATTGAAAACTGACAATGTCCGTAAACAGCTCAAAAAAAGATAAATTATTTTCAAAATTGTATCGTGTATAGAAAATGCTAATATAAACATTTAGTGAAATTTTTTAGTATCTACAGTCATACGTTTTTTAATTACAACAAAATAAGAAAATCGTTACATGAGATACCTGGTAATTATCAAATGTTGTAAAAATATGAATTTCAAACGCTGATAAAAATTTAATTTGGCTTTCTTGTAGACAAACTTAAGCTAGGTTTACACGAGACATAAATCACGAGAGAATCACGAGAGTGAACCACGTTTTCGGCCCCACGACCCAAACGTGATAGAATCAAACAATGTTTGATTTTCAGTCGTGAGATACCTAACAAACGTGGCGTGGCGTGGTTCACTCTCAAATTCACGCCCCGTGTAAACGCAGCTTTATGGATAATCTTGTATTACATTTTCAAATCTTAGATTTAAAAGGAAAAATTTATATGAATTATCAACTCAAAATAAATTGCTAATTTTCGTGATTTTTTCGTATTTTGTCAATATTTGAACTTTAAATGCTTATATATAAAAATTGTGCCTAGGTATTTTTAATATTTTTCAACTAGTATTGTAACATTATATCAGGAGCCTTGGATTACATTTTACGGTTTTTTTCCCAACAAATAAGATTTTATTGATATTTTAAGAAAAAAAAACCGACAATATCTGTAAACAGCTCTAAAATAGTCAAAATATTTTCAAAACTTTATAGTGTATAGAAAATGAAAATATAAACATTCAGTAAAATTTTCATTGATGAGTATTTACAGTTATTTGTTTTTGAATTACAACAATATCGATACATGAGAAATCGAGTGAATATCCAATATTGTAAATATATGAACACAAAATGCTCGTAAAAATTTAATTTAACTTTCTTATGGACATTTTTTTTTTAAAGATAATGTAGACAATCTTATGAGGACTCTTTTATTAAATTTTTAAATATTATATTTAAAAAGAAACATTTTTATTAATTTTTAGCTCCTAAATAATTTGCACATTTTCATGATTTTTACGTAAATTACAGCAAAATAAAATAATTTTATAATTAGTATAAATTACTATAATTAGAGAGGTTCAGCGAATACAAAAATGTATGAATTTATTTGCTATCCAAGTTTTTCAGTCAAGTTGTTCGTCAAATCAAAATTTTACGAACACACGAGTAGTAACTATTACTTAGTAACATTAATTATATACTATAATCATAAATCAATAGTAGTAGTTAATATACCTATTAAATTCTATTTGCATTTATTTCGATGTAAAATTTATTCCCTCGATGACGTTGTTGTTTCCCTTCAGAATGTATCAGGAACGTATGTGTTGATCGTGGTGGCAGTTCAGCGAGTAGCTACAACTGCTGCCGCGTATCGTCGCAATAGCCGCCGAACCACCGCCGAAACTGAAGAAAAGTAACGATTAGACCATGAGTCCCTGGTTACACCAGTACTCTATTTTCGTTTTAGTTCGTATGTTTTGTGATCAACCTGGTCAACCCCAATAATCAACCCCCACAGACCAACAATATTATTTTACTTTGAGGTTGATTGTGGGGTTGATCACAAAACATACGAACTAAAACGAAAAATGTAGTACTAAAGTAACCAGGGACTCATGGTCTAATCGATACTTTTCTTCAGTTTCAGCGGCGGCTCGGCGGCTGTTGCGACAACGTAGTAACTACTCGCTCGGCCATCACAATCATTAGATATGGCAAGACCAACACGTTTCTGTCATATTACAACGTAACTATAGCCGTAACTGAGGGACAAACAAATAACGTTCATTACAATCACCTTAGGCGCGATAAAAATCAATAATTTAATTTGTACACCAATATTAAAAATCACGGAAATCACGGATGGAATAAATTTGCCATATAAATAAATGCAAATAGAATTCAATTGAATAATAAAATAAAAGATTAACTAAAAAAAGGTGGGTAAGAGAATGTCTCTCTGCTGTACGGTAGGTTACAAATGGGTTACTGTTATGGATGGTGTTAAATTTGAGTTCAATGATATAATATCATTGTATAAAAAAACGATTCTGAGCGAAGACGGTCATTCAGCCTATGATATTACCAAGTATATTTGATGATATTTTTGTGAATAAAGGAATTTATTTATAACCTATTAACGTGGAGCATTGAAAGAAATTTTATATCTTTAGCTTTAAAGTTGAACATTTTATAAATTTTGTCAAAATTTTAATTTTAAATGCTTATAAAAAAAAATTGTGGCTATGTATTTTTAATATTTTTCAACTGCTATTGTAAAAATATATCAGGAGCCTTGTATTAAATTTTCACGCTTTTTTTCCCAATAAATAAAATTTTATTGATATTTTTTAGAAAAAAAAACTAAAAAAATTGAAAACTGACAATGTCCGTAAACAACTCAAAAAGAGTCAAATTATTTTCAAAATGTTATGGTGTATAGAAAATAAAAATATAAACATTCAGTAAAATTTCCATGTATTTTATCGTGTATAGAAAATGCTAATGTAAACATTTAGTGAAATTTTCAAGTATCTACAGTCATTTAATTTTTTAATAACAACAAAATAAGAAAATCGTTCATGATAGATATCGAGTGAATATCAAATGTTGTAAAAATATGAATTTCAAACGCTCATAAAAATTTAATTTGACTTTCTTGTAGACATTTTTTTTTTTTGATAAAGGTAGACAAACTTAAAAATTAAAAAAAAAAAAATATAAAAAACACACATCATTGTTAAATCAATACATTCATCGTTCCACTTAGAATCTAAAATAATAATAATAATACATATATATAATATAAAATACGATTTAAATTAATCACCTTTGTGCCGGTAAATATTTATTATTGAAGTTAATTTTACAAAATGTAATCAACTAATTTTTTCTACATATATTTGTGTACGTGATATGCACCAATTAAAATGTTTAGATTATATTATATTAATAATTTCGGGGACTATTAGTTAATACCGAATTACACAACAATTATATTTATGAGTCGTATGTTATATTAGGTTTGTATATTGTATATATTAATATTTGATTTGTACCATTTTTTTTGTATAGTTTATTATTTGTATAACTTACTTATAATAATCCAGGACCCATCTTATTTACTTCTTGTATTTGATTAACTCCCAATTTTAGGTACCCAACTACGAAGCACCGCTTAAACCAATATAACAAATAATATCTACCTAACTGTAGTAAATATATTATACCCAAGGCCTTGAGTACCTATGCCAAACCATGCCATTAATATACAGTAATATACCTACATTACTTAGTACCCTATACATATTTTAGAATTCTGCCTGTGGAGGTTTGATGGTCCCATAATCTAGTTCCATGGCGACCCGCAAACAGAATTCGAAAACATGTAGGTACTTATATGGTATATAAACGATGTCGCATTTGTCCTTCATAATGCTTTAACAAAACGAAATTTAATCGTTTATAATTCCGATCTTTACTGCTATTACATTCCTCAGGTATGTCACCAATGCATTTTTAATGGTGTAATCGTATCATTATAAAATAGTATAGATAGGTAGTCTAGACGTAATTATAAACAAACTAAGGATTATGTTGAATAGAAATGTGTATATATTGACAAGTGATAAATAAATAGTGATATTAGTACGTTTGAATGTATTTTGTAAAATGTATTAAAGTGAGAAAAAATTAAAATAATATATTACTATTACGATACTGAAGTTAGCCCCACCAACTCGTCCAATCGACTCCAAACCGGTGTCAATATTTTGCAAATAAATTGCAAATAATTGAAATTGGGTTTCACAATTTGCAAATTGATACGGACGCCGCAAAAAGAAATTTTCGTTTTGTGGGGCTAAATTCACTCAGCCCCACCAACTCGTCCGATCGACACCAAACCGGTGTCAATATTTTGCAAATTAATTGCAAATTGATTTTTAGAATTTGCAAATCAAAATTGTAATTTTGGCGAATTTTTTTGTCAAATTTAATTTAGTCAGCCCCACCAACTCGTCCAATCGACTCCAAACCGGTGTCAATATTTTGCAAATTAATTGCAAATTGGGTTTCGCAATTTGAAAATTGATATGGACGCCGCAAAAAGAAATTTTCGTTTTGTGGGGCTAAATTCACTCAGCCCCACCATCTCTTCCGATAGACTTCAAACTCGTGTCAATATTTTGCAAAATAATTGCAAATAATTACAAATTTGGTTTTGGTATAAATAATATGTTTAAATTGATTTAGACCGATTTGCAACACCACCCATACTCCGAAAATATGGTTTCCCAATGTACGTGCCAAAGTATGGCCTATATTCAGCGAATTAATTGTAAATAGTAAATTACTAAAAGAAATTAATAAAAATTATCTAAAATATAATGTTATATTCAAAAATACCTTTCATTAAAAATAATTAATAAGATGTACTCGTTAAATCAAAAAATTAATAAAAATGGTAAATAAAATTATATTATGTTAATAATTTGTAAAATAATAATACCTATTTAAAACTGATTAATAAAATGAACGCATAAAAATAATAAATAAAATTAATGTATATTAATAATTAATAAATATATAATATTCAAAATAATTATTAGGTACAATTCTGTATATTAATAATTAACAAACAATATTTTTTTTAAAAATAGTCTTTAATGGCTCACAAATACTTTATAAATTAATGTAGGTATATATGAAACTAATAAAAAACATAATAATTAGTAAAAATTGATTAAATATTTTAAATGATTTAAAAAAATCATATATAAAAAAAAAGATTAAAATACAATTAATAAATAAAATTGTCTACAATAGATGATTAAAATTGCAACAGCGATTTATCATTTTGAATTATTTCAATAATTATATTTAATATATATTTTTAGTTTTTACTCATAATTTTGTACACATTGTTATTTATTTATTTATTTTTTCTTTAAATAATATTCAAAGTTGTCAACATTTAAACATGATAATGTTAGTAAATTTTTATAATATAAAAACAGTAAACATTTAGTAAAAATTTATTTTTTGGGGCTGCAAATTGTTGCAAATATTTTTAAAAAACTTAGTACTAGTTTCAATTAGATTAAATAATTCGGAATGCAAACATCATGGACTTGTAGGTATGTGGGTAGCATCAATTTAATAACAATAAGAGAAAATTAGTTTTCACTTGATAGAGGTTAAGAAGAAAATTTCATAATGTGGTATTGCAATTTGTTACAAAATATTGACACTGGTTAATTCAATAGCTGAAAAAGGTTGATGCTGTGAGCTAGTATCGCACACATAGGAAATTATATTTTCTGGCGTAAGAGTGGTTTTGCAAACTAGTGTAAATCAATAAATATTGCCACCGAAACCATATTTTCAATTAGTTTGCAAAATATTGACACCAGTTTGCCGAATATAGGCGATACCTTGGCACGTACATTGGGAAACGATATTTTCCGGAGTATGGGTGGTGTTGCAAACCGGTCTAAATCAAATTAAACATATTATTCATACCAAAACCAAATTTGCAATTATTTGCAATTAATTTGACAAATATTGGCACCAGTTTGAAGTTGATCGGACGAGTTGGTGGGGCTGACTAAATTTGGCAAAAAATTCGCCAAAATTACAATTTTGATTTTCAAATTCTAAAAATCAATTTGCAATTATTTGCAATTAATTTACAAAATATTGACACCGGTTTGGAGTCGATTGGACGAGTTGGTGGGGCTAACTTCAGAAACGTATTATAATTGAGCACTACTATTGAAGATATCATTTTAATTTAAATATATTTTAGACCACTTTTTATATAGCTCTGTAATCTGTATTAAATATATTCAGCCCAGATCACGTTGTACACCAAATTTAGTTTTAGCTTGAACTTATGTTAAACAATAATTTCATGAACATCAACATAATATTACTATGCATCTCCTCAGCTTCGTCCTATGTTATTAATACGGCAACGTTTGCAATTTAAAAATTAAAAAAACAAACAACGTTATTTGGTATTTCTTATAATTATATTACTAGAGTCACTCATATAAAGATTACTATTAGGTATAATTTGTAAAATTATAACCAACAGACGCAGCTCTAGATTAAATTGATCGTGAATTTTTACTGTTTCTGATACCGCGGTGCATATACCTAACCTATACTATATTATAACGAATTGTTCATGACATTAATTTATGTAATCATATTATTTTATAATTTACTTTATAATATCAATATCGGAATATACATTATATCATAACATTATATACAGGGTACTGAACACTGATATGTGTGGTATTATTGATCGATCAATTTTGAATGAAAATAATAATGTTTAGATGACGTATCTAAATTAATGTTTATGCATATAATATGTTTATCGGTATAATTATATCTTATTATATTATTAGTATACAGATGATTTAAGATCGTATACCTAGTTCGCAATTGTATATGTTGGTATATTATAGATATGTACGACGTTCCTAATAAAACAATTATTAATTTATAATGTAGAGACATAACACATAAAAGTAAGTTATATGATTTATAAAATAACCACGTTAATTATATTTGTAGCCGGTATTCATATAATAATATTATGTTTTTCTTGCTATTTCACAAATAATTCAAAACACAAAAAAACAACTAAAAACAAAACTATAAAAATCATTTGTACGCGTTATAAATACTATACCTACACTGCTACACTATTGTATATTTGTGCATTACTGCCATATCATCGTCGACTGCGTAAGTTTTTATTGTCGAACATAGGCCTTCCTACTCATGCATACGTCATATAGTAATACAGGGGCTCAAACCCTTTTTTCTGCGGGCCAACATTGAGATACGCTTTGGCATAGCGCCTAACATTTTTAGAGGAATAAGTTGGTTAAGAAATTGAAGAATAGATAAGATTCATTTAGAAAATTTAATGTTTGTTTTTATTTTATAACGAGTTTTTCTATATTAGTTAGCGTTAGTAATTAGTATAATATAGCCAATACAGGGATAAATTACTATTATAAGCTGTTACGAATATCACCAAAAGTTCAATAAATTAGAAACAATGAAAATAATCAAAACATTAATTAGGTTGGAGGGCCAGTAAAAAACACTTGGCGGTCCAAATTCGGCCCACGGGCCATAGGTTGGAGACCCCTGCAGTAATATATAGATAATAGTCACACAATATAACCACACATATTACATATACAATATGAAATCATTGTGATTTGGGCATGTATGTTATATGCATATAGAGGTCATTTCAAATTTTGTGTACCACCAAAAATGGTGGGGATCGCGTGAGATACTGAGATCAGAGTACAGTATCCCAGGTACAAATTTTGTACCTAATAAGTAATACCACATCCCCACCGTTTTTGGCACACGAAATTTGAAGGATTCTGAAGTTCCTACTTGTATATATACCTACGTATTAGCATAACAAACGGAATGGAAAACCGTAAAAAAATATGTTGTAATCGTACACCGCATAATATATTATATGACTTACTCGTGCAAGTGAGAGGATTTAAGTATATGCCGATGATAATATAGCAGTCAATATAGCTGTTCATTTTCTTTGTATAAACAATATATAAGTAACATTATTATGGGATATTATAATTATTTGGTCCGACTATGCGGAGGTATAACTACATTGAGTAGGGGAGGGTGGATGACGGGTGGGACCGCCGCGGTTGGGCGGACGTCGCAATCGCCGCGCGGTGGCGGTACGATCAGGTCTCCCGCCCACCCGCCCGCTCCCGTAGCAGTTAGACAGCCAACCGCGAGACCGTCAGAATGTTGCCCGCCGTCGTCACCACTATAACTTTCATACAGGTGATAACTGATTACAAAAAGACGTGATATCTACACTATCGCCACCCTCGCACCGAGGCACTATCAATACAACAATATATAGGTACATAATATTATGTGCGAACAAATTAATTCATATATATTATATAGGAATTCAGTGGCATACCTAAACATATCAAAAGGGGCAGGTAATCTAGAAAAACATGTTGTAAGACTATAGGAATATAGGTTAGGTACCTATATTAATGTAATGATAAAAAACAAACAAAATAACATTTTGATTCGATTGTGCCTATACATTATATAGGTATTATTATTTGAAAGTTTTCCGATTGCATCCCGATATAACAATCATCATCTATCTAAATATAAGTGAGTAGATTGTCGATACATGGTTCTCAGCCTTTTCTGTTTTCAGGTGTTCTATAAAAATACTGATGTACCCTATACACACTATAATAGATAATACTCAATAATTTTGAGGCAAATCTAACGTCAGTTTTTGGTACGACTTGAATATTTTTTTTCCGATCACACCTCGCTATTGATACAACGAGTAATTATTATAATAAACAGTATAGCTAAATTAGGATGGTGGTTTTACCTAATAATATATGATATACATAAACTATATAGGTCCATCATAACGATTTGAGAGCAAATATAGAACATTTAGAAAAATTCTGTTTTACAATATATGTGAATGTAATATATTTACGAATATACCATGAATATACCATGATTACTATACATAACATTTTACAAAATAATGATACTGACAATCAGTAAATCATTAAAAAAATGTGTCGATCAAAAAACTGCAGGAGTCTATACCCAGACAATAGAATTTATTTTGTCACATCCTAAAATTAAAATAATTTCGTAAGTGCACGGTTAGGTATTACCCTTCTAAACAGCTAGGTAGGTACACTCCTATACTAGTACCGGTATATCTACGTGTACCTACCTTTATATATTATACACTTGTAAAAGATTTTTGAAACAATTATTATATTTTATATAGGTACCTACTGCCCTGCTAAGCAAAAGTGCCAACTCTTGAAAAAAGTTGTCTATACTTATGGTATCTGATACCTATAGTAATATGGGTATACTAATTTTACACATTTTTTGTTGAAAAAAAAACCTCTGAGAGTTCATTGAATAGGTTAAAAACATAATTAATCATCGTACTTTGGAAATACTACAATTGTAAAAAAAAACTAAATAGTAGTACAACGTCATCGTATCTTACATTTACTAATCAAAATCACTGAAAATATTTTATATTTTTATTTACTTAATATTTCTATATTATATCTAACTAATATTATAGTTACTGCCACGGCGTTATTGCTTAGCATTTTTTCTTACGTAAGTAAAATAATCTATTTACCACATTGATTGTGCATTATATTTATAGTTTGTTTCGAAATTTTTATCTTCATAATTATTTGGATAGTTTTCATATCTTTACTTACTATTTTAGTCTAGTGAATCAGTTTATAGAGAATTTATAATTATTAATTATTTACGGCATGCCGAAAAAAAAATACATTTTGGGTTATCACTTTTACAGGACTTAAAACCGATTGAAAAAATTTCGGTTTTGGTTTCACTTTTGTGTACCGGTTTTCATTTTTTTCGGTTTGGTTTTGGATTTAATACCGGTTTCCAAATTTTGCGTTCCGTTTATATTTCTATATTTCATTCTAGTCACTTATATTTTTCAAATTAGAGTTAATTGATCAATAATTTAATTTAATTAAATAATAAAATGGATTATCCTGAATGCAAAAATTTACCGTTTTCAGTCGCTCTGTATACTTATAAACGAGAATTACCAGTTTATAAATTAATTATCCAGATATATTGACAAAAATTAAAAACCACTATAATAATAAAAATTATATACGCCTTGTGTTTAATTAAAATACATAATATAGAATAGGTAGCATAAACGATATATTAATTGTCTATAATTCAAGGAGAATATTAAACAATAATACAATATTGACCTATATTTGTATTCTTAAAAGTAAAATACAATCTTTTTTTTTTTAAAGTTAGGTGTCAATATGTAGGTAATTTATATTTAATATATTATTATGATTAAACTTGAAAGTGATAAATTTTTATCTACTGAATTCTAGAATACTTGAATGTATGTGATACTTACAATATTGAAAATACAGTAACACAGCTTTATTAATAATATTTTCCACTTAA
Source organism: Sitobion miscanthi (assembly GCA_008086715.1). Classification (NCBI taxonomy): domain Eukaryota; kingdom Metazoa; phylum Arthropoda; class Insecta; order Hemiptera; family Aphididae; genus Sitobion; species Sitobion miscanthi. The sequence continues at coordinate 16,218,502 of CM017804.1, forward strand.
ACTAATAATTTTTTTTATTAATAGCTTTAACTCTGGTAATTCTTTAAGACCTTGATCACAGCTATCACAAAAGTACTTAAGAGACCTGTTTTTTAAAGAAAGATACTGAACTTCAGTTGCAGTAAGTCCCGTACATCTAGAATGTGCAGCTAAGGACAACTATCACATTTGACAGGAATATCCAGTTTAGCGAATTGAATATTATAGATATTACAAGAAACTCCAGTCTCGATGTAAATAATTGGGAAAAAAAACAATATAAATAATGCAACGAGTTATTTAGAAAAAGATAATGGACAGAACAAAGTACAGTACAATGGTCTGAAGATAACTGAATGAAACAAATATTAAGCATACACTACTATTTCTGAGCATTTTATAATATGCAAATACTATTTTAGGTATATATGTATAATTAAAGTATATAATAAATAAGCCTGAAGTCATAACCAATTATATTAAAAATGTTAAAATTTGGAATATCCAAATAACTTGCATTCCACATAAGAAAGATTCGTGGGTTATTTGTTTTTACTAAAGACTGGATTTAAATGAATTAAAAATATGTCAAAATTGCATTCTATATATGTTAAATTTGCAATGAAAATTACATTAAAATTACATAATAAAATAATAAAATATAGAATATTTAAATACTTGCTTAAATAACACGTCGGTTATTAACAAATTACAGAATTATAAAATAGTATAAAAAAATTATTATAAAAAGGATTTAAAAATTAACATATATTTTTTATATAGTGAAAAAGTACTTCAGTGTCTATACACTATTGTTATTGGTGCATATTATTTATAATAGTTTTAAAATACTGTCGTTATATATAAATTAACATTTCGATTTCCTGCCATAACCTCAGAGTACCTAAGTTTTAATAGTTGTTCCTTGTACATAGTTAATTTGTATATCCTTCATTTTTTTTCTGAGATATATTTAAATTTAGCTCCCCGTCGATAGTATAGATTTTATAATATTTTATGTTGGTGGGTATTTTCGACTATTTTTTATTTATAGTCTTTAATTTACGATTTTTACCGCGGGTCTGACACGTGAATACGCGGTTGTCACTAACCACGGCATCGTCCACATGGGGTCCTGGTATCCAGCCCAAACTAGAACATTACAGTTCCGAGCAATCAAACCGATTTCGACCGGTGCCGAACCTGCTATAAGGCATGCTGGGGAATGCACGCAGTCGGACGAGCATGGGGTCCTGGTATGTATCCAGACTCAAGTATGATTCTTCGGCCCGCGGAGAACATTACCGTTGACGGCATACACTGCGCTGCATCGGACGAGTTTTCGTTGAACGACTGTAATCTTCTCTCAGTATAGTATTTGCAAGTAGTAAACGGCCGGCTATATATTAGAAGCACTGACGCCCCGAAAAAAACAACTACAAATCATTTGTACCAAAATAAATATATTATTATGTATGTATCCACAGTAAATTGGCATACGCATTTCAACTTTTGATAATTAAACAAAATTCGTTAAATTCCTTTATTCGTATTAGGTATATATTGTTTTGCAATATTAATTTTCACCACGGTATAGATTATGCAAATACTTGATACTTATTACGTAAGTATAGGCAATTACAAGATACAATATTGTGTTATTAAATATGAAGTTAAACTTAAAAGCATCAAGTATCAGTAAGTCATTTGCATAGGCGGCTTGATTTTGTACCTTGGTAATGGTAATCAGTGTCTGGTATAGCCGTATAGGTGATATAAAAATGGTTAGTTTGTTGGCCAGTTCATTACGAGCAACAAATAAATACAATCACATACATTAACAATCAACTTATGAAGCTATAAACAGCTTCATGACGAAAAAGGTGTGTAAGTGGGTGTCGCTCTGCTGTACAGTAGATTACAAGTGGGTCACCGTATAATGGATGGTATTAAATTTGAATTCAATGATATAATATCATTGTATACAAAATAAGCAGTAACAATTTGTCAATACCTTAAATTATATTTAAATTGTTATTACTTATTATTAATACGGTAGCCGGTAAGTTGAATAAATATTATAAAATTACAACAAAATAACTAAAATAGTTATTCATGGTTTTTTAATATGTAATTTCATCCAAATAAGAACTTTGAAAAAAAAACTAAATGTTTAGAAGCAAATAACTCTTATTGTCTTTATGTTATCTAAAATATGGGCATGCTGTTGCATAGATAATTTTTCACTCTATATGTTCAAAAATTTTGGAGCCACTACTACAATTAATACAGAAAGATAAAAGTTGTCCCGTGCAAAACAGTTTTTTCCATGTTGTACATTTGTAAGACAGAGACAACACATACGGGTGTGACATCCTCTTAGTATATATTGTAAGTTTTACATTGTGAGTATATAATATATTTATTTAATTTGACATTGATTATAGTGTAGTATATATTATACTATTACCTAGGTATTGTGTAAAACAGGAACGTATAACCTATGTAAGTCAATATGTATTATTATTTTGTTATAATATTATATTGTTGGAAATAATAATAATGGTATAAATTTGTGCTAAGATAATAATAATGGGATTGGATGTTGAATGATCTACACTGAAGGGGAATATTCTATTGTACCTACCTAATATACTTTTATGCGTAGGTATATAATGAACATCTTGGAGAAAGCTATCGTCTTGACGTCTTCCATATATATACATTGTACGATTTATATTTATTGCGCATCTTTATTTTAGAGGTCGAAATGTCACGTCTAAAAACCAATTTCAAATGTACACAAAATCGATTCAATAAAAGTGTTGCGATTAAATTTTAAAAACGTTTTATTCAAACACAACTTGACGTCGAACGTGACCAAACTTGCGGATATTCCAGCAAATATAGAAATATTTGATAAAATAATAAAAATAAAAAATATATTTTTAGGACGCTATTTGCGGGAGCTTATAATTTGCGACACCGCAGGTTGCCGAAATAGTGATTGTGATTTGCACCATCCATGGTAGTCGAAAATAGTAACTTCCACCAAAATGTCTATGTGTTAATTATCTATAATTATTTTGTCGGTACCCTCGTTAACATCGAAACTCAACATAAGTATATAGGTACTCGAATGACAATAATAATTCATCGGGATTTCTAACCCGATGACTTATCAGGCAATAAATATCATTCCAAAGACTGACGTCTGATCCGTCGTACACGCATAATTATAATACAGTATTACATTCACTAATTTTTAACAAAAATAATGCATTATAATATAGCTAGCTGATTCCGCTCACTTTGTTTCCTTAAAAATTACAACTTTAAAAAAAAATTGTGATTGTTCAATCCTTTTGGGTTTAACTACTTTAACTACGTTGGATCGCGGACAATGTGTGACATACTGCGTATCAAGTTTCAATGTGCAAAAATTTGATTTGATGCATGCTTGCACCTGATCTGCCCGATTAACGAATTTCAAACAAACAATAAATAATTATTTTTTCTATAGGTAACCAATAGCAAACATTTATAAACAAACATTTCCATCGTAAATCTTAAAATCCCCGTTTGAGCCCCTCCATAGGTTGGTCCTAGAAGGTGAAAATTGTGTTACTACGTATTCTCATACTTACCAAATATATATATATAAAAAAATGTTATTAAAATCAGTCGAGCCGTAACGGCAAGTGGGACCACTAACACCATGAGTCATGACACGAGATTTTAATATTATTATTATTTTAAATGTTTTATTTTTATAATCATCATAAATGTATTACAAAATTATACATACAATACAATATGATTTACCAGACTACTTCTTTCCTATAGCTTGTGTTGAGATTACAATATATTAGATATACTTGAGGCCTTCAATGCATTAATGGACTAATTCACACATTTAACTAACCCAATTTAGTAAATTCAAAAATAATAATTAATATTACGATTAGCTATAATACTCAATTATAGATTAAAATTAATACAAAAACGGCTTAGGTGCTGCCATCTAGTGGGTATTAAATGAAGGTGTCTTATACCGTTTTTATTGTATTGAATTATTGTACGATGTCTGGCTATTGGTTCATATTAATATCGAATATTATAAATTGTTGAATTACTGAAGGCCTCAATTATGTTCTTCACATAATATAATGTCAAACATTATTATTGTTAATACTTTTTAGGAACCTACCTTTAAAATTAATACTGCTCATAAGTCATATTATCTATAATGAAATATTCTGTGTTATTAGCTTCTCATACCTCAACGCATATTTACGCTCTACTGTCGAATTATGTACGACGTAGGTCCTATCGACTTGGATTTTAGTGCTAATTATTACAATTGATGTTTTTTACTACCTAGCTGAATAGCTGATGCCTGATAGCTGCGGAGATGGTGCAAATTACAAACGAATTTCAAAAATGTTTGTGCAAAACATATATATATATAAATATAAATATATATTGGGTTTAAGACCCCCATCGGTCAAATATATGGTAAACTTTCGGCGAGGACGTTCAATTTCGAAGAATCGTTAATCCGTGACAGAGAAAAGAGATACTAAAGGATACCTACGTCTCATTGACTGTCGTATAAAAACGTGCTGCGTATAAAGCGAATATTTTGATTACATTTCGAAAATGGCCAACAGCTATAAATTACGCACGGTACCAAGTACATCGAATCGTATTAAAGGCGTGCTAAGGGATATATTATATTATGTATATAAAACATATATGTGGCTCATGGTTGTGTGTAGATCCGGTATACGATGTCGCATTGGCTTAGAACCCTCATCAATCAAAGTAAACGTCCGCTTTTTTTTCCATTTAAAATCCAATTTAGAAAGCGCACGGTCAACACGTGTGGAAAAATAAAACGAAACAAAATAACGAAAAGACGTGATCACTGAGAAATAATTGACATATTATAAGGCCGCATCCAAGTAGTATTACGGAATACTGAAACAACCGTTTTTATAGTGAATTTTTTTTCAATACAAATAGGTACCTTCATGATTTTGTGATATAATGATTTTTTATATAGTATGCTAAATACTGCTTATGTAAGCTAATAGAAATACAAACACAATTAAAATAGATGCAAGCATTTTATCGACACCATTATGGTCTTCTATGTCTAGTAAATATAGAGACTAAATTTATTTGACTATTTAAGTGCGACTTTCCGTCTCGTTTATTCCATTTTCGGAACGATAAATAAAATAATACCTACGTTAACCAGAAACATGTTAAAAGGAAATAATAATAATTAAAAATCAATTGATATTTGTTATAATAATACAATGAAACAAGTTTAATACTAGTGCGCGCTCTACCGGATTAACATAATATATAAATAAAATAAAATGTTGATCCGTCGTCCTATTTATAGGAAATTTGGCATATTATACATTTATACAGGAAGGACAGTATCGACATGAGAATCACGCTATATACCTTCCGGGATTACCTTCTAATGAAACAGTTCGTTACCAGTTGACGGGGCCCGTATTAGTAACTAGTACCTACCTAACTAAGGGCTATACACGTTTGCGTACATTTAACATTTTTTGTGACTTGTTTGCGTACAAATGTACAACTCGATTGCGCACACAAATTTTTAATACCTGTGATAAATCACGCTTTTTTAGTCTTAGGACGTTAGGACTATCTGTATACAACAGGCGTGATTAAAAATGTCTTTTATTTATGTTGATTTACTTTAATTAAATTTGTCGTAATATTTCAATGTTATGTTTGTATTTACTATTTTATTAATTTTAATGTACCTAATGCTTCTTTGTCGTTAATTAAACTAATTTATCACTAAAATATTTTTTGCCGATTAATTGTTTTAAATATTCCAACCGATTTATAGATTTGTTACATAATTTTCTGAAACATTTGTCTAAAATTTATTTTATTTATGGCGTATTGTTAATATTTTTTTTTTTTTTTATTGAGTTTAATTTTAAATCTGATTTTGATTGAAGTGTAAGAAGCCGTGTATCTTATCGAAATTTGCACTGAAAGTTACTATATAAGTCTAATTTAATAGTCGTTTGAGTAGTCATCGCTGTAATTGTTTAAAATCCAGTAAAAATAACACCGACTATACACCGAATTCTGGGCAGATTATAATAATATAATAAGTATATTAACCTAAGCTATTTTGTTTTTAACTTTAAAATGTTTAGTCATATAGCCATATAGGTAGCATGGACTTTTATAGAAGATTGTCTAAGAATGTATATATTATAACTAATTATTAATAAATAGCAAAAATAACTAAGCAATGAAGTTATAATATGTGGTATGTGCACTACTAGGTTTATGTTCATTATTTAAAAAATATTTTGGTGTGGAATTAGATGTGCAGTAGCAAAATATCTTAATTTTAGACTCTGGTATGGTCGGCGGAAAAGGCCGTCCGGACATATTTTCTTCGGACTTTCGGACCGATAACACATCGCGTGACGTTAAACTTGTCGCCCGAGCGGCACCATTGTATTATTTGATTGTAACTATTGTAATAAGTAATAACATATCATAACTTAGTGACAAACACAAGGTGTTTGTACTGTGCTTTTACCACCTCAAGTCCTAACTCAAAACTACATTACGACGGGACCACGTGTGCTATACTTGTAACCTAGGTACTCTACAACAGAGCGACACCAACTTGCCCAATTTTTTTTGATGAAATACTCCAAATACAATATTTTCATTTGTTGGTTGAAGCAATGTGGTGGATTGGCCAAAGACAAAAAATATTTATTTTACAAGTGACCAAAAAATAATTTAATGTTAAGATAGTAAAGTAATTTATTACATAATATTAATAATAAAGGTACAATATATATTGTATACTATATTGTTCCAATAGGATAATGTTCATATGTACTCGTACTATGCAATAATACAACATACATGATAAAGTATAATAACGCCAATCAAACGTAAACACTTTTTAAGAAGGCTTCAATATTATTCGAATGGGCTAATGCATAATCGTAAACAGCACAAAGACCCTAAGCCGTACCTATAGTAGGTATCTATGTAGTTTATAAAGACAATATCACGAGTTCATGCAAGCTCATTGCACTAACTCGACTTGTTATCTAAAGTATTGTATTCATTTATAGGATACATACCTGTGTAGTGTTTGATCGTTGTTTTTTACTTTTTAGTGCACAAGAAATTGTCTCACAATTTGATACTGAGCGGAGCGACGTAATGATAATAATATAATATGATTTTATATATTTTATTTACTTTTTTGTGTCAGAACGCCTGAAGACATTTTTACTAGTAAAAGGATTAGATTTTCAACTTCGAAGGTAGTTTCAAAAAACCAATTGCATCTAGTTAGTACTTTTAAAAATACTCCGTACTAATATTTTTATAATCAGGAATTCAAGACAAAATTCGTAAAAATCGCTAACTAATTTGTCAACATAACTATTGTCTTCACTCTTCACTCTAAATAGTTTTCAACGTAAATCGTAAACAGTTTAACAGTTAAAGTTAAATTTGAATTTAAATAAATTACAGCAAAATAAAATAATTTTATAATTAGTATAAATTACTATAACTAGAGATATTCAGCGAATACAAAAATGTATGAATTTGTTTGCTATCCAAGTTTTTCAATCATCCAGTTGTTCGTCAAATAAAAATTTGACGAACACATTAGTAGTAACTATTACTTAGTAACATTAATTATTTACTATAAACATAAATCAATAGTAGTAGTTAATATACCTATTGAATTCTATTTGCAATTATTTCGATGTAAAATGTATTCCCTTGATGATTTCCGTGATTTTTAGTATTGGTGTACAAATTAAATTATTAATTTTTATCGCGCCTAAGGTGATCATAATCAACGTTATTTGAATGATAAAAGTTGCTAAAAACGACGCGTGACGCTTTGTTTGTCCCTCAGTTACGTTGAAACATTACAGAAACGTTGTTGTTCCCATATCTAATGACAAATTTTCTAACAGAATGTAACAGGAGCGTATATGTTGTGTGTTGATCGTGGTGGCCGTTCAGCGAGTAGCTACAATTGCTGCCGCGTATCGTCGCAATAGCCGCCGAACCGCCGCCGCCGCTGAAACTGAAGAAAAGTAGCGTTTGGAACATGAGTCCCTGGTTACACCAGTACTCTATTTTTCGTTTTAGTTGGTATGTTTTGTGATCAACCTGGTCAACCCTCACAGACCAACAATATTATTTTACTTTGAGGTTGATTGTGGGGTTGATCACAAAACATACGAACTAAAACGAAAAATATAGTACTGAAGTAACCAGGGACTCATGGTCTAATCGATACTTTTCTTCAGTTTCAGCGGCGGCTCGGCGGCTGTTGCGACAACGTAGTAACTACTCGCTCGGCCATCACAATCATAGCGTACGTTCCTGGTTCCATTCTGTTAGAAAATACGTCATTAGATATGGCAAGACCAACACTTTTCTGTAATATTACAACGTAACTAGGGTTAGGTAAATGTTCTAACTAAAATTGTGATTACAAATTAATTACGGTAATTACTTTGTGTAATTCGATATTTTTTTATTAATCGGAAAAAAGGGCATTAAAAATGTTATTCAAAAACATGTTGAATGTAATATAAAGTATAATTAATTACTCAATCGATATTTTAGATAGAGTACTTCAAAAATAATCTCATGCAAAACATCGATATATTTATTTAAGATTTATTAATTATTAAAAATGTATATAGTTTTAGTTTTTAATAATTAATACTTTTTTATATTTAATTATCAATAATTAATAAACACGAATTAATCATTAGTTGATTAGTTGAAACTTTTTACATCATAATATAAGAAATTCTTTTTAATATTGATTATAAGTTTATTATATAAATATTTAATACATTTTTTTGGTATTATTTTTTTATATTCTGAGCGGAGCGATAATTGTATTGATTTTACAATGATGTATGCTTTTTTTCTATTTTTTTGTGTCTATTATCACCTTTTAGGACAGTAAAATAGAATTTAAATAAGATAAATTAGATTTTCTTCAACAGTATCTTTTCTGATAAGAAAATGAATCTAGTTGGTACTTTGGGGGGTCAAAAGAAAAAATTAGCTGTTTTCTAAAGCGCCATGAAAAACATAAGAAAAATTAAGGAAAAACGGGAATTTTTACGTAAAATCTTCAAATGACCGTAGACACATGACATTTTGACTGTATGTTAATATTAACATTTTCTATACATCACAACATTTTCAAAATATTTTGACTTATTTTAAGCTGTTTACTGACATTTTAAGTTTCCAATTTTTTTAGTTTCTTATTCTATAAATATCAATAACATTTTATTTGTTGGATAAAAAAGCTTGAAAGTGTAATAGAAGGCGCTTAATATATTGTTTCAAAGATAGATGAAAAATATGAAAAATCCATAATCACAATTTTTACATTCTTGATTTTTAATCAAGTAAGTATGGTAATTGAAATGAAAAAAATCTGAATTTTTAAAATTTCAGGAATTTGTCTTAAATAGGAAAATAGTAAAAATGTAACTCAGTAATAATGAATATGTGTGTAATTTAGCTAGCTTTAATATAAGATTTTTTAAGTAGAGAAATCCGATATCACACCTAAGCGGTATAACCACTTGAATCCACAAAAACGTCGGCGTGAACAGTCCTAAAATTTCTATTATTTACTTTTCTCTTAAACTATGATAGGTAGAAAGTTGATTGATAGCTCATTAAAAAGGGCTTTATCAATTAGACACAAAATGTTGAGTTAAAATGTTTTAAAAAAAATTATCTAATTTTTGACAGTTAAATAGAGATATTTTTTGCTAGATTTTCATTTAGCGAGGTAGATCTCTGAAACTGGAGAACGGATTTTGTTGTTCGAGGTCTTGTTAGATGCACATTGGCTAGGAGAAGTGCAGTGAAGATTTTCAGAACTTTATCTTTAACTTTTATCTTTATCAATTGTTAATTCACTACAAAGCTTTATATTTTAAAAACATCATAAGTCACATTTCTTAAATATTGTTGATAGTTCATACAGAAAAGACTAGTACAGTAAAGCTACTTACTCGAATATACAAAATTATGAATACAAATATGTACATTTTTTATTTTATTTTATTTACCCATTTAAATGCATTAAATGATAATTTTTACTAAATTCTGTACTCTGATATTGTTTTGTGCTCATGTTTGCTAAATTCGGTAAAGGTAAATTATTACAGTTAAATATTTTTGTTGAACTAGTTTTTACTTATTGTAACTAGGTAGTATCAATTGGGTACTACTATAGTACCACCATCACATTTCTAATATGATTTGCAGTCTACCCAATTAAATCTTTATCAGTAAAAACATTTAAAATATTTATAAATTTTATGAAGAATTTAAATGAAAATGCATAGGATAAACCACCAAATGTTACAGTCATTTAACTAAAGCCAGGTACAGCTGATGAGTACACACAAATCTGATTGTTATTTTTATTAATCTATATAAGATTATAAAGGGTACCTATAGTTAGATTTAAAAAATTAAAAATGTACTATTCAAAAACTTTAAATTTTATAATAATTTGTTCTGCATTAATGTAATAACTATTTTATTTATATTGCAAAATATAATATAATATGATAGGTCACAAGTGAAAATTATGGTAATTTTTTATTGTGCAGTAGCCGTTAGATTGGATATTGCACGAATGCCGTTCAATACCAATGAAATAAATCTAAACTATATTTTTGAAAATTTTTTAAGAGAATATTAAGTCTATAAATTAATAGTACATTTGGACAATTATTATTATCTGAGTGATAAGCACTTAGATACTATAAATCTGCAATAAATGGTCTACCCTTGATAGACCGCATACTATAGTAGCACCATTAATTGTTATTCAATTTCGTTACTAAATAATGTTAGAACAGCCTTTATTGTAAGATCCTTCCTAACATTTGGATTCAAACACATATTATTATCTTTACATACCACATAGATATAACCTGATAACATTTTTGTAAAACAGCAGGATTTTTGTTCAACAAAATATGTTCTATCTGACAATTTTCCATCCATTGTTTGCACCCTTAAATTAGTACCACAAACATTAATATTAAACGCATACCTACCTACCTACTACTGAAATTTTTATCATGAACTCGTCTTAATGGTTCGGTGGGAAACTTGAAGTAACTCAAGTTTTTGAATTTTGGTTTTTTTAACCCGACTTTTTAAACATGATTTCTACCATGATTTATGATAATTTATACTATAACTATAATATGTTAAACCGTGATGTCCAAGTAATAGCTTTTTTCATATTAAAAATTTGGTGTTCACACTATTGTTCTATGGTATAGCTGATAACTGTGTCAAGTGTTATCTATATTCGCGGTTTTAACATTTTTCAACTGCAAATGCAAGTGATGAGAAATTTTCAAAATATTGTTGTTTTTATTTTATTAACATGGTCTTTTCTTATCACAAAAATGTAGGTGCATGAGTCCCGAGTAATCTATGGTTGCCCTTTTGCAGTGCTTGCACTATTTTACATGTTATATCATTCATATGTTGTAGCATTGATTATAAATACTAGTATTTAAATTTCCTATTAAAAAAAAAATATATGATAAATGTGAGAGTTAATTTACTAAATTATCAGTATTTTGATTTGAGAGAAAAATCTTGATTATTAGTATAATATTTATTAGTTTTATTATATTGTTTTTTGGTTCTTTTTTTATATGATTAATATTTTATAAGTTTGATTTGATTTTATTAGAATTTAAATTTAAGATTTTAAGAGTATTGATTTTATTTTTAGAATTTTATTTTTATTTGAACTTACTAAATTTTTTGTTTTCTATGAAATATTTAATTTCTTTTTTTAATATTTTTTTTTTTTAGTTTAATATGAAATTTATGTTTTTAAAGTAGTAAATTTTTTTTAAATAATTTTCTTTCTTTAGGATTTTACACTTTAAAGATTTTTGAGATTGGTTGAATTGAATATAATTTAAATGGTGGTTTAATTTATTTTTTTAAAAAAATAATTGAATTTAGACAGAGTATTTTTTTAAATAGTTATGGGGTTTATATTTTATTATTTTTTTGTGATTTTTAATTATTTAATTATTTAATTATTTAATTATTAAATTTAAATAGCTTAATTAAAGAGCGTTATATTGAAGATATAAAGGTAAAATAATTTTTTTAAAATATTTTTTAATAAATTTGTTTGTTTTTTTAGTTATTTAAAGATAAATTTTTAAATAATTATTTATAAATAATAGTTATTTTTATATTGAAAATATAATGATTTTTAATTAAACTAATAAATAAATTAAAGATTAAACATTCAAAATGCTTTAAAAGATAGTTAGCAGCTTCTTTTTTTTTAAATCTTTTTAATTGGAATTTTTTTTCAATATTTTATTAACAGTAATAAACCTCTTTTTGGTTTCAATTAATAATAAGGATTTTTAATAATTTAATATAAGTCGAAATTAATATGTAAAATTTTACTTCTTATTTAAGATAATTATATAATAATTTTTAAAAGCAAATTAAATGTTATAAAATTTTAACTATTATCCTTTAAATTTTGCAATTTAGTGATCCGAATTTTCATTCATAAAAAATAGTAATAATTATAAATATAATATTAAAATAGATTATATTAGAAATTTTAAAATTTATAATTATTGGTAGGATAATTGAAATTTCAATATCAAAAATTAAAAAAATAATTGCAATTAAGTAAAAATTTAAAGAAAATGGAATACGTGATTTATTAAATGGATAAAAACCACATTCAAATGGTGCTGATTTATTGTGGTTAAATTTTATTTTTATATTAATTAAAATTATAATTGAGAATAATATTATTATAATAATAAATATTGTTATTATTGAAATTTAATGTAATATGATTATTTATTAAAAATTAAACCTTTTTGATTGGAAATCAAATATACTATTTGTATATATATTAAATATCAGTAAAAATTATGTATAAAAATAATCAAATAATATCAATGAAATGTCAAATCATGCCAGCAAGTTCCAAATTAATGTGATGAATATAAGAGAAATGTAATTTTATTATATGTATTAGATTAATTATTAAGAAAATTGTTCCAATGATTACATGTAATCCATGGAATCCTGTTGCTATATAAAATGATGATCCGAAAATTGAATCTGAAAATGTAAATGTCGCTTGTTTATATTCTAATATTTGAAGTATTAAAAAATAAATACTTAAAATAATTGTTTTTTTTTTTTGATTATTGTTTAATAAGTAAAGATGAGTTAATGTTACGGTAAATCTTGATGTTAATAGAATAATTGTGTTTAATAATGAAATTAATAGTAGATTAAAGAAGTTGATGTTTTTAGGGGGTCAGTTTAATACTAATTCAATTGATGGTGCTAATGAATTATGTAGAAAATTTCAGAAAAATGAGATAAATAAGAATATTTCAGAGATAATAAATAGAATTATACTAAATTTAATTAAATTTATAATATAAAAATTATGATTTCCTTGGAATGTTCTTTCTCGAATTACATCTCGTCATCATAAAATTGAAATAATAATAATTATTATTAGATTAAATTAAATTTAAAATTTATAATTATAATGTTTGAAATTATTAAATTAAAGGTATTTAAAGCTATAAAAATTGGTCATGGACTTAAATTTAAAATAAAATATGGTTGATAAATTTTATCATTATTCTTAGAATATAAAGATGAAAGAATTGAAAATACATATCTTTGAATTAAAGCTACGCATAATTCAAAAATTATTATAAATATTTGAATTAAAATAATAATAATTATTATTGAATTAAAATTTAATAATGTTATTAATAAATGTCCTGCAATTAAATTTGCAGTTAATTGAATAGATAAATAAAATGGTCGAATAATAATTCTTATTGTTTCAATAATTGTTATTAATGGAGCTAAATAAATTCGTGTATTAAGTAGAATTAAATGTGCAATTATATTTTTTGTACTTTTAAAGGTTGAGAAAATAATATAAAATAATCAAAATGGTAAAGCTAGAGTAATTGAAAAAATTATATGACTTGATGATGAAAACATATAAGGAAATAATCTAAAAAAATAAAGTGCAATAAATAAAAATGCAGGTGATTTATTTTTTTTTATTTTATATAATATTAAGATTTCATTATTTAGTCTATTAAAAATTTTAAATAAAATTCAATTTATTCGATTTGGTATTATTCATAAAAAGTTTGGTATCAATAAAATAATTAATAAAGTTCTAATTCAATTTATTTCTAAATTAAAAATTGTTGTTGAAGGATCAAAAATATTAAATAAATTTATTATAATTTTTTACGTTATTTTTTAATGAGATTTTATTTTTTACATTTTTAATAAAATTAAAGTATAATAAGTTTATAATTAAATAAAATATAGAAAAGAAAAATATAAATAGAATTAATCAGTTAATAGGTGCTATTTGAGGAATTAAGCGATATAAATAAATAATTTTAATTTGACAAATTAATGTTATAGTTTTAACTAATCTCTTTCATTAGAAGTAATTGCTAATTTACTATATTTTGATTTAAGAGATCATTACTTTGCTTTTCAGTCATCTAATGATTTAAAAGTTTTTAATTCAGTAAATAAATTTATTTAAATTAATTGATTCAATCTGAATTGGTATGAATCTATGGTTAATTCCGCAAATTTCTGAGCATTATCCAAAGTATATTCCTGGACGATTTAATAAAAGATTAATTTGATTTATTCGTCCTGGGATTGCATCAATTTTAATTGCTAATCTTGGGATAGTTCAAGAGTGAATAACATCATCTGATGAAATTAATAGTCGAATATTAAATTTAAATGGAATAATAGTTTTATTGTCTACTTCAATTAAACGAAAATTTTCTTTATTTGAGTTATTGATTATATAAGATTCAAATTCAATACTTGAAAAGTCTGGATATTCATAAGATCAAAATCATTGATGTCCAAAAATTTTAATTGTTAAGATAGGACATTTAATTTCATCTATTAAGTATAATAAGTGTAAAGATGGTTAGCGGCAATAAAGATTAATATAATAGGAGGAGTGGAGTTTCAAATGAATTCAATTATTTGGTTTTCTGAAATTTAATATTAATAAATTTATTATTTATAATAATAATATTATATAAGTAATTGTTTATATAATATAATAATAATAAAAAATGTATGATCATGAACAAAAATTAATGTGTTCTATTAATGGTGAATTTCTATTTGAAATCTTAGTTTTAGTCAAGTTATGATTTCTAAAAAAAGATTATCTTTATAATGAATTTAAGTTCATGCATATAATTTTGCCATATTAGAAATTAATAATTAAAGGTAATTCTGAATATGAGTGTTCTAAGAGAGGTAGATATGAATTCATTCAATAGAATTCTTAGGTTTAATTTAAAAATTGTTGTTTTTTTTAAAAAAATTCTATTTCAAATGGAGTAAATTAGAATAATAATTCTAAATGTTGAGATTATTGATCCAATTGATGAAATTATATTTCATAATAAAAAGTTATTTGGGTAATCTGTATATCGTCGAGGTATTCCATATAAACCTAAAAAGTGTTGAGGGAAGAAGGTTAAATTTACTCCAATAAATATTAAAAAAAATTGAATTTTTAAGATAAAATTATTTATTGAAAATCCTGTAAAAATAGGGAATCAATGAATTAATCTAGCAATAATTGCAAATACAATTCCTATTGATAATACATAATGGAAATGAGCTACTATATAATAAGTATCATGAAGAATAATATCAATATATGAATTAGCAAGGATTACTCCTGTTAAAACCCCAATTGTAAATAAGAAAATAAAACCTAATGATCAAATGGTGAAGGTGAAAAATTAATTTAGATCCGTAAATAGTAGTTAATCATCTGAAAATTTTAATTCCTGTTGGAATAGCAATGATTATAGTTGCTGATGTAAAGTATGCTCGTGTATCCAACGTCTATACCAATTGTAAATATATGGTGAGCTCATACAATAAATCCTAATAATCCAATAGTTAATATTCCATAAATTATTCTAATATTACCAAATGTTTCGTTTTTATTTCTTTCTTGACTAATAATATGGGAAATTAATCCAAATCCAGGTAAAATTAATATAAACTTCAGGATGTCCAAAAAATCAGAATAGATGTTGATATAAAATTGGATCTCCTCCTCCTGCTGGATCAAAAAATGATGTATTTAGATTTCGATCAGTTAATAATATTGTAATAGCACCAGCTAAAACTGGTAAAGATAAAATTAATAAGATAGCTGTAATTAAAATTGATCAAGGAAAAAGAGGAATTTGATTTAATTTTATATTATTTGGTATTATATTAAAAATTGTACAAATAAAATTAATTGCTCCTAAAATTGATGAAATTCCTGCTAAATGTAAGGAAAAAATAGTTAAATCAACTGAAATATTATTATGTGCAATATTATTTGATAAAGGTGGGTAAATAGTTCATCCTGTGCCTGTTCCATTATTAATTAAGAAACTACAGATTATTATTATTAATGATGGTGGTAGTAGTCAAAATCTAATATTATTTAAACGTGGAAATGATATATCAGGACATCCTATTATTATAGGAATTAATCAATTTCCAAAACCACCAATAACAATTGGTATAGTTATAAAAAAAATTATAATAAAAGCATGAATTGTAACAATTACATTATATAATTGATTATTATTAATAATTGAATTAATTTGTCTTAATTCAAGACGAATAAGAATTCTAAGTGATGATCCAATTATACCTGATCAAATACCAAATAGGAAATATAGAGTTCCAATATCTTTATGATTAGTTGAAAAAATTCATTTTATAGATAAAATGGCTGATAATAGGTTGTAAATTGTAAATTTATATATAGATTAAATAATCTTTTTATCATTAAATCTTATATTCAAAATATATGATATTAAATGCAAATTTAAGGTATTGATTATTTAATTAAGGTTTAAAATTTAATATTTTAATTTTGAAGATCAATAGTTATTTAATTAACTTAAAACCTTAATAAAAAATAAATAACTAAGAATAATCTAAAAATTTATTAATATAATGAAATTATAATGTTTTTTTTAAATATAAATATCATTATTAAAAATATTAAAGTTAAATAATATAAAATAAGTTATTTTAATATAAAAAAGTAAATTTAAAATAGTTAATATGATTAATATTATTATAATAATATATATATTATTATAAATTAAATTTAATTAATATTCATTTTATTAAAATTCCTATTATAGGAGGTAAACCTATAATTGAGAAAATTAATATTAATATATTTAATTTGAAAAAAAAATTTAAATTAAAGAGTTTTATTTGATTAATGTAATTAATATTATAATTATTAAGTATTTTAATGATTAAAAAATTTAATAGAGAATAAATTAAAAAATAGTTAATTCATAAATTTTCATTTATTAAAATAGCAAATAATATTCATGTAGTATTATTAATTGATGATATAGCTAAATTTTACGTATTGATTTTGATTTAACACCAAAAATTGAATTTATTGAAATAATGCAGTTAAAAAAAATTATATTTTTATTAATATTTAATAGAGATTTATAATTAGAGGTGAAATTTTTTGTCAAGTTATTATTAGTAAGCATGATATTTAATTTAATTTATTGATGGTAATCATAAATGAAAAGGTATTAATCTTAATTTTATTAATAGTGATATTATAATTAATATGTTATCATTATTTATAAATATAAAATTGTTATTAATTAGGAAAATTAATAATAAAATTGAAGCAAAAGCTTGAATTAAAAAGTATTTTATTGTAGCTTCAATTGAGTAAATTGATGATTCAAAATTTAAAATTGGAATAATTGAAAATAGATTTAATTCTAGACCTATTAATATTGATAATCAATTTGATGCTGAAATTGATATTAAAGTTCTAAATATTAATAATGTAAAAAATATAATTTTTGTTAAATTTAAATTATTTAGAAAAAGAATTTTATTCTATATTTGAAGTATTGAATCCAAAAGCTTTGTTTTAGCTTATTTTTCTTAAAAATTCTACGTAGGTGTTTATGCATATAAATTTTTGAAATTTAAGGATTAGATGATTTCTTGAAGTGTAATAAAAGTATATATAATAATGATTACTCTATCAAAGTAATCCTTTTTCAGGCATTTTATTTTAAATAAAATAAAATAAGTTTGTAGTAAAAAATGTTTCTTGGTTTATCTTTACATTTTAATAAATTAAATTAAATTCTTAAAAATATTTATTAATTATATTACTACGTATTTAATAAGTATGATTTTAATTACAAAATTATCTTAATTTGGTTATAAATTCTTGTTATTAAAAATTATGAAAGTATTAATTTGTTTATTATTATTTATGAGTTTATAATCTATGTATGCGTACCATGTTGATTCTAATTATCTCCGGTTTTGTATTCTTTTGTTTTTAAAATTATTTCTTTCTTGATTTGAGTTTTTCTAATTTCCTCCTAGTTTCTTTTCTTTCGCTTGCTCTTTCTTTCCTTCCTTCTCCCTATGTTATTCTTTACCTTACCCCTTCATTCTTTTCCTAAGATTCACCCTCTATTATTATTTTATATAACATATCCTTTAGTTTCATTATAAATTTTATTTAATAATGAAAAATACATGAAATTTTTTTGATTATTAATTAAATTCTTAAAGAATTTTACTATTCTCGTAACTAAATATAAATATTAAAGACATTTAGATTTAATTATTAATTTAAGTTTAACTAAATATGTTGCCGTAGCAGTTGCGGTTAACCATAATACTACAATAAAATAGTTTGGTTATTAGTATTAATATAATTTGTAATTTAATTTTTTTTTAGTTACAGTAAACTTTAATTGAGAATTATTAATTATAATTATTTTGTTCTATAAATTTTTATTTAAAACTAGGATTAGATACCCTATTATAAAAATTTAAATACTTTACTAAAAATTAATAGTTATGTTCTTTAAATTAAAAAATTTTGGCGGTATTTTCGTCTGATAGAGGAACCTGTTTTTTAATTGGTAATCCACGACTAATTTTTTACTTATTTGTAGATATTTAGTTTCAATATATCGCTGTCAATGGATATAGTTTAAAAATTTATTTGCTTTATTTATATTTTATAATTTATGTTAAGTCAAGATGTGGTAATAAATAAAGTATATAATGGTTACTTACTTTATTTTTGGATTTTAAATGAAATTAAAATGAAATTGGATTACTAGTAAATTTATTTTATATTTAATTAATATGCAGTAATCATCTAAAATATGTACATATTGCCCGTCATTCTTCATTAAAATAAGACAGTCGTAACAAAGTAAATGTACTGGAAAGTTTATTAGAAGATTATATTTAATATAAATAAATATGATATATCTAAATTTAAGTATATCCATTTACAATGATAAGATGTTATTGAGCTTTATTTAAAATTAAGTTTATTAATTATTTATTTGTTTTATTGCTTTTTTATAAAGTAATTTTAGATTTGGCTAGGAGATTTAGTATTAGTAAATAATTTATAGATTTATAGTTTTATAGTATTGGAAATAATTAATTAAATTTTTACAAGAATATTTTTAGTACCTTTTGTATCAGGGTTAATTAAAATTTTTCATTTTTTTTTAATTCTCAAAATTCATAGAGTTAATTTTATTATAATTTATTGTTTGTATAATTTTATAAAATAATGTTAGTTTTGAATTTTGAATTCGTTATATTATATTTAGTTATTAATAATTAAATTTAATTTAAAATTTTAAAGTTATTTTGATATTGTATATTAATATTTTAAATTTTAAAATTATTTTAGGGATAAGCTTAAATTTTATATAATAATTTATAGGAAAGAAATTTTATTTTAATTTGTGTAAAAATGTATTATTTATTATTTTTAATTTATTATATAAATAAATTTTTTTATTAAATTTATTATTATATTAATTTTAGTAATAATGATTAAATTAGTATAATTTCCATTTATAAAATTATGAATTCGGCAAAAAATTAATTTCATCGTTTAACAAAACATTGTACTTAATTTTTTTTAATATAGGATCTGCTCAAAGTTATTACATAGCTACACTATTTGACTGTTGGCAAAGGTAACATATAATTGTCTTTAAGTGAAGACTTTTAAATGAAGATTTGATAAAAAAAGCATTTCTTTACTTATCTTATCAAATTTTAATTTTTAAGTAAAAAAGCTAAATTATTAAAGGGACGATAAGACCCTGTAAACTTTATAAATATAAATTTATTTTTTTGGCTTATAAATCTTTTTTAATTTTGTTGTTTTATTTATTGGGGCTAAAAAAATTATTAAACTTTTTTTAAATTTTACATATTTAGTGAGTATTCAATTAAAATTTTTATTATAGAAAAAGTTAACTTAAGGGATAACATCGTAATTAATTTTTTAAGTTCAAATTTAAAAATTGAGTTTCGGCTCATGTTGAATTAAGAATTAATCTTGGTGCAAACTTTTAAGTATTAGGTCTGTTCGTCTTTTAATTCTTCACCTGATTTGATTCAAACCGGTGTAGGCCATGTTGGTTTCTATCTTTAATAAGTTAAATTATTTTTAGTACGAATGGATTAAATAATAAATTAAATTTTTATTAAATTACTCAAATTAATTAAACTATTTTGGCAGATAATTGTGTTAAATTTAGAATTTAATTATATAATTTTAAATTATAGATAGCTAATTTTAACTGTTTAATTATGATCTTTAATTTTTTATTTTATTTTTATAGTTTTTTTTTATAAGGAGTACTTTTTTTATCTTTATTAGAACTTAAGTTTTAGGTTATTCAATTAACGTAAGGTCCTAATAAGTTTTTTTATTAAAGGTATTTTTTCAACCTACAGATGATGGGTTTGAAATTATTTTTTAAAGAAGGTTATTATCCTATAAATATAAATTTTTTTATTTTTATATAGTTTTTTCCTATGTAGGTTTATTATTTCTATTTTTTTTTTTTATTTATTTATCCTTATATGGTATAAATTGTCATTAGGGGTTTTGGTTTTAATTTTAATATATTTTGTTGTTCAAGTTTAATAGCTTATATTTTTTTTAATAATTAGATGATCATCTAATTCTATTATTCATTTGGAATAATTCGTTTTATTTCTCAAATAATTTCTTTATGACGTATGAATAATTATTTAATAAGTTTGATATTGTTAGTTAATAGATTTAATTTTGAATGATTTTTAATTTTATCAAATAAATTCCCAAATTTTTTTTCTTTTTATATTTATTTTATTATTAAATTAGATTTTACAGAAATAAATCCGTTTCTCCTTTGCCCATTTTTCTGAGGGGGAGTCATAATTAGTTTCTGGTTTTAATATTGAATTCAGAAGTTTATCTTTTATTCTATTTTTATTCTGAATATATAAGAATATGTTTTTAGTCTTATTTTATGTGAGATCTTTTTGTGTTTTGCTCATCAATCCTTTTTATATTTAAATATTTTATTTTTGAATATGTCCATCTTTTTTTAGTTTATTGATTACGTTTTTTAACCACGATTTCTTCATGATCAATTAATATATTAATTTGAATTAATTGTTAACTTTATCATTTTTTATTTGGTTTATTTTTTCTATTAAATTATTAACTTATATCAGGGTATTTTAGTATAAAATTTAATAGACTTAATTTCTATTTTTTTATTTCAAAACTACATATTTTAAATAAATTAATTAACTGATTTTAATAAGTTTATTACTTTATCTCATAATTTATAAATAAAAATGAATAAAAAAGTATGAAAATAATTGTTGTAAACATTTGACTGTTGAATAAAGGCTATTCAACCTGGTTGTATTCCATCATTTAATATAAGAACTGTTTAAAATAAAAATTCAAAATGAAAATTTTGTTTATAGGGGTACATTTATTTCTTAAAAAGTTTTTATTATTTCATAAAGGTATAATTAATAAAATTATAATTGATAATATTAAAGCAATTAACTCCTCCTAATTTATTAGGGATTGCTCGTAAATTGAATATGAAAATAAGAAATATCATTCTGGTTGAATTTGATTAGGTGTAACTATTGAATTTGCTATAATAAAATTATTGTGATCATTTAATAAATAAGGAAAAATTAAAGTTAGAATAAAAAATATTCATATAAATATGATTAATCCAATTAAATCTTTAATTAGAAAATAAGGTGAAAATGTAATTTTATCAAAATTTCTATTAATACCTAAAGGATTATTAGATCATGTTATATGTTAAAAAAAAAGATGAATAAAAGTAAATAGGATAATAATAAAAGGTAAAATGAAATGAATTGAAAAAAATCGTGTTAGTGTAGCGTTATTAATTGAAAATCCTCCTCAAATAAAAATTACAATTGAGTTTCCTAAATATGGATTGCTGATAAAAGATTTGTAATAAACTGTTGCTCCTCAAATGATATTTGTCTCATGGTAATAAATAACCTACAAAAGCTGTTATTATAGTTAGTAATAGTAATAATACTCCAATAATTCATGTTATTTTAAAATTAAATGAAATTTATATAAGTTCCTCGTCTAATATGAATATAAATCATAATAAAAAATATTGATGATCCATTAGCATGAAATGAACGAATTAATCATCCAAAAGTTAATATTTCGATTATATAATAATTCTTTGAAAAGCTAAATTAATATCTGTTTTATAATGAAAAGCTAAAAATAACCCTGTTTAATGATTAATTAGACAAATTATTAGTAAAGATCCGAAATTTCATATAAAAACTAATTCTGGCAGGTGTTATATTGGTGTTAATATTGGTGATAAAATTTTTATTATATTTTTTTTCATTATTGTTTTTTTGTCGAGTTGGTCCTTTATTAATTTTAATATTCAAATAATTAAAATTAATATAAAAAAATAGAATAAATTATAATTATATAAATTATAATATTATAAGGTAATAAATATAGGATTAATAAGTAAAAAATATTATCTTCAAATATAAATTTATTTCATAAGACATATTTTCTATATTTAGAAATAATTTAAAGTAGGATAATTAAGCATATAAAGATTAACTTATAAATATTATTTTTATAATTTTTATAATTTTATTAATATTTAATTCATTAAAGCAATTCTTGAAATGTATAAAAAAAATTATTATTAATCCTCCAATATATAAGATGAAAATTATAAATGAAATTCATGATGTTTATTGATTAAATTAATTATTATAGTTGAAGTTATTGTTTAAATTAAAATAAGTAAAATTGATCTAATAGGTGATTTCATTATTGTTAATATAATTGCTATTAATAAATTAGTTAATAGAATAAGTTTTAAAATTCCAGTATATATTTAATTTAAATATTAATTTTGGAGATTAATGATAATATGTTTATATTATACTAATTATTTTAAATATTTTATTAATTTTGATGTACAATCTCAATGTTTTTCTTAAACTATTAAAATGATAAATTTATTTATTTTAGTTTTAATATTTATATATTATATTATTTTCTGGAGTTTTATTTTATATTTTAATTTTAATCATTTATTAATAACACTTTTAGGATTAGAATATTTATTATTAATTTTATCTTTATTATTTTTATTAAATTTAATAATATTTATTAAACAATATATTTTATTATTAGTTTTTTTTGTATTTTATAAAATTATTATAAAATTAATTTTATATTAGTATTTTTCTCTTAAGCAGGTACAACAATTAGTACCGAAATAATACAAAAAAATATACAAAATAAATTTAATTTGCTCAATAATATAAAAATTACCTTAATAATTTATTTAAAATTACTTACAGATCAAATATACATTTTTTCATTTGTCAAATTGTAGTTTTAATATAATATAAATCAGTAATATATTTAAGAGTACTTTAAATTAATGCATACTAAATAGGTATGTGTACTAAACAATTGTACGAATTAAAGAATAAATAGATACTTATACTTTCGACTTTTTTGATATTCGTACAATAAATTTATCCATTTTAGCCAGTTGTCGAAAACACTTTTAATTTGAATCGTTCACGGATAAGAAATAAAATAATACAAGGTCAAAAATAAATAAGGTATAAAACAACAAATAATAATTTTAAACTATGAGACCACGTTTTTATTATCAGCTGCCATTGAGACTCGAGTCGGCCGATCACAATAAAATATAAATATACATATTGGTATAATAATAGAAAATGGTGAATAACAAAACTATAAATAAATGTGGAAAGGATATAATATTATAATAACCCCAGTGCTTCAAAACAAAGTTAAACATTGGTTCTCAAATTATAAATTAGTTAATTTATTATTATATTAATATTTCAATTTTTTGAAAACTTAAATCGTGATTTTCCGGAGTCGCAAAAAGATACTCTTGCGACCCTATAATATTTTCAGGGGTCGCAAGTGTGACCCCGTGCGACCTCCAGCTTACGCCACTGTTATTATACATTATTAACAGAGATCCTGAGGATAGAAACATGTCTATATGCTAAATGGTTGATAGATTAATATGGAGCATTTATACTAGAGCAGTGCTTATTTTCTTTAGACTTTAAGCGTTTATGGAAAAAGTTTAAACACTTAAATTTTAATACTATTATTAATATTTTTCAAAAGTATATTAAAATATTAATTTACTATACATTTCAATAATTTATCTGTGTGAAATAGTACATGTAATTTTAGCATATATCTAATCTAGAAAAAACAATTAATAATTTTGACTAAGGGAGCCTCTTGACAAAAAAAAAATTGAGAAGCACTGTATTAGATTATACTGTAAAATATCTAAATATATAATTTAGCGGTCCCAGTAAACGATCATGTTTGTAATGTTGCATTTCAATTTAAAAACTTCATATACATTTTTCACTGTTTATTTTTCTAACATAATTTGCATTTTGTAATTATTGAAGAAAAATATAAACAACATTTTTGACACAGTCAAATATTAACTAAATATATCATAAAGCATTATGTTAAAACAAGAATAATATTCACTTGCAAAAGAAAAAAATTAGCAAGTTGATAAAAACAAGAAAACATTAAAAAAAACTAAACAATTTTTCAAAATTAATGTGAAGTTTATAAGATAACTATTATTGAATAATATTATAATATAAATAGTATACCTAATCATATAATAAAATATACAAAATATTTTAAAAATGTTTTTAGAGTTTTTTATGAGCACTAGAAAATAATATTCCACTCTACCAGACTCCTTATTAAACTTAGAAGCAGAATCATTTTAATTTATTTAAGATTTCAATTAGGTTGCAAAATCCCAAGAAGTGACTAAGTATGCATCATAATATTTCACTAATGATGTTACTGATAAAAACAAATTAAAACAACAATCAAAATTTGTAATTAGATTACAGCTCAATTTAGTAGAAGTTAGATTATATATTAGATGCTGCTCCAAAAAAAATAAACTTTTACTTCATAGTTTTAAGGCTTTTTTGCATTTAACAGTATGAAAAAATAGGCTTCTTGGGACAGGAAGCGCGTCTGGTGTCTATAAAACGGTGGACACTATTTCAATCAAGAGTGGGTACGTATAGCTGTCAAAATTTGAAATCTTTAAATGCTTTTGAAAAATCATGTGATACAGCTTTAACCCTAATGTTATAAACTGTTGTCAAAAGGGGAACTTTAAAATGCTGATAAAAAACTAAAATTGTGCCTTATATTTCAATATTTTTCAACTGCTATGTAATAATATATCAGGAGCCTTGCATACAATTTTACACTTTTCTTACAAACAAATAATTTTATTGAGATGTATAGAAAAGAAAAAAGTTAAAAAAATTGGGAACTGAAATGTCCCGTAAAAAGCTCAAAAACAGAGTCAAATTATTTTCAAAAATTTTATCAGGGATAGAAAAGGCTATATAAACATT
Organism: Sitobion miscanthi; assembly: GCA_008086715.1. NCBI lineage: Eukaryota > Metazoa > Arthropoda > Insecta > Hemiptera > Aphididae > Sitobion > Sitobion miscanthi. Next base: position 16,244,572 of record CM017804.1, read on the forward strand.
AGTGCAGTTTTGACAGTAGACACTACGTCATAAGTTTTTTAATTATTAACAAATAAGGAAAAATCGTAACACGGGGAAATTATAATAACGGGATATATAATGTATTTAATTTAATAATGGTCACGCATATACTGTTCATTTGCGAAAAGATAATAAAATTACATTCAAGGTGAACAATACATGTATTTTCTAATGAAAACACTTATTCATTAATTTATGGAAAAGATCAAACATATAAACCTAAACGGTTGGTACGTATATTTCATTATTTAACGTTCCACGGACTGAGAAATAAAAGGTTCTTATGTCATATTTTAAAATCGTTTTTTTTGATAATTTGTTTAATTTTCAATGTGCATCTTTTTGTCCAGAAACGGTGTTTCTACACACAATACTTAGTGAGAAGATACAGAAAATGAAAAGATTCTATATCATAAAAAATTACTGAATCATGATTATAGTTGTAGTTCGATAGAAATTTTTTATTCTGATAAGTTTACGTAAGTATGAAAAGGTTTTATCGTCACGTTATTCGCAATGTTGGTTACTATAAAATTATATAACTTTTTTATTCTTATACACTTTTCTTTCAAGGTTTTTTGGGTTTTATAAAATATGTGGATGTCTAATACTTAGTATTAACAATGTACCTGACAATAATTGTATTTATTAATTCATTAAAATTATGGTTATATTTTTATAAGATAACCTGAAAAAAAGATATTGGGCATTAAAGTTAAGAATCGCTCTGCTGAACAATTGGATATTGTGACATAGAACCTTTTCATTCTCAGCCCGCGAGTTAACAAATTCATGGGTTCGATGCAGCTCCACGTTCACTATATAAATTATATATATACCGTACCCGGCTTTGTAAAACCGGTCTTGTATTTCTGAATTCCAACGATTTTCTCAAAATTCAGTTTCTCATTGTCCCACACCCTTGACAACATTTACGAAGGAATACACAGGTGAGTGGTAACTGCCTCGCTCGAAACTCAATAAGGTCAAATTCCATTAATCTATACACTGTAGGCACAACACAACAAACACACACAACCATATTATTATTTAGAAACACGAAAACACAAACCACTGTATTTCCAGTGCAACGGTTCGGTTCAGTATAATATAATAATATGTTTTTTTTTTTAGATCGGCGGGGAATGCAACAACTCGAAATTAGATACTTACTCTTCATAGAAAAAATTAAAAACATTAAATTTGTATTATTATAGTTAACTTTATGTAACATATAATATATTATTATAGTAATGAAAAAATAATAATAATAATGAAATTACAAAATATTAAAAAAAATTCAACTATGAAAATTACGCAATAATTTACCATTGGGACAATAGAAACTTCTTATCCGTTGTGATTATTTTCAATCAACATATATATTGATAGACAATAATAATAAAATTATTTATAGGGCTGTGAATTTGAAGCAAAGTGCAATTTTTTTGATGATTGTGAAACATAGCATTGAAAGTACATAATTTGAATTATGATGATATATATTATGATGAACCGTCATGCATTTGTATGTCTATTTGTTTGTACGGTTGGTATGTGGGTAGAAGAGTTATCAGGATTTAGGCGGGGGGGAGATAGCGCAGTTCCACCAATAAGATTGTCGTTCGTCCAACGCTCCCGTGATGATAACTATCCCCTTGAACACCGATGTCAGTCTATCGGCGACCGTAGTTTGGCGCGACACCGCTTACACCAGACGGAAGTCCGAAATATCAAATAAAAAGGCACGCAAAGGGAGTGGTTAAATTATCTCAATCATTGGATAAGGAACATTGGCGCATAACAATACAAAAAACACTAGTTCAATCGCATTATAGATGTCATAAGGATAAGGACCTGTTAATTATTCAAAATAAACAATTTATCGGAGAGTAAGTACCTAACGTTTATTTACAAAAAAATAACTGAAATTATTAGGTTCTTACAAATAAGTTATAACGACATTTGTCAGCCGTCAGGTTAAAATGTTTGCACATACAAGATTACTGTATCAATTTTTTTCTTCTTCATAATATGTTTACTAAAACGCGTTCGTGCATATATTGGTTGATAAATAGTGAGCAACTATTATTTATTATTTTATAATACCTGTATACCATGAATCGGTAATTACCGTTGATACCAAAAATACCGTATACCTACAATTATTATTTGTATATCTATACTATTATACTGTTATAATACGAGTCTGCTGCACAAAATAGTACTGGTTGGACCCCTCTTTCCTACAACAATTTGACCAATAACGTTGTCTCGTCTCAACACAAAGTGTACGTGCACGACTCACCAGTGCAGCCAACTGTGTTTTTAATTGCTTACATTTTATCATGCAAAGGAAAGTCGGGCCGCTAGAATAAGTACAATGTGTATATATATGCATCGTACGACATCACTAAGTTAGTCTAATAATCACGAACTATATGTAGTAGCTTGTGCTAATTATATTATAGTCAGTGGCATTCCGACAGGGTGGCATGACGGGCTAGTGCCACATGCCCACGGTCCCAGTGGAAAGGCCCTTCAAAAAATGTTAAAAAAACAGATTACCGTTATTACAACATTTTAGTTTTTAACTAAGTTTTAGTAAAATTAAATCACTTTAAAGTAAAATAAATGTAATAACTAGAAAAATGACTGATACACGCGACACGCTTATAGGTCGATTATCGGATTATAGATTATATTTTTATGTGCAGTGTTTGCCCGCAAACGTGCAGCAACTGCGATATTACTATATTAGTATAGATATATAAATATAATAATTATTCTGGAACAGAAATAACAAGAAAACGCACTCTATATTTAGAGCTGTATAACCTTAAGTCTAGGAAACCGTATTGAAGTCTCAGAAGACTGTCGATTTCTCGATTCGTTATCAATTATTATTTATCATATACACTATACAGTCTATTATACTGCCCGGCTGAAAATTAAAATAGCCGTTTTTTCATTAGTTATTCTGTCGTCAGTCGTGAGTCGTCACTCGTTGAACCAAATAATTAATATTGTTATCATCAATCATACATAATAAAAAATGACCATATTATTCATAATTGTATAATAAATATGTTTTTTAATTATTTATTACCTATTTTAGCAGGGGTGGATCTAGGTATAAATTGTGCGAGTAAGTGCATGCTCTTCATATTACAAATTTGTAAGACCAAACCCCAAGGGCCCATTGGATTTTTTTGCCACGGGCAATCGAAGTTTTAGTTACGCCATTGATTATAGTTATTGGTTGTTTGTAAGCTCTTTGACATCGTTCGTAGGTACATAATGCGTTTCTTTATAGAAGTTGAAAAAAATTAATCTTTAGCATAGGAAACATCGGGGGGACAGCTAGTCATGAATCTGGCACAATATAATAGGTAAAGGCGCATTCACAGCTACGTCGTATGCCGTGTTGTGCGAGGGCTTGGTTATTATATGCGGTTACGACTGGTAACCGATAAGGTTTACAATTTGAGCAGTAGTCAATTCTTGGTATACTCGATTGCTCCTTGGTTATTACATAAGATACCAAAAAAGTAATATACAATCACAATACGATTTGATCGACACGACACGATACACGACGCAGCTGTGAATCCGGCTTTACACTTAAAATTCACAGAGATCTGGTTTTTGCCGATATAACCGTAAAAAATACCATATAACCGGTAATACTGTAGATACCGGGATATTAAATATATACCAAAAATAGGTATAAAAATGATCGTAATACTGCCAGCACTAAGCCACGGCCAGCACACACGCGCACCACTATAAGACACCTAACTAGTTATTATTTTACATCAAAAATAAGTATATTATTTTGATATGTCAATGTTCTCAAAGTTTTCAATATGAACATAATTTATTATAATAGTTAATATTTTTAACAAATTAAACCAGCTGACATTTTGGCGCCTAATTTATGAAAAGTAATTGTTTAAGCATACTTTAATGCAATCAATTGGACCCAATTTACGCCACTGTTAATGAATATATACCAGATACCGGTATACAAATATTCAAAATACCGATAGCACTAAGTCACAGCCTGCACACACGTGCGCCACGTCGTAATTGTTTAAACATACTTTAACGCAATCAATATTACACCTCTAAAATTTGATGAATTAATAAAGTTACAGTTATAGTTAATATTTATTTATTATGTAATATGATTACAGTTGATAAAAATGGTCAGAAACGGTACTTCGATAATACGATTGTTGATTTGTACGGTCATATTCATACCACCATATTGCATAGGCGATTGGTACTTGAGACTCCAGCCGGAGAAAATAAACGAAGCAATCCAAACAGCTGTTGAAAAAATTGAAAGCCGGTATCGTTTCGAGGATAGCATATTATCAAATGGTAGTCGTTTGACAATTGGAAGCCCGGCTCATGGACAACTGATCAATTCTATGCCTTTCAAAAACGGACAGTCAGCATCTCGAATTGCTGAAATTTTAATTGAAGCTTCAACACAATTGAGAAATACAAATTGCCTAAAGTATATACGCATATAATAAATATCTGAATGCAAAAAAAAATACATAAGATTTATTATAATTACATGCATAAATTAAATTATCATTTCAGTCTCGGGTATATTAGTCAGAGAAATTGTAGCAAAGATATAGGTTTACTGAATCTGACTGGGACAATATTGGGTGAGATGTGTATGTCCGAGTATAACAACAGCAATTTGTGCACCGGGAAGAACTTAGATTATCGTAGTGCTGACGGATCTTGTAACAACCTGGAACGTAATTATTTGGGAAAGGCAAACACGGCTTATAAACGTTTGCTATTTCCAGAGTACACAGATGGTAATATTTCTTAATTTTTATGCGACGCAAATCACCCATAACCTCAATATATATATTTATTTCTTATTAAAACATTAAGATATTCATAGCACTCTTCCAATTAGCACGTAATTTCTGATAAATATATAAGTTATGTATTTTAATTTAAATTTTTCACTGTATACTAATTGAGTCCCTATACTTGAACGAGAAAAAAATAATATACTAATTGAGTCCCGGGTACAAACGAGACATATACTAATTGAGTCCGGGGTTAGGAAACTAATTGTATACGAATTGAGTCCGAGGATTATTTTGAGTAAAATATAAAATAACCATCCAGAGTCCAGATACAGCGAAAATTATGCCGAACAGCCGTGCCGCGCGTCAAAAGCCGCTCCAAAACGGTTATACCTATATATACATAATATCATTCATATCATTTTTATGACTTTCGTCAGATAATATAGTAACATATTATACTATGAGCCGGGAATTTTAGATTTTATTTCTATCATCGCTTGTATAATAATCACCGTCTACCGATATCATTTTTATCATCACTTTCGTCAGATAACATAATATAATAGGTTTATAATATTATTTAGACTGTAAGTCATTTTTTAAATTAAATGAATTTAATACTATAGTTGAGAAATCTATATGTCATAACCATGAAAAACAGAGTGAATCTTAATAATAATATAATCATATTTTCATGTGCCATCAATTTAACATTTTTAATTATGGGTGATACAATATATATTAGATAATATATAGAATTTTTTGTTGCAGACAGTCCTAAGTCTGTAAAAATGGGAAAGAAAAATGTTTTTTTTTTTTTTAATTTTACAGGACTCAGTTAGTGTTAAGACATTGACTCAATTAGTATTATACCTAAAATTTCACTAGACTCAATTGGTATATACCCTAAAACAACCCGGGACTTAATTCGTCATAAAAGGTTATACTGGGACTTAGTTCGTATGCAGCCAAATTTTTTGTGGATCTAATGCTTTGTTTTCATTAATCGATTATTCAGGTATTTCCGAAATGCCAACATTTTACGAAAAAAAGCTGCCTGATCCTAGATTAGTGAGTACAAATCTTGTAAAAGACGAGGACTCACCTGACAACACAAAAACTATGATGATGGCGTACTGGACGATGTTCATAGGCCACGATCTATCACACACGGCGGTTTCTACAATGGGTATGCACATTAAACACATAACAGTATATAAATTGATTGATTTTAATTAATGCAAGTGTACGTATATTAAACCCAAAGGGACAGACCATAGATTTGTGAGTTGTTGTGATAAGGACAAAAATTTTCAATACGCTATGATGAAACACATAAAGTCCTGCCAGCCCATATATATACCAGATGAAGATAGATTATGTAAACCTAATCCGCGTGATTGCATGAAGTGCATGAACTACGTCCGTTCGCGGCCAGCGATGCGTACTGATTGTACATTTGGACACTTGGAACAAGTAACAACTATATTAAATAATAAAATATTGAAAAAATTATATTATATATTTATTATAGTAAAAATAATAACACTTATTGAAGCTATTTTGAAGGAAGGGCTTGTATAGGCCAAGTCTTTATAAAAACGTACACAGAAAATCGTGTATGCTAAGTACATTTCGTCCTTATAGATAATTTAATACGTTTTGTTTGTATCTGTTAGTGATAATAATTTAAAAAAGAGGGTAAGTGGATGTCACTCTGCTATACAGTAAGTTACAAAACGATTCTGATTGGAGACGGTTTGTCAGTCTAGATATTAGATTCTGAGCAAAGCGATGAATGTATTGATTTTTCAATGATGTGTGTTTTATAAAAATTTTTTTTTGTGCCTGTCATCACCTTTTAGGACAGTAAAAAAACTTGGATTTTCTTCAACAGTAACTTTGCTGATAGGAAAGTGAATCTAGTTAGTACTGGGGGGGGGGGGGGGGGGGGTCAAAAGTAAAAATTTCTCAGTATTTTTCAAATGCGACGTGACAAACAAAAGAAAAATTAAGGAAAACTGGAATTTTTACTCAAAATCTGATTTTGGTTGTTGGTGCAACTCTAAAACAAATGTTTATATTAGCATTTTCTATACACGATACAATTTTGAAAATATTTTGACTTATTTTGAGCTGTTTACGGACATTTTCAGTTTCCATTTTGTTTAGTATTTTTTTCCATAAATATCAATAAAATTTTATTTATTGGGTAAAAAAGCTAGAAAGTATAATACAAGAATCCTACTATATTGTTACAATGACATTTGAAAAATATTAAAAATCCTTAGTCCTTAAAGTTCAAATATTGACAAAATACGAAAAAATCACGAAAATTAGCAAATTATTTTGTGTTGAGAATTCATAAAAATTTTTCTTTTTCAATCTAAGATTTGAAAATGTAATACAAGATTATCCATAAGTTTGTCTACCTTTATCAAAAAAAAAAATGTCTACAAGAAAGTCAAATTTAATTTTTATGAGCGTTTGAAATTCATATTTTTACAACATTTGATATTCATTCCATTTCTCATGTAACGATTTTCTTATTTTGTTATAATTAAAAAACGTATGACTGTAGGTACTTCAAAACTTCACTAAATGTTTATATTAGCATTTTCTATACATGATAAAATTTTGAAAATAATTTGAGTCTTTTTGAGCTGTTTACGGACATTGTCAGTTCTCAATTTTTTTAGTTTTTTTTTTCTATAAATATCAATAAAAATTTATTTGTTTGGTAGAAAAGCGTAAAAATTGTATGCAAGGCTCCTGATATATTATTACAATAGCAGTTGAAAAATATTGAAAATATATAGGCACAATTTTTTTTTATAAGCATTTTAAGTTCAAATTTTGACAAAATTTATCACATGTAGTTAAAAATGTATAAAATGTTCAACTTTTGTAGCTAAGGATTGACAATTTAAAACAAGTTTCCACGTAAATAAGTTAACATATAAATTACTTTATTCACAGAAATATCATCAAATATACTTAGTAATATCATAGGCTGACTGACCGTTTTCGCTCAGAATCGTTTTTTTTATACAATGATTATATCATTGAATCCAAATTTAACACCATCCATTATAGTGACCCACCTGTAACCTTCTGTACAGCAGAGTGACATCCACTTACCCACCTTTTTTATATTTTTATTATATTTTATTATAGCCTGTAAGTTGAAATAATATTGTAAATTACAACAAAATAACTAAAATTATTATTTTTATTTGTCTCTATGGTGAACAAAGTGTTAGAAATTAAAACCCTATTTTTAGCGTTATTTTGTAATTTGTCGGTGGTTTTTTCAAATGACCTCTTTAAAGTACCATCTTGATCCAATTTGCTAAAATATAAGATACTATATGTTGAAATCGAAGATTTCCTTTTGCTAGAAATTATGTATACAAGAAAAAAAAACACTATTATAAAACCAATAGAATCCTCGTTCCGCTCAGAATCTAAAAGAAACAAACTATAAAAACTCGTGTACATGGGGTGGGGCGAATATTTTCAGCAGTTCAGTCTTTAGCACTGCAGATGCTGCAAATTCGCAAGATCCCCAGGAACTTATAGAATATTTAAAAATTCGTGTCACTATTTAATACGTATTTATGTTTCACAGATGAACCAAGCTACCCATTATCTAGACGCATCGATGATATACGGTACGTCGGAGCAACAGACATTGTCGTTGAGACAAATGTCACTCGGCCTACTTTTGGTACATAAAACAAAGTATGACAATCCTAGGAAGAATCGCATGCCGCTGGATACCACCGATACGAACGTTTGTCAGAACGGCCCAGGCACGTGCAATAGGGCTGGTGACATTCGAGCAAACGCGTATCCACAACTGAATGCCGTGTACACATTGTGGGTAAATGAACACAACCGGATAGCCCGAGAAGTGTATAAAGAAAATCTCTTCTGGACTGACGAAGAAATTTTCCGGGAAGCCAAGAAAATCGTGACTGCTTGCATACAGCACATCACGTACAACGAATGGCTACCGGCACTGCTTGGCGTTAACTACACCAAGGAAAACGGTTTGGGACTGGGACAAAGAACCATGTACGACGTGACTGCCGACCCGACCGTTAGCAACAGCTTCGCGACCGCGATACTGCCGTTCGCCAACTCCATGATTAGCGATTCAATTGGGTTCGAACATAATATACCGAAAATAATATTATTAAAATTTAAGTTTTTAATCTTATAGCTGAAAGCTTTTACTAATAATTAGATAAGATTGTTATAAAAAATATCAGCATTCTAATTTCTGATTAAAGCGTGCGAATTGTACGTTGCTATTTTGCTAACAATCAACAAGAATTTTGGAATTTTTAAATCTTTTTGCCTAAAAAAAATTTTGAAAAAAAAATCGATTATTATACTATTCAATCAGAATTCCCATACTTTTTAATGTAAAAAATTGCATTTAAAAATATTGATTTTCCACGGAGATACTAAGGATGATATGGGACTTCTGGGACATACTGTAGGTATATATTGTAATTCAAAACTAATAACCAGACAATCTTTAGAAATGCATGAAAGATTTTTTTTTTAATAGCTAATATAAAAAAATTTAGTTGAGGGTTCCCAACTAGTTTTTGTACCTGTTTCAAAAAGGAAAAATTCACCGGAAAGTCATGCTATTTATAGTCATGAGATATTATTGACTTTTATTAATTTGTTTTTAATTATTAAATTTGATTATTTATACAAGTATACGCTGACGCAACTTCCCCGCTCAGTATCGTTTTTGGTATACAATCATTTATCATTGAATTCAAATATTATACAAAATTCATTACGATATGCTTGACAACTACTGTACAGCAGATTGGTATACCCACTTGTTCAACTTTTTAATTATTTTATTAAAATGAAATGTATACAATATAGTACCGTATTGAACGTATAGGTTTAGATCAGGACTTGCAAACGTTAAAATAATGTTATGATTATAATATTATATATTTGACAAAAAAAAAAAACGATTGAAATTTGTAAACGTATTTATAACGGAAAGCGATAATCTAAAATAATTGAATACAGGAAAATAAAACATAAAAGCTATCAAAATGGCTGCGTACGAATTGATTACCGGGGACCTGTTCACCTGGACTGATACCGTACGAGTTGATTCCCGGGTCATTATATATTAATTTCAATATTTAGTCAGATATTCAGCCTATTTTAGTCTAACTCAAGAATAACCACGATGAGGTTGGCCGACAAGTTTCTCAAAAATGTTGTTCTTTTTAGTTTTTTCATATTTTGAAAATCATTACATTTTTCGTTAAAAAATTATTAGTAAAAAATTTATTAATGTGGTATAAAATGTATAATACATTGTTTTTAAAAATTGATATCTGGTAATGAGATTACCAGTATACCGTGACATACAATGACCCGGGAATCAACTAATACATAAAGTAGGTTTCTGGGATCAACTCACCAACTGCGAACAAAATATATTATATAACATTAGTCAAAACATAAGGCAAAACATAATTTATAGAATATCATATAATGAAAAATGTCGTAAAACGTAATATTTTAAAATCCATTTATTTAAAAGGTATATTGGTTTCGTAGAAATATTTATGTCGTACATACGGACCATTATAACTGATTATATTATATTCCATATCCGGGCCATTACCTGCTTGCATAAGTTATTACTTATTGTCAGTACATTTAATAGGTGGTATTAACACTATTCTAAATAAAATAAAACGATTTTTTTTTTCAAATGCGAGCCCTTGTTTATATAGTTAGGTACTTATATTCAATACTTTATATTTCATGAATATCTTCAATAGGAATGTGCTTAACATTGTACATACAATTGATTTAAGAAGACAAATATACAATATACAGTTATATATAAGAATTAATGTTTGAAAAAAATAAAAATATTAAAGTTATATTTTGCTATACGTAAGACGCTAATTATAATTTTTGTGCAAATATTTGTTTAGTTTCTACTCAGCCAACATATATTTTAGTTCATTATATAATCCAGAACAAGATAGCTTAAAGAGAACTTACAACCAACCGCTTTTAATAAACCAACCCTTGTCTTATGTGCTAACAGGAATAACTGTGCAGGCTACACAAAAGGTTGATATGCTGTTTACAGAATCGGTAATTTTTTGAAACACAATCAATATACATAAATTTTGTTTTTTTACAACATTATTGATGATGACATCAAGATTATAGACAATATTACGTATACTTATTTTTTTTTAAAATATTTTTTATAGATTACAAATTACCTATATGTTATGAACGCAAATAATAATTCCTTTGGAATGGACATTGTCACTTTGGATATACAGCGAAGCCGCGATCATGGTATTCCAAGCTACACCCAATTTAGAAAATATTGTGGACTAAAAGACATAGAAAATGTACAAGATTTGTCTGAGATCATGGTGGAAGGTGTAAGTTTAAAAAAAAAACTGGAAATTGTTTAATTATAATATAATTATAATGTACTGATTACTTTCTTTCTGCATGTTGTTTTTAGTCAGCTGATAAATTATTGAAGCTATACAAAACTTGGAACGATATAGATCTATTGGTTGGTGCATTGTTGGAGAAACACGTTGACGACGCAATGGTTGGCCCTACGATGAGGTGTATCATCAGGGAACAATTTGTAAGAACTAGAATTGCAGATAGATATTTTTATGACGTACCAGGAGTATTCACTGATTGTTAGTTACCTAAATTATTTTTAATCAATGAACATAATTTGAACTAACCTATATTTTTAATTTAAGATCAACTGGAGAATATCAAGCTCATGACGCTTGCCAGAGTTTTATGTGATAGCGGTGCTATCGATAGGATGACATCACAAGTCTTTTCGAAACCGGCGGATTATTTTATATCTCTTAAGGATTGTTATTCTACATCAATTCCGAAATTAAACTTTACCGGTTGGTTCCCTAAATCGCTTGACAATTTTTTTGATAAATAACTCTAAAAATTAATTGTACACATTTGAATATGAAAATATATTTTAAAAATATCGTTCTGATATGAATACTTTTTTACATCATTCTTTTCTTTTTTTGTATGGATAACATAATTTAAGATGCACCGGTTTACAAAATAATGACGTAACCAGTATCATCCACTGACTTTATTTCCCAAGTCACCCCCATTACTTCCAGAAAAATCTCTTAAAAACTACTTTAATATGATATATTTCATTATAATTTATCAATGTTGAAAAAACAATTATATTAGTTTTTTAAATTAAAAGTTTTATCCTTTTTTTTAAATTTAATTATGAATAAACATTAACTACTTAACTATTTTTCGGACTTTTTCGGTATGCGTTATGCAATATTTATTTATAAATATTTTAAATAATATAAATATTAATTATAAGTTGAATTCAAATATTTGTTAAATTATCATTTTATACTGAGGTTTATTTGAAAACAAATGGATAATATTCTAACTTTGTTTATAAATAGTATTAAATATTATTTAACAAGAGTATTCTACTAAGTTCTTAATTCAATTAGTGTTCAGTATTTAATGTTTATTATATATAAATAGTACGATTGACAAATTAGGAATGGTCGGGACAAAATGTTTTGAATCATGTAGGTACCAATTAAGTTTAATATAAAAATGTATATCATGCATAAATGTGAACCTTCTAAAAATTAACAAAATTACCTAAACATTACAACGATTATTGCTCTAAAAACGCCAAAACTGATAAAAATTCAAAATTGAAGTTATGTTTTCAATTCTTTGATGTATAAAACGGATATTGTACTTGAAAATCATTGCCTGGGACTTTCTAAAAAAAAAATGCATTTTGAATTAAATTGTGGGCCTATATATAGTTATAAATATTTACGGTTTAGTTGAGTGGAGTGTGGATCATGTTGCTTTACTACCAAGGTATTCTAAATAGAAAATTTTCTAAATCCTCAACAATAATAATATTATACCAGCAGTGCCGCAACTTGGTACATATTTGTGTGTGTGTGACCAAAAATATAAAGACAACCTTTCCAAAAAATATTTCTTATTTTATTTAGATATAAGCCGTTTATAGGTTAATTTAAATTAATAGTTTTGTTAGGTGGGGCTATAGCACCCCAGAATTTTTAACCTAGTCGTGACTTTGCTCATGTACCAATAAGTCATTAAATAGTAAATACGTAGGTAGTTAATTACGTAAACTATGTAGTTAATAAAATATACACTGTTATACTGCTTACAGATAGATGAACAGCATTGAACACATTGTACATATTTTAATACTATCATGAACATTGTCTGAGTTCGTTTTTATCAATTGTTTTACAAATAAACAACAATATTAATATTATATTGTATTCAACAATCATAATAAAATTGTATACATTAATATTAGTTATAATCTTTCATAATATGTTGCACTATTAAACTATTGTATAGATTGTCTTATATTATGTAGAATTGTATAGGACAGACCGGAAAATATATCATCATTGATTTTTACAAATGACCATAGTTTTTCTGCTTCGGATTAGTTCCTGCTTTTTAAGTTATAATTTTTTTTAAATATTTTTTTGAAAATGTTTAACTCAAAATTTATAAATTATTATTCTGAATTATAAGAAAAAATGTTTTAAATAAATATAAATACTAAAATATTGAAAAAGAAAAAAAAACACAAATATTATTTTTAAATACTATAAAGTGATATAGGTAACTATATAATTAAGTATTAATGTACAAATTGCATATCTGTATTGTTGAATAAAAATGTAATACATTATTTAAATACTGTAAGTACAAAATTGTTTTCAACAAAATCTATAAATGAGTTTACCTAGCATAAATAAAAATATGCAATATTTTTAATTGATTTATAAACTAAACTATGAATTATAAGTTATAACTAATGATTGTGAGATTGTTTTATGAGCTCATAATTTAATTTAATCAGTAGGTAATTATTAACTAATTCATATAAAATATAAATACAAAATAAAATTATATAAGATCATTAAAAAAGGATAATTACCTAAAATTTTTGACAAAATTGACTGCATTGTCAGTGACTATTAATGTTGTTTTATTCCGAATTTTAATTCGTTGAGTACTTTGTCTATAGATTCAGCAATATTGTCATATGCATGTCTTCCTATCATTCGTCTACATGCAAGTCCTTTCGAACATCTTTCCAACGTTTGAGGATTAATTCAATGGATAGTAAATCCTATGTGGCTATGTATGATCTAAAATAATAAAATATTATAACTTAACATAATATTATATGAAATAGAAAAATTTAACAGATACAAAATGTCCAAAATATTTACTTGTGGAATACGCTCAAGCAGTCTGTTTTAATACATACATATTTATTTGTTTCTAATTCACTAACCATTTCATTTATCATTTTATTGTATAAATATTCAATGTCACGCATTAAGTTTCTCCGTGATGCAGGCACTTTATTTGATGTAACTTTGCGGTATTATACAAATGCTGGATGCTCAATGAATGTAAAAGGTGACACAGTATCAATTATAAGTTTTAAATTAGCCTTATCAAACTCAACTTGATCTAATTTTTTCGTTGGTTGAACTTTACCAACTTCACTTAATTTCAGTTATTTATGGGATATTGATGTAGAATCTGTTAGTCTCTTTTTCACACAATTGTTAAATTCTGTCAAATCATTCGGATGCTTGATCTGAATAAAATGATAAATATATCATATAATATTTTGTACGAGAATACCTTGAGAATATTATTCTAAAACTTGTTAATTTTTATACAAAAACAAAAACAAATTATTTAAAAATATTAGCATTACAATATTAGAATAATTATTCTTCTATAACATTTTGGCGAATTGTTTAAAATCCATAGATTCATAAATCATAAACTTTAGTTACTGCAAAATGTATGAACAAATAAAAATATGAACATCTATGACTATGTTTTGAAACAGTTTTAAAATTATCTTATAAAACGAAGGTAGGTACTTAATTATATTTTGTATTATAGTTTATACATATTTAAGAATTGAGGCATTATCATTATCTTAAAATAGAATCCACATTTAAATTAGTAATTACGAATACATATACATATACGTACTTTGATAGTTTGATATGTGTTCCAAGTGATGATTTAATTCGTTTTTCTTTTGGACCACACAAAATGCATTTAAAGATCAAATTATTTTTGTTTGAATTTAAATCGCTTGATTTTAGTTCTTCGAAATAAGGAGTTATTGTTGGCCAATTTGGTAGATCATTTGAGTTGTTTACTTCTTGATGCTCTAGATTTGTACTAAAAATTGAGAAAAATATTTAGGTATTACAATTTTGAAAAAAATATAAAACATTATTTGGTACTGATGTGTCAACTCAATAACTCAATATATGAGGGATGTAAATTCAAAACGTAGGTATACTATTGACATTAAACTAATGGAAATGATACTTTTTGCATTATTGTACATTTTAAAATGCAAAAAATATGGTTTTTTTTATCCGAGTTTATATAGGTACTTACTTAAAAGTTATATCATTGAATTCAAATTTAACACCATCCATTACAGCAACTCACTTGTAACCTACTGTACAGCAGAGTGACATCCACTTACTCACCTTTTTTTTTTGTTAGTATTTTCTATATTCTTTGAACTTATAAATTCTATAAATAAAATTTTTCTGAAAATTCAAAATTAAATTAACTGGGAATATTAAAAATAATATAAGTTGTTTTAAGTTAACATAGATACAAATGAATTAAGTTAATGTTAAGTTAATAAAACAACAAGCTAATAAGTGAAGTTAATAAGTTAAAATTAACCTAATTTTTAACTTATTAACTCGTTAACGCCCAGCCTTGAACAAATTATCCAATATTAAATTGTACGTAATCACCAGAGGCTTATAAAGATGTTGAAACATCGCTAACGTTATAATTGGTTGTAAACCATGTAATCCTCGTTTAGAATTGTATGCAGTTGGGTACGAGTAAAATGTAGGTAATCATATCTTAATTATTTCAATAGAAGTAAAGAAAAAATAGTAATTATTGATTTTTAATATTGTTGAAATTATACAGGTACAACTGTAATTAATACATTTTATATTTTCTTATATTTTGTGGTATACATTTGTGGCCCAATATCCAAGGGTAATTCAATGTAAACAATTATTTTATATGAAGCAGGTAAATAAAATGTGGCCCAATTACCGACTGCATATAATATAATTTATCAATAATACCACAGAATATGTATTTCTTCTATAGTTTATCGATCCATTGCCTTAACGTCATGTGCCTAATGAAAAAAATCAAAACAATTACTATCATGGTTGTAGCAATGAAGATGACAAAGATTATTATTATATATTTATGTCCTATATACAGGTGTCCCACGAGAATCCATTGTCCAGGCGGCGAGTCCCCCTCTACGGCTGATTGGTATATCTTCACGGGACACCCTGTGTACGCACATTCCGGTGGCGTGCATACTAGACAGATACGTAACTGTACGTACCTATAATACAGCTATATTATTACATCACTTATGGGCAATCACGGTCCACCTATAAATCATAATAATATTTGATGCAACATGTATCGACGTAGCGTCCCGCGTTTACAACCGGTTGCACAACCGGTTGCGATATGAAATACCACCTGCCACCCTCTTTGTGGCAACCTTGTCTTTCATTTTCAGTTCACATTTTCTCACGCTCCCTACGTGGACGTTTTTCATATCCATTGTAGACTTCTCTCGTGTGCACGTCGCAAACGTTTTGATTTTATTCCGTCCGTATAAATTCATTTTTACGACTTGATGTTCACATTAGATCGACAAACATACAACATGACGGCGTCTATGGCATGTATATTGATGTTACTTACCATCGTTTCCCTCAAGGTGGCAGCCTTCCGGGACGAAAGAGGAAATACAATACATAATATGACAGTACAAAAACATGCTGAATGTGAGTATACATAAATTTAGAGATATAATTTTCATGTTTTTAAATTATGAACGAAGCGATAAATGTATTGATTTTTCAATGATGTGTGTGTGATTTTTTTGTGTCTGTCATCACATTATGGAGCGTTAAAAATGCTTCGATTTTCTACTTCGCCATCTTTCTGGTAGGAAAATTCATCTAGTTGGTATTTTAGAAGTCAAAATAAAAATGCCTAGTAGCTTTCGAATGACGGGAAAACACATCAAAAAATTAAGAAAAGACGAGGATTATCACGCAAAATCAGTTTTTGACGAAATCGACTTAATTTTATTGGTATAAATTAAAAAACTAATAAACATAAATAATTTTAATTTTCACCAAATGTTCATAGGCCAATATTTCATATATTATGATAAAATGTTTAGAATATTTGCAATCTATTTGTGCTATTTATCAACATTTTCAAATTTCAAATTTTTTTTTTTACCAAACTGCATATTTGAAATTTATTAAGGGATTTAAACTAGTCAAAAGTTTGTTCACATTCAATATATATTTAAAATTTGAAAAATCCTGTGTAGTATCAGCTGAAGTGGATCTAGATGTTTTCATCAGAATAAGAGAACATCCCGAGTCAGTAAGTTTCTGATTGATAATATGATGCACACTGCACAGGTGATATAAGAATTGAAGTGATGAAGTTTAAATAAAGTATTCAAATAATAAGATTTCACTTCATACTAATTACTTTAGAAATTAATTAGAGATAGTAGCATTTGCTTGATAACACAATCACTATATGTCTATACCGTGGTTATACTTTTAGACTTTAGTGGTGTTGCGACGACAAGGTAAATCGAAATCGGGTTTAACCAGATTTAAAAGTAAAGTTCTACATGATGTTATTTATTTATATAGTAATTATAGTATGATTGTGATTGCACAACTACACACGGATCCCTTTCGAAAGTTTCGATTAATAATTATAGGGTACGTTTTTGCGTCTTTCGATGTGCGCAAGGTCGTGTAAGTCTGACGCTGAACCTACCCATCGAAATATCTACCTAGTGTTACCTATGCAAGGGTTATAAACAATACCTTAAATAACTGTATAGGCAACCAACAAGTATAATACGTTTGCAATGTAATGACAGTTGTAGTTGTGTTATTTGTCTTATCTTGTGTATGTGTGTGTTTCAGATTTGGAAAGAATCAATGGCGTATACTGTCCGCCACTTGGGCTAAAGGATAGGTTTAATGTTTCGGTAATTGATGGTGAATGGTCGCGGATAAGCGGATGTGCTTATATTCAACGTTACTCTTCCGTAAGCCCTTCACAATTGTTTCATTTGTGGCTGCGACGACGTTATCAAAACGGCAGCATTGGAAATTGTGGCGACCTGACGAGTACGAAACAATGAATAATTATTACTATAACAGTATAATATACAGTACAGCATGAGTCATGAACCTATTCAGAGTCGCGTTAAAGGGGGGGGGGTGCAAAGGGGGCCCTGATCCTATTAAATTTAGCTCTTGTCTATATTATATTATATTGTATCACAATGAAAATTACCTTTCTAATATCAACGCTAGACTCAAGGCTGGGCATCAATGATCTAAACAATTAGTTAAGTTACCAAGTTTTAACTAAGTAATATAACGAGTCACTTTTTTCTAAAAATAACTTATAACTTAACGATTTACATTTTACTGACGAGTACGAAACAATGAATAATTATTACTATAACAGTATATACAGTATAGCATGAGAGTCATGATCCTATTCAGAGCCGCGTGTTAAGGGGGTTAAGTTTTTAACTTAACTGAGTTAACCTATAGTTAAATTAACTTTTAACTTTTTGTTATTGGTGCATATTGACTTAACTGAGTTAAAAAATTATTAACTTGGACAGCCTAGTATTATTATAGTTCATAAATCATAAGTATGGGAAGTCGGTACTCAGTATTTATAAATGTCGGTAATCGGTTCTTAACCAGTTAAAACATATTAAATGTTATTATAACGTTTTATATCATCTGAAATATCGTCACGACCACCAGGAATAAAAATAGGTTTAAAATAACGGTGAACGATTTTAGGAAAATTCTGGGAAATTACCGGTTTTTTTACTGGCTTCAAGCCCTGGTTTAAATAACATTGTTTTTTGTCAGATATGGACCACTTCATGTTCGAATGCTTATCAAAAACCCGCCTGGCCGTTGACAAAGAGGTGGTTGGCGAGGGCTGGCAGTATGCATCGCTATACCAACATTCACTATTCGAACATTACACGCGAGCGGAACAAAATGAATCCAGACTAGGCTACAGGTGTGCCGTGAGTATTCTATGTCCATGTGTTATTTAATTTCCTACATTATCGCAGTAGACGATTATAATTCCGACAATAACCTTTAATTTGATTAATCAACTGGTGGAAAGTGTGACTCGCGTCATTTACGACCATATTACCAAGCCTGGACAAGTTAATGATAATTGTTTTCACTAAAGCAGTTGGTGATATTATAATACTGTTATATTGGTACACTTAGACCATTATAAAATATTTCGTACTTATAATTATCAGCGAGTTGAACATATTTACTGCAAAAACTAAAAACGATAAATAGATATAATCGATAGCTCTGCCCACGCCCCAAACCACCCCTCAACTTAACTTAGGTACAATTTTGTGTAATAAAGGCTCTCCAGTTGTATAAATATAAATTAACCATATGCTATGTTAGGGGTTAGCAATTAAACTGAAAAACAAATTTCGAGGGCCAGAAAGAGCTTAAATAGCATTTAGTTAGTAGTTAATGTATTTATTTTTGTGTTAAAAATAATACAGTTTCAGCTGTTTAAAGCAAATTATTGAATATAACAATTAACAGGACATAGGTACAATGTTAGCCAGTTTTTTTAAATTTGGTACCTACTTGCTCTTGGAGATCAACTAATACGCAGCGAGTGTTTTTAAGATGGAGAGTGGAGATCAAATGATGTTGAACGATATTTATTCTTTAAAAACCTCATTTTAAATACATCATAAAAATAAATCAATTATCTATTATTTGGGGAAATCCAGCGTTAAAAAAATAATATTTTTGGAGGTTCAGTTACTTCCCCTCTGCGGGCCGGATTTGGCCGCGGGCCTCCTAATGCCGACCCCTGCTCTATGTTATGGTTTAATCGTACGCATTTTATATAATAAATTAAATAATATTAAAATCGTACGATGTTACATTGCTAAAATAAACAAATAGGTATAATGTATTATGCTATGTCGAACATGCCGTCAAATAATGATCAAACAATTGTCAACAAACATTACAATCACCAACAAATATCCACACACGTTTAAAAAAAGTAATTTTTAACGCTTTATAATTTAGATTGCTATAACTATGTCCCATATATCGTTGGTTGATATTCATCTTACTGTGGATTCTCCAAGTCTAAAACGCAATTAAATCGATGTGGGGTGGGTATCAGTGTAGGGATAGACTTATGTTAAGGGGTTCGGAGCCGGTGCGTTTTTTGGTACGAAAACATGTTTTACAGGAAAAACTCTCACGTCCTGTAGAATAGTCGGATTTCGTTGGTTTTTTTTTTTTATTTGAATGTAGAGAACATTTTGTAGGTCATATCAAAGCTCGATTTTGAAAATTATAATTATAGAAGCTGGAATATGCATTTGAATAATGCAAAATATTTGTTCTTTTTCAAACATATTTTTCTACTACTATTTTAAGTAAAATAAAAATTCGAGCTTTGATTCGACCTGCAAAAACTTCTCATCTTTCAGATAAGAAAAATGACCAAAATCCGACATATCAACGAGGCGTGAGTTTTTCCTGTAAATATATTTTTGTTCATCAAAATAGTGCTTCGATAATAGTCATCGAAGTCAATCACTGACTTGTGCATGCGTGTGCGTAAATATCTTTATCTGGGCGTGTAATTATAGCTCACTAAAACTAATATCGATTTATGTACTGACACATATGCACGTTCCGCGTGAGGGCGACACAACATGTGAATTGAATTGCCTAAATTGTACTCCTTAATAAATAGCCGGCATCGACACCCTTAACATATATTATATGGATGAATAATTGTCTATATGTCAATGGGTCTCTATTTCCGATCGGCACACAGTTGTACAATACGGTCCCCGACATACCGGGTGTAATAATGATGGTCATCGGTCAGAACATGAATGAGAATCAACATACGAAATGCGCTGATCTATGGAACAAGCTGGAGTATGGACCCAACGTCCCTGAGTGGCTACCAAAATGGCCCGATGGAACGATGATTTTAATTTTGGATAGAGAAGAGATTGAAATTCCGTCGAGGAAGCGGTCAGTGTTACAGGGCGGTGGCTGCAGGTTAGTATCATATAAGTGACAACTCATATCATTATACCCTATTATTTAAGTTAAAGTTATGTATAATAGTACCAACGGATAAAGTGTGACACGCCGGATTTTTATAATTTTTAATTTTCAAGCATGTTATGAACTTTTTAAAATTATAATTCTCATTTTTTTTTTACTAGACTTAATGTTTATGAATATGATAAGTATTGCCGATGACAAAAACCACGACAATAATAATAGTATTACATTCATTATTGTTATTATTGTTATAGAATAAAATATTATTTTTTATCATTTAGGTTTATCATTTATATCTGAATATCTGGTCAAAATTAATAAACCAGATACAAATAGTATACGACTTTTTGAGTATTTAAATATCAGTAAAAAAAAATTTAATTTTTCGTTAAGTTTGTAGGTCATTAAGGTCACTGTATAAGATGTGATAAATATAAATCCAATAATTATAAATTATCGTTTAATAGTTTACGATAAAATACGATTCTGAGCGGAGTCTGTTTGTCTGTTTGTCTATATTTCTAATGATATTTATTTATTTTTATATTATTAATACAGTTGGTTGAATTCATTTTAGCCCAAAATAATTCACCTATTATATTATAATATTATTATTATTATTATTATTATTATTATCTATTATTAAGACTGGACATTATAACGAGGTAAAAAGTTAAGTTAAGTTAAAAAGTTAATTTGATTTTAACTTTTTTACTTAGTTTCCGATAATTTAAACAATACAAAATTACACACGTTTTTTAAATTATCTGGAAAGTACACTTTATAATATTGAATTGAATTTATAGTTAGTATCTGAAAAAACAATCACAAATCTATAAATTACCTTAATTATCATATGACATTACTGGACTGAGTAAACAATCGCCCAATTAACTATAATATACGATCGATTGAAAGTGTAAGCTATCTAATATAAAATAGTATTTTAAGGGACAGTTAGGGACATTTATTATTAGTATGTGTTTAGCATCTATTATTAGAAAATCACTGCCTCCGTGAAAGCGTGTGGCAGTTATACAATTTTCTAGAATCGATGTCCTGCGCACGGTACCCAATTTTATATTTTTATTTTTATGATGAAATGCTATTTTCTTTATGTATAGCAAAAGAGTGAACGTCAATGTTCTGTTTAGGTTTCCAAATTGGTCACAAGGTCTATGGTCAAATATTCAAGTATACGGAAATGTGGTGTATTATACTGACGTCTTCCACGAGGGTGATGACGTTGATGGTACTCAGGAAAATGGCTCTGCAGAGTCAGTCACGATGGATAGTCACTATCAAAATGGCCAGGCTAATAAATCTTTTAATTATGGTACAGCCCAGGAAAATATCCAATGTATGACACATAGTTCCACAGAACAGAATCAACAACAACGCGTAACGACGAAATTTAAATGGCGTTGTATTATGTCTGTTGATAGTGATGAAAAACAACGGCACGAGATTGGGTCAATATTTCTAACATACGGTGGTCGCATTATGGAAAAAAATGATGTACTCAATATCAATGATAAAAAGTGAGTTAACGTTTTACAACGTTCTCTGAAATTACAAACTAATGTCATTTTTTATGAATACTATATAATTAATGTCTACATTTATAAAATTGTTTTAATAGTAACGAACAAAAGTCAGATACGTTAGTTGATATTATGGAAAACACAACAATGCCATACGGATGCTTGTGGTTGAAGTCTAGAGGCCGAAACATTTTTTATTCCGTCATAAGTAAATCACATTCATTATTTTAGTAATTTATTTTTTGTCACGCCTGCACCGAAAGTTTGGTTTTCGATAGCGGTTGAAGCATTGGAAAACGTCATT
Source organism: Sitobion miscanthi (assembly GCA_008086715.1). Classification (NCBI taxonomy): domain Eukaryota; kingdom Metazoa; phylum Arthropoda; class Insecta; order Hemiptera; family Aphididae; genus Sitobion; species Sitobion miscanthi. Next base: position 16,267,697 of record CM017804.1, read on the forward strand.
TTTCCGTCCAGCAGCCGGTAAAGTGGGATTTCTTAATAGTGCCGGGCGGTAAAGTGGAAATCCCCATAAGTGCTGCGCGTATACCCTGCACAAACAGTCACTGAAATCTATACCACGGTCGTGGGTTCCTTACAAATTATAAACTTTTGGTTACATCTCATAATCATATTATAACATCCATGCGTGACGCTTAAAATAAATATAACCAAATCGTTTCTTTCATGAAATATTGTTGTCGTAGAATTATGGTCTAGTTATTGCATAGATCCCTGCATTACCTTTGTCGTGATCGATGAATGCAGAGGCGTGACAAAAAATAATATGTGTGGCTCTTGCGAGAAGGCATTTTTCCGCCCTTGCCACACAATATAATTAACTATTAATTTTAGTAATACGAAATAAACTATAAATAGGCAATAGTGTAAAATTAATCTAAATGTTATGAAAATGTCATTGTTATATTATATGAATATAATAATATACGATATGAGCAGTCAAGTAAAAGTCTCAAATTCCCACGAAAAATATATTTTTATTAAGTACAACAAAGAACTAAAATTGTAATTCTTCATATAAATATCGAATCCCATCCAAATTTTAATTTCAAATATAAAAAAAAAAATCATGTTTACTTATTTATTATTTTTAAATATTTAATTTTGGTATGAACTATATTTATAAAGAATAATGTATTCAATTTTAAAGTTTTAAAGGGCCTGCACATGACTTATTTTTTCGCTCAAATACTTATTTTACAGAAAAAATACTCAAAAGATACCTTAACTATAAAATTGAAAATTTTATACACTTTTATTAACTACAAAATTATTTGATAAATTTTGTCAAAAGTGACTTTAAATGCTTATAAAAATGTTTACTTATGTATTTTTAATATTTTTAAATGGCTATAGTATCAATTTATGAAGAGGCGTTTATGATATGTTTAAGCTTTTTAACTGAGCAAATGAATGTTATAGGCTATTGTTTTTAAATTATAACAAAATAAAATTCATAATTTTACGATTAAATATCCTATATCATCAAAATTTAAATTTCAGACACACATACAATAATTTTGTGAAATTACGTTCATTTTTATTTATTATCCCGCAGTAACAAATTTATGTGGAACCTTGTTATAAATTATCAAAGTGTTTCAAAATCTTTTTATTGACAGAAACTAAAATTTAAAAATCAAAAACATTTTGTCATGTACAAAAAATGCTAATACAAACATAATTTGGTTTCAAATCTCTTCAGCTACTTGTTTGTGAGGTACACCAAAATACAAAATATGCATAAAAATGTCTGTTTTTTAATGAAATTGTTTTTTTGTTTTTCCCATATATTTAGCAAAAAACTGAGAATTCTGTTTTTTTGCTATCAGAGACAATCTTTAAAGTTGAAAAACGAAGCACTTTTTTAATAAACATAAAAGAAACATTCACAATAAAAAACACACACACATTGTAAAAAATAAATACTTTCATCGTTAGAATCTGAATCTAAAAGTTTAATACAAATATTATTTTAAAATGTTCAGGAACAGGCATGCCAGATAAAAATCAGGATATTGAAAATTTTGCGTGGCAACTTTGTGCGGAAAAAAGGAAGTCAGGCAGAGATGGCAATTTGTGGATGAAGCGAAAAAATCTTTGTGGACGTCGTCCATACATATCAATGTAAACATGTTAAATGTTTATAATTCGTTAAATATTTCTTAGAATACTAATAAAAAATACTAATTGAAACATGTTATTTTGTTCAAAAATTATTCATAAACAATTTAAAAAAAATTTGTTCTAGTAGATAAGTATTATTTTAACTAAACGTTGGTTCATCAAGCCGTTCAATGTATTTTTAACAATTAATAAAAATAGGTATTTTATTGAATTATATAAACGTTTATTTTCTTATAAATATTATCTCAATATTAAAATGCAATGTTCCAATATTTTATCAATATAGGCATAATAATTGTAAGAATGATTTAAAACTGATGGATATTAGAAAAATTATGATTTTAATAATATTATGTTCCAACAAATTCTGATAGTCATTCCCTAGGTATTGGCTCAGCAAATATTCAGAACTGTAGACTATTGAATTTTTTAAAGTTTTCATTGTAGAATATTTGTCACATGATAACATCAAACCAGGCACGGATCCAGTTTACATTAACGTGGGAGTAGGGGGTATTAACATGCATACATATTTACTGTAATAATTCCTTATTAACTATATTTATTGAAATTTTTAGAAAAAGATTGTATTGTGAATAGATCCAATAAAAATATCAATTTAAAATGCTCATAAAAATTTAATTCGAAATGATTATAAACATTTTTTTTTTTGATAAAGGTAGATAAACATGTGAGAGGAATCTCGTATTACATTTTGATGAATTTTAAATAATTAGTTAATTTTCGTGATTTTTCCATATTTTGTGAAGAATTAAATTTTAAATGCTCATAAAAAAAAAAAACTGTAACTAAGAATTTTTAATATTTTTCAACCGTCATTGTAACAATATAGTAGGAGCCTTATATCAAATTCGTCAAGCTTTTTTACGAAACAAATAAAGTTTTATCGACATTCATGGAAAAAAAACTAATAAAATTGAAAACTGAAATATCTTTTAACAGATCAAAATATATTAAGATTTTATCATGTATAGAAAATGCTAATATAAACAACCAGTACAAATTGCATGTACATACACAGGCGCGGATCCAGGGGGGGGGGGGTCATGACAAAAAATAATAAAACATGCATAAATTTCAGTTTTGATTTATTTCAGGGAAATTTTTTTTTTACAATAAAAATGTTTGATATAAAATTATTACAGAAAAGTGTTGGTCTTGCCATATATAATGACGTATTTTCTAACAGAATGGAACAGGAAAGTAAGCTATGATTGTGATGGCCGAGCGAGTAGTTACTACGTTGTCGCAACAGCCGCCGAGCCGCCGCTGAAACTGAAGAAAAGTATCGATTAGACCATGAGTCCCTGGTTACTTCAGTACTATATTTTTCGTTTTAGTTCGTATGTTTTGTGATCAACCCCACAATCAACCTCAAAGTAAAATAATATTGTTTGTCTCTGAGGGTTGACCAGGTTGATCACAAAACATACGAACTAAAACGAAAAATAGAGTACTGGTGTAACCAGGGACTCATGTTCCAAACGCTACTTTTCTTCAGTTTCAGCGGCGGCGGCGGTTCGGCGGCTATTGCGACGATATGCGGTAGCAGTTGTAGCTACTCGCTGAACGGTCACCACGATCAACACATACGTTCCTGTTACATTCTGTTAGAAAATTCCCATTTTTCCTTAATTTTTCTTTTGTTTTTCACGTCGCTTTAGAAAACTAACGGGAACTTTTTACTTTTGACCTCCCAAAGTACCAACTAAATTCACTTTCCTATCTGAAAAATTCAAAATCCAAGCATTTTTACTGTCCTAAAAGGTGATGACAGACACAAAAATAAAAAAAAAATACACACCATTGTAAAATCAATACATTAATCTTTCTACGCAGAATCTAAAAAAAATTTAAAAAGTTGTTTAATGTCTAAGAATAGCTCAAAATATTTTGAAAATTGATCCATATTTCTTGGAAAATTATGATAAAATCATTTCAAGTGTACATTCGTCATTCAATATTATAAGTAACTAATATACATACCTTTGATGATAAATTTGAATTCAATGATAAATCATTGCATATACTAAAAACGATTCTGTGCAAAGGCCTATATTACTAAATAGTATATTTTATGATACATTTCTATTGATATTATTTTATTTTTCTATAATTAATACGGTAGATCAGTCTCTAGGTAGAATTACTTCTGCCAAAAACATTGCAAAGAGGAAAAGCGGTGCTAGATTGGGTGACCAACTTTTTCTAAAGTATAAACACTATGTAGCACATTTAACTGATTATTTTATCCTTATATATATAAAAGAACAGGCCTTTTATATGTACCAATTTTGTGACGACACTATTTAACTTTTTTCCAATTTTTTTCACAGAATTGTTCCAAATACCTGCCTGAGTGTCACCACGTCGCCTGATTTTCAAAATTTTGGTTTAAAAGGGTTGAAATTGGTAAAAATTAATTTTTACGTGTAATTTGTATATCTATATTCATATAATAATAACAATAGCAGTCGGCCGATGACGGGAAATACGGTACAGCACGGCGGCACGAGGGTTTCCAGCTACCTATAACCTGACCTTTTTTTTGTGTGTGTATTTACTATTTTATCAAAAATCTATTCCCAACCTATGGTCCGCGAGCCATACTTACAAAATGTAAAAATATTTTAATAATTGCATTTTCCTTTGAGGCATAACACTAATTATTGACAATCGTGTATAGTACGTCGTTTATTTATAAATTTATATTACATAGTGAAACCCATGTTATTATTTCAACCGATAATTTAATCTTTTTTTTTACATTTTTACATTAAGATTAGATTATATCGGCACAATTTAACAGATTATATTCAAAGTTGAATATAATATTGTTAGTTTTTGTTGTTAGTGTCTCCGTACCCGTATTCCGTAGTCGACGTTTGTGCTGTTTTTAATTTTTCGTGTGTTAGATAACACTAAAGACTTGCGTGTAGCTTTGAGCAGCATCAACCCAAGAATATCTTTATTAGTGAACGAGACGCAAGCACAAAAATCGCATTAAAATGTTTTTATAATTTTTGTAATTTACCTTAAATAACTACAATAATGTAATGTAAATTTTTTTAGAATATTAGTTTGTATTAAATTTTTAATTATTTAAAAACTTTAATGAAAAAAACAATTATAAGCATTATTAAAAGCCTCTTATAAAGAATTTCATTGTTTTTTATTTATTCATATAATAATAATCAAAATTCTAAAACATGTGAAAAAAATTGATTCTTATTTGTAAAAAAAATAAGGTATACAATTGAGGTGGTCCGTGACGTATCAAAAGTTCTCATAGTAGTCCGTAGTACCAAAAAGGTTGGGAACCACTGCTATATATAAATTTGCTTGGACGCTCCATCACACGTAAACGGCTGCACCGATTTGGCTAATTCTTTTATTGTTGTGTTCGTAATATTGTCAGGAGAAGGTTCTTAACTCTTTAAGATAATTTTAAGAATATCCACCGGAAAAGTAGGAAATTTGGATGTAGTTCTGTCCAGTAAGGACAGAAACTAAATAATAATATATTTCTGTTTATTGTAAAGTTGCAATTAGTCATGATTGAGTAATGAATATAATTTTAGACCTGTAGCTATATAGCTTAGTAAAAACGGTATTCCCAAGATTAATTTTTCGACACATACACATCGTAATACCAACAAGTTAATAAAACATTCGTAATTACGTATGCACTTCGAGGAGTCTGCAATCCACCGCAGGTAGACCGCTTACCTGAAAACATACTACGTGTCTCACGCATACAATACATAGGTATAAGCGTGTCTCTCAGGTAATTATATATTCAAGATATACTGCTCCGAATAAGAATTTTTATTCCGAGCAACAGTTTAGTTAACCCTTAACTGGTATCGTCGGGTCAAAAAAGACCCATGACATTTTGTTTTTAAGTTTTCTACAATATATAGCTCTTTTTTTCGCTGTAGAATGCATTGTATTTTATCACAATATTTCAAACAACATATTACGTCTTTCGTTATCAACAATTATTACGTGTTTCGTTTAAAAAAAGCTATTTATAGCGGTTTCGGGTCATAATAGACCCGATGATACCAGTTACGTAGGTTTTTTCTTATCTTTTGCCACTACGAAAATAATAGTTATTTTGAACAAACGACGAAGGTGTTACGTGTGTCCAAGTTCTAAAGATACGAAATATTCAAATATTTGTTCTGTATGCAAAAAAACGGTTTGTAAAACACACGGGATCTAGAACATCATACACCGAATATTAAATAAGGCATTGAACAAAGTTTGAGTCATATACAGTTTGTACATTTACATTAACGAAAGTAATAAAGGTGACTCTTATGCCCGGGCAACGCTAGTCATCATATAAATTTGAAAATGATGGTTAACCTGTAGTCTTTCATGTACAAATGAGGAATTGAGACTATCGTTTAAGTAATCTGATGGCTGGTCCTAAAGTCTAAGAAGCTAGTAGGTACTTACTTAAAACTAACTTTTATGTAATAAAATGTATTATTGTACAGTGGGCAAACTGTTATATTTATTTGAGATTTTTAAATTTATTATTGAACAACTTATTATTGTCCGTGTAAAAATTGTACCCAGTCTACCTAATTTTTAACAAAAATATATGTTGCTATTTAATGTTGTTAATATTTATATGCATGTACATTTTAATTACCCAATAAATAATATTATGTTATTGAAAATAATACTATATTTGGGTAGTATACTAGCCCATGGGATGTAAATGTAATACAAGTATACAACCATTGTATAAGATATAAATATGTATAGGTACATACATTTTGTTTAATGTTTTAGTTCTGTTTTATTATACTTTTATAATATTTTACTAAGTATATCTATTGAAGTTTATTTCAGGTAATATTCTAATATTATATTAAATGAAAGTATTTAAAATTTTTTTGTCGATTAAGTATTAGTATGTTATATATTAATACAATTATAAATTTTATAATTAAATGTAATATGTAATAACTAATAACATTACAACTGTTATGTATGTATATATAATGTATATATATATATATAGTAGTATCTAAGCCTTTAGGTGCTATATAGATCACTTCTACAGTTCTACCTATCATAAAGCCCACCCCAAAAATTATTTCTATATACGCTACTTGAGTGAATTGACTTCTTATAAAATTTAAAGTAAAGATTATTATCTAGGCAGTATCATAGGCTTCATATTATATTTTAATTTAAAAGCGAGTTATGAGTATTTTATGACGTATAATTATATATAATTAGGTATTTGCTTTGGAGATTTTGGATTTTATTTCCGGGGATTTTTTTTCCAATTACCGCCTACGTATATTATTAATATTATTATTGTCCTGGTAGTACCTATGCTGATTTTAACAAAATCCGTCGACGCGCCGACACCTGTCAATGCATTACGCTTGCGGTATTATTTACCGCAAAATCATTACTCATCAAGTAAATATATTTGGCTTTCGCTAATTGCATCTTAGCTTACTCTTAAACTGCAATATACAGACATGGGGTAAAAACAGTACTTACTTCTCGATATATTAATCGTCCATCTAGTATTCAAGCGCGTTACAGTATTATAAAAGTTTAATAAATAAATACTTAATACATAAATATAGGGATGGAAATCAGAATGTGCACATATAGCATGCTACGAACGTTTCTGTGTATAAATTCCAATCTGGTGACTCACATAATGTAGAACATTTATGTCATACCATTGTGACAAATATAACAACAGAGGCGCCAGTTGAAAAAATCCTATATACATTGAAAATCAATATTTTTATTTCTTCTTCTCATTGTTATCATTGAAACGACCGTTCAATTTCCACTGTTGCTTAACGGAGACGTCTGGGCTATATAATATAAATTTAATGTATAGGTACCTACCTATTAGATTTTATCATTTAAGTGCATCATGCGATAAATGATAATCGTATAAAATGTCTATATTCTAACTTAAGCCGCGTTTCCATGGGTGTGTCTCCTGTATGCATTCAATTAAGATTTTAACAAAGATCGTTTCTCGTCTAGACGCATTACAAGTGATAAACGTATGAATTAGACACTAGAATATAAAATATATTATATTGGACATAGGTATTATTTTTTCCGTCTAGTGTGTAGTCTGCAGTGGCGTCGTGAAGACGGTGCTTTTGTCAACATTGACCATACAGGTACCTGCAATGGATATTTTATAACAATATTACTAAAAGTACCTATTCCGACTAATGTAGTTTCCTGTGTGAAAAATAACCCATAATGGATTTAACATGATATACCTATATATATTTATATTCCTTAATTTAACCGACACATTTATCACTTGTAATGCATTTAAACGAGAGACTATCATTATTAAAAATTGAATGCATATATAGGAGACACACCCATGGAAACGCGACGGTAGGTAGTTAAGATATTATATTTTCAATTTATAGAATATATAGAATTTTTTCGACCGACGCCGTTTTTGTCACAATGCAGTACAACGTTAATGTTCTATATTATGTGAGTCATACCAGATCAGAATATTCGGAATTCATACACAAAAACGCTCGTAGCACATAGGAACCTATCCAATTTTTGTGGATATATATTTATTCAACTCTTATAATATTCTAACGCGCTAGAATTTTAGATGGACGAATATCATAAAAATATATTATATAGGTACTTTTTTTTACCTCCATGCCTATATCTGTGTTGCTGGAGTCATCTAAAACGTATGAGTTCCGAATTATACGATAGTGTATTTTGTTTTCATATGATTTCAACCTAATTATATATATACCTAGTTCTTGTTTCGTATTTTTCATATAATATACTTTTACTGTTGAATACAAGGGTATCACTCTTAAATACATTTTCTGTAAATAACAGCTATTATTGTTTCTTCGCATTTTTTATTGGCACCAATTCGATATAGATTTTTTGTTTGTCATAGATAAACCATTTTTATTTTTTAAGTAGGTAATCCATATCAGGTTACGAAAAATTGTTGTGATGTAAATCGTAGGTATATGTACGTATTTACAATGGACAATGTACAGATTACTGATTCGTCGTTTATTTCGCTCTCAGTGATTTTTCCAACTCAGGAGCATAGGTATATATTTATTTGTATAGTAGTCAGTTCCAGTAGTCGAGTTTTTAATTGTAACGTGGAGACCAGTAGCTTCTATATTTTTTAAATAACATTATTAGTTCGATTTTCTGTGGGTATAATGTATAGGTACCTTATTGATAAACCATAATAGTCAAATAATTCAACTCGTACCCCTGTGGTCTTAATTAATATACTACCCTCAAAAACAGGGTTACTCAGGTGATAAAGCGTATAATATATTATTACATTAAATACACCTTTGCATACATAGCTATATAGTGTTCGATTGTGTTAGTTTATGAACGCAGGTCATAAATTTCTAGCACCTGTAAAATACATGTCAACTATGGCAAAAAAATGTATACAATCTACAACAAAACCTATGTCCGATACAATACATTATACCAACAAATAAAAATGTATTTTATAGATATACCTATTATACCTACTATACTATATACTATAATATGTCTACATATATTATATATACAAAGGTACCAATATGACAACATATATATATATACGTATATCATATTATATACCTAAGTTTAATAATGTTATATTGCGTAAAATTGGTAAAGTGAATTCAAATTTATTTTTAACGTAAAATACTAATAATGTCGATTTTTACCTGTGAATTGAAATAATACCATTAATACCTACTACTTAGTAGTTAGTACTTACTAGTATGTATTACATCTTAGATGTCGATAAAAGAAGTAGTTTAATAAGTTCGTTTAATATTTAATTTAACATGACATTTACAGCAATATGTGCGATAGCCAGAAAATTACTTATGTTAAATCATTTATATTTAAGTTTAAAAAAAAGTGGTTATAAAATATTGAAATGATAAAATAAAAAGTTGGCTAAATCGGTTTTACTTTTAAAATATACAAGGGTACAAAAGTACAAGAAAAATAATTTTTGGTACATAATAACGAATTATTATAGTATGTATATTTGAAAAAGATTGTTTTAGATTTGTTCAAGAATAAACGACAAAATATTAAATAAATTAGAATAATTACTTGTGAACAATTTTTCATTAATTTATTATTTAAATTTGTATTTTTCCAAAAACCACTCACGTCACCACATTGTATAGAAAAAACATCACTTTATTATACTATTTTCATATTGTATAGAATGTTTAGATTGTATAATTTCAAATTAAAAATAAAGAAATAAAATATTTTATTTTTTTTTTTTTTAATTATACGATCACTATTCACTATAATATAATAAAGTAATAAAATAACAATATTTTTCTATTTCATAATTTTAAAATAGTTTCTTCTTTATATTTACGCGTTTAGTGACTATTTTTCTAAGTTTCTAAGCGACTCCTATTGACTATGACACTATATCATATGCACACCATAGACTTATAACAATACATATGAATGTTGGAAGATAGCGTACAAAATTGTGGATCGTAATAGGTAATACGTCGATCAAATGCGTATATAGGTATGTCAGGTATACCTATGATTACAAATGGTACATATAGCGTAATAATGTGGTGGGAAGTGGTCGATCTTTGAAGAAACGTTTATCGATCGTATTAAAAATGTATTATACAAATCGATCACGTGCCTAATCTTAACCACACTTGTATGCTTTGTATACAAAACAAAATATTTATAAGCGACGAAAAAAATACAATTTTCCAATGAAGAAATAATAAAAGAAGAATATAATTATAAAATTTATTATTATGTCACATGTAATTTTATAAATTATATACATAATATACATAAATAAATAGTAGGTACTTAACATTTTCAATGTAGCTCATTTTTGGAAAACGTTGGAGACCCCTGAATAATAGGTATATAAAATAAATATTGCTGCAGCTTATATAAAATGTATCCAATCGGGTTTATTGCAGGTTATATTATAATGTTACATTTTTTTTGCGCAGTTGACAAATTGACTTAGAAAAATGGTAATTTCGCCGCAGTTTAACATTCCCTTAGAATGTAACTTGGAGAACTTAATTTATACCTAATAGCCGTTCCAACAACCAAATTCTGAAGACCAGTTCGTAGTGAGATCTGACATCTGAGAATAGCGAACTAACTATTCCTTAACTGAACGTAATACAGGATAATGTATAAAATATATCGCTAGCCACTTGGCTTGAAAAAACAAAGGAAATATGCATGAAAAATAATTTATACACGACATGCAAAGACATTTATAAAAACCCGAAATGATCAAAACCATAATATTATAATTTGTACTCACCGCCTAAATATATTTTTATATGTTACCGTCAATGATGTAAATTAGGTAATATAACGTAAATGCCTAGCCAATATAATACATTCCTAACAATTCCAATCGTCGATATCGTCAATGCCTAGGCAAACTGACAACGTAGGCAAGGTTGTAAAATTCAAAATATTTTTTTAACACATTTACAATTATGACTAGGAAATTACTTAAATATCTAAAATTACTGATAAACAATGTTGATAATTTTATCAAGCAAATTATTTAAATTGGGTCGGAAATTTGATAATACGCTTGTAAAATAAATTATACATTTATAGGTACTTAATATTACATAGATAAAATAAATAAATTGAATCATTTATTTTCATAATTTGATGTACCGTGACACTTTGAAGGTAGGTAGATACTTGATACATATAATTATGCGACGTGATAGTGTAGGCATGTATGATGAATGTGTACAAATATTACAATTCAATTAATATAATTATGAATTTATTGCTATAACAAATAAGTGATTATAATTTATACTGCAGTAAACCTACAATATAGATGACATATTATGTATCTTTTACTTAAAATATACCTAACGTACGACCATCGACATATTAGCGTCGGAAAATAAGTATTATTGTTAGTACCAATTATAGATAAATCGATATATGGACTTTACGACGCAATTCCGTTTCTAATTATTGAAATTTACAAATACATTATTTAAACTTTATTAGAGTCCATCTAACAACCAGCTTACAATAAATTTTAGATTTTTGATTTGAATTGATATAACATTTTTATCAATTATGTCTGAAAAAGTCCGGAGATATCGCCGTTAAACGCATCATTGCCTGAAAATAATGGACATATAGCGTCATTTCCTGGTCAATGTAATATTATACTGTCTAATTTGATCGGAAATATCGTTATTGACTAGTTAATTCCTTAATTTACGTTTTTGCCGGTAACATATACTAAAAATTCGCTAAATTAGACAAGTTTAAAATGATCTCACATTATCCCGCACCGGGATAGTGAATCATGTAAATTATAATAATATGGTCCAAACATTCCGGTGCATTATTTTTCACACCGGTTTAGTCTAGCGAATTTCTAGTCATATAATATTATATATTATTATTATAATCTATTGGATCAAATTGTGTGCCGAACGCTCTGTATGCACATATTACACAGATATTTTTTTCGAGGTTCGTATATTTTGTAAGTGGCACGTTCTATAAGTTAATCCATTGGTATACGACATTACATGATATTATTATTGTATTGTGTACCTACCCCGTGACGAATTCTACCAGATGTTCGGATTCTTCGTTGTACAGCATTTAGCGCGCACACACACACACTTATATAAACATTTAAGTATTATTTATTTTACACGCATCCACTTTATGTTTAAGATTTTACAGCACAAAATATAACACAGACGCTGTAATTGTTCAGTCCTACAGTTCCAAGGGCCACACTCAGGTTGGTCCAACCCGCAACCCTCGAAGTCTTTTTTTTTTTGGTCCCTTATCCCTAGAACATTTACACAAAAAAAATAACTAAAAATTACTACATAACGTAGGTATACGTGCAATGAACAATGATTAAATTCGTATCTATTGTATTAGCTTCGTACGTATATAGATATCGTGTTTGCATAGTAGCTACAGCGAATCCGAAGACTCGTGGAGAGTGATTTTTTTTCTTATGGCAGCCCCCAGTGTATTTATTTAAGTGTAAATTGGCCCCCAAATTATCGTTTGTAAGGTAGTTTTTTATTTTTAAGTATTTAAATACAATTTTAAATTCGAATGTTATACTTGCAAAAACTTAACTGTTGAGAATAATATCTTAAAGTATGTTAGTTCAAAAACAAAGTAGGTACTTCCTAATAAGGTACTAATTTTAGAAATGCAAACGGCTAAAAAATAGAAGTCTGGGTCGCTAAAATTTTGGTTCCGCTATCGCAATATATATATTATAATTTATATTACATACAAAGTCCAGAATTATATATTTCGCAATGTGTTACCATCAGTGATTTTTGTACAGTACGCAAACTACAGTATAATTTTGCTGTACCACATAGATATTGATTGTATAATATAAAGATAGATTAATTTTAACCCGGACAAAGTCAGGTAATACCTACGCGTGGCTATAATTGATAAATGCATCTAAAATATAAAATCAAAGGCTTAAACCAGATAACCCTTATGCGTTTTGACAGATTTCTATAACATTTGTGTCAACAGATTCAACACGATCCGTACAGAGTGTCATATGCTAATTTTTACTTTTCAACACATAAATATGTTAATTTAATTGACTCACAAAAGTGATTAAATAAAAGTTTTTTTACTATAATTTTATTATTATATTGTAGGTATTATGGTTACAGAAAATTAAATATTTATCATGATTGTATACAGTTTTAGACCTGTAGGTACTTACATTTGGTCAAAGCAACCCAAAATAACTGTTTTTAAAAATATTCACCGTTTACATTTAACGGAGTTTAAGAAATTGGAAATTCACGGATTTAATTTGTCACAGGCAATGAGCTAGTATGTAATATCGACCGAATCGCTAATAATATATATATATATATATATAACGTTATACGAATTAAATTCGCAAATATTTCCACAACACTACTGAACATATAAAAATGTATCATCAGACGTTGAATGTTGAACTTAGAAAAATACCTTAAACTATACCTAATAATGTTCTTGGGCATTAACATTTATCGAGCAACCATTAATATTATTAAATATATTTTTCACAACGATATACGGACCTACAGCGTCGATACTATTGAAATGGGGCTCAAAGAATATAGTTCATATAAATATTTAATCCTTAGTTTATTATAATAGAAGTTTCTCGAGTCACCACTCACCAATGATATTATTGTATCTATAATTTTCACTACAATAATACGGACCTACAGCATCGACATTTTTGAATTCCTTAGATACAATACATAAAATAAGAGGAAAAAGGACGATATAAACAGCATGTGAGAAACGGACCTGAGCACGTATGTAGAGATTATATCTACCTACGTCCATTTTATGGTTCTTTCCGGACCCGAAGGTATTAATATTGTCTATTCGGTCGTATATTGTATAAATAAAGGTATATCGACGACGATATTGAATGCGGACTTAAGGTCTGCGGGACGTCGGCATCGGCCGAGCCGGTTACTGAACATATTATAATACCTATATACCTACAATAGGTACCTATATAAAAATATAATATAAAATAATGCTCTTGAAATCGGCTACTTTCCACCCTCGGCCATCCCAGATTTCGTTTGTATATTGTGTATTAGTAAACGGACCGAAGATAATCAAAAAAAATTGTAAAAATAAAATATATCTAAAGGTACGGTTTCTCTGCAGAGTCAAACAGTGGAACAGCACGTTCGCGTTAGACTGGTAGTGACGCTATACGCCGTGTTCAGACCTTGAGAATATATACCTAAAATCAAATATAAATTCACAGTTAGTTGAACATTTCAGCACACAAAAGTTATTACTTACCAGAGTCATTATATTAATAATAAAATGACTGTTGAACATGTTTTTTTGAAAAGTACCTAGGAATATTATTATATTATACAACTACAAAGGTATTAGCGAAAAAATATAGTATAAATTCAACCTAGCTTGTGAAATATATTACCAGTGCGAGAAAGTTATTGTTTATTCTATAATTATTAATGATACGTTTTTGTACGAATACATATTTTATTAGTAAATATAATTCTTTGCAAAAACTATTTAAACATTATTCCATAATTAATATCACATACAAATATATGTATTATAGGTATTAAAAAAAATAGTTACTTAGGTACTATAGTTACCTATTATTCATTATTTTCGCAATCGAGTGTGTTTTCACAGCGAGAGTTGCATAATACATTTTTCTTTTGACATACTATGTAGAGATACATTTATTATTAAATCATCTCCGGGTACAAAACAATATTTCAAAAAACCTTTCCCTATAGTCATACGTTTTTTAATTACAACAAAATAAGAAAATCGTTACATGAGATATCGAGTGAATATCAAATTTTGTAAAAATATGAATTTCAAACGCTAATAAAAATTTGAGTATCTTGAAGACATTTTTTTTTTTGAAAAAACTTATGGATAATCTTATATTGCATTTTCAAATCTTAGATTTAAAAAGAAAAATTTTTATGAATTCTTAACTCAAAATAATTTGCTAATTTTCGTAATTTTTCCGTATTTTGTCATGATTTGAACTTTAAATGCTTATAAATAAAAACTGTGACTAAGGATTTTTATTTTTTTTTCATCTGCCTTTGAAACAATAACCTAAGAGCCTTCTATTTTCAAGCTTTTTTACTCAACAGATAAAATTTTATTGATATTTATAGAAAAAAAAACTAAAAAAAAATGGAAACTGACCATGTCCGTAAACAGCTTAAAATAATTCAAAATATTTGGAAAATGTTATAGTGTATAGGAAATGTAATGATAAGCAACCAGTGAAAATTTTATGTACCTACGGTCATTTTTTTTAGATATACATCAAAAACCAAAATCGATTTTCTCGAAAACAGCTTTTGCCTAAAAATTCTCGTTTTCCCTTAATTTTCTTGTTTTTCACGTCGCTATTGAAAACTACTGGGAATTTTTTACTTTTGACCCCCTGAAGTACCAACTAGATTCACTTTCCTATCGAAAAGTTACTTTTGAAGAAAATCCAAGTACTTTTACTGTCCTAAAAGATGATGACGGACACAAAAAAAAATATACTTAGTAATATCATAGGCTGACCGTCTTCGCTCAGAATCGTTTTTCTTATATATTGCCATTATATCATTAAATTTAAATTTAACACTATGCATTAAAGTGGCCCACTTGTAACCTATTGTACAGCAGAGTGACACCCACTTGCCCACCTTTATTTTTTTTTATTTTACTTTTTATTTTTGTGACTGTCATCACGGTTTGGTGCAGTGAAACTGCTTTGATTTTCTTCAACAGCATCTTGTTCGACGGGAAAGTAAATCTAGTTTTTGCATTCCAGAGGTCTAGTTTTAAAATAGTTTTCAATAGTTTTCAAAAAAGTCGGGAAAAAAAACATCAAAATTGAGGAAAAACGGGAAGTTTTTGACAAAATCGATTTTGGTTTTTGGTGTAACTTTAAAAAAATTAACGTATACACATGAAATTTTTACTGGTTATTTAAATTTGCATTTTCTATACACGATATTACTTTAAAAATATATTTATTTATTTTGAACTGTTTAAGAACATTTTTAGTTTTCAATTTTATTAGTATTTATTCTATGAATGTCATTAAATCATTATCTGTTGGGTAAAAAGGCTTTAAATTAAATACGAGGCCCCTACTATATTGCTAAAATGACGTTTGAAAAATATTAAAAATCCTTTTCACAGTTTTTATTTATAAGCATTTAAAGATTAAATATTGACAAAATACCGAAAAATTACGAAAATTGGCAAACTATTTTGAGATAAGAATTCATTTCACTGAATGTTTATATAAGGATTTTCTATACACGACAAAATTTTGAAAAATATTTTACTTTTTTTTATTCTATAAATATCAATAAAATTTTTTTTGTTGGGTAAAAAAGAGTGAACATTTAATGCGAGGATCTTGATATATTGCTACAATAGCAGTTAAAAAATATTAAAAATTCAGAGGCAAAATTTTTTTTAAAGCATTTAAAATTTAATAATTAATTTTGTAGTTAAAAATTTATAAAATTTTATAAATTTGATAACATTGGTAATATCATAGGCTGACTGACCGTCTTCGCTCAGAATCGTTTTTCTTATATAATGATATTATATCATTGAATTCAAATTTTACACCATCCATAACAGTGACCCACTTGTAACCTACCGTACAGCAGAGCGACATCCCCTTACTCACCTTTTTTTAGTTTATCTTTTATTTTATTATTAAATTGAATTCTATTTGCATTTATTTATATGGCAAATTTATTCCCTCCGTGATTTCCGTGATTTTTAATATTAGTTTACAAATTAAATTATTGATTTTTATCGCGCCTAAGGCGATTGTAATGAACGTTATTTGGATAATAAAAGTTGCTAAAGACGACGCGCGACGGTTTGTTTGTCCCTCAGTCAGTGTTTCTTTCAGGAGAATGTCTAGTGCCCCCCCGGAGAAAAATTTGAAGAATAGTAAATTCCATTAAATAAAATCATGGAAGCTGAACTAGAACAGCTTTGTGAAATACTTCTCGTCATCCCCGTTACTACAGCTTCGGTTGAAAGATCTTTCAGCACAATGAATAGAGTTCTTACAAAGACGAGAAAAAAAATGCTCCCAGGAACCTTAATGCATTGCATGCTTATCAGTATTGAAGGGCCTGACGTTCCAACAGAAGATTTCTTGGACAAAACGGTAGATTTGTACGTAGCTAAAAAAAATCGCCGAATTCGATTTCTTTAGAAGTTAAAACAATTTATTAACAGTAATAATATCATTTAAAATTAAAATTCAATAACTTTTAACTAAAAATAATGTAAAAATGTTTTTTTCTAGCTATTATTATTATTATTTTTTTTTGTACCTATATTGAACTTAACATATATGTATTTAAAAATAAGGTTAGGTTATATATAATAATACTATGTGTGTATGTAAAACTTTATGCGAAATGTTGGGTATGACGTATCTATTTAATTATAATGTTCACAGTCATAACAGACTACTTATTACAGTATAATAATGTGATATTGTGTAAATAAAATAATACGTATTATAATTGCCCCTCCGATTTTTTCAAATACCCCTCCGAAGAAAATTGTCTGAAAGAAACACTGCCCTCAGTTACGGCTATAGTTACGTTGTAATATTACAGAAACGTGTTGGTCTTGCCATATCTAATGATTGTGATGGCCGAGCGAGTAGTTACTACGTTGTCGCAACAGCCGCCGAGCCGCCGCTGAAACTGAAGAAAAGTATCGATTAGACCATGAGTCCCTGGTTACTTTAGTACTACATTTTTCGTTTTAGTTCGTATGTTTTGTGATCAACCCCACAATCAACCTCAAAGTAAAATAATATTGTTGGCCTGTGAGGGTTGATTATTGGGGTTGACCAAGTTGATCACAAAACATACGAACTAAAACGAAAAATAGAGTACTGGTGTAACCAGGGACTCATGTTCCAAACGCTACTTTTCTTCAGTTTCAGCGGCGGCGGCGGTTCGGCGGCTATTGCGACGATATGCGGTAGCAGTTGTAGCTACTCGCTGAACGGTCACCACGATCAACACATACGTTCCTGTTACATTCTGTTAGAAAATTCCCATTTTTCCTTAATTTTTCTTTTGTTTTTCACGTCGCTTTAGAAAACTAATGGAAAATTTTTACTTTTGACCCCCCAATGTACCAACTTAATTCACTTTCCTATCAGAAAAATTCAAAATCCAATCATTTTTACTGTCCTAAAAGGTGATGACAGACACAAAAATAAAAAAAAAATACACATCATTGTAAAATCAATACAATCTTTCCACGCAGAATCTAAAAAAAATTTAAAAAGTTGTTTAATGTCTAAGAATAGCTCAAAATATTTTGAAAATTGATCCATATTTCATGGAAAATTATGATAAAATCATTTCAAGTGTACATTCGTCATTCAATATTATATGTAACTAATGTACATACCTTTGATGATAAATTTGAATTCAATGACAAATCATTGAATGTACTAAAAACGATTCTGTGCAAAGGCCTATATTACTAAATAGTATATTTTATGATACATTTCTATTGATATTAATTTATTTTTCTATAATTAATACGGTAGGTCAGTCTCTAGGTAGAATTACTTCTGCCAAAAACATTGCATTTATTATAATATTTAATTATTAAATTGTTATGATAATATATATTTATAATTTATATTATATATTATTGTTCATTTTTATTAACTTTCGACTCAATACCGACTATAATATTATAATGTCCTAACTTGGTATTTAAACACTACAAGGGCTGACTGAAGGCAGTTCGAGCTATGCAGTGACTCAGGACCCCGCGTATTGAAAGGCCCCGCAGGCCGCGGTCTGTTGCAAAAATAAATTATCGGATATTAATTTAATGTGGATTAAAAACGGATGGGTTTGGTCACCATATCACTATGCGTAAATAACGTATACGTTATCAATACACCTTGGTTTTTACCAGTCCCTCATAAACGGATAGGTACCTATAATAGTGCGGACAGTGTATAGCTCGACTCATTTATTCGTATATCCGTAAATACGACACGCACGACATAGACAAAACGCATTTACGCAGTCTGAGTAGAACTTGCTCAACTTTGGTTCTAAAGTAACAGTAGGTACCTATTATAAAATTAAATTGTAACAATATTTCTGAGGGCAAGATTAGGTGCGTCTTTTCTATTATTCACAATAAAACGTTCATTAGGAATATTATCGTTTAGAAATAACGACGATTTCAATATTTTTAAAAGAGCTTCAACTTTTAAAAGTATTGGTCCTCTCGATATAACGAGTTATTTCGGCCAAAGCTCTCGTGGTATAACTAATTTTTAAAATGTTTAAGTTTGCTATTACGAAGTTCTTCTGATGATTATCATGCAATATTATGCTCTAGTATAGTAACGCAATTAATTTGTGCTGACTAGTGTATGATGACTCAATCTATACTACAATAAATGGCAGAATTAGGTCCCC
Source organism: Sitobion miscanthi (assembly GCA_008086715.1). Lineage (NCBI taxonomy): Eukaryota > Metazoa > Arthropoda > Insecta > Hemiptera > Aphididae > Sitobion > Sitobion miscanthi. Next base: position 16,287,525 of record CM017804.1, read on the forward strand.
GCGCTATCTTGAATTATTTACAGAAAATTGACGTTGACGACAGTGTGATTTTTACCATTTTAAATATGGACACTATTGACATAGTTAGCGCAAACGGCTACACACACAAAAATAACCGATTTTTGACACTAGTATTTATTTATGGGTATAGTACCTACCTACCTTTATGTACATAGGAACACACACACACACACACACACGTATGTATAATATATAGATAATTATCGTATAGGTACTGAAAAAAAAAATAAGGATTTCCGACCCAGCTGTAAGCTATGTCAATAGTTAGTGCAAACGGCTACACACACAAAAATAACCGATTTTTAAAATAAATAAATATACACGGACGAGTAATAAATGTATTATAAATTATAATATGTATAATTATATTCGTATAGACTTCCTTGGGTATTGATTGAGCCGGAAAGGGCGTTTTTGCACATAAAAATTTACAACATGATAGTTAGGTAATTCAGTAATGACTAACGTTATTTATTTGGGATTTATGACAATAACGTAAGTAGGTGAATGGATCAACCTTAGTGTTTTCGTTCTGTCCCGCCAAGCTGTGACGATATGTCTATTTTGCCTATATTATTATACCTTTACTTTTTATGTAATTATGTCCTTTTTTTGGATAATTAAAAATTATGTGTTAATAACATAATCCACAATGTAAATTGGATTATACACCTTGGCTATTAAAATTACAAAATATAAGCTTTATATTGTATTACTTAGCTACACGGTTTTATACATTATAATATTACATTATATAGAAATATAGAAAAATATAAATATTTATTTTGTTTTATTGATATTTGAGTTATGTGAGAAAAATGCAAGAATTGTAATTATTTAATTGTATTAACTAAACTGTGAACTCTTGAGGCCTACTACACGAACATGTTTTTTTGTAGCCCAGTATCTTGAATACAAATAAATATATATTATGCCACTATGCGGTAGGTATGTTATATTATTTATCACGCAAGGTAATAATATAATAAAAATGCGTTTCGTTGAAAAAACCTTTTACTGAACGTCTCTGACACTAGTATTTATTTATGGGTATAGTACCTACCTACCTTTATGTACATAGGAACACACACACACACACACACGTATGTATAATATATTGATAATTATCGTACAGGTACTGAAAAAAAAAAATAAGAATTTCCGACCCAGCTGTAACCAGTAGTTACTACGTTGTCACAACAGCCGCCAAGCCGCCACTGAAACTGAAGAAAAGTATCGATTAGACTATGAGTCCCTGGTTACTTCAGTACTCTAATTTTCGATTTAGTTCGTATGTTTTGTGATCAACTGATCAACCTGGTCAACCCCAATGATTAACCCTCACTGATCAACAATAATAATAATAATAATATTGTTGGTCTTTGAGGTTGATTGTGGGGTTGATCACAAAACATACGAACTAAATCGAAAAATAGAGTACTGGTGTAACCAGGGATTCATGGTCTAATCATTACTTTTCTTCAGTCTCGGCGGCGGCGGCTCGGCCGCTGTTGCTACTCTACGCGGCAGCAGTTGTAGCTAATCGCTCAACGGCCATCACGATTATAGCAAACGTTCCTGTTACATTCTGTTAAAAAATATGTCATTAGATATGGCAAGACCAAATTTCTGTTATGTTACAACGTAACAAACCGTAGCGCATCGTTTTTAGCAATATTTTCTATAAATATTAATAACATTTTATTTGTTAGGAAAAAAAGCGTGAAAATTTAATGCAAGGCTCCTGATATATTATTACAATAGCAGTTGAAAAATATTAAAATTATATAGGCATCATTTTTTTTTATAAGCATTTAAAGTGTTCAAATTTTGACAAAACTTATCACATTTTAAATTTAATAATTATTTTGTAGTTAAAAATTAATAAAATGTTTAACTTTTGTAGCTAAGGATAGAAAATTTTAAACAAGGTTCCACGTAAATAAGTAAATATATAAATTACTTTATTTACAATAATATCACCAAATATACTTAGTAATATCTTAGGCTGATTGAACGTTTTCGCTCAGAATCGTTTTTCTTATACAATGATATTATATCATTGAATTCAAATTTAACACCATCCATTATAGTGACCCACTTGTAACCTACTGTACAGCAGAGCGACATCCACTTACCCACCTTCCTAATTCTTTATTCCAGATCAAAATATTTTTTTGCAATACTTTGTTGTATACAATTAAAATTAGAACGATTAGTTTATGAGTTATAAGTACTACTTATCAAACTTATTTAGGTAGGTATACCTATAACTTATAAACTAATTTTCTGAAATTTGATAATTCGATACATTGGAATGTCAAAAATAAATTTTTGTTGTTACACGATGACGCAGATTGCTGAATGTCCTTTTATTTAGTTTTGTGTGACTAAATCCCTTAAAAGTGTCGCAAATTACCAAAATTAATTTTTGGATGTGACACAAATTACATATATATCTTTTTTTTTTGGGGGGGGGGGTGGAACTTTGATATATCAAAACTATTAAACTACATTTAATATATTATTTTCTTATACAGCTATAAGTACCTAGGTTCTTTTATTATTCGTGTTAAATTACTTAAATGTTTGGAACAAAATATTTCATATTGGTGATTTATAGATTCAAATAATATTTTTTAACTCATAAACCTTTTTTGATCATGTTCACTAATTAATATATATGTTTTTAATTCAAAGCAGTACCTATAAATTACATGTACGCTGGTCTTTTTTATTTTAAAATAATAAACACCTTGCGGCTTTTGTTGTACAAATGAATATCAATATATTATTATTATAGCATCTTAATAGTTAAATATTAAATTACAAATATAATATTTGTTAGGTTAGGTTAGTCATCGCATATTTGGGTATCACATCAATGTAGTTATAAGCGAAATGTTTTTTTTCCGCATTGCATTACTTGTCCACTCATATAATTATCACTCAAGACCCGATGTATATTATTTTAAATTATATATGTTGGTTATCTATTATATTAGACTATTATGTTTGATCACTCGTGATAATCATATAGTCCATAGGTATGTGATGATATAATACTAACATAAAATAAGAAATTTGTCTTTGCATGTAATATATTATTTATTTATGAGACTATACTATAAGAGTTGTTAATTTATCATAACATAGGTTACCTGCATTCATCAATCCCTCTTTAAGACTAACATTTTTAGTCAACCTATTTTAGTTTACCCAGTTTACATTTATTCCTGAGCACTCCTAATCCAGCACAAATAATAATACGAAAAAAAATAATTCAGTTTTGCATAATATTATACAATCGTCAAACTCACATTTTACGATCATTTAGAAAAACAAATCATAATTAATTATTAAATAATACGAAACTTCTGTTGTTAAAACTAAAAGTACCAAACTTACTTTACTAATACCTAATACTATTGGCTAAAAATAAATTTTTTAAGCTCTAATGCTATATAAATAATAGTTCATGTATTTAATTAATATTTAGTTAAATATTATTAAAACGCCTGTGTCACATCCAGGAGTACAAAAAGAACACGTCAATTAGTTAACTAAAGTATTAGGTACACCTACCCAATCTTTGACATATTAAAAAAAAATTTCTCGCTGCTCTTTAAAAAGCATTATAAATATTAAGCAAAAATGTTCAATTGATGGTTAATTCATAAAAAACTATTAATTATTAGAAAATAATATTACTATTTTTTCAATATTAATAAATTATTATTTAAAAACATTTAAATATTTGTATAATATCTTGAAAGATCGATGCTAAAATAAATATGTTGATCATCATAAGTTTATTACCACATAAAATGTATTAAAAAAAATTAAGAATATAATTTATAAAATATTAGATATTATAAACTTATAATTTATATTAAATATATTTATTAAAAAGCATTACATATATTGTGCGAAAAGATTCGACTAATTTTTAAGCGATTATTAAATTAAAAAAAGTATAGTTATTAAAAATTGTTTTTTTTTTTATCTTTAACATTAATAAATTATAAATAAATTTATCAATGTTTTGTACGAGATTATTCTGGAATTGTTTGCGCCAATTCTGCCCAACGACTAACGAAGATGCGCGGAATTTCATTGCCCTCATTACAAAGTTTTAATTCGTCAGTTGAAGCGGGTTTTAAAAATACTTGTTTTTGAACTGTTGTAACATTATTGGCGTTAAAACAAATAAATCTGGCAAGAGTGAACTTTCTGATTTCTGACAGTTGATCTGAAATTAAAATAGGTTAGTTAATATTATGTTTCATCATTAAAAATAATTCAGTTATACTAACATTTGCTGAACACTCCTGGTACGTCATAAAAATATCTATCTGCACTTCTAGTTCTTACAAATTGTTCCCTGATGATACACCTCATCGTAGGGCCAACCATTGCGTCATCGGCGTGTTTCTCAGACAATGCACCCACCATAAGATCTATATCGTTCCAATTTTTGTATTGTTTCAGTATTCTATCAGCTGCCTAAATTCAACATGCAGAAAAAAAGTAATCAGTACAGTAGGTAGCTAAATTATTATTTAACAATTTCATGTTTTTTTTTCCAAACTTACGCCTTCCATCATGATCTCAGACAAATCTTCCACAGTTTCTATGTCATCTAGTCCACAATATTTTCTAAATTGCGTGTAGCTTGGAATACCGTGATCGCGGCTTCGTTGTATATCCAAACTGACAATGTCCATGCCAAACGAGTAATTTGGACCAAAACTATATAAATAATTTGTTAGCTAAAAAAAAAATTCAAAAACAGGTGTTACAAAATACAAATATTAACATGTATTATAAAATACGACACATCATCATTGATTATGTTAAAAATAATTTTAATATTTTGATTGTGTTGCATAAACCCACCGTTTTTGTAAACAGCATATCGATGTTTTGTGTATTCTGTGTAATTAGTCCTCTGATAAGTTCATCTGTATAGTTCGTCAGTATATCAACTGGTCGGTTGTAATATTCTTTTAGTGAAAGACTTCCGTTGATAACGCGGTCTTCTGAGTATAAACTAAACAAAGGTATGCAAAAAATGTATAAGTAACATTGAAGTATATCTAGATACAGATTTATTTTTTACATTTTCAATCGTTAATATTATTATTTGTTTATGTATCATCTTAAATTCTTACGTAGAACATTGTTACACATATACTGACATATATATATATAAACATATTTCAATATTATACAAATTTAATATCAAATAGTGATGTAATAATTTTATTTATTTGTAAGAATAATTATAGACAAGAGCATACTCCCCTAGATGGCTAGATTTGTAAATTTGTAACTACCATTAAATTAAATGATTATTGGCCCCTTTCTAAAATATAAGAAAAACGATTCGTTCAATAGGTATACATTGAATCAAATATACCTACATTGGAATTTTAAGATAATAATTATAATGTAAAGGTCACCGTTGGAAAATCAAAAGCTAATGACGGATTAACCGGAGCATAATAATGTGACAATATTGTTGTTTGTTCACACGAGTCTTAAATTTTCCAAAGAAACATTTTTTAATACCTACAAAAACTATTATAAAAACTGTCACCACGAAATTAACTATAACGCATATAACATTATAATAATGATAATAATTATAATATTATCCATATTAGCCGATATCCCGAACCTGATATTTTCGCTGATCATGGAATTGGCGAACGGCAGAATTGCGGTTGCGAAGCTGTTACTGACAGTCGGGTCGGCGGTATCGTCGTACGTGTTGCGCCCATCCTTTATCGATCCCAGACCATTTTCCTTGGTGTAGTTTACGCCAAGAAGCGCCGGCAGCCACTCGTTGTACGTGACGTGTTGTATAAACGCCGTCACGACTTTCTTGGACTCAAGGAAAAGCTGTTCGTCGGTCCAATGCGGGTTGAAGCCGCTTAGTTCTTTGGCTATCCGGTTGTGTTCCCTCATCCACAGCGTGTGAAGGAGAGTCAGTTGGGGAAGCGCATTTGCCCGGATGTCTCCAGCCCTGAAGCACGTGCCGTTGCCGTGCTGGCACGCTTTTGTTTCGGTGGTTTCCAGCGACATATACGACCTGTCGGTGATATTCATTTTGTAAGACAACAGTTCGCCGCCCTCCATTTTCCTCAACGACAACATCTGTTCTTCTGACGAACCGTATATCATCGAAGCGTCTAAATAATGGGTAGCTTGGTTCATCTGTGAAATATATATAAACACATGTTCAATAGTGACTAAGAATTTTTAAATATTCTGTTAATTTCTGTAGTTTTTGTGATTTTGCAACGTTAATTCTAAACACCGAAATACTGGAAATATTTACACCACCCTACGACTTCTGTAATTTGTAATTTAACCCCTTTTTAACATAACTATATTTTTAGGCTGGCGTAACGCTTTGTTCATAACCATAGAAATGAAAAAAATTTAAAAAAATACCTAATAGCTTATTCTCATTAAGTAAATATACAAATTAATGGTTACTTATTAATACATATTTATTATTCATAAATTTTCTTTGAAGTGGAAAATATCGAGTAAGGTTTATAAAAATGATTTTTTTTTAAAAATTATTATAAAGAAAGCATTATAAATCATCCAAATGGACAAAATGTGCAATTATTTGTATTGCGTAACATACGCGTTTTTCTGTTATAATAGGGTCTTGGCCTCCTAGTCACTACATTCCCCTGAAATGGCTTAATTGCGTGTAATTACTAGTTAATTTTGATTCTTATAATAAAAATATAAGTTTATAGATAAGATATTATCAAATATGGCTATTACTTGTTCCCTGGGTCCAAATGAACAATCGGGACGCATCGCTGACTGTGAACGCACGTAGTTCATGCACGGTTCCTGTGGAAAAACTTTATCGTCTTCTGGTATCGATATAGGCTTACAGGACTTTACGGTTTTTTTCATAATATATTGAATACTGCTTTCATTATAACAACATTTCACAGGTGTGTTATTATTCCCTATATGAATTTAATATATGTCAGATTGTATTAGTTACGATCGATCAATATATATATATATATATATATATAAACGGTTAGGATTTTAATGTGTTTACCCATGTTAGAAGCTACCGTCTGTGATAGATCATGGCCTATGAAAATCGCCCAGTACGCCATCATCATCGTTTTTGCTTGGTCAATAGAGTCCTCATCGTTGACAAGATTTATGCTCAATGATCTAGGATTGGGCAGTTCTTCTGACATATTGTAAATACCTGTATGGACGATAAATTAAATAACAGCATTAGATCCACAAGATTTTAAATTACATGTCGTATATAAAAAAAATATCGCGAAAGAAGGAGTGCTATTTTAAAGTTTTTATAATAAAAAAAGTAGGTATACCGATAAATAATTAACTATTAAGAAATGTATTACCATCAGTGTAGACTGGAAACAGCAAACGTTTATATGGCATGGTTGCCTTTCCCAATGAGGAACGTTTCAAGTTGTTACAAGAACCGTCAATACTAGGATAATCTAAGTTCTTCCAGATGCACATAGTTTCGTTGTAATATTCGGGCAAACACATGTCACTCAAACTTGTCCTTGTTATTTTCACCTTCGATAAGTCTTTGGCACATTGTACATCACTTAATCCATGTCTGAAATTATGATTTCATTTATGCATATTATTATAGTAAAATATATATTGTTTTCATTGAAATATTTATATTATTCTTTACTTTTTACAATAGATATTCTTTAGATTACGCGTAACATCAACAATAATATCAGCATTTCGAGAACTTGAAATACCGACTTTGGTTGGCTGAGAATCAATCAGCTGTCCATGATTTGGACTTCCAGCAGCCAAACGACTGATATCTGATACTACATCCTCCGAAAGATACTTTTTATCGTGTTCATCGATAACATCTACAATTTGTTCGTTTACTTCAGGGATCCTCACATTTTGGTACCAGTTTGTAGAGTTTATCTCCAGTGCTATAAAATATAGGTAGGTACACACCATTTAATCATTACAACCAATTTGTTTTAAAAATATCAAAACTAAACCTTAAGTTATTATATTTTATACCTTGTTCACACAAATCAAGAATTTGACGATCTTTAGACAAACAAGGATCTTGTAATAATCCTCTACAGCATAACGGTACGATTGCCACCGTACAAACGAACAGCCGTATCAAATTCAGTATAATACCCATTCTGCTAATATTATAAACTGTAATCATATTACAAAATGTATAATTATTAACTATTATATAAATATAACTACTTTAGAGTTGTAATATTGGTTGCATTAAAATATATTTACACAATTACTCCTAATAAATTAATCACCAATACATCAGTAATTATAATTTGTTAAAATGTAACTATAAATCAATTTTGTCCATATATTATTCTACTGGCTGAATAACCTGGCGTCGACCCGAAAAAAATATGATTAATTAACTCCTTTTGGGTATAATTCGCTGTGTATATAGAAGCCAAATCATATTATATTTTAATTTTTAGCCATCCCGCATGATGTTACCCGTGAGACTCGTTTATGATTATGACATTATGTGAACAGTTAACAGTATATTATCAGGTAGGTAGGTAGATTGCAGACACAGCAAGGTGGGTGATAAAATAAAACCTAAATTACTATTTAATCATATTTTTGTAGTTCAAAAAAATCTTTATACAGTGTAGGTACCTAAAATAGTATTGAAGTCATAGTTTATCATCCAACATTTTTAGGAGCATTTAATATTTACAAATTATTACATTTTGGGGGTTATTTTATTTTATTTTTACAGGAAAATCGGCGTAATTTTACCTAACTTAATGAAATGATTCGTAAATATAACCTGCATCCAAAAGCAACTATTAATAAACGAAAAATAATTTTCAATTTCCACCGTTAATCTTAAGATCCCTGTTTGACCACCTCTTTAAAATATGAATATCAGAAAATCTTTTCTTATTGCACACCTAGATCAATTAAGGGTCCTTAGTGACTACTATTCTAAATATCAAGTGCATACGTTTTATATTTTAAAACCAATATTGCATATTTAAATTAAATATTGCTTGATAGATAGCGCCACTGTTGTATTTTTTCAACCCCCCCCCCTCCCCACCGATAATCATACAATATAATATAATATAATATACTTGCTCGCGAATAAGTAAACGTAATACGAAGAAGGATACAATTGAAATATTTTAGGTAGTTACCTATGTAGCTTTTTAAACCCAACGAGCGACGAGTGTTGTGTTATAATTTATAAGTAAGTACTACTTATTTTTTTTGTAAATAAATATATTTTGGTACTCACCGAAACTTGTAAATAATTAACAGGTCCTTTGCCAGATATCTTGCAACTGAGTTTTGATTGATTGTAACGTTGAATACTGAAATTGCTAATCCAGTGATTGAGAAAATTTATCGACTCGCGTATGTCGATGCGTTATTATGCATGATGGAGAGACGTGTGCCTTTTTGTTGGATCTTCCGGACTTCTGTCTGGTGCTTGCCGTGTCACGACCGAACTACAGTCACAAGTAGACTGATACGGTGGTCAAGGGGATAGTTACCATCACGGGAGCATCGGACGAACGACAATCCTATTGGTGGAACTGCATTTTCTCCCACCTACGTCCCCATAGCTCATTCACCCACTCACCGACCAGCCAAGTAAACACACTTTCAATAAATGCACGGTGGGGCACCGTATAGTACTTTCTTATAATCAGGGCTTGCATTTGAAAAAATCTCCGTTTTATGTTATTTACAATAAAAACGTTACACAATTTTTGCATTTATTTAAAATAGTGTTAATACCTATTAAATTTAAAAATAATAACTAATGCGGGTAGGTAATGGCCCGGATACGAAATATAATATAATCGATTCATAGATTTTTTGCACGAAATAAATGTTTCTACGAAACCAATAGACCTTTTAAATAAATTGATCTTAAATTATTTCGTTTTGCGTTATTTTACGTTCAACGATATTCTATGGCAATTGGCAATCTTCCTGTGGAGTATTATTGATTATATCATTTGGTATGTTTTGGAATGTGGTTCAAACTATTCTCTGAACTTTCCTGATATTTCTAAGAACGATCTATGAAACTTTCGTCAAAATCGATCATTTTAGTTGTTTGGTGGGCTAGTCTATACCTCACAATTATTTTTTTAATTAAAAAATTTAATTTTACAGGATAGATGGCACTAGTGTATTCTTATTTTATCCCTCATTTTTCCATAGAGAGAGAATGTTTAATTAGAGAATAAGGTTTTATTCTAAAAAAAAATTTCTTTTCATAGCTAACATTTGAAAATTGAATATGAATACTACAATATTCCTCATAAAATTGTCTACTTAAAAAAAAAAAAAGTAAACCGGAAAGTCAAATACATTTTTATGGGCGTTTGAAATTTACATTTTTTCAACGTTGGATATACACACGTAAACTAATTATTCGCATTAAGTTTATGTTTTTATTCATTTAAAACATGAATTACCTTTATCAATAATTAACATAGTCATTATATTTTTAATTATTTAATTAACACCAACTCAGGGAACCGACTGTATCCAAAATACGCACTACTCTGATCCTCCACGAAACGAATACGCATTTACAAAAATCATTTAGAAAATTACAATGTAGTTTTTTTTAATAATGTCAATGTGTTAATTCATACTTCATAACACTGATTTACGTATAATACAACCATATATTATACGACCATATAACTTCCTAGAATATATCTGCAATGTAATGATGTAAAGCCCGGAAAATGGATGACCTCATAAGAGGTCTATGCTTATAATTTTGTCATTGAGAAGAACTGAATAGCATAAGTATAAAATCTAATTTATTTATTTGTTATGGTTATTATCATATATTATGATGTATGATAATATTATACGCATATTGTGAAACTAACGGACACGAATACGAGGTACAATGTACATGCAAGTCTATAGGAAATTAACTTATTTAACGTTTGTTAGTACTACCTACGTAGTGTACTTATACGTTTACTATTGACGATATCGAAAATGGCGGTAGTTGTTAATAAAATATTTAAACTATAGAACTGAACCGATATTTTTTAAAAGTTTTATATTTTGCATTTATTTTACACCATACATACTAGGAGAAAATGTATGATTTATACACGAAAACTGTAAAGAACTTGATTTAAGTTATTAGTTACGCCACTGACCATACCATAAGCACAACTAGCCCTATATTTTTAGGGTGCACAAATTATAAAGAATCCCCAGACCCCCAGACCCACACTCTATATACAGTGTATAATAGGAAGATCTGATAAAAAAAAAATTACGCTACTTAAACGTATGACAAAAATTGTGAAAAAATGTTATTACATTCTAAATTAATTTACTCAAAAAAATATTGATATCTTAAAATATTCTAAAAATTAACTACTTGACTCAGATAAATGTTTTAACCATTAAAATTATTCTTATAATCAGATTTACAAATTAGCTTTTTTGAATTTTTCCAAAAAACTAAAAAAATACATAAAAAATTTTTAAAATATTGATTTGAACAAAACATATATTTAAAGCTGGAAAATCTAGATTGTCGATTTCTTGTATTTTCTTTTTTTTTTTAATAATATAGGTTCTATAGGTCTTATTATTTGTTTAATATTATAAATAATTGAATAAACATTAATATATTTAATTTTCATAAAAAACACCATGACAGTTTTTTGAACAACACAATCTAACTGAAATATTGTTGGCTATTTTACGCGCTTCCGCTTGTTTTATAAATTATAACAAATTATAAACAAGTAAACAATATAAACGCACCCACATTCATGAATCATAGGCAGTCTTTTATATTGCTAAACATAAAGAGAAATATCGTTATCCTGTTTTCTACTTTATTTTGTTGATTTATAAAAAAATATTATTAGGTATGATCATTGTTACTCAAATAAGTAATAACGACGTAACTGTGACCTGTTATATACAACATCAAATACCTACCAAAGCTTAAGGTTATTTCATAATATTATGTTATACTGTTATAACTGGGAATGTCAGAACATAATTGTGAAGTATCCACTTATTATATTCCTCAATATACAGTATGGTACAACATTTTTGTATTTATTGATAATTTTTACTTCAAATAATCAAAATATAATAGATTAAGTCTTTTATATTTTGGGGGTGCACATTTTAAACTCGGGGGTGCACCCACCTAGTTGTGCCAATGGACCATACATATTATAAACGTATTACGGAGTGATCTATAAAATCACTAATAATAATAAAATTGTTTATTTTTTTTTAAATATATACTATTTCATATTATGTATAAATTTATGATTCATATTTCTTATTAACCAACAGTTGATTGTGATAATATTGTAAAGGAAGTGCGTCCTAGACACTCTCTGTAAAATCATAGTCTAAACGATGGTATAAATGAAAATAAAACGTCTTCCAAATTTGTAATATTATATATTTTTATATAGATTGCATTTACTGACTCAAATGCACACATCCAGTTTTAAATTATATTTTATTAAACGAGATTGAACTAAATATATAAAATAAATTATAAACGATAAAGAAAAAGCTTATAAAATACATGGGCTAACTTATAACTTATGCTTTTTTTATAAGCATTTAAAACATGTATTTGAGTACTTTTACTCAAGCACCTACCTATAGGTACTTGTATAAAACTTATTTATTATTATGATAATCTTGACCACGAAATTTTCAATTTAGTATAAAAATAATTCACGGCAACCAAATATTATTATAATTACCTACTGTGTGTGTGTTACACAAGTCGATACTAGACATAGGCCACTGACCTATATAATATTTATCTATACATTTAACTATTTAAGACTAGTCTACCGGTCGGTAGCAGCGGTTATGTCGCATGAAACAGTTACCGATAAATAGCCACAAACAATAATAATAGGTAATAATAATAATATAAACAAATAGATATACAGTCCTCTAGGACAATGAATTCCAAGTACATAATTCGTTTTAAGTAACAGATTGGTACTTTTCAAAGGTGAAACTTTTACCTTGTGGTTTTTAGAATTGTCTGGTAATTTTATTAATATACATTATACATTGCATTGGGGGATATATTGCGATCGAATTTATTTCCAGTATACGGTTTATTTATTTTACGTGCCTAAGTTTGGTATTTTGTTTTTGTATAATTCTTAGTTAAGTTATATAAAAAAGTGCCGAAAGTTTAAATTATTCATTTTTCTATTTCTTGCATAGTTGCGTAGTTGCGTAGTTGCGTTACAAAATTTAATTTTTAAGGGCATTATTACGTGGAATAGAAATTTTTAGGGAATAGTTGATTGTTTATATAGCTTTTGCCACTCTTTAGAGCAAAAGAGCCCTAATTATAAATTATAATAATTTAAAAGGGGTATCTGCAATTCGTGTGCAATCAAAACCAATGATAGAGTTTTTAATTTTTTAATTAATGAATCCAATATAATACCTATTATATTTATCCCGTATAGAATGGTATTATAAATAAGGACCTAACACACGAAATGTAAAATCTTTTTATCGTGGGAAACTTCGGTCGCATCATATTATTATATAAAATTAATTATTTTCTTTATGCGTAGGTTAATAAATTACTTGGTTACAACTATTTTTTTTTATCCCGCATCGCTGTCGAATAGACATTCATATTGGGATTAAAGTTATTATTATTATTATTATTATCATAATATACGACAACGACGGTGATGGCGGGCGTCTCATTTTCGAGTTTGGACCGGGAAACCGGCTCTGCGTTATCCCTAGGCCAACATGTTTATTATTCGGGTCATCCATGCGTTCGATGCAGCTGCACGTGCACCATAAATTACTTACATAATACGCACTCAGCACCGTAAAACCAGTCATGTGTTCCTCTGGTTTCCGACGATAATTTAAGAGTCGGTGCCTCTTTGACGTCCACCCCTCGACAAAATGATGGAAGAAAAAACTGTTCGCCTCATCGCTATCGTAACCCAAGGTTAAATTCCAATTTTGAAAACACGGGTCCACAAACACACATGAACACATATTATTTTATACAGTACTTAAGAAACACGAAAACTCGATCTGACACATTCCCAGTGCAACGGTGGGGAATAATATTTTTATCTTTTTTTTTATATATATAAAGTGTCATCGTCGGTGAAAGCGATAGCTCGAAGTTATATCTAATTAGCATCTATACTTTCTTTTTATCTAAAAAAAAATAAAAACTAGACAATAAATTATTCATTATTATAATCATTTTGATATAATGTAGTAATGATATTCTATACCGAGTCTTTGTTTGATGAACAACTTCCTATACGATTTTATCCCAATAAACTGTTGGTTAATAAAAAATATGAATAATACATTTATACATAATAATATGAAATAGTAAATAATATTTAGAAAAAAAAAACAATTTTATTATTATGTATTAGTGATTTTCTGGATTACTCCGTAATTTGTATATAATATGTAGGTATGTATGGTCAATGGCGTAACCAATAACTTAAACCAAGTTTTTTATAGTTTTGGTATATAAATAATACATTTTCTTCCAATATATATGGTATGAAATTAATGTAAGACATGAAAATTATAAAAATATCGGTTCGGTTCTATAGTTTTAATATTTTATTAAGAGGATGTCAGCGCACTATTTGTTTTCTCTGTCTGGCCCACGCGCAACATAGACAAAACGCATTTACGCAGAATCATTTTTTTTATGTTTTAAGTAATCTTATAGTAAAATCACCCATTAAAAAAAAGATAGAGAATAATATGTCATGTAGATTTGTCCAAATATTGTCTCAAAACAATTTAAACATCGTTTAAATGTACAACATTTTTTTGTTTATTTTGAAAGTCAAATACAAATTAAAATAACAATAAAATATAAAATCGATATGTCATTCCCTCAAAAATACTATTCTCTATCTTTTTGGTAATGGGTAATTTTACTCTAAGACTACTTATAAACATAAAAAAAAAATGATTCTGCGTTAATGTGTTTTGTCTATGCTGTGCATGTGCCAGAGAGAAAAAACAAATAGTGCGTTGACATCCTCCGGCATTTTCTATATCGTCAATATTAAACGTATAAGTACATGTATAATTAGACATTTATCCGGTAGTATAGATAAGTACTTATAATTCTATTCTTATAGCTAAACTGACAAACGTTAAATTAGTTAATTTCCTATAGACACGTATGGTACGTCGTTACGTACGTCCATTGTAATGTTCAAAGTATACTAAGGCAGGCAAATTACTTCGAGTTCTTGTACAATAGATAATATTATATTACAACATTATGTTAATAGATCGTAATGTGAACAAATACTGCTAACTTAACTTAACTTAAATTAATAAGTTGAGTTAATAAAAAAAAAAATTCATTTATGATGTATTACTTAATAAAATAAGTGATAATCACTTGAATAGTAATCATCATTGATATGTATATATTACTATTCAAACAATCTATGATAATCATTATTGTACTAATAAAAAACAATTAATAACTAATGAGTAATGAATAGGTATTATGATTTATGAATATAATTCGTGGCATCGATCTCTTCATACGGGCGACTAATGTTACCTACACCTATATTAACATTTTAAAGTAACTTATTAATACAATAATATATTAGTTTTTATATTTAAACATAAATACGAATAGTCTTTGTAAATATATCCTATTTTTTTTTCTGATAATATTTTCTTTATTTTGCGAACTTATAATAATTATTATAAACCGAAAATCCGTAATAAACAAATTACTTTTTTGGATCCTCGCTGTCATAATTTAAGGGGCAACATTTAGGCAATTTCTAATCTTGTCATAGCCGTCCGGGATCTATGTGTAGGTTGTAAATGGTTATTAGTGTGGGTGAAATTCAATGCGGGTATCAGCAGATGTTGCCGCGAACGGGGTGGAGCCACCGACGGAAACACCTCTCGTACGCACATGCGCATGTCGATAACTCGATAACCATATAAATTTCACTACATGAATTTTACAAAAACATACTTACAGTTTTGAAAAAATTAAGTTAGTTAACGTTGTCTGATTTTGATTCTGAAAAAATATTTGAATTCAGCAAAAAAATGTCCGTAGATCGTACGAAACATTTTCCGTATTAAGTTTTAAATTTTAATTTCAATTATGATTCGAAAAAGTTCATATTTTCAAGTTATTAATTACAGTTCACAATAGTATAAAATTTAGTTTTTACAAAGTGCTCTGTAGGATCTATAAACAATTTTTTGGTGAGTTCAAATTTGTTTTCAGAAACAAAATCGGACAACGTAACTAACTTTAATTTTGTCAGTACTTTAGGTCTTTTCAGCTAAAATTGATGGCAGTAGCGAGGCCCCTTAAGGATTGTTTTATATGTGACCATATTTGGTTAAAAAACGTATGTACACGGGAAATTAAAAGTGCACAATGCATACTTACTATATACATATACTGATAAACTGTGATATCATTATATCAATCAAACACGAGTCTACCTCAAAGGAATAAATATTTGCATTGAATGACTTAAAACCATTAGTAAAATATTTAGTTTTACAATAATATGTTTTTATTATTTTTTTTTATCACGCCACCTCACATTACCAAAATCTTCACAGCTTATCATGACGTATTCTCGCCATCATTACGACTTTACAGTTTACATACACACACACTGTGAAATATAAGATAAAACTATATAGGTAATACAAATAAAACAGTAATAATCCGTGTTTGAAAAACACAGAGCAGCGTTTAATTAAAATGGATTTCCGTAAAAAATTTATAAAATATCAAGAAACTATATCAATAATGATGGGTACAACGTACGGAGATTTTATAATTATACAAGATATATTTTTATTCCATGTAAAAATATTATATTATATAATATACACCAATGTCCGATATATTCATATTATATATACGTATATATATATTATATGTATGTATATACTCGTATAAATTTTCACCGATGTCGATTTTCATGTTTAATATTTTTGAAAACATATTTGAATTTGGCATAATGTTTAGGTACTTGAAAATTAATATTATTGAAAACTTTTGATTCGTTTAACCAAAAAAAAAAACAAATTTCAAATAACTCCGTTATACACATAGCAGGGGGGAAATAAATATATCATTGGAAAAGTATAGTCGAGTTGATTTATATATATTATGTTACTGTTAAGGCAGGGATAATCACATAACTGAAATAGGTACCTATTTTTCCCATATAAAACGTTCATACAATTAATAAAAAGGGAAGAAGCATAAACGCCAATACTGAACTGTGTGTTCACGCTATAAGAAAATCATTGCTTTAAGGCGTGTTGGTTTATAATTTAAAGGTTTTTTCTGGTAGAAACAGGTACAATTTAATGGGAAATATAAATTATAAACTTCAGTCGGAGACGGACATATAGATACACCTAAAGTCAATTATAAAGGAATTCTGTGCTGTACAGACCCTAAGATGTTAATCTTTGTCTGTTCGGTCGTATATTTTATATTAATGTAGAAACCTACATGACGTGTGCACTATAACGAAGCTATACTTATTATCTGCAGGACGTCTGCGTCGGCCGGGTAGGTACTTCTACCTGGGTATAAAATATAATATAATGCGTTTCAGACCGGCCGCATTCCACCCTCGACCCCACCACCCGCCACCCAACGACCCGGAGCCCAGCCTATACGATGTAGATGTACACAAAGGTATAATATAATGTAACAGAGACGACTTCGGCGTCGGCTTGGCACGTTTATCATGTACCTACCTACCATTATAGACCATACCTATATAGCAACAGGGTGCAGCGGCGACAGCGGGTCAGATGTATCTTTACAACAGATAATCGAACCATCAAATAAATATATACAGTGAGTAATAAATAAACGACAACCCGCCGGGTAAGTCCATTACCTGATAAAACAGGTAAATGAAAGTTGTTTTAAGAATTTTTTTTTATCTGATTACTGTGGTGCGGATTGGGGTGTGGTGGTTACAGCTGGGTCGGAAACCCTTATTTTTTTTTCGGTACCTATCGATAATAATCTATATATTATACATACACAGTGTGTGTTCCTATGTACATAAAGGTAGGTAGGTACTATACCCATAAATAAATACTAGTGTCAGAGACGTTCAGTAAAAGGTTTTTTCAACGAAACGCATTTTTATTATATTATTACCTTGCGTGATAAATAATATAACATACCTACCGCATAGTGGCATAATATATATTTATTTGTATTCAAGATAATGGGCTACAAAAAAACATGTTCGTGTAGTAGGCCTCAAGAGTTCACAGTTTAGTTAATACAATTAAATAATTACAATTCTTGCATTTTTCTCACATAACTCAAATATCAATAAAACAAAATAAATATTTATATTTTTCTATATTTCTATATAATGTAATATTATAATGTATAAAACCGTGTAGCTAAGTAATACAATATAAAGCTTATATTTTGTAATTTTAATAGCCAAGGTGTATAATCCAATTTACATTGTGGATTATGTTATTAACACATAATTTTTAATTATCCAAAAAAAGGACATAATTACATAAAAAGTAAAGGTATAATAATATAGGCAAAATAGACATATCGTCACAGCTTGGCGGGACAGAACGAAAACACTAAGGTTGATCCATTCACCTACTTACGTTATTGTCATAAATCCCAAATAAATAACGTTAGTCATTACTGAATTACCTAACTATCATGTTGTCAATTTTTATGTGCATAAACGCCCTTTCCGGCTCAATCAATACCCAAGGAAGTCTATGCGAATATAATTATACATATTATAATTTATAATACATTTATTACTCGTCCGTGTATATTTATTTATTTTAAAAATCGGTTATTTTTGTGTGTGTAGCCGTTTGCACTAACTATTGACATAGCTTACAGCTGGGTCGGAAATCCTTATTTTTTTTTTCAGTACCTATACGATAATTATCTATATATTATACATACGTGTGTGTGTGTGTTCCTATGTACATAAAGGTAGGTAGGTACTATACCCATAAATAAATACTAATGTCAAAAATCGGTTATTTTTGTGTGTGTAGCCGTTTGCGCTAACTATGTCAATAGTGTCCATATTTAAAATGGTAAAAATCACACTGTCGTCAACGTCAATTTTCTGTAAATAATTCAAGATAGCGCGGGGACCTAATTCTGCCATTTATTGTAGTATAGATTGAGTCATCATACACTAGTGAGCACAAATTAATTGCGTTACTATACTAGAGCATAATATTGCATGATAATCATCAGAAGAACTTCGTAATAGCAAACTTAAACATTTTAAAAATTAGTTATACCACGAGAGCTTTGGCCGAAATAACTCGTTATATCGAGAGGACCAATACTTTTAAAAGTTGAAGCTCTTTTAAAAATATTGAAATCGTCGTTATTTCTAAACGATAATATTCCTAATGAACGTTTTATTGTGAATAATAGAAAAGACGCACCTAATCTTGCCCTCAGAAATATTATTACAATTTAATTTTATAATAGGTACCTACTGTTACTTTAGAACCAAAGTTGAGCAAGTTCTACTCAGACTGCGTAAATGCGTTTTGTCTATGTCGTGCGTGTCTTATTTACGGATATACGAATAAATAAGTCGAGCTATACACTGTCCGCACTATTATAGGTACCTATCCGTTTATGAGGGACTGGTAAAAACCAAGGTGTATTGATAACGTATACGTTATTTACGCATAGTGATATGGTGACCAAACCCATCCGTTTTTAATCCACATTAAATTAATATCCGATAATTTATTTTTGCAACAGACCGCGGCCTGCGAGGCCTTTCAATACGCGGGGTCCTGAGTCACTGCATAGCTCGAACCGCCTTCAGTCAGCCCTTGTAGTGTTTAAATACCAAGTTAGGACATTATAATATTATAGTCGGTATTGAGTCGAAAGTTAATAAAAATGAACAATAATATATAATATAAATTATAAATATATATTATCATAACAATTTAATAATTAAATATTATAATAAATGCAATGTTTTTGGCAGAAGTAATTCTACCTAGAGACTGACCTACCGTATTAATTATAGAAAAATAAATTAATATCAATAGAAATGTATCATAAAATATACTATTTAGTAATATAGGCCTTAGCACAGAATCGTTTTTAGTACATTCAATGATTTGTCATTGAATTCAAATTTATCATCAAAGGTATGTACACTAGTTACATATAATATTGAATGACGAATGTACACTTGAAATGATTTTATCATAATTTTCCATGAAATATGGATCAATTTTCAAAATATTTTGAGCTATTCTTAGACATTAAACAACTTTTTAAATTTTTTTTAGATTCTGCGTGGAAAGATTGTATTGATTTTACAATGATGTGTATTTTTTTTTTATTTTTGTGTCTGTCATCACCTTTTAGGACAGTAAAAATGATTGGATTTTGAATTTTTCTGATAGGAAAGTGAATTAAGTTGGTACATTGGGGGGTCAAAAGTAAAAATTTTCCATTAGTTTTCTAAAGCGACGTGAAAAACAAAAGAAAAATTAAGGAAAAATGGGAATTTTCTAACAGAATGTAACAGGAACGTATGTGTTGATCGTGGTGACCGTTCAGCGAGTAGCTACAACTGCTGCCGCGTATCGACGCAATAGCCGCCGAACCGCCGCCGCCGCTGAAACTGAAGAAAAGTAGCGTTTGGAACATGAGTCCCTGGTTACACCAGTACTCTATTTTTCGTTTTAGTTCGTATGTTTTGTGATCAACTTGGTCAACCCCAATAATCAACCCTCACAGGCCAACAATATTATTTTACTTTGAGGTTGATTGTGGGGTTGATCACAAAACATACGAACTAAAACGAAAAATGTAGTACTAAAGTAACCAGGGACTCATGGTCTAATCGATACTTTTCTTCAGTTTCAGCGGCGGCTCGGCGGCTGTTGCGACAACGTAGTAACTACTCGCTCGGCCATCACAATCATTAGATATGGCAAGACCAACACGTTTCTGTAATATTACAACGTAACTATAGCCGTAACTGAGGGACAAACAAACCGTCGCGCGTCGTCTTTAACAACTTTTATTATCCAAATAACGTTCATTACAATCACCTTAGGCGCGATAAAAATCAATATTTTAATTTGTACACTAATATTAAAAATCACGGAAATCACGGAGGGAATAAATTTGCCATATAAATAAATGCAAATAGAATTCAATTTAATAATAAAATAAAAGATAAACTAAAAAAAGGTGAGTAAGGGGATGTCGCTCTGCTGTACGGTAGGTTACAAGTGGGTCACTGTTATGGATGGTGTAAAATTTGAATTCAATGATATAATATCATTATATAAGAAAAACGATTCTGAGCTAAGACGGTCAGTCAGCCTATGATATTACCAATGTTATCAAATTTATAAAATTCTCAAGGTCTGAACACGGCGTATAGCGTCACTACCAGTCTAACGCGAACGTGCTGTTCCACTGTTTGACTCTGCAGAGAAACCGTACCTTTAGATATATTTTATTTTTACAATTTTTTTTGATTATCTTCGGTCCGTTTACTTATACACAATATACAAACGAAATCTGGGATGGCCGAGGGTGGAAAGTAGCCGATTTCAAGAGCATTATTTTATATTATATTTTTATATAGGTACCTATTGTAGGTATATAGGTATTATAATATGTTCAGTAACCGGCTCGGCCGATGCCGACGTCCCGCAGACCTTAAGTCCGCATTCAATATCGTCGTCGATATACCTTTATTTATACAATATACGACCGAATAGACAATATTAATACCTTCGGGTCCGGAAAGAACCATAAAATGGACGTAGGTAGATATAATCTCTACATACGTGCTCAGGTCCGTTTCTCACATGCTGTTTATATCGTCCTTTTTCCTCTTATTTTATGTATTGTATCTAAGGAATTCAAAAATGTCGATGCTGTAGGTCCGTATTATTGTAGTGAAAATTATAGATACAATAATATCATTGGTGAGTGGTGACTCGAGAAACTTCTATTATAATAAACTAAGGATTAAATATTTATATGAACTATATTCTTTGAGCCCCATTTCAATAGTATCGACGCTGTAGGTCCGTATATCGTTGTGAAAAATATATTTAATAATATTAATGGTTGCTCGATAAATGTTAATGCCCAAGAACATTATTAGGTATAGTTTAAGGTATTTTTCTAAGTTCAACATTCAACGTCTGATGATACATTTTTATATGTTCTGTAGTGTTGTGGAAATATTTGCGAATTTAATTCGTATAACGTTATATATATATATATATATATTATTAGCGATTCGGTCGATATTACATACTAGCTCATTGCCTGTGACAAATTAAATCCGTGAATTTCCAATTTCTTAAACTCCGTTAAATGTAAACGGTGAATATTTTTAAAAACAGTTATTTTGGGTTGCTTTGACCAAATGTAAGTACCTACAGGTCTAAAACTGTATACAATCATGATAAATATTTAATTTTCTGTAACCATAATACCTACAATATAATAATAAAATTATAGTAAAAAAACTTTTATTTAATCACTTTTGTGAGTCAATTAAATTAACATATTTATGTGTTGAAAAGTAAAAATTAGCATATGACACTCTGTACGGATCGTGTTGAATCTGTTGACACAAATGTTATAGAAATCTGTCAAAACGCATAAGGGTTATCTGGTTTAAGCCTTTGATTTTATATTTTAGATGCATTTATCAATTATAGCCACGCGTAGGTATTACCTGACTTTGTCCGGGTTAAAATTAATCTATCTTTATATTATACAATCAATATCTATGTGGTACAGCAAAATTATACTGTAGTTTGCGTACTGTACAAAAATCACTGATGGTAACACATTGCGAAATATATAATTCTGGACTTTGTATGTAATATAAATTATAATATATATATTGCGATAGCGGAACCAAAATTTTAGCGACCCAGACTTCTATTTTTTAGCCGTTTGCATTTCTAAAATTAGTACCTTATTAGGAAGTACCTACTTTGTTTTTGAACTAACATACTTTAAGATATTATTCTCAACAGTTAAGTTTTTGCAAGTATAACATTCGAATTTAAAATTGTATTTAAATACTTAAAAATAAAAAACTACCTTACAAACGATAATTTGGGGGCCAATTTACACTTAAATAAATACACTGGGGGCTGCCATAAGAAAAAAAAATCACTCTCCACGAGTCTTCGGATTCGCTGTAGCTACTATGCAAACACGATATCTATATACGTACGAAGCTAATACAATAGATACGAATTTAATCATTGTTCATTGCACGTATACCTACGTTATGTAGTAATTTTTAGTTATTTTTTTTGTGTAAATGTTCTAGGGATAAGGGACCAAAAAAAAAAAGACTTCGAGGGTTGCGGGTTGGACCAACCTGAGTGTGGCCCTTGGAACTGTAGGACTGAACAATTACAGCGTCTGTGTTATATTTTGTGCTGTAAAATCTTAAACATAAAGTGGATGCGTGTAAAATAAATAATACTTAAATGTTTATATAAGTGTGTGTGTGTGCGCGCTAAATGCTGTACAACGAAGAATCCGAACATCTGGTAGAATTCGTCACGGGGTAGGTACACAATACAATAATAATATCATGTAATGTCGTATACCAATGGATTAACTTATAGAACGTGCCACTTACAAAATATACGAACCTCGAAAAAAATATCTGTGTAATATGTGCATACAGAGCGTTCGGCACACAATTTGATCCAATAGATTATAATAATAATATATAATATTATATGACTAGAAATTCGCTAGACTAAACCGGTGTGAAAAATAATGCACCGGAATGTTTGGACCATATTATTATAATTTACATGATTCACTATCCCGGTGCGGGATAATGTGAGATCATTTTAAACTTGTCTAATTTAGCGAATTTTTAGTATATGTTACCGGCAAAAACGTAAATTAAGGAATTAACTAGTCAATAACGATATTTCCGATCAAATTAGACAGTATAATATTACATTGACCAGGAAATGACGCTATATGTCCATTATTTTCAGGCAATGATGCGTTTAACGGCGATATCTCCGGACTTTTTCAGACATAATTGATAAAAATGTTATATCAATTCAAATCAAAAATCTAAAATTTATTGTAAGCTGGTTGTTAGATGGACTCTAATAAAGTTTAAATAATGTATTTGTAAATTTCAATAATTAGAAACGGAATTGCGTCGTAAAGTCCATATATCGATTTATCTATAATTGGTACTAACAATAATACTTATTTTCCGACGCTAATATGTCGATGGTCGTACGTTAGGTATATTTTAAGTAAAAGATACATAATATGTCATCTATATTGTAGGTTTACTGCAGTATAAATTATAATCACTTATTTGTTATAGCAATAAATTCATAATTATATTAATTGAATTGTAATATTTGTACACATTCATCATACATGCCTACACTATCACGTCGCATAATTATATGTATCAAGTATCTACCTACCTTCAAAGTGTCACGGTACATCAAATTATGAAAATAAATGATTCAATTTATTTATTTTATCTATGTAATATTAAGTACCTATAAATGTATAATTTATTTTACAAGCGTATTATCAAATTTCCGACCCAATTTAAATAATTTGCTTGATAAAATTATCAACATTGTTTATCAGTAATTTTAGATATTTAAGTAATTTCCTAGTCATAATTGTAAATGTGTTAAAAAAATATTTTGAATTTTACAACCTTGCCTACGTTGTCAGTTTGCCTAGGCATTGACGATATCGACGATTGGAATTGTTAGGAATGTATTATATTGGCTAGGCATTTACGTTATATTACCTAATTTACATCATTGACGGTAACATATAAAAATATATTTAGGCGGTGAGTACAAATTATAATATTATGGTTTTGATCATTTCGGGTTTTTATAAATGTCTTTGCATGTCGTGTATAAATTATTTTTCATGCATATTTCCTTTGTTTTTTCAAGCCAAGTGGCTAGCGATATATTTTATACATTATCCTGTATTACGTTCAGTTAAGGAATAGTTAGTTCGCTATTCTCAGATGTCAGATCTCACTACGAACTGGTCTTCAGAATTTGGTTGTTGGAACGGCTATTAGGTATAAATTAAGTTCTCCAAGTTACATTCTAAGGGAATGTTAAACTGCGGCGAAATTACCATTTTTCTAAGTCAATTTGTCAACTGCGCAAAAAAAATGTAACATTATAATATAACCTGCAATAAACCCGATTGGATACATTTTATATAAGCTGCAGCAATATTTATTTTATATACCTATTATTCAGGGGTCTCCAACGTTTTCCAAAAATGAGCTACATTGAAAATGTTAAGTACCTACTATTTATTTATGTATATTATGTATATAATTTATAAAATTACATGTGACATAATAATAAATTTTATAATTATATTCTTCTTTTATTATTTCTTCATTGGAAAATTGTATTTTTTTCGTCGCTTATAAATATTTTGTTTTGTATACAAAGCATACAAGTGTGGTTAAGATTAGGCACGTGATCGATTTGTATAATACATTTTTAATACGATCGATAAACGTTTCTTCAAAGATCGACCACTTCCCACCACATTATTACGCTATATGTACCATTTGTAATCATAGGTATACCTGACATACCTATATACGCATTTGATCGACGTATTACCTATTACGATCCACAATTTTGTACGCTATCTTCCAACATTCATATGTATTGTTATAAGTCTATGGTGTGCATATGATATAGTGTCATAGTCAATAGGAGTCGCTTAGAAACTTAGAAAAATAGTCACTAAACGCGTAAATATAAAGAAGAAACTATTTTAAAATTATGAAATAGAAAAATATTGTTATTTTATTACTTTATTATATTATAGTGAATAGTGATCGTATAATTAAAAAAAAAAAAAATAAAATATTTTATTTCTTTATTTTTAATTTGAAATTATACAATCTAAACATTCTATACAATATGAAAATAGTATAATAAAGTGATGTTTTTTCTATACAATGTGGTGACGTGAGTGGTTTTTGGAAAAATACAAATTTAAATAATAAATTAATGAAAAATTGTTCACAAGTAATTATTCTAATTTATTTAATATTTTGTCGTTTATTCTTGAACAAATCTAAAACAATCTTTTTCAAATATACATACTATAATAATTCGTTATTATGTACCAAAAATTATTTTTCTTGTACTTTTGTACCCTTGTATATTTTAAAAGTAAAACCGATTTAGCCAACTTTTTATTTTATCATTTCAATATTTTATAACCACTTTTTTTTAAACTTAAATATAAATGATTTAACATAAGTAATTTTCTGGCTATCGCACATATTGCTGTAAATGTCATGTTAAATTAAATATTAAACGAACTTATTAAACTACTTCTTTTATCGACATCTAAGATGTAATACATACTAGTAAGTACTAACTACTAAGTAGTAGGTATTAATGGTATTATTTCAATTCACAGGTAAAAATCGACATTATTAGTATTTTACGTTAAAAATAAATTTGAATTCACTTTACCAATTTTACGCAATATAACATTATTAAACTTAGGTATATAATATGATATACGTATATATATATATGTTGTCATATTGGTACCTTTGTATATATAATATATGTAGACATATTATAGTATATAGTATAGTAGGTATAATAGGTATATCTATAAAATACATTTTTATTTGTTGGTATAATGTATTGTATCGGACATAGGTTTTGTTGTAGATTGTATACATTTTTTTGCCATAGTTGACATGTATTTTACAGGTGCTAGAAATTTATGACCTGCGTTCATAAACTAACACAATCGAACACTATATAGCTATGTATGCAAAGGTGTATTTAATGTAATAATATATTATACGCTTTATCACCTGAGTAACCCTGTTTTTGAGGGTAGTATATTAATTAAGACCACAGGGGTACGAGTTGAATTATTTGACTATTATGGTTTATCAATAAGGTACCTATATATTATACCCACAGAAAATCGAACTAATAATGTTATTTAAAAAATATAGAAGCTACTGGTCTCCACGTTACAATTAAAAACTCGACTACTGGAACTGACTACTACACAAATAAATATATGCCTATGCTCCTGAGTTGGAAAAATCACTGAGAGCGAAATAAACGACGAATCAGTAATCTGTACATTGTCCATTGTAAATACGTACATATACCTACGATTTACATCACAACAATTTTTCGTAACCTGATATGGATTACCTACTTAAAAAATAAAAATGGTTTATCTATGACAAACAAAAAATCTATATCGAATTGGTGCCAATAAAAAATGCGAAGAAACAATAATAGCTGTTATTTACAGAAAATGTATTTAAGAGTGATACCCTTGTATTCAACAGTAAAAGTATATTATATGAAAAATACGAAACAAGAACTAGGTATATATATAATTAGGTTGAAATCATATGAAAACAAAATACACTATCGTATAATTCAGAACTCATACGTTTTAGATGACTCCAGCAACACAGATATAGGCATGGAGGTAAAAAAAAGTACCTATATAATATATTTTTATGATATTCGTCCATCTAAAATTCTAGCGCGTTAGAATATTATAAGAGTTGAATAAATATATATCCACAAAAATTGGATAGGTTCCTATGTGCTACGAGCGTTTCTGTGTATGAATTCCGAATATTCTGATCTGGTATGACTCACATAATATAGAACATTAACGTTGTACTGCATTGTGACAAAAACGGCGTCGGTCGAAAAAATTCTATATATTCTATAAATTGAAAATATAATATCTTAACTACCTACCGTCGCGATTCCATGGGTGTGTCTCCTATATATGCATTCAATTTTTAATAATGATAGTCTCTCGTATAAACGCATTACAAGTGATAAATGTGTCGGTTAAATTAAGGAAAATAAATATATATAGGTATATCATGTTAAATCTATTATGGGTTATTTTTCACACAGGAAACTACATTAGTCGGAATAGGTACTTTTAGTAATATTGTTATAAAATATCCATTGCAGGTACCTGTATGGTCAATATTGACAAAAGCACCGTCTTCACGACGCCACTGCAGACTACACACTAGACGGAAAAAATCATACCTATGTCCAATATAATATATTTTATATTCTAGTGTCTAATTCATACGTTTATCACTTGTAATGCGTCTAGACGAGAAACGATCTTTGTTAAAATCTTAATTGAATGCATACAGGAGACACACCCATGGAAACGCGGCTTAAGTTAGAATATAGACATTTTATACGATTATCATTTATCGCATGATGCACTTAAATGATAAAATCTAATAGGTAGGTACCTATACATTAAATTTATATTATATAGCCCAGACGTCTCCGTTAAGCAACAGTGGAAATTGAACGGTCGTTTCAATGATAACAATGAGAAGAAGAAATAAAAATATTGATTTTCAATGTATATAGGATTTTTTCAACTGGCGCCTCTGTTGTTATATTTGTCACAATGATATGACATAAATGTTCTACATTATGTGAGTCACCAGATTGGAATTTATACACAGAAACGTTCGTAGCATGCTATATGTGCACATTCTGATTTCCATCCCTATATTTATGTATTAAGTATTTATTTATTAAACTTTTATAATACTGTAACGCGCTTGAATACTAGATGGACGATTAATATATCGAGAAGTAAGTACTGTTTTTACCCCATGTCTGTATATTGCAGTTTAAGAGTAAGCTAAGATGTAATTAGCGAAAGCCAAATATATTTACTTGATGAGTAATGATTTTGCGGTAAATAATACCGCAAGCGTAATGCATTGACAGGTGTCGGCGCGTCGACGGATTCTGTTAAAATCAGCATAGGTACTACCAGGACAATAATAATATTAATAATATACGTAGGCGGTAATTGGAAAAAAAATCCCCGGAAATAAAATCCAAAATCTCCAAAGCAAATACCTAATTATATATAATTATACATCATAAAATACTCATAACTCGCTTTTAAATTAAAATATAATATGAAGCCTATGATACTGCCTAGATAATAATCTTTACTTTAAATTTTATAAGAAGTCAATTCACTCAAGTAGCGTATATAGAAATAATTTTTGGGGTGGGCTTTATGATAGGTAGAACTGTAGAAGTGATCTATATAGCACCTAAAGGCTTAGATACTACTATATATATATATATATACATTATATATACATACATAACAGTTGTAATGTTATTAGTTATTACATATTACATTTAATTATAAAATTTATAATTGTATTAATATATAACATACTAATACTTAATCGACAAAAAAATTTTAAATACTTTCATATAATATAATATTAGAATATTACCTTTTTTTAAATTATGTACTTACTTAAATTCAAAGAAGTTTGATTTTTATCATGTAAAAATAAATAAATAAACTTCAATAGATATACTTAGTAAAATATTATAAAAGTATAATAAAACAGAACTAAAACATTAAGCAAAATGTATGTACCTAACATATTTATATCTTATACAATGGTTGTATACTTGTATTACATTTACATCCCATGGGCTAGTATACTATCCATATATAGTATTATTTTCAATAACATAATATTATTTATTGGGTAATTAAAATGTACATGCATATAAATATTAACAACATTAAATAGCAACATATATTTTTGTTAAAAATTAGGTAGACTGGGTACAATTTTTACACGGACAATAATAAGTTGTTCAATAATAAATTTAAAAATCTCAAATAAATATAACAGTTTGCCCACTGTACAATAATACATTTTATTACATAAAAGTTAGTTTTAAGTAAGTACTAGCTTCTTAGACTTTAGGACCAGCCATCAAATTACTTAAACGATAGTCTCAATTCCTCATTTGTACATGAAAGACTACAGGTTAACCATCATTTTCAAATTTATATGATGATAAAATAATCAGTTAAATGTATATAGTGTTTATACTTTAGAAAAAGTTGGTCACCCAATCTAGCACCGCTTTTCCTCTTTTCCAGTCAACAAATTAATGTAGACAATCTTCGCTAAGAGCTTATTTATAATTTGATTCAAATTGAACACGCTATAATATAATATTACCGTGATCTACTCCATGATGTGGTACACTCGAACCCACAACATCAAAGTGTGTTCTTTAGTTTTTTTTTTTATTTATATTTCATGTGAATATTGAAGAATATTTCGTTTAACTATTATTATACATTTTATATTTATACCTATATATTAACTGTTCAGTATTTACCAACACAAATGTTAAAAAAACCCATTCATGAATACATTTTTAAAATTTTTAAAATGTATTATTATTTTAATTTTTACAATAAAAAGCAATATATATCATGTTTATAATGTTGCCGTAATACTACGAGTATATTATTGTGTCAAGCTGAAAAACGAAATGAAAAGAGATTACCAATAGAAGCTTGGCATATAGTAGTGACTAGTGGTAGATCTAAAACGGTCGTTTTTACTTTTCATTATAAAACGTATACGTTTCAAAAACGATGTTCTTCAAGAAGATATAATATTATATTATATTATAGACTTAATATTTACATTTTACAGGGACATTTGGTCGTAGCATGGTTTAACGTTTTGTTTAATATATGTCTAGGTATACCTACACATAAAAAAGCATCTTTTTTGTCTGTACATTTAATGTGATTTTATAAATATATATATATCTGAAGGTATCCTAAAATGTGTCAGTGGCAGCGCCCTATTCTTTTTAACCTGCAGA
Organism: Sitobion miscanthi; assembly: GCA_008086715.1. Classification (NCBI taxonomy): domain Eukaryota; kingdom Metazoa; phylum Arthropoda; class Insecta; order Hemiptera; family Aphididae; genus Sitobion; species Sitobion miscanthi. The sequence goes on from CM017804.1 coordinate 16,318,500, forward strand.
TAGGGTCGTAGCAGACATAATAATATATATCTGTTAAGATTGCATTGACGTCATGGCGACAGTGTTTTTGTCGAAATGTTGTATGGACTAATCTAATCTGGATTTTACTACATTTTTCAAATATCTATAGTGTACGTAAATGTCTGAACATAAACCTACCCATAATCATGATCAGCCCTAATGGATATATAATCATATTATTTAATACAACATACATGTATTATATACGTTAATACTTGTTTAATGTGTCTAGACATTGGCGATACACCCAAAAAAAAGCGACGGTATACTTAGGATAGGAATTTAATAAGAGATTAAATTCTCTTTTTGTGTAAAAGACACAATGTAAGCGACGTCCTGCAGGCAGAATTATAAGCGATGAAAAATACGTTATTGTACGCCTAAGAATGTGCAGGGTTTGTGTTTTTTTTAACGGAAATTTAATTCTATTATAACGAAAACGACACTGTTTATATATATATATATGCAATATGCATAGACCCTCGGTACCAATATATCCAATGTTCTACAAAATCGAACTTCAAATGCCAATAAAAATTTAATTTGACATTCTGGTAAACATTTTTTTTTTTTTTTTTTTTTTGATAACATTAGACAAATTTATGAGGAATCTTGTGTTACATTTTTAAATCACAGATATAAAAAGAAAAATTGTTATGAATTTCTAACTCAAATAATTTCCAAATTTTCGTGATTTTTAACATTTTGTCAAAATTTAAACTTTAGACGCTTATAAAAAAATAATGTGGGTTTATGCCCAGAATTTTTTTTTTAATTTCCACTAACGCCAACTTACAAGAGGAACTTTGTATTACCTACACTTTCAGGTTTTTTGACCGAGCAAAAAATTTTTTATCGTCATTAGTTTTAAAAAAAACCTAATAATAATCAAACATTATTTTAATAATTTTATGTGCCTATATAAAAAGCTCAGCATGAGTCAAAATATTTTGGAAATTGTATGGTGTATATAAATATTTAGTGAGAATTGCATGTATCTACGGTAATATTTCAAAAAGTTATACCAAAAACCAAAAAAGATTTTGTCTAAAATCGATTTTGCGTAAAAATTCCTGTTTTTGTGAATTTTTTTCTCGTTGACTCAAAATTTTTTACTAAACTAAACATTTTTTTAAATATCAATAAATAGCACAAAAAGAATCTAAATATTTTGCAATTTATACCATATATAGAAAATTCTGATATAAACATTTTGAATTTACTTGGCCATTCAGTCATAGTAACTGCATTAGCCTGTAATGTAGGTATCGGTATGTATGAAATTTGAATTCAATAATAAAACGTTGAATATGTTAAACGATTTTAATCGATAATTATATAAGCACGATTTGTATTTATAAGTATTTAAAGTTAAAATTTTTACAAAATTCATCAAAATCTCAAAAGTTTTACAAATATTGTGTGTAGTTAAAAATTAGAAAATATTCAAATTTTATGTCTAAAGATTGAACATTTAAGACAAAGTTTTTATTTCATAGTTCATACTGTAACCAAAAAATCTAATAAATAAATAAACACAGTTTTTTTTTATATACCTATATGTTCAAATCAGGACGGAATTTGACAACGAAACTTTTAAGTCCTCTGTGTATTTAATCCATTTATATTATATAGGTATTATTACATTCAATAGTATCTGAAGACTTATGATAGGTATATCACACCAATTATAATAGATTACCTACCAACGTCCAACATGAATACAATTAATGTTCTGTTAAATCAATAGATGGCGTTGAATAATATGTTATTTTATAAAATAAATATAGTTTTGCCCAAGAAATAAATTTCAATATTTATAAAAATAGCACTTCTACACAGAAATGTTTTTTTCAAATACTTTTTTTGTTTCATTGTGTCGAATAGTCTTTTAAAAATATATTTCATTGCAGTTATATTCAATGAATTTTTCGACATACAAATAATTTAATAAAGTTTCTTCTAGTGTTTCAATCTCTAATGTCTATACTTCAATCCTATTAATTGTTCGTGGAAACTTACGATTATATTGTACACAACAGTTTCATAATAATACATAATGCAGTACATATTATTCATAGGTATCATTTCGGTTAAAGACCATTTGTGGGCGGGAGGTCCTTTCGTTCAGCGAACACGCACACACATATCACACATTTACAAAGATATTTTTCTTGGTACTCGTATATCTACATATAAATGTGACACGTTTTAAAAATACCTAAGATCCTTAGTGCGCCACACAATGAAATATTATACTGTACAACTGATAGTGTATATACGAACCATGACGAATTCGGAATTTTACCAGGTTTTCGGACTCATTGTTCTCCGTTTACGACCATTAATGCGCACTAACACTGGCAGATGTTTGAGTATACAGAAAAATATTTTACAAGCCGGTCTCTTTTGTGTTAAAGGTTTGGGGGTAGAAAATAATACCCTACTACCCATATAATATTATTATTATCCCCGCAACAGACAGCTGCAAACATGTTCGGCCCCACAGTTGCTGGAGTGAAAAGGTGGGAAAATATATACACTGACACACCAAACTGAATATTATTCACTCTGTAGTATATTCACACGCAGGCAGTGGCGTATTAAGGTTTTGTCTTGGGGTGGGGGGAGAATATGATTGTATCCAGTAGCCCAGTACCCAGATCCCAGGGCTTGCCAACGTTATAATAACGTGATATTTGACAAAAAAAAAAACGAATGAAATTTTTAAACGTGTTTATAACGGAAAGCGATTATATTATATTTCATATCCGGGCTATTACTTACCCGAATTAGTTATTATTTTTAAATTTTATAGGTATTAACACTATTTTTAATAACGATAAACGCAAAAATTGAGTAACGTTTTAATTGTAAATGCTAGGATCACATTTCCGGTTGATACATTCTGGTATCGGCTTAGCTATATCTATATCAGCTGTCAATTAAGCCTAATAAATAATGCTTTTATTTTTTCTGATATGCATAAATTATTTATGTTAACTATTTTATTGTTTTTTTTTATTATTTATTGGAGGTAAATAGAAAATGGAGAAAAATGGTCTAGAATTTTTTTTTATTTTTTTGGAGAAAAATGGCTACGGCCCTTATTATAGAATCCTCGTTTAGGCCCGTGCGCCTAAAAATTATAAGTTTTCTTTAAATACAAAGATTTACATATTATACTACAAAATATGTTTGAATTTTTATTTGACAATATTATATTATTAATTGAATGTAATTAAATACAATCGAAGCACAATTATATGAAACACTTGTACAGTTGTAAAGTATACATTATACGCTATGGTTATAAAAGTGAATAGTCGTCTAAATAATGTACTAAGCAAATGAAGACCTGATGGCTGGGAGCAACAACAAGACATCTCCAATGCATATAATACAATTTATTGTTCTGTTCGTATAATTACTAGGTAGCCACTATATGGCCAGTGTAGTAAGCAAACTTGGTTGTTAAAATCAAATTTGTATGATCCCAAAACCAAAAATTAAAACTTGGAGATGTCTAATTATGTATTAGTATTCAATATAATATCACATAAAGAATGCCAAGTATCGACTTTCATAATGTGAGATAATGAACAAATCCCCCACCTCAAATATGCTACTGATACTGCTTAATGTTTTCACATCGTTATTCGACAGTATATAATATCTGTCCGTCTATAATGCCTTTGGCTCGCTACGGAGTAGTGGCATGGACGAGGGTGAAAAGTGGATGATTTCAAAAGCACTATAAAACATTGTGTATAATATAATAAATTATATTATTATGTGTAGATATCAGCCGACGCCAACGCTCTGCAGATCATAAATCCGATTTCGTATTTCCGCCGTACCTATATACTACCTACCTTTACTTTTAAAATATGTAATGAATGTTAAATGAACGAAAATAGTCGTTCGCGTTCGTGTAATAATCGAATACGTTCAAATACCCCTCTATTGAGAACGAGTTCGTGGCTCGTTCACATAAAACAGTCGTTCTTTCCAAACACTGCTGTTTTGCGCCAATCAAGATCCTGCAAATATGGCGGTCGTCTGCACTAGCTTGCGAAGTGTCGAGGGCGGGAAGGTTACCCAGATATATAGGTATATGCTCATAAAAAAAAATACGAATTGCACTTATAATGGCGCTGAGCCAGTGGCGTCATTTCAGTTTTCAATAGAGGGGGCAAATGTTATAACCGGCTCGAATGGCTAAAAAAAATCGATCGCTTCGCTCACAACCACATATCTACTTACATTTTTATAAAATTACCAATCCCACTTCACTATTATTTAAGAATTTAAATGTATTTTTACTCTTATTTGTACAACCCTTTTTATGAACTAGGTAACAACATAATTTGCTAATGAGGCGCGTAGAACCATATCGGCCCAACCCACAAGAAATTAAATTGCGTTTTTATTCAAAAATATGTTACTGGCCCAACTCGAAAACATATTATTTCGCTAGATAGCAGCACATAATTGTTTGGGCGGCTAACCTAACGCAATTTCAAAATTTTAAACGCCCGTCCCGCACAGTTAGGCTTTTGTGGGTTGGGCTGATATGATAGAAAATTATAATAATTTTAAATACCTATCCGGAATGCGGGTTTAATTAATAGTATGAAAAATATTAGAAAACTTATATAATCATATAATATAGTTTATATACAAAACAGTAATACCATTAAATTACGATAGATAAAATTATTTTATTTTTGAACCTAAAAGAACCAATTTTATTTAAAAATTCCAGTTCGGTTCCGGTACTTTATTTATTAAAATAAAGGTTTCGGTTACGGTTCTGGTTCCTAATATTTCAAAGGTTCCGGTTTCAGAACCGATTCTTTTACGTTCGGTTCCAGTCCCTGTGCTAAAATATTCTTACACAGAAGCCGGACTCGATAAATTTTATTCAAGGAACATTATGTTAAGATAATATACGTTCCAAACATAATATTATATTTTTTTTATATTTGAGGTACCTATATAATGTGTACCTATAGGTAATGACAGTCGATCAAATTTTGATAATTAAAAAAATTAGCGATGGGACTTTTTGAATTATGGGTTCGGATTACTTACAATAATATTATAACAGGCCGGCGAACAATGAGTCAATAATATTATAACTGTTAATATTGCCTAGGTATGTCTCTATATCAACCGCGGCCGCATTATACCGAGTTAGGTACTATAGATTGGCCATTGGTATGAAATTATTGGTAGTATAGGGATATGCGTGAGTGTTTGTAGTGTTCATATGATGAGTGATGTATTTACTAGTTAATAGAATTTACCGGTAAAAAATAATGAGCGCAATATTATCACAAATCGATTTATAACCTAACCGGACGAATCCACGAGACGAAGAGAATCGTATAACAAAATAAAAATGATTGTAAAAATACATTGATGTTTGTATAATTAGGTATTATTGTTAATAGTATAACTATATTTTACTTTTACGGGTTATGAACTTCGGAATGCACGCCGTCTTATCGCTGCCTTATCATAGTAGGCAAGAAAAAACATTAATAATAATACTATAATATAATATGAACATAAAACTGAATTAAATTAATTAGTTATGTTCCAAGAATTCAATTTGTTATATTCGAAATAACAATTCACACCGATAACACAAAATATGCGATTATATTATAGAGTACGGTCAATTCGGTTGTTGAGTAGGTACTTCAAAAAACATAACAAAATAGTACCTAATAAATAGTTCTTTTAGGTTCGATTCCAGTCCCTGGCCTACACAGTATAATATTTTCTGAAAATATTATAAAAATAGGCATGTTTTGCACCAATAAAATATATTAATGATTGAACGGCAACAACCGGGCACCGGCCCATCGGGCTGCTTTTAAAATCAGAAATGAGATATAATTACACCACACTATTTTTACAGTTTTTTCTGGTTCCTTACCCATAGTTGGTTATAATTTCTTCGTTAAAGATTTCACTTATACTCATTTCAAATAATAATGACTTAAGAAATAAGAGCACGTCGCACCCTCATGTGTTGTCTGCGTCTTACACATGTACGACATGGCAAATTTTTGTACGCTAGTTTTAATAGTGCGCTGTTAGTTTTGATATTAGAGTGAATTCACCTATTATCAAACTTTTAAGAAACAATATTATCTGTGTTCTATCGTTGGTTTTTATGATATTTTAATTTTTAAGTGAATTATGAGCATTTAAAAATATTAACGTTTTACATACTCATAACTCACTTAAAAATTAAAATATCGTAAAAAACCTACGAGAGAGCACAGATAATGTTGTTCCTTAAAAGTTTGATGATAGATCAATTCACTCTAATGTCGAAACGGAGAGCACCCTATTAGTGTCAGCCTAGTACTTAAAGGGCCCCGGATGCATTAAGTCAGAAGGGCTTTAATAATGTTCATAAAATGATAAAAGTGTTTATAAGTATTAAGTAGTGTAAAATATTATATTTTTTTAAAAGTACCTTATTTAAAATACTCATTTATGTGAACTACATAGGTAGTTATAGTTGTAGAGTAATTATGTATAATATAGTTCTAAAAAACTATATAAATAATATAAATAACACCTTACAATATTATGCAACATAATAATATTTTTTAATACCTACTATTCAAATTGTGTATCTAATTGATTTTCTTTATATCAGTAATTTTTGATAAAACCATAATAGTATTATAAAATATTATAATGATATAATAATATGTTATAATGATATTCCACTTCCAATATTCATAGTACCTACGGCAATTTGCTATGTCGTACTTCGTGTGTAAGACAACGCGCATGCGCCGCGACGTCCTCGTAATAGTGTGGTCGTGGTTCCGGGCGTAGTTGGCAACATGATATTATCTACGGACGGCGGTGGTGGCGTCGTAACGAGCTATGGGTGGCTGGAGAGAGGGGGACGACGTTTCATTCGCCGACTAGCGGGAGCGCCTATCAGTTAGTAATTAGTACTACCTGTTATGACAGTAGAATTACTCCGTGCACGTTTAAACCGTCAAACTCCATAACTTTCTCAAGTTAAAGCGCATCGCTAAGAGCTTAAACCAGTGAATTCCTGTGATTCTAACCATTTCTTCATCTATACATGTTAAATTTGTTACCCTAAACTATGGAACGTTCTAATGACGAATTGATGGAAGATAACGCTGTAGACGATAACTCCAACCCAAACGAGGTAATGTTATTTAACCTATCAGCATTACTATTATAATTACTAAATAGTTTATTATAATTTATACGTATGGGAAGGGACTGGGGGGGGGTCTTAGCCCTTCCAACTATCCCACCCCATTAAAAAAACAGACAGCTTTTTAGTTGTGTGGGATCGAAGCCCCGCTCGCATTGTGAACGCAAATGTTAGCTCCTCTGAAATTTTAATGATTTCCCTCTATGTTTATATATAATTATTATATACAAGTTTTGTGTGGAAATTAAATGTTCAATTGCAGTACCTATCTATATTTTATGTACATTATTTAAATCCAGTTCTTTTCAGTTAAATACGTGTAATTCTGAATACCAAGATATTATATAGACTTATTTTAATCATTGTTACAATTGTTTGAACTCTGGATACTGTAATTTTGTTTAACAGACAATCCTAAGGAATTAGTTATAATTATATTTATAATGGGTATAATCAATACCGATTTTTGTTAAAAATTCAAAAAAACATGCAAGTTCTAATCTAGACTTTTCCCATTATTTTTGAAATTAAAAATGTTCTATAGTTCTAATATTTAATCACAATTTGTATAATTTATTTTAACTGATTACGAGACCAGTTTATACAAGTCCTTATACACTCATGTATTAATTTTCTTTACTAGTACTTTTCAATGAATTAGAACAGTTGTACTTGTAATAATTTAAAAAAAAAATACTAATGGCAATTATAAGGAAATGTAAATTGTACATATTATTATACTTCTATTGATTGTATAGGTATAATACTAGTATTACATAACATTTGATTATTATATTTTTTTATTACTTTTTTTTTGTCACAAGATACCTATTAGCAAGACTTGGCAAGTTAGTGATTTTTTTTAACTCAGTTAAGTTAAGTTAATATGCACCAATAACAAAAACTTAAAAGTTAATTTAATTATAAGTTAACTCAGTTAAGTTAAAAGATAATACACACTTTTGGTTAACTTTTTATTTAGTTAAAAAAAAGTTAATTTGTTTTTTACAACGCTAGCGTACTTGATTTTTTCTCAGTCCAAAACTAAATTATAGACTATAGTGTTTATACTTTGTACAGTATTTCTATATAAGTTAAATTAGAATACAGTTGAAACTCGATTAACCGTCACTCTCGGGACCGAGACTATGCAGGTTAACAGAAAATCAGCCATAAACGTGCCTATGTATTCTACAACGTCAACGTGTGAACCTATATACAATGAAATACAAACATACATATATTACATACTTTACAAAATAATTCATCATTATCTTTTGTTTCTTCAATACTTAATATTTTTGAGCGGCAAAGTTCCAAATTTTACGTAGAAGTTACGGATAACAGAAAGTGACGGTTAATCGAGTTTCTACTATAGTATAAACAATTCGCGGTAAATATTTTTGTCATGAAAACGAAATAGACTGAAATAGTGAAATGTGATAAAATTAAAAACACAATAAATTAATTTAACTTACGTCTTAAAATGAAAAACCAATTCGTTAATTTTACATTAGTTAAAAAAGAAATTTAGTAAGTTAACAGTTAAGTTAAAAGTTTAAATTAAATTAACTTTTTAACTTAAATTTAACTCGTTAATGCCCAGCCTTGCATATTAGGTATAAAAATAGATACCTACATATTTTTTTAATTCAAAACCATACTGATAGAAATATATCTTTAATATCTTTTAGAGCTTTTATTATTTTACAAGAACACATTATTTTGTTTGATTTGTTTTATTGAAATACAATGTATTATTATATTATTTAACATTGTAAATTGTCAAAATTGTCTACAAATACCTATATATCCAACTCATTAAGGTCAAATTATTTTTCTCTCTGATGTTATTTTATTTTATTATCTTGTTTGGATATTATATTTAAACTTTTTTAAATATAACATTGTGAAAATAACTTTCACTGCACTGTCTATTTCAAAAAATTTTGATCACATTAATCAAATATGATATTTTATAATATCTATTTAGCAGTTTAATGTAGTATTTAATTGTATGTGCATCTAATAGGTCTAATCTGCATTTAGGTGTTCATAGAAATATAAGTTTTTGATAGTGGTTAATAACACAAATTGTAGTAATGTGCATTTTACTTTTACATTATAATTTTGTTCTTTTCGCCGGAGTAATAAGTTAAATATTTTATCTTTTTAAAATCACTTTAAAAATACCACAGGGTAATTTTTTTTATCTTATTAGTAATCAATTGTTATATAATATTATTTCAGGGATCTCATTTGTCTATGGCCGAAGATGTCTCCGAAATGAGTATTGTGCAAAATAACGAAAATATTAAGACTAACGATAGAATACCATTGTATTTGAACGAATATACCGAGTGTCTTCGGGTAAGAATTGAAATAACATAAACAATATTATTGTTTTCAAGCTAACTTTATATGACTTACTTACAGTCGGTAAGCAAGGAATTCTTATTTAAATACTGTGCATGTTATTATTTTAAAAACGTTGAAGCCAAAATAATTGAAGAAATGGACAAATTGAAATCGGAATTTGATGTACAAACTAGTATTGAAGAATATGTTAATATTATTAAAACAGAACTCATCATCAAAAATATGAATACAATTGTAGAGGTTAATATTATATTAATTTAATTGTATAAAACTTTTCAAACCATTAAAATGGTACATGCAAAATTCAAATTCTACATTTGTACATACCTAATCAACTATTATATTTTTCAGATGGAAAATTGTGGCGTTGTGTATATGTTGAGGAATAACCAACATGATGATTTGAAATGGATGTATAATTTTTTGAGTTCTGTGGATGGTGGTGTACAAGTGATGTTTGATGGAATGCGTCCATATTTTCGTGAATTAGGAGAATCAGTTGTACTTGGAACAAAAAAAATTTATAATTTTAATACTTGTATTCAGGTAATATTGAGGGTAATATATTCTTACAAATATGTACCAAAATAATAATTAAACTTTGTTTAGCAGAAAATTTTATTAATTTATTAAAACTTAAATTTTTCTTGATAAATATTATTTTTCAATTTATTTTATTTGAATTACTTACCTATCTATAATATATTTTTGTTTTCAGGGTTTATTGGATTTGAAAAGAAAGTTTGATAATTTAAGGGTAAATTTATTCAACAATGACTCCTTATTTGATGAAACTGTTGGTGATGAATTTCATTATTTCTTAAACTTGAATTCTTTGATACCTTTTTATCTATCTTTTTTCATTGATGAAAAACTAAGAAGAGGAATTTATACGGTAAATATAATTATCCATCTATAACTATATTTATATGTGTACTTGATAACAGTTTTATGGCTGTTTATTATTTAATTTAAATTATAACCAATTTAATTATTCTTCGAAAGGCTAGTTGTAAGGTCTAACAGACAAATTTGGGACTCCGTTCTTCCCTGTTCATATTTAGTCTTTTCATATTGAACTAGGGTGCCTTGATAAAGATATTGTAGACTAATTAGGTAAGAAATTTAGCCGCCATTAGTTTGCTAAACATTAGTACAGTAGAATTTCTGTTATCTGTTTTCTGATCAACCGCCTTTCTTGGTTAACAATTAGGGGCCACACTTACATATACACACTCATACTTTATCTTAAAAGTATCAAATATTAAAAATCTATTTTAAATACTGTTGAACAAAAATTTTCGTTTTCCAGTTTTACAAAATATGAGTAGAGTTATAACATGTTCTAAAAATTTGACCAAACTGTCCAACAACCTCAAACTTAAAAATGATACCTGCTAATAAAATTCAAACTTGAATTTAATACTATTAGCGTTAAGTAATAAATAGGCAAAAAAACCTGTCATTGATAGAAGAAACTTAAGTAAATATAAATACACAAATACACAATGTAATCTTTTTATATATTATATAAAATTGTAAGGATTTTTCTACGACCGCGCTAACCGTGAAAACTACTGAACCGATTTGGCTGAAATTTTTTACTGTTATACCAGACATTCTGCTGAAGATTTAGTACCACTTTTGTCAATAAAAAAAAAGTATAAATTCATGAAAAATTAAAAACAAGTGTACCTATATTAAAAAAATAAGTATAAAGTTCTTGAAAAAATTAAAAACAAAGCTAATCTAATCTTCATATATATAAAAAAACAGGCCTTTTTTATGTTTCAATTTTATGACTACACTATTTAATATTTTACAAATTTTTTTCACAGAGTTGTTCCAAATACCTTACTGAGTGTCATTACGTCGCCCGATTTTTTTGTCCGAGGGGAGGGAGAGGGGATTGTACTTTTATTATTCCAATTTTGTGACGACACTATTTAATATATTTCCAATTTTTTATCACAGAATTGTTCCAAATACCTTCCTGAGTGTCACCACGTCGCCCGATTTTTAATTTTTTTTGTCTGAGGGAAGGAAGAAGGGAATCTATATATTATACATATAAAATCCAAATATATCACTGATTCACTGATCGCTGTATCTCAAAAACTATTCAACGTACAAACTTGAAGTTTTGAATAGTGGTTCTTCTAATACTTCATCGTGCAAAAGAAAGGATTTGCCAAAATTCGCTTTTAAATGAGGTGCTCAAACGGGAACATTGAAGTTCATAGGAAATTTAATTTTTATTTATTAATAGTTCCTATTGGTTACAGTCAACAGTAGAAATTTGTGTTTATTTATTATCGGTTGCCATTGGTTATTTGCGCAGATCAGGTACAAGCTTGCATCAAATTGAATTATTGAACATTGCCTACCAAGGTGATTGGTGTAAAAGTTGCCCCTTGTCCGCGATCTGACGTAGTCCGATTATCCACCAGGGTGACTGAGTTGCACTTACTGCAAGCTGCTGCAAGTTATACCCTAAAGTAGTTGAGCGATCATAATTTTTTTAAGATTTGCGATTTTTTACGGGTAATGAAAAACATGGGTTCTGCTATAAAAAATATATTTACCATTAATACCGCTAGAAACATTTCAATATACGTTTTTATTAACCATTTACTTGCTGATCACATTAAACGATAAAATTTGAATACAAAATTATACGTATCATCGTCCGAAAACAAAATAAACGACCAATCACAGGTGAAGCTGTGACGGGTCGACTATTACATTATAATATCAAATAAAAAAAGATTTGGCTCACTAACTTAATAAAAAAGAAATTTTATATAATATGTATAAAATGTTTTTTTTTAACTATACAATTTTCTCGATGTTCTTAAGTTAATATTAAAATTTAAAACTGTTATTTATACAAACATGAAATTGCTTTTTGGGGGATGGACTTACAAGAAATGAAGCAATGGATATAAAAATGTATTAAAGACAAATTTTTTTTTTTTAATTTATCATTGGCATTAACAACTTTAGTAAATTAATATCATCTATTATGTCTTTTTCCGAAGAAAGTAATAGTAAATCGCTTTAATGGGAGTCACTTTGGGTTGTCCTCAAGTAATTCTTTACCAGCCTCAACTTACTAATTTGTAATTCGTCTAAAGTTTCCACTTTTTAACTGCAATTTTTGTTTTACTAATAAAGCTATTACTTACAACATTCTAACTTAATTTTTAATTTAAAAAACCAATCTAAGCTAAAATTTCAATAATATAACATTTTATATTTAATCTAATTTTTTTTTTTAACATAATAGAAATAACTATACCTATTTTTAATTGTGACTTTTAATGCATACATTTTCCAATAAACATAATACAATCACTTGAGATAAATAACCAGTGTTCTGACCAAATCGCAGTCTTATCCACGCACCTCCCACCTGTTTGACATGTCGATGTTGCACAATCACGACCGTCAATGATTGGCAACGTTATAATATAGTAATACTATTAGTATGTATCATGTTGTAAAATGGGGAAAACGGGGCCTCGGAACGGTCGCTGCCGTCAGTTTGTATGCGCATAGTGGCTTACTTCTCTCGTGGCACGGAGTATAGACTGAATATCTAGATGTATTTTTAATTAGTATTACATTAATAATTTACTTACAATAATAACAAATTCTAAAAATACTGGCAGTAGCCAGTGGGACTACGGATGGATGGTGTAATAATTTAATGACACACGATAAATGAAAACAATAATAGGTATCTATATAAAATTGTGTACGGATTACTTTTTTCGTTGTTCTGTGGCTAATCATTTATGTTAATATATTAATATTAATATAACAGACAATATTAATATGATAAAAATTTTTAATTTGATTTCTGTACATTGATTTGGCCTCCTATTAATAAAAAAAAAGTCCGATTGGCTAACTGAAGAAACTTGCCCCCTAAGTTACCCCCCAGCCACCCTTTAGTTTCTCTCCTCTCATATTAATTTAAATATAATTATTAATCACATACATTATAGATATTATTTTTTTTAAATCCTTTATTTGGTTTACACAATTTATAAGTATTATAATCATACATAAATATTTTAAGTACTATAATAATAATATTATTATTATTTTGTTATAATAAAAATGTTTTTTTTATTTTTATTTTTTTAAATTATATATAATAATTTTTTATTAATATTTATAATCAATGGTAAAACCTAATCAATTTAATTTTAACTGTTTAATAGTTGTTTAATAATAATATTTTTTAGATTAAAAATGGGCTTAATCAATTTTACTTGTTAGTTTAACTATATTCTATGAATTACCAACGATTCATGCACAACACATAAAGTCCACATGTGTATAGTATTGGGACTTGTTGAATATAGCATATTATTGTAGATATTTTTAAACTGAATTCTGTATAATAATAATCGATTTATGGATTTAGTGTGTTGCATGAACAGGGATAAATGTTATTTCTTAAATTCTATATTTGCTATTTATAATAATATTATTACAACATTCTGTTTAATCAGGTTTTTATTAATGCTTATTGTATGAAATATTTTAGTATATTAAAAATAAATCGGAAGCTGATCTTAACAATATTATATTTATGATAAACTATCTTAAGGACAAAAAATCGTTTGAATATACCTATCAAATTAATTTATGCAATAGATTACTTCATACCAAGTTTTTCAGCGTGGACAATGAGAATAAAATGATCTCCCAACTTAATGTAAGTCAAATTGTATATAAGGTAACTTAATAAATAAAATTTTCAACAAGAATGTAATTTTATTTCATATAGAGTACATATGCCAATGACTGTGGCACTTTATTTATTTCCAAATTAAATAGTATGATATGGGATAAGTTTGTGTTGTCCAAAACTATTATGAGGGACTATATAGACAGGGTTGATGTAAAGAAGTGTATTTTTGTAAGTAAAATTGTAATTTATTTTACAGTGAATACATACCTACATTTTTACTAATATGGTTTGTTTATTATGTAGGGCATTTCAAAATCTTTTGATTTTGACATTGATGTAAGTGTAATAACTTCAGTTAATTGGCCAGTCGATCGAAAATTAAAACATGAAATACCGTCATTTGGATTAAAAGCTTTTAATGAATTCAAAAAGTAAACAAGTTTATATTATATTTTATAATCTGTATATAGTATAAAAATTAATGTATATCTGTCCGTATGTCCATATTACCATGAAACCAACCCCGAAAGGTAAATGAATGTTTGTCCGCTTGTGTGTGTGTCCTTTAGTTGCCATGGGTTTTGAAGCTATTATAATAATAATTATTGGTTGCCGGGCAACGAAGTGCACGGGATCAGCTAGTAATAAATAAAAGTGTTCCTTATGAACCTTGAATGTCAGTTATATTAGAATACATTTACTTATAATAATTATAAAAATTAATATAATATTTTTGCTGGTTTAATTAAATGCAATATATTTATATATTTATTAATACAATAATATAATCATTTTTCTTAAATTGTATACATTTTTTAAAATTAAATATCATAAATTTTTTTAATTACAACTATATTATTATTTTGAGATTTTACCATAACAATTTATTTTCTGTTTTAAGCCCATAAGGATGGGTTGCATAAACGTCCTGTACCTCTTACCGAACCGTTATCACACCACTAACGGTTCTTTAAATAAAACTGGGTATAGCTTAAACGCCCTATAGTATTAATGGTCTGTAAGTGATCAATTTCCGGACCTGTAAACTACAGATCGGAATTTGGTTCGGTAACTTACAGATAGGTGAAATATCATTGATGTTATCAATGTTATTGGTGGTTTAATTTATTTGGTAATCGCGGTTATCAATAATTTAATATTTCTTTATGCAACACTAACATAGTTTAACACAATCATTAACTTTATAGAATGAATAAATTATAAGGCCGGTAACTAATTTACAGACTGTTCTTTATGCAACCCGCATTTAAATAAATGTATTTATTATATATATTACTTGTTCCCCTCTTCTTCAACTTCCATGTTTTACTATTCAATTCATTCTACATTTTAGTAAATGCACTGAACTAAGAAGTTCAAATGAATTTTTTAGACAAAAATATAATATCAGATGAATAATATAAAATTCATACAATTATAGTTTTATTTTTATTTGTCAAATAATTCTAATGAAGCAATTTCTATTGGTGTTAATTTGTGGTCATTCATTTGTAGTTATTATTTTTTTGTATACAAGTTGTACTTCTTGTGCAAACAGGGGTTTACCACCATAAATAAATAAATCTATAATTAATTTTTAAATGTTTAAAAATACCTAAGCAAATTATAAATAAATGTTATTTATATAATACTATGATAAACGATCAATCATTGTTTTTATTCAACAGAATCTACAAAGAAAATATCCGGGATAACGCCAAAAAGAAATTAATGTTATTACCTCAGTTTGGTACAGTTGAATTGAACGCAAATTT
Source organism: Sitobion miscanthi (assembly GCA_008086715.1). Lineage (NCBI taxonomy): Eukaryota > Metazoa > Arthropoda > Insecta > Hemiptera > Aphididae > Sitobion > Sitobion miscanthi. The sequence goes on from CM017804.1 coordinate 16,334,614, forward strand.
GTATGGCAAGCCTTCTTTGGATATACAATATGATAATGAATTACCAAAAAATAACATTAAGCGGGAACATCGAAAGATCAAACTTGAAGTAACAACTTACCAGATGTGTGTGCTTGACTTGTTCAATACTAATAATACATTAACTTTTGAAGTAATTTATTCGTATTTATTTTTTATGAAATTTTTTTTTTAAATTATTACCATAATTTATTAATTTACAGGAAATACAAAGTAAAACTAAGATTCCTAAAAATAGTTTAATTAAGTCTTTACAAGACATGATGCATTTTGGCACTTATTTGAAGGATTTACTTATCAAAACTCCAAGGGACCGAGAAATAAATATGACTGATACATTTTTTATTAACGAATCTTTTGAATGCATATAAATGTAAATATAAATATAATGTATAAAAGGAAGTTTAACACAGAAGTATAATTTTTAATAATTATTATTTGATGGAAAAAGTTAACTAAAAAAGTAATTAATGTACTTTTATGTTTAAAATAATCTAATTAAATATATTTATAAAAAGTATATTTGTATTTGTTTAGTTATGTAATAAAATCAAAAACCATGAGGGAATAATTTATATTTTCCATAAATATAGTACTAAATAGAATGGTTTTTACTTTTTAATATTAAACATATTTAATTCTTTAAATGTATAGATAATATACTTGATAATATATCTGATTTTAAATTTGTTTTGGTTGTTTTAAACAACTGTTTTACAAAATGTTTAAAAGACTATAATTTTGAATAATGTACTTAAAATATAATTTAACTATTATCATTTTACAAAGTGTTCATTAAGATAATAATTTCTACTTCTTTCTATTTTATATTTTATAATAATATTTGATTTTTTATAATAATTGACTATTTGATATAATATGAAAATGCGTGTAATAAATATAATTGATTCCATTATTATTATTATTTTTTTTTTTATTATCATTATTATTATTCTTAACGGATATCAATTGTGACAAAATGCCAATTAGTAATTATATTACAATATTATAATTTAAAAACATATTATTCGAGGCTTGCTGCTTGCACTCTAAATTTATTAAGATATAATAATATTCAATTAGGTATTTAATGCTGAATATTTTGTACTGACAGAAATCTGATTATTTAGGAATATCTTTGTAATAAATTAGGCTTTGACTAATATTTAATATATTTAATATGTTCATGTAGACTGAAGCGATAAGACAAGTAGGTAATTGTAATAGTGGACGTGGACATGACGGACATGGCGATGATAGTCGTGGATAAATGTTATGAATCAGAATTGTAGAAGCATATCCTGTCGACAGCATTGAGTAATTTTTTGTTATGATAATAGGTACTGGTAGCTATGGATATAAATGTATTTTGGATTTGGATACATATTATTTATCATCAGCCAGTCAGTTTTATAAGTATATTTCTCTTACTAGTCTTATTGAAACAGTTGAATATATTTTTAATTTATACCTGTTTGATATTAATTTGATACTAGTAGCGGTGATTTGAATCTAACGGGCTTTTAGTTATAATAAATAACTACATTAAAAACTATGATCGGGATAATTTCTAATTTATGAAAGTGTTGCTTGAATTGATCTGTTCTAATGTTTCAAATAAATAAAATTATTGTCAATGAATTTGAATCTCAAAAAAAGTTTGTCTTGTTGCATAAAATGAAATCACTAAAACTATAACCTATTTATGTAATCTCTATATTTTTACCATTTTTTCAATATAACAATTTTCTTACGAGTATATAACAAAAAATCTATTTAACAATGATAGAAAATTTATTATATTTTATATATTATCTATATTATCAATATTTGTTATAACTTTAAAGTATAAATAAATAGATATTACCCACATCTGTGTGTGTATGTCCATATTCATCAAAATATTATGGAAAATGTAAATTTCTTCGCTAGTTAATGTTAAAGTATTTTTTATTTTCAACATTCGCAAATTTAGATTAGGTGTGCTGACATTCTTCGGTGAATGAAGACACGTAAATTAGTTGTACATAAATACCTAATATTAAATTTTCTTATATTTTATAGTAATTACCTAGGTAGCTAGTATTTGGCAATAATTATTTTCTGTAAGTTTGATGTTTTATAGATAATATTGTATAAATATATTTATTTTGTCTTCGATTTGAGTTTACCTATAACTGGGAATAATAACCACAAAATCAAAAATAATGTTTAAATTTCAGTACTAGACGCGCTTTGATTTTGATGTTATACATTTTAAGTCTGATTGTCAGATTTTAGAAACTTCATTAAATTATGCAAATGTGTGTAATAAATAATTCTTTTTTTTTTTGTTACTTGTTATGACTAATCTTTGTCACTTTTGACTTGATGTCACTTATTCATATGATATGAACAGCTTTATTAATTTATGCTGTACGCAGAAATAATGGTATTAATATAAATGTTTATACTGCAATACTGGTTAATAATACTTCTACCAAACATATCAAATTGAATGTTAAGTTTACAACACATGATATATGTACGTACTTATATTTTTGATTTGAATATCACAATAAATACTTCCTAACACCTATATAGATCTAATATAAATTATTTAAGTGAAAAAAATTAAAACAACAAAAATCAATTATTGAGTAATTTACCAAATATTGTTTTACCAATAAACAAACATTTTTATTTCTTAACAAGTACAAATTAGAAACATAATAGGTAGGATTATAGGAAGTAGTAGTAATACTACTATACAATATTTTGTCATCAAACACTTTTTTTGAATATTTTATAAATCATGTTTTTTAACAACTTTCCACCAATCTCACATAGTTTGTAATTATACTTTACAAATTAATGCTTATGAATACAATATATATTGTGAAAAAACGCTTTTTCCAAAATGTATGTCAGTTTGTATCTTTTCTTCTAAATTATTAAAACCTTTATTATCTGAAAATTGAAAATATGAATTGGCAAATGACTACCCCATATATCATGTTCATGCAAACCTGCAGCCCACACGGATTATTGATGAATTTACATGCTACAAAATTTGCTTCATATTCTATTACCTATACCCAAATCTTGTTATTTAAATTTTGAAATAAGCTAAATAAATTAAAACAATCTTTGGAAATTTAAAAAAATAAATATTAATTGCAATTATTATAACAGATGAAGGTACAAACTACTATTTGATATAGTCAATGTTGGGTGAATTACTTTTGAAAAGTAATAAATTTATGTTACTCGTTACATTAAATATTTTTATTTAAATTACATTTACGTTACCCGACATTATTTTTATTATGTAACTTTATTTTTTTATTCAAAAAATAGGGTATTACCAATATTTTTATATTTTTTATAAAATAATTACAAAATCAGTCCATAATGGATAATAAGTAAGTTGTAGGTACATTGTTAATGACATAATGATATACATTAACAAAATGTATAAGTTTTAATTCTTGGGACGCTTTAAAATATTGTTGATTATTATTTAATTTTTTTGATATTTACCAAATATCCTAGACCCTATATTTTTCATTCATAACTTATTTTGATAACTTGGAAAGAACACGTTACTCCATAGAAATTACTTTTAAAAAGTAATTTTGTTACAATTGCGTTAATTTAAAATGAAATTACTACAGCATTACTGCAAAAGTAATTTGCGTTACGTAAAACTAACCAACACTGGATACCTACAGTAGATACTGTTGTAAATTGTAATAAACTCTCATCCAGTATCTTATTATGTAGTGCAGTTAAAATATTAAACATATGCACTTAAATCATAAGTTTGTATTTTTCACTCCTTTCAATCAATATGCAAAACCTTACCAATATTGCCCTTGATAGGTTAGGTTCAAAAACTTATAACCATCCTATCCCAGTTATAACCAATGATTCTTCAGTCAGATAAATAGCCAAAATTCATGTCTAACCCCTTCATAATCAAAATATCCTTCTCAGATTAATATAAATAAATCCTATTAAAAAATAACATTTAAAGTAGAGTTAATGGACCTTAAGTCTCAAAAAAAAAAATTCAGGAAAACCGGGAATTTTTAGCAAAATCGGTTTTTGACAAAATCGTATTTTGATTTTTGATGTAACTAAATAAGATATTTATGTACCTATAACCTATACTACACAGATTGTAAATATTCTTTCGTAAAAAAAATACGTAGGTATACAATATTATATATTAATATATTTTGGTGGAATGATAAGAGAAATAAATGATGTAAGCATGCTGTTTTATTTGAGCCTACTTTAAGATTTCGTAATAGACGTTCTTGATTCCAAAGTACAGTTACAGATTTATCGGCATAGTGGACAACCGTTTAAGCTTGTACATCGCATTCATTCTTGCTGAAACATCTGGCATGAAATTCAATACATCAGTTATCTTTCTATCGATTCTTGAAGTATGTACAGCTTTTGTTTCAAAAATCATTTTAGACACCTTTAAAAAAAAAATTAAGTAAATAATGTAATTAAATGATTCCATAATATAATAAATAAATAAATAATTTTTTTAACGTTATTTAATTTCAAGTTATTATAGTATGTTGAAATAATTATTATATTTATTATCTTAAACTCAACTATTTTTTTTTTATTTATTGATATTTAAAAAATTGTATAGATTCTAAACGGAACGATTATAATATATTGTCTTACAATTATATGTGTTTTACTGTTTTTTTTGTGTCTGTTACCTTTTGAGACAGTAAAGATGCTTAGTTTTTCTTCAACAGTGTCTTTTATGGTGGGTAGGATTACATAGGCGCAATTTGGGGGGTCTAGGGGGGCTTAGCTCCCTCTAGTTTTATTTAAGTCTCCCTAAGTTTTTAAATATATCTATTCTTTAATCCGACTGTTAGTGAAAGTAATAGTACGGAAGTAACTAGAAGTACGTAATCAGTTTGGTACTGTTCATAGGTAGCCAACGTAAAAAAAATATTTAAAAAAGCACCATCTCGTATACAAATTTTCAAAAATTACGCACCGAAGATTTCTTTACTTCCAGAACCAATCATAACTCGTTGGGGTACCTAGCTGCATCAATACTATGAAAAAATGTGTGATGTTGTATAAATCAGATAAAAACTAATTAATACCTAACATTATTTAATAATCGCTGTATTCGATAAATTCTATTTTTTTAAATTTAGGATTCTAGTAATAGATTTAGTATAACAGCTTCTAATCATCAAAAAAAAAATATAAATAAAATATTTATAATTATACCTTAAAATATATATTTTTTATAAAATAATATATGCATATTATACTGTATATTTGCGTTTTATTAATGCTTACGTATGCACATATTTCATTGTTTTTTAGCGCATAAAGTTCCGAGCCCTGGTGTTAAGTAATAAGTAATAATTAATATCAATTTTTAGAATATATAATCAATATTGTTGTTATTAATGTTAGTTTTAATGATATGAATATAATATGATACGTATCGTTGTATACACGATTTTAAAGAACTTTATATAAGTTCTTTATAATCGTGTTGTATAACAGCTTGAGTATAGTATTGTTCTATGAGTATAGATAACCAGCTGTCATAGAAGTAACGCAGGTATAATTATTATTTTTGCCTATGAGCTATTTTTAGAATACCTATGTAATTTACGGAGACGTCATCTGTATATTATATAAAACAGTAAACTGACTGACTTATCTATCAACGTACAGCTCAAACCATTGGACGGACGGGGCTGAAATTTGGCATACAGATAGCTATTATGTTGTATGCGTACGTTAAGAAAGGATTTATGGAAATTCAACTCCTAAAGGGGAAAATAAGGGGTCTTTTTCAGCTATGAGGAAGATAAAAAATTGGTACGCACATCTATGCATCAAGACAGATTTCCAAATGCTTCTGTGATACATATAGAAAAAGACATTTCTGGTAGTATTAGAATTAAGAATATTAAATAAATTCGCTATATATCTAATCACCGTTTGAAGTTATAAGATTTAACCCTGCGTAACTATGTTATTTTATTTTTAACTACAAATAAATAATTAATTAGCATTGAGTTGTTGAGTACTTAGGTGTATATTATTGTATTTCATTTATCAAGTATTTTATTTTTACTGCTGAGAACCAAACTAAATTTTTTTTATGATGTATTATTACCGTAAAAATTATAATAAGTTGTGAGGGGGAGCGGTACCGGAGTCCCTGCAGGTCTGTATTGATTTTATAAATTTAGCCCCCCCCCCCCCAATCACCTATCCAAATTGCGCCTATGGGTAGGAAAGTGAATCTAGTTGCTACTTTGGCAGGTCAAAAGTAATAGATCCCAATAATATTCAAAGGCTTCAGGAAAAACCAAGGCTGGGCATTAACGAGTTAAAAAGTTAAAGTTAAGTTACTTCTAATTAAGTTACTTAACAAGTTACTTTTTTTCTAGGAAGTAACTTCTATCTTGACGAGTTACTTTTTTTTTAAAGTAACTTCTAATTTAACGCGTTAATTTATTTTATAGTCACGTAAAGTTATTTTTTTACTGTATATTTAAACAATGCTAATAGTTAATGGAACTATGAATGTCAAAATATACGGAACGACTTATGAGAAATAAAGAATAATATTTTATGTTATTTCTTATTCACAGAATATAGTATGTCTAGATATTAAAGATTAGTGCCATGCGGGTATTTATTATTTAGAAAAGAAAAACATATATTATCCAAATCCAATATCCCATATACGTTTGTAAACTGCCAGTTTTAATCAAAATTTGTTGTTTGTTATATTTATATTCATTCATGGAAATGATAAGAATAATTTTGATCGGGGTGAGAGAGTGACCCATTGTATTTACTATAACCGGGTAGATTATTATTTATTATTAAATATTAGCTGATGTCTGGAACGAATAATAATAATACTTAATATATAGTCTATATTTAAATGACCTGACAAACTTGGTACTGTAAAATTTAAAAGCAGGTATTCGTCTGTCGACTAAAGCGTGTGCCGTGTTGTCAACAATTTACTATTCTTTTTATACTATTTTTCTGGTTTGAGAGTAATTCGCTTGTGTGCTAGTAGTCAGCATGTAACAGTGAACAGTATTTTTGTGGTGAAAATGAATTTAACCTACTCTTGTACTAAAACCTACGAGTAAAATGAATTATTTCAATCACAATAATATCTTCAAGTCTACCTTCAACAGAATCATTTTTTATACAGAATAATTATTGAATTCAAATTTAACATATCCCTACAGTGACTCTCTAGAGGAGCAAAGTATTATCTGCTTACCCACTTTTTCGGTTTAAATGTTTTTTTGTTATATCAAAAGAGTATGAAAATGATAATTAGTTACAATATTATTATGTGCATACATTTACTAACCTTATCTAAAAACATTATGACTCCCGGCACTTGGAGCTTATTCGCGATTTCAAGAGCCTTGTATAATATGGTACAACACTTAGGTTTATTGTCTAATTGAAATTCAATCGATATGAGTAAAATCAATGCATTCACAGTCCATGTATTATTATTAATTTCTTTAGCTAATTGTAAACATTTGGTGGCTTTATTCCGAGCTTTTTTAAGGTTATCAGATTCCAACTCTAGATAACATTTAGCTTCTTCATAATATATGTACATTTTTTCTATAATGGAATCCGTTTTTTCAAAACGAGCACATAATTTATCTATAGTTATTCTGTAAAATAAATAGTATAATGTATTATATTATGACTACAGAGAATTTAACAACCTAATGACTTTTAATACACCCATGACAGTCTATGTTTATAATCCATAAATTAAACTATTATTAAAGTATAAACATTATTACGTTATTGGAGTGAATTATTTAAATAAATAGATAGGTACCTAACCTAACCTAACCTACCTACAGCATAATGCTTACCTAGCATATAACTAAAAAATGAACAGTCATGACAATACATTATACCAGCGTTTCTCAACCAGGGGGTCGCGAACACCTTGACTCGGGGTCGCGCAGGTCAAAAATAATAAAACGCTGATTTACGAAATGTACCTTTTTATTTAAATATTTAAGATTTTTTATTGAAAAAATTAAAATAATAATAATAAAATTATCCCGATACGAACCAACTTAATAAACACAATATCACATGAGTTTAACAACACGAGCGACGCGCGACTGTCATCGATAAATTAATCGTTTCATAACACACAAAAATAATATTAAAAATAACAATAATAAGCAGTCGATTAAATGTAGATATCTCATCAATAAAACGGGTACTACTCCACTAATGGAAATTCCTAACGACCCGATATATAACGTTCAAACTTGATAAGCTTAAGTTACTAAATATGGTATTTAAAATGTTATATTTCGTTTAGTTAATGATAGGATATTTTTACTGTTTACATTTTTACCTAACCTAGATGGAGGGGGGTCGCAAAGTGATTGACTATATTATATTATACCTAGGTTGGGGGTCGCGACACTAAAAAGGTTGAGAAACGATGCATTATACATTAATTTCCCGAATAATCCGTACATAATTTACAACGTTTGCTAACATATTATCTAGTTGGTTATTCAAATATACTTATAACTCATTGAATAGGGCAAGGACATTCAGCATTTATATATTTTTTGTGGTTAACTTTATCGTATGCTTAGTAGGTACACAGTACATTTAAAAATGTTTGTTAATAAGAGCTTGTTTTTTAGTGAATATTTTGATGGTTTATTGAAAATCAAGCAAAATTATTCCAAAATAGTTCACTTTACGTGTTTGACACAGAGTTGTGAAAGAAGTTCGCAAAATGTTTCTGAAATTTTACAATATAAGAACCTGCTGACAAATAACCGACGTTCACTTCTATTTAAAAATATCAAAAAGATTTTGATAATTTAGTACAATTTCGATTTAGGTAAGAAAATATTGAGAATTATTTAACAATTATTTTTAAATATATTTTTTTGTTTTATTAAGTACAGCATAATAATTTTGAATGAAGAATGAGATCCACATTGGCTGTATTATATTAAATATTTAAAGAAAAGTATAACTTTTTAGTGTAATTAAACTTTTTTGTGTGGCATATTTAACTACATATTTTAAATTTTTTGATATGGAAGTGCATAAGTATTTTTAATTGCATTTTATGACTTTTCAGTGCATAAAAGGCCTTGCCCTACTCTTAAATAATAAAATACACGTGATTATAAGGGACATTAACTTGTTTTAGTCAGTATAACAAATATTTATAAATTAAAAAATATTTTATTAAAAGTAAACCATGTTATACTTCATCAATATTTTTAAGATTATAATATTAAATTAGGTGATATTAAGTTCTTATATAGAATCCTCACCAAATTTGTAATGTCTAAAAGTTATAAATACCTCTGATGTATAACAACAATTTAATATTTAAAATATTTTGTAAAAAAAATCTTATATTAGGTATCTGTCACTAATTTGTAGATATTTTATAATTTGTTGTTTTTTTCATAGTGAAACAGGCAACTCTATATTCGAGCACTTTAATGCTGAAAAATATCTATTTTAATATACTACTAGCCGATCCCGTGAACTTCGTTGACCATTAAATGTATCAACTCTATATGACTCAAACTTTGTTCAATTCGTTATTTAATATTCGGTGTATGGTGTTCAAAATTTATCTTAACTTTTCCGTTGCCGGAATAAAAATTCTGATTCACAGCAGTACATTATCAGGTAGGCAATCTACCTGCGGTAGATCGCTGACCCAATGCTGTTTTTGCGTAAATGTATGATTATAGTGTATAACTCTAAAGTATTAAACTTATACCGAGTTTGTTGTTTTTACTTAATTCCACCTACAGTGGATAATATAATAAATTTATACAAAATCCTATTCTAACCTAACCATACTAAAATCCGACGAATAAAAAAAAACAAATTTAACCCTTTGTAAATTAACCTATCTCCTTCTCAGAGGTCCTATCTACCCACAAACATTAATTTATGTATAAATTAATATATGTATAATTTTTATACAAAGTTTAAGTCATATAGAGTTGATACATTTAACGGGCAACGAAGTGCACGGGATCAGCTAGTCTATACTATTATATGAAGAGGAGTTGTTATTTACAATTGTTGAGGGTAATCTCTGGAACTACTGAACCGATTTTGAAAATTCTTTCACCGATAGAAAGCCACATTCTTTGTGAGTATTATAGACTAATTTAAAAAGGGAATTGATCATCCCTGGTAGGTTCTCAAACAGTAATTTTAAGATTTACGATATAAACTGTTGTTTATTAATGGTTGTTATGGGTTATATGAGTTGAGAATAATACTGATTTATTATTGCGTAACAGGCCATTTTTTATAATAATTGATAACTTCTTTGTTTATTAATTTAGAGGAGAATCGATCAAATGTCATAATCCTTCTCTGCAATGAGCTCTTCAATTTAAAAAAAAAATTATAATGATCGGTTCAGTAGTTTCTAAGAACATAGGCCTCAAAGGTTTTCATTTTCACATTTATATATAAAGATTATAATCATTCATTAAAAATCATCTCATAATCTCAAGTTTGATCGTACTTTGGATTTATTTCTAATGGTCCAAATAAAGATTCCTGGATTGGTATGTTATTTTTAGCAGCTCCTAAAAAAATTAGCATTCTTTGATGATTATCTTTTATGCTCCACCGATTTATGTTTTGAAATAATATATATTGCACCATTCCAAAGATTTGGTAAATCGCATCTAATATTTTGTTGAATTTATAAGATTTTTTCTCCATAAACTCTATCATAAGCTCTGTTTTTAATTTGGCTTCTTTGATTTCGTTGTTTATTAGCAGTTGAACAATAATGTTTAAGTATTTACAAATCATAAGATGTCCCATGTCTTTAATAAGTTTTGAATTATTTATTTGAGCTAAAATTCTACCGCCTTTCATTTTAGGCTCATCACATTTATAGACAAAAATCTGTTTTCTTTTATAAAATTGTTCCTTAAATAAAGTATAAAAAATTATTGACGTACAAAAAAAAATATTTATGTTAAAAATAAATGTACGTACATACGCTACATCTAGTGTGTCGACTAATCGTTTCATGTTACCAAAAATTTTCTTTTCTGCCACGTAAAATGGCCGCTTAGGACCACTGGATTTTAGCACATTATCGAAGTACTTTTTGTCTTGTGCTAAACGACCAAGATAAAATGATTGATTTCTTTTTTTGCACGTAAGTTTTGTTTTAGCGAGTATCGAGTGCAAGGCTGCTACGTTATCCAAACCTCCCAGTTTTGCCAACTTAATAACTGCATTTCCCAAACAAGGTTTTCTATATTTTTCTTTTCTTAAATTTGTCGAGCCATTTATTATTTCTGACACCTAAAATTATTGTTGTTTATATTATATTATAGTATAAATTAAAAAAAATAATCTCATCGTACAATTTTTTAGGTATTTGTATCACGGAAAATACCTTTAAAACTCCTAGTACAAAAACTAATGGCTGAGTCCTTATTTTTACTCCGTTTAAATATGTGATTAGACTTTCTTCAAATTCTTCATTGTCTAGCATTATACTTGCTCTGTTCTCCAAGACTGATAATTTATTAGGAAATTCAGCTTCTGCTAGCAAATGATTTTCGTAGGCCAATTTCGGTTGAAACAAGTTCTGTTGACATTTGCTTAGAAGGATTCTAGTGCTTAAATCATATTTGGACACCGCCAGTACTTTTTCGCAGTATTGAGCAGCTAAAATATAATGGTTTTTGAAGATTTTTAAAAATATATTATATACAGTTATATTAACCAATAAGCAATAATTAATAGATAAGTAACAACAGATATACGCACTATAACCATACATAATAAATACATACATAGGAGAAGGCGGAGCAGTACCGTATGGTTGGACCTACATGGTTTATAAATCATGTAATTTTTAACAAAATGTAACTTTTAAAACTGATACACATAGAAAAACTTTTTTATTATTTTTTTTTTTGAACGTGCTTTACTTTTTTTTTGAAAAATGCGAAATTACCCCACACTCGGGGTAAAACTGTATGTATTCCTGGTGTATAATTCTACGATTTTTCACTAACAAGACTAATAAAATAAATCGAGTATATGTAATAATATACCTATATTGTATAGCTGTTCTATACACAAATTATTAATTTGTATCAATGATATTGTAACACTTTACCTATTTCATAATTATGTTTTTGAAATTCTCTTTCAGCTATAGATTTTGTAACCGATATCTCATTGAACCATAACTTAGGTCCTGCATCATCATCAGTTCGGAACATTTTGATAAAAATGAAACAGTAGTAAGTTTAAAATTGTAAATTTTGTAAATTTTTACGAGAACACAAAAATATTTTTATTTATTGTTATTTGTTCATTAAATAACATGGCAACAATTTATTGTATATTAGATCACATAACAATACAATTTTAGTTTGACAGAAATATTTTTAAATTTACAATACACATTTTATCAAGACGTCTATGTCAGTCTACGTTAATAAGAACATTTTCGTGATTTTTACGCATTTTGTTAAAATTTAAATTTGAAATGCTTATAAAAAAAATCTGAATATGTTTTTTTCATATTTATCAAAGGGAGCCAAGGGAGGATAATGGGCTTCCCCCCAACCATATTATAACACAGTCAAATTTAAATTACGTATAGAATAATTGTTATTTATTTAAATAATTTTATTTAGTTATTGATATTGATAACTGATACAGTTATATGGAAAAAGTTAATTTTCTCGATTTATTACTTGCAAAATTCGTTAAGAATTTTGGTTGTCTGGATTTTTCAATAATTCTTCACTTTTTTTTTTCGATTATTATCACTTATATAAAAGTAAGTATTGACTTCTCGTTTATATTTCTTGATCAGTTATTTCGTGATTTTGTCCTAAAGAATTTGTCACATTTTTCTTTTTTTTTTCTGTAACTGGAACGGTTATTACACTATTTATTTCATCTACAGAGCTAAATGATTCAAATAGAAAATAATATATGTGGATTATAGATTTTGAGTGGCACGATGAATGTATTAATTTTACAATGATGTGGATTTTTTTTGGTTTTTTTTTTGTTGTGTCTGATGTCATCACTATTTAGGACAGTAAAAGTGCTTGGATTTTTTTCTACAGGAATTTTTCTGATAGGAATTTAAATCTAGTTGGTACTTTGGGGGTAAAATTTTTCCAGCAGTTTTCAAAAGTGCCGTGAAAAACAAAAGAAAAATTAAGGAAACACGGGAATTTTTACACAAAATATGTTTTCGAAAAAATCGATTTTGGTTTTTGGTGCAACTCTTAAACAAATGATCGTAAGTACATGAAATTTTGACTAAATGTTTATATGTATAAGCATTTTCTATACATCATAACATTTTCCAAATATTTTGACTTATTTTGAGCTATTTACGGACATTTTCAGTTTCTATTTATTTTAGTTTTTTTTTCTATAAATATCAATAAAATTGTATTTGTAGGTTAAAAAGCTTAAAAATGTAATAGAAAGGTCCTACTATATTGTCAGAATGATTTTTGAAAAATAATAAAAATCCTTAGTTAAAATTTCTATTTATAAGCATTTAAAGTTCAAATATTGACAAAATACGGTAAAATCACGAAAATTAACAAATTATTTTGAGTTAAGAATTCATAACAATTTTTCTTTTTAAATTTAATTTGTTGCAATTAAAAAACGTATGACTGTAGATACTTGAAAATTTCTCTGAATGTTTATATTAGCATTTTCTATACACCATTTAATTTTGAAAATAATTTGACTCTTTTTGAGCTATTTACGGAAATTGTCAGCTTTCAATTTTTTTAGTTTTTTTTTCTATAAATATTAATAACATTTTATTTATTGGGAAAAAAGCGTGAAAATTAAATGCAAGGCTCCTGATATATTGTTACAATAGCAGTTGAAAAATATTAAAAATATAAAGGCATCATTTTTATTATAAGCATTTAAAGTGTTCAAATTTTGACAAAATTTATCACATTTAAAATTTAATTAATATTTTGTAGTTAAAAATTAATAAAATGTTTAACTTTTGTAGCTAAGGATAGAAAATTTTAAACAAGGTTCCACGTAAATAAGTAAATATATAAATTACTTTGTTCACAATAATATCATCAAATATACTTAGTAATATCATTTGTATCATATTGGTTTACAAATTAAATTATTGATTTTTATCGCACCAAAGGTGATCGTAATGAACGTTATTTGGATAGTAAAAGTTGCTAAAAATGATGCGCGACGGTTTGTTTGTTCCTCAGTTACGGTTGTAATTGTTACAGCTATAGTTGCGTTGTTACATTACAGAAACGTTGGTTTTTAATATCTAATATCGTATTTTCTAAGATAATATAACAGGAACGTATGTGTTGATCGTGATGGCCGTTCAGCGAGTAGCTACAACTGCTGCCGCGTATCGTCGCAACAGCCACCAAACCGCAGCCGCCAAAACTGAAGAAAAGTATCGATTAGACCATGAGTCCCTGGTTATTTCAATACTATATTTTTCGTTTTAGTTCGTATGTTTTGTGATCAACCTGGTCAACCCCAATGATTAACCCTCACGGACCAACAATATTATTTTACTTTGAGGTTGATTGTGGGGTTTATCACAAAACATACGAACTAAAACGAAAAATATAGTACTGAAGTAACCAGGGACTCATGGTCTAATCGATACTTTTCGTCAGTTTCAGCGGCGGCTCGGCGGCTGTTGCGACAACGTAGTAACTAGTCGCTCGGCCATCACAATCATTAGATATGGCAAGACCAACACGTTTCTGTAACATTACAACGAAACTATAGCCGCAACTGAGGGTCAAACAAACCGTCGCGCGTCGTTTTTAGCAACTTTTACTATCCAAATAACGTTCATTACGATCACCTTAGGCGCGATAAAAATAAATAATTTAATTTGTACAGCAATATTAAAAATCACGGAAATCACGGAGGGAATAAATTTGCCATATAAATAAATGCAAATAGAATTCAATTTAATAATAAAATAAAAGATTAACTAAAAAAAGGTGGGTAAGGGGATGTTTCTATGCTGTACGGTAGGTTACAAGTGGGTCACTGTTATGGATGGTGTTAAATTTGAATTCAATGACGTAATATATTGTATAAGAAAAACGATTCTGAGCGAAGACGGTCAGTTAGCCTATGATATTACCAAGTATATTTGATGATATTATTGTGAATAAAGGAATTTATATATAAACTATTTATGTAGAACCTTGTTTTAAATTTTCAATCCTTAGCTATATAAGTTGAACATTTTATAAATTTTTAACTACAAAATAATTATTAAACTTTAAATTTTTATAAATTTTGTCAACATTTGAACTTTCAATGCTTGTAAAAAAAAATTGTACCTATGTATTATTACTATTTTTACAACTGCTATTGTAACAATATATCAGGAGCCTTGCATAAAGTTTTCACGCATTTCTACCCAAAAAATAAAATTTTATTGATATTTATAGAAGAAAAAACTAAAAAAATTGGGAACTGACAACGTCCGTTAACAGTTCAAAAAGGGTCAAATTATTTTCAAAATTTTATCGTGTATAGAAAATGCTAATCAAAACATTCAGTGAAATTTCCATATATCTACAGTCATTTAATTTTTTAATAACAACAAAATAAGAAAATATGATAGATATCGAGTGAATATCAAATGTTGTATGATTGTGATGGCCGAGCGAGTAGGTACTACGTTTTCGCAACAGCTGCCGAGCCGCCGCTGAAACTGAAGAAAAGTATCGATTAGACCATGAGTCCCTGGTTACTTCAGTACTATATTTTTCGTTTTAGTTCGTATGTTTCGGAATCAACCCCAAAATCAACCTCAAAGTAAAATAATATTGTTTGTCTCTGAGGGTTGACCAAGTTGATCACAAAACATACGAACTAAAACGAAAAATAGAGTAGTGAAGTAACCAGGGACTCATGTTCCAAACGCTACTTTTCTTCAGTTTCAGCGGCGGCGGTGGTTCGGCGGCTATTGCGACGATACGCGGCAGCAGTTGTAGCTACTTGCTCGGCCATCACAATCATAGCATACGTTCCTGTTCCATTCTGTTAGAAAATACGTCTTTAGATATGTCAAGACCAACATGTTTCTTTAATATTACAATGTATTAATGTAACCTACTAACTTTTATTGACTGTTTTAGGTGTTTCTCTTCTATATTATGCATGTTATATACATATAAATCACTTTTTCAATTAAAAAAAATAACCACATCAAAATCTGTTGCGTAATTTTAAAGATCTAAGCATACAAAGAGAAAAGGGACTTAGTTTTATAATATGTAAGATTTATATTTATTTTTATTTAAGTATATTTTAAAGTAAACAATATTTTATAAAAAAATGTAAAGTACACATATTTATATACCTATATTTTCTTAAAATTAAAAATTATATGTGTAAATAAACTTTTGGCCCACTAATAGCATTTAATTTTTTTTGTGGCCCTTGAATAAAAAAGTTTGGAGACTCCTGGACTAGTTTATGATATAAAAATATTATCAACTATCGAAATTGAAATATTAGGTATAATATATGTAATAATATTTTATATTTTATACCTGCCATTCAGTGACCTCTGCTGTCTATTATTATAGTCGCGACGTTGACATATTTACTTTTTTGGATGACACAATTTATCGACTCCACGTCGCTCATCAAAAAAGTATAGGCATAACATATTACAGACAATACTAGAAACTTCTAAGATTACATTTTTATCGATAAGGGGATTGCAAACGGACAATAATTTCAACCAATATGTACTAATCTTATGTCAATCATACCGTTGGTCGATTGACATCGGACCTGATAACGCAATAAGACTTCAGAAAACTGATTTGAATTCGTTAATATGTGTACTTGAGATCGATCAGGCTATAATTTTAAAATGTTGTTCCTAAACTCCTTTTGTTTGGATATTAAAAATGTACGCAATTTAAAATGTTGATTATTAGAAAATTGAATTAAGTATCTTAAAATGTGACGACCTGATCGATCTCAAGTACCTAAACAAATTGATGAATTCAAATCAGTTTTCAGAAATCTTTTCGCGTTATGAGGTCCAACGGTAGGATTGACAAAAAGTACAAAGAAAAGAGTATAAATTATCGTTGACGAGCGCAACGCCGCACAGTGGTTCAAAAATGAAAAATAGTTGGCCAAAAGTTAAATTTTCACAGAAATCTTATAAATCGATCTGTTACTTACATAATAATAATAATTATAATAATACCTAATTCGTATTCGTATACCGACTTAACGGGCCTCCACGTGGCCTGTTTTTATCTCAAAAACTTTTCTTACAGGAAAAACTCTTAGGTCTTGTAAAAAAATATAAAAAGATACTAGTTTGATAACTTTTTTTTTTTGGAAAGAGAAACTTCTTACAGGGCGTAATTGGACTTTTTAATTTTTAATTTGTATTCCTAAACCGTAGTAAAATACGATTTTAAATTTTCAAACTTTCAAACTCAAGTGCCCACTTTAAAGTAACGAGCAAATATGAGTAAGTAATGATGATCTTTTTGTAATCAGTAGATTGTAATTTAACTAGTGGTGTAAATATCGTCGTGTAACTCGATGAGAAAAATAATAAAATATAATAGATTTATTATCTTATTATTTGTAACATTGTACATTTCATTGACCACATGTGGGTTTATAACAATTGTAACTTCATAATTGGGTCATTAAATACTATCTTTGTAACTTATCAAATACAGAAACATTTATCGATGAACATTTCATTTTATTTTATTTATTGTAGACAATTAAACTATATGACCTTTATTAATAAAATATCATAGTTTTTAAGAAAAAAACTATATTTTGTCTACTTTTATATTATTATATGATTATACCCAAAAATATTTTGCAATAAGTTTTTTCCGGCGATTTTGAAAACTAATGGGAATTTAAATTTTTGAACTTCCGAATGCCCCAAATTGAATTCTTTTTAATATCGACAGGATACTGTTGAAGAAAATCTAATCTTTTTTACTGACCCAAAAGGCGATAACAGACATGAAATAAAACACACACATTATAAAATCAATACATTTATCGCTCCACTCAGAATATAAAATACATAAAAAATTTCAATTTTCAAATGTTTAAAAATATTTCAAAATGTATCAACATTTTTTGAAAATGTTATCATAATAAAATATAGAAAAAAGTATGAAATAATAATTTGATGAAAACATCAAGTATCTACGGGGTTATTCGTTTTTAAATTGCATAATAAATCGTTCGATGAGAAATTGTCAACTGACGGATGATTAAAATAATGTCGAACATTTTTGAACTTCAAATGCTGTTAAAAACTAAATTTGACTAGTCGGTAAAATTCTTTTTTTTTAATCAGAAAACATATGAAGAACATTGTATTAAATATTTAAGGGTTTTGACCAAACGAAAATTTGACTGTAAATAATAATTTAATAATATATAAGCGTACAAAAATTAAAAATTTCTTTTGCCCTTAAAAAACTCAAAAAGAGTCAAAATGTTATCATTATAGTGTATAGTGAATACAAAATATTAATATAAACATTCAAAATGGTCTTTATGTGGGTATATTTCAAAATTTCAAAAACCAGATTTTAAATAACTGCATTATTAAAGAAAAAAAGGAGGGGCGAGCATGATCGATGAATCATCCTGTATATTTTCATACATCTTAAATTCCATACATTTAAAATATAAATAAAATTGTATCTATATTGTTATAAAAATCTTATCTATTATCTGTTATGGACAAAAATTATAATTATATTTATTTTGAAAAAATGCCATTGGAAATATTACTAATATAATTTATAATCATTACTATCGCTTTTATTTCAATTATTGTGTGGATGGGATTAATAGAGAAGGGTATCAGGTTTCGGTATCAGTGGTAGTTTGCTAGAAAGGTCTTTTGCATATGGTAAATACCATTGATTATTGATTATAATAAATACTAAAAAATTAGTACCTACTTAACTATTTATAATCAATGGACATGAATCCATAAATAGGTGGTCAGATTTTTCAATTTTTGAAATTTATTTAGATAAAACTAATTTTAATTAAGAAACAATATTTTTTTTTTAAATAATATGTATTACAATATTTGTTGAAAAACCATCTGACCCCGTGCACTTCGTTGTTCGTTACAAATTCCAACTCTATGACTTAACGTCGAATAAAATCTAAACTACACAAAAATAAAAATAATAAAACAAATCATTGTAAAATCAATACTTTTATCCCTCCACTTGGAATTTAAAAATCATTGGTCATCTTGCTGTAACAAAATATAAGTACAAAAATATTTAAATTAACTGTAGCCCTTATTGGAGCCCACAAAATGTTTTGTAAATTATACAGGCACAGAATATACTTATTTTGAAATTGATTTGAAATACGTATTTGAGTACAAATACAAATAGGGACTTTAAAAATAATTTATATAGATATCTACTTAACAATACAAAAACAGTAAAATGTATCAATTGTATCGAATTTTCATGTTTTGCATTAATTGTATAGAATTATAAATCATTTTACACCGCATAATTTGGTATAACTATAAATTACTCGTCTGTTTTCCTTGTCAATGTTAAAAATGTATATTATCTATGTTAAGGCTCCCGGACTGGGCTATGTATTAAAGAGAAAATTATTTGCTAACCTAATTCACATATCGTTTCGGCGTCTCACTATTTTGTGTGAATGTAAGTGGTGAGTAGAGCAAACGAGCGGGAATATATGAACTACGTACTCGCAGGTAGGTACATGTCATTATGTAACAAATAACAAAATATTGGTAAGTTTTCCATTTCGAGCGTTTCGGCCGTTCACGGTATTATGGATAACTCGTCGACAATTGAATAGTTTCAGATAATTTATTTTTTAATTGAACAACATTCTACAGCCCGCATTAAACTCAGATTTTTATTTGATTTTAAATAATGATATAAAATAATTTGTAAAAAAAACTAAAAATTGTATATTTTAAAAGACTTATTGGTAATAAGTTATTACTAAATTTGAAATTAAAATATTGATAAAAGAATTTTGATACGGGCTGTAAAATATTATGCTTCTTCAATTTAAAAAAATAAAAATAAAATTCGATTGATTCTACAGGGCAGGATCATTATTCCCGTAAAGTGTGTTTTTGAGGACCAAATCACATTAGCACCGGGCGTTAACTGAGCAATGAATGAAGCAACTAATTATTTCGTTCCACGCCAAACGCAATTTGTAAAGTTTTATTTGGTAATCAGTAAAAATACGAATGACATGACAAAAAAAGTGAATAATTTATAACAATACACAAAACGGTTCACAATTGCGGAACTCTGATACGTCACCTTGAGTAGGTGTGTGCGGAGAGAAGGCGGCGTCGTCTATGAGTCGGCTGACGAGTCGACGTCGATGCCAGTAAAAAGAGGGGCGATGAGGGGCGCGACAAGTGAGTACCTACTGAATAATATCATAGGTAGGATAAATAATATTTAATTTACAAGGAACATAATATCGTGATATTTTAAATGATTTGATAGTCTGAGATCCAGGCTTTTGTTTTATAGGCACTAAATAATTTTTTTGGTAGGAAAACTCAATTTATTTGAATATTATTTGAAAGCAATCCTTTTAACGAATATTGGTAAATATCACTAAATATTATAAGATTAATGTAAATTAATTTAATATTTACTAGTTGATATTACAAAAATTACCACACGAATATTTAAAAGCGTGAGCAGAAATGTACAAGTATAATATCAATTATAAGTAGCCTATACTCAATAGGAATGAAAAATTGAAATATTTAACCATGAGCAAAATAATTTTTATGTAACTAATGCATATTTAAAATATAATAATTTAAAAATGCTCAATGGCCATATATTGCAGAAAGAAATATCCTAAAAAAGCTAACGTACAAACACATATAAAATCTTTAACGATACTTTATGTTTGATAATACACTCTATTATAGTCTATAGCTATAATAAGCTGCATACATAATATATGTGTATAACACAGTGAAGGTTCTACTAAACGAAAATATGTCATGTTGCACGTATGTTAAAGAAATAATGCACTGATATAGTCACTGACATTTTCTTAACACATATTTTGATAACAAAATTAAATAAAAAATAAAAGTGGAAAGTAGGGTAACACCCTGCTGTACAGTAGGAGTTGAGTGTGCCTCGTCATTGGGAAGGCACTGTAATATGGATGTGTCAAAATTTTAATACAACAATAAATAATATTATTGTATACGATGAAAACAACTTTGAGACTTTGAGAGAAGATAGTCTAACTTTGGGTGAAACACGATTGCGGACGCTTTACCTTTTTTGCAACACGATTGCGGACGATCATTATATAACAAAAGGTATTATTTTGCACCCAAAAAATGACACGACTGCGGTCGAAATTTAATGAAACGTTGCCAAGTTGTGCGACGCATTCTACCTAGCCCAACGATTATAAATTTTATGAAAGTTCACAATAATACGATTAAAAATCGAAGATCAAAAAAAGTAAAAAACATGCGCTGAATATAATAATATAATATAAACATTTAAAGTTAAAAATTGAAAATAAAAAACAAGCGCTCAATATATTAATATAATATAAACATATTAAGTCAAGCGCTCAGTATAATAATAAATAAATTAAATTAATATTTTTTTTCCCCCTGTAATGACAGCTATTTTTTTTAAATATTGTATCACATTTTGGTGATTGATGGTGAAGTTACAGCGAGGTAACGAAGTAACGAGGTTGCAGCTATTGCTGTAGTATTAAACAAAAATGACTTGTAACTGCGTACTAAACTTAATACGCTCAGAATTTCCACATTCCCACATTATCAGAGTATTATTTATAAATTTGGCAACATATGTTCGCAATAGTGTAATATTCGGGGGTCCGCTGATAAACTATAATCGTCCGCAATCGTGTTATTAAAAGGTCACTCCGATAAGAACCGTCCGCATTCGTGTATCACCGCTAAGTATAGTTATACTATAGTATACTAGTTATAATCAATGATAGCACCTATGAGCAATGTTTGATTTCATAAAATTTAAAAAAATGAAATATTTCAGTATTTTAATACATTTTGTTTTATTTTTAAATAAGTTTTATATTGACATATAATTGTCATAAATCACTTTCATAATTGTTTGGTATCTATATGTATACCCAACCTTTGGTATTATACATTTAAAATGGTATTTAAATTTTTTAAATATTTTAATGTTTAAATGATACAATTAGGTATACAATATTATACATGTATATTGTATACCTACTGAATTCTTACATTAGAATTAAGAATACTGAACATTCTGTTTAAAAAAAAAATAAATTTTGTTTTTATTTGTGTTAAAAAAAATGTCAATGATTCGTTTTACGTTTTTGTGAAATATTTTACCATATAGTGAAATATGTCAAAATGAAATATTTTATACTTCAAACACTACCTATACGTACTGATACGTAGTACCTATGTATGACAAATTATATCCAATTGGCATACAAAATAAAAACAAATAAAAACCAATAATATTATACTTATTTTTTTGATAATATTTGATAATATTGCAGGGTTTACTAATTTTGTATTAATATAAAATGCATTGCGGTTACGGTTACTGACCAATATACCACTGTGTAATATCCAAAATATCGAATTATAATATTTATATAATATTATATGATAATTGTAGCTGATAGGTATTAAACCAGTTGTAGTACCTAAGTATTTGAATATTAAGCATTCGGAGTGTGTTCCAAGTTTCTTTTTCATAAACGTTTTATTCTTGTATTCAAATACTACATAAAAAAAAAATGTGTTTTAAATACACCACGCGCCTCACCTCTCTACAGGTCTATTAGTATTTAGATATTATACATTTAAAAAAATAGAGATGATTATTTTTTTTCTTATATAAGTTAGTAAGATAGAGCGACAGACCATTATGATGTAAGGTTGTCGTTACGACGACATACTATATTAAAATTCAAACGGCGACGCGCAGGTACCTACGAGAGTTCTAAATGTATATAATTTTATCATCCTTATAAAATAAGCAAGTAGATACGCGTATAATGTATAATATGCATTGTAAGTGGCAGTGAAACTCACTTTCTCTTTATTTCAAAAAATGTTTGTTGAGCTATTAAGTGATATATTAATAAGACCAAATATGAATGAATTTATGCATATATTTTGAGTTTGACATGTTTTTTTTTACATATTAATTTATTACCATCATGTAAATTATATTACAACAGAATGCATGTGTGGCTACGGAACGACGATAGAAAAAGTTGGGATTTTTTAGCTTTCAAAAATGATAAGGGAAAATATAAAATATGTTTTTTTTAAGTCATGATAAGGAAGATGTAGTAGATAATGTAAGGGGATAACAAATTAGCCTAATAGCATATAGGTAATAACTATTTACAAATAGGTACATACGTAGGTATAGTCTTCAACGTATTGCATTATATTTTAATTTTTATATTTCCCGTAGCTCAAATTGTATCTTTGTTCACAAATTATGCATCTTAATTCATGAAAATGTTTTAAAAATGTTAACCATTTATTTCCAATACGTATCAAAATAGTTATTCATATAATACTTAGGTTTTAATACTAAGTTATAACACTTTAAATTATAGGAACACATAAAATGTGCGATGTAGAAAAGGGTCGTCTTGCAGTCGGTTCTTATCAGGGTGACGTTTTTAATAATACGATTGCAAACAATTAAAGTATAACAATGCATCCCGAAAACGACACGATTGCCGACAAATGTTGCCACGATTATAAATAATACTTCGATGAGGTGGAAATTCTAACTTCTGAGCGTATTAAATGTAGTATTTTACAAGGCATTTCTGTTAAATACTGCAGTTATAGCACATCCGCTAAGTTGTTATACAGTTCTATTATATTGCGTTTTTTTAAGCTATGGAAAACTGTATCCACAACTGTATGTTGTGACCGACCAATAAGATAAAAATAAAAATTATAAATAATTATTATAATAAACAAAACTATTCTTCAAGGCTTGGCATTGACGAGTTAAAAAGTTAAAGTTAAGTTACTTTTAACTAAAAGTTAATTAATGAGTTACTTTTTTTTAGAAGTAACTTCTAACTTAACGAGTTAATGAATTTTATTTGAACGTTAAGTTAATTTTTTCCCACATTACATATTTAAAATTAATTTTGTAAAATTAATTACATAAAAAAGAAACTCAAAATTTTAAATATATTTTAGTAAATAATAATTTATAATAATAGTAAGTTATTATATTGCATTTTCACAGAAAATATTATATAACTATAGTATAGACAGAAATGTTATAGGGGTAACCGCGTCATTAACAAAAGAAAAATATAACAAGTTACTCAGTACCTATCCCATACACGACATAATAACCTAACCTATACCTAATCATTATTAATAGGTAAGAAGGTATAATTATAAATTTTATTTAACAAAAAAAAAATTAACTTTATATGAATTAAGTTAAGTTACTTTTATTTTCTAATTAACTTCTAACTTTTAACTTTAAACTAAACTTACATTTTTCTATATTAACTTAATTTAACGAGTTAAAAAAATAGTTAACTTGTCCAGCCTTGCTATTCTTAAATTAGGTGATCCATTAAACTTAAATCACTCATCATTTAAAACTGTTTTTGAATATATTTCTTTTACATAGTTTTATGTAGGTACGTACATTATTAATTTCATATACATTCTTAATTTTTGATAAAAAAAATCAAATTTCAGACAAGTAGGTAGTTTATAAGTTATAGTTATCTACTTATAACTCATAAACTGGTCGTTCTAATTTTAATTTTTATACATCAAAGTATTCCAAAAAAATATTTTGATCTGAAGGAATGAATTAAAAATGCAAACTAATTAATATAAAAATAACGAAAAATAAATATTAATTATTTGTTTTTAACAACATAAAATTGTGTAAACAAATATTTTCAACAACGTTTAAGTTTTTTAAATAATGAATGTTTTAAATTTAATTGATCACCTGGTATATAATATCAAATTATTAATACGTAATACATTATTTTTTTGCAGTTAAAGCAGCTTCATTACGGTAGCATTCGTCTTTTGTCCAGCTTTACATCGTAATAGCTGTGCAATCGGCTCCCATCCATTATTTGTTGGTTCCCAAACAGCTCTGGACGAAAAAGGTTACGCAAATACCTAAACGAGGTATTCGAAAATCCTTTATAACTAGAGGTAGGCCGATACCGACACCCGATATTAATAACGGCTGATATTGGTACTATCGGTTTATTGGCTATTGGTTTTTTTTTTAAACCGATAATAAAACCGATATAATGCAGTCGCATATTAATTTGTATGTAATGGTGGTGGTAATACCGATAATGCTGTTTTTAAACATATTATAGTATAAACAATAAATAATTTAGTAAACATAGCAAACACGTTGCAATCACAATTTAAATTAAATTGTGTTTATTTTATTATTTTTCCTACTATCCACGGTTATGATTTTATTGATAAATAATAATTGATAAAGATAATATCCCAAAAATTATTAATTATTATAGTATCATTAAATTCAACTTTTAAATGTATAAATATTTTAATTTTTAATTAATATTATTAAATATTTATTATTTAGTATAGTGATTTCATGTTTGATTATTTTAATAACTATAATTTTGTATTACTATATTATATTGTTTTATTTTTTTGACCATTTATTCAATTAAAAGAATATATAAAGTTGTTAATTATTATAAATTAATTTATTATTAATTATCCTGGGAGAAATCTAATATGTCACAATATGATCTATATGGTTACATACTTACATCGGTTTCGGGTATCGGTTTTTGAAAAATATATCGGGTTTTTAAGTTTGTATATAGGTTCATGGAAATAAAATATCGGATCGGTTATCGGTTTTATAATGGCAATATAAATTGGAATATCGGATATCGGAAAAAGTGTTATCGGCCCAACTCTATTTGTAATATTCACTTTGCATAGTTATTATACAATTTCAAAAAGCACCAAGATTAATACATTTTAAATTCATGATCTATAACACCAAGGTTTAATTTTTTATACCATGCCAATTTTTATAATTTACTTCACATATAAAATTAATAAGAACACCAATATATTTTTTTAACCAAATGGAAATGGACGTAGGAATTTGTACGACGAGAGCCGTTTAGAAATGAATACCTTTATGTAAAACAGGAGCCAAATTGGCTATAGTTCGTAACAGATTAGTCGTTCAGTATTATAATAATAAATTATTACAATATTATTCTATGAATGGTTGAACGAGGACGGGTGATAGTAAACTGCCAGTTTTATTTTCTTAATTCTTACCTGTAATGGGCAGTCTTGCAAAAGATACTTTTAAAAAGTATTCAAATACAGATACAGGTACTTTTTTGGATGTATTTTATCTTGGCCTACTGACGTTATAGATAAATTGAATCATTATTAAACTGAATTAATGTTTTTACTTTAGCACTATCTAGTTTTAAATATTAAAAAATATAATAAAACCAGTACGATACAAATTACGTATAAATACTTGATGCTTTTAAGTTTAAACCACTACAGACTCCATAGCTATTATACCATTACAATATTGTAACAATATTCGCGTAATCTATACCGTGGTGAAAATTAATATTATAAAACAATATAATATGAGTAAAAGAATTTAATAAGAATAGAAATGTTTTCAACCTATATATTATGGATAATAATATATTTATATTGGTACAAATGATTTATATTTTTCTTTGGTGCGTTAGTGCTTATTATATTATACAGCCAACCGTTTACTATACGTTACTATACTCTGACAACGAGAGAAGATTACAGTCGCCCGACAAACACTCATCCGATCCCGCGCTTACCTCGACAACTGTTTGACACCGGTCGAAACCGGCTTCTATGCTCGAAACTTCATTCTTATTTTGTGTGGCCCGAGTACTTGACCCCGATACATACCAGGACCCCATGTTCGTCCGACTATGCGCGTTCCCCGGCATACTGCCTGCTGTTCAACAACGGTCGAAACCGGCTTGCATGCTCGAAACAGTAATATTCTTTGTGGGCTGGAATATTATAAACTTGATTATTATAATCGAAACTGTAATGTTCTCTTGCGGCCTGGATATCAGGACCCCATGTGGACGATGCCGTGGTTCGTGACAGTCTCGCGTCAGTCTCGCGGGCGTACCTATGTAATTTGCATCGAAAACAACTCTCCCAAAAAAATATAAATGTAATTTGCGCCACAACTAAAAATTAATTTAGGAAATTTGCCCTACTAAATAATTAAGTTTAATTTAATAGAAAATCAGTAATATTATAATTATAAACAAATGTATATAAGTATACATACTCTATGTATACAAAATAAATATATTATTAATATATTTGTGATTAATATCGGACTAACTGCAAATCCCATGATACTGCTGAGTTGCGTGAAGTTGGCTCCCCCATTTTATCGTATCAACCTCAAACCTTCACCAATATTTTGGAACTTATTTGGAACTAATTGGAACCTTGTTTTTGAAATTTGGAACCTCATACTTTTCCCGGGAAAATTTTTTATCTGTTGGGGGGGCCAACTTCACGTAGCCCCACCACTTTGTCATATCATCTTCAAATCTTCACCAAATATTTTGGAACTTATTTGGAACTAATTGGAACCTTGTTTGCGAAATTTGGAACCTCATATTTTTCCCGGGAAAATTATAATTCGGTTGTGGGGGAGCCCCACCCCCCACTTTGTATCGTACCAACCTCGATCTTTCACCAATATTTTGGAACTTATTTGGAACTAATTGGAAGCTCGTTTTTGAAATTTGGAACCTTATACTTTTTTCACAAAGTGAAATTATCTGGTGGTTGAAATGTTTAACTTTTATAGCTAAGGATTTAAAATATAAAACAAGGGTTCACAAAAGTATTTCATACTGACAACAAAAAATCTAAAATCTATATATATATATATAGATAGAAACGGTAATTTATTATTGAACTTGAGCCCGGAAACTACGTCTTCCCACGTCACCGAAACCCAATTTGCCGAATCCCAATTCGCCGACACCCCATTTGTACCTGCTGTACAGTAGATTACAAGTGGGTCACAGTAATGGATGGTGTTAAATTTAAATTCAAAGATATAATATCATTGTATAAGAAAAACGATTCTGAGCGAAAACGGCCAGTCAGCCTATGATATTACTAAGTATATTTGATGGTATTAAGATGAATAAGTAATTTATATATTATATACTGTTTACGTGGAACCTTGTTTTACATTTTCGATCCTTAGCTATAAAAGTTGAACATTTTATACATTTTTAACTACAAAATAATTATTATATTTTAAATGTGATAGTTTTTGTCAAAATTTTAATTTAAAATGCTTATAAAAGAAAATTGTGCCTATGTATTTTTAATATTTTTAAACTGCTATTGTAACAATATATCAAGAGCTTTGCATTATATTTTCTTGCTTTTTTACCCAACAAATAAAATTTTATTGATATTTATAGAAAAATAAACTAAAATAATTGAAAACTGACAATGTTTGTAAACATCTCAAAAGAGTCAAATTATTTTCAAAATTGTATGGTGTATAGAAAATGAAAATTTGAACATTCAGTAAAATTTTAATGTATCTACAGTTATTCGTTATTTCCTTATTTCTTTAATAATATTGATATTTATACATTATTGTAGGCATGTTTAATAAGGCATTATTGAAACCCTCAAACAAATTAAACAATTTACAATTTAATTACAAATAAGTTATTGAAAATAAGGTCTATAATTTTTCTTTTATAAATTAACACATTTTTTTTCACGCAACGAAATATTTCCTACTCGAGAGATGAACAAACACATGATTTTTTAAGAACAAATACAAATCTGTTTTTATATATAAAATATATTCTGAATATTCATTAATGCTCAAAATATACTTTTATATGTAAAATACATTTTTTCCTACGAATTCTCTACTGTATAAGTCGTCAAAATTTTTCTCCTCTGTTGTGGTGAATAAAGTCAATAAATATTATATGTGAAAATCTAAAAATTTGCTCTTTAACAACTATGACAAAACAATTAGATAAACAAGATTTAAATATTAAAAAAAAATAAATTGTTATTTGATATAATAAAATTGTAATAATTACCTAGCTAATAATAAAAAATAATAATAACTTACAATAGACGGTTTAAAATCAGTTTTTTTTAATTATAGGTATAAGATTATAATACAATTAATATTATATTTATATAATATGATATTGTTTATTTATTATATAATATATTATACAAAATTAAGTTTTTATGAATACAAGTTACAATTAATTTATCATAACAATGTTCTTTCATTCATTCATTGTTACACAGTACCTACCTATTCAAATAATTAATCCTTATTTATAAATTTTCAGATTGAACTTTATAATTATTTGTATTATAATTATCATTATTTTAATCAACTTAGTATTTACAAATTCATAACTTAGACTAGGTATAATAAATAACTTACCTTTATATTGCTCATTTAAAAAAAAAAAAAACATATATTTAAAACCTAGATTATTAATGATAAAACAATTAATTAATAAGAATCTGTCTCTCTACATTAGCAAATGAATCGATATTATCTGTCTTGTAAATTATAGTAGTACAACAAATAACACGATATTGAAAATATATCTATAATACCGTAATATGTGTATTGAACCATTAAAAACCAAATTGATAAAAAATATCACTGTTATCGGATTTTCCAGCGGCCTGGATGTATTGTACTAAAAATAGCATGCGAATTATATGACAACATAAAGAAATCGTTGATAATGTGATTTATAATAACTATACATGTTATTATATTATAATGATGATGTGCAACTTGTAATATCGTGTAATACCATCGCATTACAGCAAGCGTTTATATTATACACAATTATTATTATTACTATATTTATTTTTTAATTTTAACATTGACTTTAGAATAGTGTGTATTAAGTTTATTAGGGGGTATAAGATATAAAATAATGGTTGATGGATGGGTAAATGGATAAAATACCTATAGCAATAGGTAATTTATATTGGATTTTTACATAATATATAATATATAATATTACACGAAGTTATTATTCATAATTTGACTTTCCATGAAAAGTATGAGAATTCAAATTTGGGAATAAAGGTTTCAATAAGGCAACTTAGGTCCTAATAAGTTCCAAAATAATGGTGAAAGATCGAGGTTGATACGATATAAAATGGAGGTTGGAGCTCCCCCCACAACAGAAAAATAATTTTCCCGGGAAAAGTATGAGGTTCCAAATTTCGAAAACAAGGTTCCAATTAGTTCCAAATAAGTTTCAAAATATTGGTGGAGATTCAAGGTTGATAGGACAAAGTCCCTCACTTTGTTGACGAAAAAAGTATTTAAAAATAGTATTTGATTTTAAATACAGACATGGGCGTAACTTGGGAAATTTTTATGGGGGGGGGACTTTATTTTATGTCGATATACCGTATACTTAAAGATATTTGGAGAATAAATATACTTAATCAGCGGAAACTGGATAGCATAGCATAATAATATTATCTAAGCTAAATCTTTATTGTAGTATGTAAAATTAAATGACATTATGGAAAAAGCTTGATAAGACGATGGTTTATTTAATAAAAACATTCTGCAATTCTATATTTTCCTATAACTTTATTTTTGCATAAAACGGAATTTATTTCCAAAGTCCATAAGTCATGACATTATAAATATAATGTGTAATATACAATATATCTTATGTTATAATTTATAGTTCTTAGGTATATATATATATCTTTATTATTAAATGTATCACACTGAGCTTCTGTATATTATTTATAGCTTATACAAATAATAACTTTAGTCATACATACAAATATAACATAATAAAAAAGTACTTTGAATTGTACAAAATGATATTAGAATAGTGTATATACTAAATAGTATTATGTAATATTTTAATGTATTAATTCTATAACACTACGCTCAAAGCTCAAACAGTCAAACGCAACGATGAATAGTGAAGAATAATACAAGATAAAGAGAACGTGTCGTGTCATATTGTTATCAGTGGAAACTGGAAGTTCACATTTAAACAGTTATCGCGAATAGTAAAACAGGCTTTCATTTTACCCTTAGATCATTAAGATCATTATACTATGAATGGATATACAGCGTATTATACCAATACAAAAAAATTTTGCCAATATCAACGACGAGTCACCGAATTAGGTATTCGATATGCGCATGCGCGACGCAACTTCTTGCATATTTATCCACAGATAATTTATTATTAAATCAGCATATTATGTTTAAATATAATATTATATTGAAAAAAATAGTATAATGCCTATTATAATAATATAATAATTACTATAATTATGTAATTAACCACGAACTATGATTTAGAATAATTCAGTGATAGTAACTTATGGATAATTATGCGAAGAGTTGCATCGCGAGTGTGCATATAGATCACTTAATTCGAAGACTCGTCGTTAATATCGGCAACAAAATAATACGCTGTAGCTCCATCCATATGGCCAGATTTATAGACGATACTTAGAAAAATCTTAGTATTATCTCAACTAAAACTAGAAATTGGTATTTATAAACCAGATCTATGATATTTACTAAGAATTATCTTAGTTATATTTTAACTTAAATAAATCCTAAGTTTTGGTATTTATAAATGATACTTTGAATAATTTTAAGAAAAACTTGAGTAAAAATTTAGAAATATCTAAGGTACCTACTAATCATGCTTAACAGTCACTCAACAGACACAAAATTAATAACTTGGTATAAAATAGTTATTTTTATACTATTAAATTGTTAGATCTTTTATAAAAAGTTGATAATTTTGTTTAATTTATTTTTTACTGTTTTAAAATGGATATTAACTATCTTGATTATCTTGATGATGACTTAAACTATGATTGGCTAGAACAAACTATTCGTGTTCCTAAACGATATTTACGTGATATGCAAAACTCCATTGAAGGGTAAGTAATTTTGAAATATTTTTTTAATAATTCCCCTTTACAAATATTTATTAGTAAACATTACTAGATTTTCAGACTTGCAATTTTTCCAACGGTTTAGGTTTCCAAAATATATTGTGTTAGAAATAATTTTACCTATGATATACTTGGATAATATGGATTGCAATTTTGATAGACGTGGGTTAAAAATCGATAATATTACAAAAGTGTTAATTGCCCTACGTTTCTATGCAAGTGGAAATGACCAAGTATTTGATTGCAATTTAAATGAGTAATTATGGTAAGATTATTGTTAATTTTATTTCATTGTTTTATAGAGAGTCAATAGAGATACATTAGGATATACACAAGCTTCGGTTTCTATTGTAATTAAAGAAGTATCGGGTTTACTAGTTAAATATGGAAAAAATGGATTCGATTTCCACCAATTTACAAGACACAAAGGAACAATTTTATTTAATTGGCGAATTTCCTGGTGTAATTGGAGCTATAGATTGTACACATGTCCCTATTAAAAGTCCCGGAGGCGACAACGCAGAAATTTATAAAAATCGAAAAGGATGGATGTCATTAAATGTTCAAATTGTTTGTGGCCCTAAAATGCAAATTTTTGACATAGTCTGCAGATGGCCAGGTTCAGTTAATGATAGTAGAATATATAATAATAGTCGAGTGAAACTTCTAATTGAATCAAATGCTTTAGCTGGTAACATATTTATTTATTTATATTTATATTAATTTTAATATTATCTAAATATTTGATATTGACTAGCAATAAATTCATATTATAATAAATTCAATATTATCATAAATTATAGGCCATTTAATTGGAGAAAGTGGTTACCCTCAGAGTAAATTTCTATACACACCTAAACTCAATCCATCAACTGCAGCAGAAAAAAAATACAATAAATCACATATAAAAACCAGGAATGTTATTGAAAGAGTGAACGGAGTACTCAAAAGTTGATTTCACTGTTTATGCAGAAAGCTCCTTACAACACTTTAAACTTCAACTTTGATCATCGTTTCATGTGCTATACTTCATAATGTAGCATTCAGTCATAATTTAGATTTACAAATAGAAAATGAAGAAGAGAATGTCAGGTTACCCAGAAATGATGTATTAGCTATACCAGACAATCGACTACCGAACATTATAAAATCAGCATTTATAGAAAGACGTTTCACATGAGTATACAACAAAATATAAATAAAAATAAGTTTATTATATATAAGTACATAACAATGTATATAAATGTATAAAATATAGAATTATAAAATAAACATAGATCATAATTATAAATAAAAATAATAATAATACAGAATTTATTAGGAACTATTTTGTACTTTATTTTTAAGTAATAAGTATAACAATAGAAAATGTATTAAAAATAAAAATTGCATTAATGGGAAGGAATTTCACATACATATTATTTAATTAAATACAACAAAATAAAAATAAAAACAAGTAATATAATAAATTATAAAACTCTGAAATAAAAATAATTAACTTATTTTCAAAAATAATAGATTTGTTCTTTTACCAATAAATTTGTATTATAAATTAAAAAATAAAATGTAATAAAAATAACAAATAGGTAATACCATAGAAATTATTAAGAACTACTTTGAACCTTTTAAAAAAATTAAAATCAGTATTCAGTATTAATATGCCAATTAATTTTATTCATGTCATACTCCATTTTTTCGATTTTACCAAACCTTAATGATTATTTCGGAACACAGCAGGCTGCAGTTTGCTGTTTGGTTTTGTTCTTACTCATTATCATAATTATTATCATGATTTATTATGATGGCATATCGCACATGACAAATGGAAATAAATAAATACATTTTGATTGATCAATTCATTTTTTTTTTCTATAGTTAATATTTTAAAAATATTATATTTTTCAGTTTTCTTAAAAAAATAATTCTTACAAATCTAAAATGCCTTTTTTGATAATATTTTTCAAATTAATTTACAAAATACCAAGAGGGTATTGCCCCGTTAAACTTCTTGAGTGGGGGCAGTTACCCCCTCTAGCCCCCCTCCACAGATTACGCCTATGAATACAGATACTTACAAAAAAATATTCAAATACTGTACCCAAGTACTTTTTTTCAAATGTATTAAGAATACGTATTTGTATTTATATGAGTGCAATTTTTTTTATTTATTATATTGAAATATATCTACAATCTATATAATTTTTTTATGAACAATAAGTAGATTCGATAATTGACAGTAAAAATGGGATAACATGAATCTTAAGGAGGGTACATAGTGGTAACACCCTATAATTTGAGTACTTAAAAAGTATTTGAATACTTTTTCTGTCTTATTAAAGTTTTAATAATGGACTTATATTAGAAATATTAATTAAAATATCTACAAATCGAAGCACTTTATTATATTTCACAGTTCAAAATATTATACATTTACAACATTATATCATAAAATACTTACATATTATGTTATGATAATCAAAATAATTATCTATCATGATGTTTTAACATAATACACAATACAATTTGTTTAATTTGTCCAGAAAATTATTATTTACATAACAAACACCTAACTATTATTTAATATGGACGATCATTATTAAAAAATTTTGATTTTAGATTCTGAGCGAAGCGATAAATGTATTGATTTTACAATGATGTGTGTTTTTTTTTATTTTTTTTTTTTGTCGTCATCACCTTTTAGGACAGTAAAAGTGCTTGGATTTCAAATGCTCATTAAAATTTAATTTAAAGTTCTTGTAGGCAATTTGTATTTTGATAAAAGGTAGACAAACTTATGGATAATCTTGAATTACATTTTAAAATCTTAGATTTAAAAAGAAAAATTTCTTAAGAATTCTTATCTCAAAATAGTTTGCCAATTTTCGTAATTTTTCGGTATTTTGTCAATATTTGAACTTTAAATGCTTATAAATAAAAACTTTGAAAGGGATTTTTAATATTAGTTTTTATTTATAAGCATTTAAAGTTCAAATCTTGAACAAATACAGAAAAATCACGAAAATTAGCAAATAATTTTGATTTGAGAATTCATCTAAGATTTTAAAATGTAATACAAGATTATCCATAAGTTTGTCTACCTTTATCAAAAAAAAAAAATGTCTACAAGAAAGTCAAATTAAATTTTAATGAGCGTTTGAAATTCATATTTTTACAACATTTGATATTCACTCGATATCTATCATGAACGATTTTCTTATTTTGTTGTTATTAAAAAATTAAATGACTGTAGATACTTGAAAATTTCACTAAATGTTTACATTAGCATTTTCTATGCACGATAAAATACATGGAAATTGAACTGAATGTTTATATTTTTATTTTCTATACACCATACAATTTTGAAAATAATTTGACTCTTTTGAACTGTTAACGGACATTGTCAGTTTTCAATTTTTTTAGTTTTTTTTTTCTAAAAAATATCAATAAAATTTTATTTGTTGGGAAAAAAAGCGTGAAAATTTAATACAAGGCTCCTGATATATTTTTGCAATAGCAGTTGAAAAATATTAAAAATACATAGGCACAATTTTTTTTTATAAGCATTTAAAATTAAAATTTTGACAAAATTTATAAAATGTTCAACTTTTAAAGCTAAGGATATAAAATTTCTTACATGCTGCACGTTAATAGGTTATATATAAATTCCTTTATTCACAATAAGATCATCAAATATACTTGGTAATATCATAGGCTGACTGACCGTCTTCGCTCAGAATCGTTTTTCTTATACAATGATATTATATCATTGAATTCAAATTTAACACCATCCATAACAATGACCCACTTGTAACCTACCGTACAGCAGAGCGACATCCCCTTACTCACCTTTTTTTAGTTAATCTTTTATTTTATTATTCAATTGAATTCTATTTGCATTTATTTATATGGCAAATTTATTCCATCCGTGATTTCCGTGATTTTTAATATTGGTGTACAAATTAAATTATTGATTTTTATCGCGCCTAAGGTGATTGTAATGAACGTTATTTGTTTATCCCTCAGTTACGGCTATAGTTACGTTGTAATATGACAGAAACGTGTTGGTCTTGCCATATCTAATAATTGTGATGGCTGAGCGAGTAGTTACTACGTTGTCGCAACAGCCGCCGAGCCGCCGCTGAAACTGAAGAAAAGTAATGATTAGACCATGAGTCCCTGGTTACTTCAATACTATATTTTTCGTTTTAGTTCGTATGTTTTGTGATCAACCCCACAATCAACCTCAAAGTAAAATAATATTGTTTGTCCGTGAGGGTTGACCAGGTTGATCACAAAACATACGAACTAAAACGAAAAGTAGAGTACTGGTGTAACCAGGGACTCATGTTCCAAACGCTACTTTTCTTCAGTTTCAGGGGCGACGGCGGTTCGGCGGCTATTGCGACGATACGCGGCAGCAGTTGTAGCTTCTCGCTGAACGGCCACCATGATCAACACATACGTTCCTGTTATATTCTGTTAGAAAATTTGAACACCAACGTTTCTGTTATGTTACAAATCGTAGCGCGCCGTTTTTAGCAACTTTTTTCATCCAAATAACGTTCATTACGAACACCTTAGATGAGATAAAAATAAATAATTTAGAGTTGCACCAAAGACCAAAATCTATTTTCTCGAAAACAGATTTTGCGTAAAAATTCCCATTTTTCCTTAATTTTTCTTTTGTTTTTCACGTCGCTTTAAAAAAACTACTGTGAAATGTTTACTTTTGCCCCCCCCTCCCCAAAGTACCAGCTAGATTCACTTTCCTATCAGATAAGTTACCGTTGAAGAAAATCCAAGCACTTTTACTGTCCTAAAAGGTGATGACGACAAAAAAAAAAAATAAAAAAAAACACACATCATTGTAAAATCAATACATTCATCGCTTCGCTCAGAATCTAAAATCAAAATTTTTTAATAATGATCGTCCATATTAAATAATAGTTAGGTGTTTGTTATGTAAATAATAATTTTCTGGACAAATTAAACAAATTGTATTGTGCATTATGTTAAAAAATCATGATAGATAATTATTGTGATTATCATAACATAATATGTAAGTATTTTATGATATAATGTTGTAAAAATTATATGTTTATATGCATAGGATTAAACATTATATATATTTAAAAAACAATAAATATTATATAAAACTTTAAGTATAGAAAAATATATCACATACAATTGTACACCAATTACTTATATAACTGTTTCTAAATAATTAAACATTTAATTTGATATTTTTAAAAATACAAAAATTTTCTTTATATAATAATATACATCAAAATATTATATTGATCGTTTATAGTACATGATAAATTATTCACTTTTATTATTTATTTATTTTTTGATTGATTTAAATCTTTAACAGCTAAAAGGCCATTAGTTTTTCCTCATTTTTGTACAAAGTTTATAATAATATTTAACATAGGATTATTAGGATTACATTTTTTATTCAAATATATACTGGCAAACTAAGTGATTTACAAAGCATGCTCAGTGCTCACCTCAATTTATCCCCTATAATAATGATATTATTCAAATTCTGATTTTCGCAATTATTAAATGTAACCAAAGACCATTTTTTTAAATTCTTGAATTTTTCGTACTACAAGGTACAAAATGGTCATAATGATGATACAAATTTATGTTTTGAAAATGAGAAGGCCCTCCCCTTTTTTACTGTAAATTATTAAGTGGATACTTATTTTGATAACTTTGATGTTCCTAATTTAAGTGAGTAGTTTCTCAGTTATTAAAAAGTTTATTATGAGAATAATAGTCCTTAAAAGTGGTTTTCCAAAATATAAAACAAATCATTTTTTGGTCTAATATTTATTGTATTTTTATAAACTATTATTGTACCTATAGGTATATTATATTAATTACCAAAATGATTAAATCACGATAGCTCATATCTCTCCTAACCCATTATTATGGAACTATCATCCTTAGCAGGTACACAAACTTAAATAACTCAAAAACTACTCGTTTGAAATTTGATTCTGATACGTTGAAATCCGGTTGATAATTTACAGTCAAAGATAAGGTTCTAATTTGTAATACAGAAGTTTGAATCGCCACAGGACACTCCTTAAGAAGTAAAAAAAAAATTCAATAATATAAAAAATGATCTATGAGTAATGAGTATATTTAAAAATTGGAAAAATCAAAATTTGAATAATTACAGGAAAAATGGATGTGAGCATGATTGGTCTATCACCCTGTATATTTACATTGGATACTTTATACATAATATATACTGTTTATTTTCTGTTTATAAAGTGCCGTGGTATGGAAAGATAAGATAATAGACAAACAGTACAAAGTGCATGAATTGAAGTAATGTGTAAGTACGTTATTGTATGTATTTGCCGCCGCATTATGGATTGATGTCGTTTTCGATCAGTATTGAGTTCCCACGGTACGACTATCTTAAATAGTATATATAATATATTTATATTGTTAATAATAGTACAACCTTGAACGGTATTTATAGACATACATTAAATTTACTACAAATGTAATTCAATTCAAACAATTAAATATAATCTGTAAAAACAAACAATTTTTTTATAAGACTTTCCATGGAATTAGGTTTTAGGTTTTTATCATCACATGCCACTGAATATAACTGGGCGTACACTGCGAAAACAAACGCGTGTGAGTGACCCGGTGGCCGCATTAAGAGGGCTTAACACGGGCATTTGTTGTATCTGCCTCACATGGCAAATTTACTCTCAACAGATCACGTTTAACATCGTTAGTTTAAAAATTAGTGTTCATAAAGATTAATGTCCACGTTCAACAGAACATTTTATAACACTGCATGGTGTATCGAAATTTTATCAATCGGATATTGAACGGTAATGAAAGACTGCGGACGGGTCTTATCAGACCGACCTTCAAAAAAAATTGTGAACGATTAAATATAGTATAATGATGGACCACCGAGTAACAACGGGCGATTTTAAACTCTCCGGGTCTACTTCAGTACTATCCCAAATGGGAGCATGTAAACACTCTAGTACCCTTCAGTACCTACTAATAAATCTAATTTTAATAAAGTAAATTATATAAATAAAAACATTGATAATTTAATTTTTATGATAGAACCCGCAAACACACAGATTTCAAAAAACTTAAGTTATTTATTTGTTGGTTTTTAGTCAATAATTTTTTTCGATATGATTTTTTCTTTATTTTTGGTATGATTGCTTTTACTTATTTTATTTTGTTTGTTGTAACTTTGAATTTTTATGTATACTTCAGTTCCAAAATCTGTTAGGACATTGATAAAATATATAAATACAGATGGATGAGTACTAGAGAAATAGCTTATTCATAGTATAGCAATAACATTAATTAAAATAACTCGCAAGAGTTTACATATTTCCTTCAGGTAAACATAATGTTGACCCGATAGAATTTATACCACCAGGAGAGCTTACTAGTCTTAAAAATCGGGAGATTTTACCATACATTCGGGTGAGTTTATTGAATAATGTACACCAGATTGTAAACGGTAAATAAGTACGAAATTCAATAATCATTCAGCTATAATACGGAAAAATATGAAAAATATAACTTTTTATAAAGACGCAAACCTACGCATTTTTACCTATGTGCAAAAAAATGATTTTGATAATAATTCAGTACCATTACATCCATTATCATTTCTACCATTCAGTAGCAAATTACTAAATTTAATTTTAACAATATAAATTGTATAATAAAAAACATTAATGCCTTTAGCTGCTGTGAGCAATAATATTATAATTAAAATACTAAATATTTAAATTTATTTTTATGATAGTACCTATATATAAACAGAATTTAAAAAACTAGTTATTTATTTGTTGGTTTTTAGTCTATACATTTTTTTGATATGATTTATTTCTTTATTTTTGGTATGAGTTTTTTTAATTATTTTATTTTATTCGTTGTAACTTTAAATTTTTATGCATATTTCAGTTTGAAAATCTCTTAGATCATTGATAAATATAAACACAGATGGATGAAGAGTACTAGAAAAATATAGCCAATTCATAGTGTAGTTATAACATTTAATACAACTATGGAGAGCTTACACATTTCCTTCAGGTAAACATAATGACTGTAGATACTTGAAAATTTCACTGAATATTTATATTAGCATTTTTAAAATTTTGAAAATAATTTGACTCTTTTTGAGCTGTTAGCGGACATTGTCAGTTTTCAATTTTTTTAGTTTTTTTCCTATAAATATTAAAACATTTTTTTGTTGGGTAAAAAAGGGTGAAAATTGAATGCAAGGCTCCTGATATATTGTTACAATAGCAGTTGAAAAATATTAAAAATACATAGGCACAACTTTTTTTTATAAGCATTTAAAGTTCGAATTTTGACAAAATTTATCAAATTTAAAATGTAATAATTATTTTGTAGATAAAAATGTATAAAATGTTCCATTTTTATAGCTAAGGATTGAAAATTTAAAACAAGGTTCCACGTAAATAGGTTTTATATAAATTACTTTATATACAATAATATCATTAAATATTCTTTGTAATATCATAGGCTGACTGACCGTTTTCGCTCAGAATAGTTTTTCTTATACAATGATATTATATTATTGAATACAAATGTAACAACATCCATTACAGTGACCTACTTCTAACCTACTGTACAGCAGACCGACATCCACTTACCCACTTTTTATATAAGTACTTTAAGTATAAATATTGACAAAATTCATCAAAATCTTGAACATTATCAAATTATTTTGTAATTTAATTAAATAAAATGTTCAAGTTTTATAGCTAAGAATTGAAAATATAAAACAAGAATTTTTATGAACCATTTATTATGTAATCAACAAATCTCAAAAATATATAAACTCAGTTATCTTTTATACACATCTTAAGTTCAAATTTGGACGAAATAACTATTAAAACCGAGAATAACAGTTTTAGTTATTTTGTAGTAATTATATCATACAAATAGTATTCGTGGGTACCTATATGAAACTATTTTAATATTAAAAAGAGATATGATCATAGTAGATTTTGA
Organism: Sitobion miscanthi; assembly: GCA_008086715.1. Classification (NCBI taxonomy): domain Eukaryota; kingdom Metazoa; phylum Arthropoda; class Insecta; order Hemiptera; family Aphididae; genus Sitobion; species Sitobion miscanthi. Next base: position 16,375,967 of record CM017804.1, read on the forward strand.
CTTGATTGATGAATGTTTTAAAATATATATTATTAGGAGGTATATTATTATTTTATTAGTAATTAACAATGATGTGTGTGTGTGTGTTTTTTTTTGTTGGTAGATATACAGTGTACACGATATAAAGTAGAAAATTTGTATTTCCAAATTTTCGAGTGATTTATAGTTGGTAAATGTCTAAATTGAAAATTCTTAGTATTTTCCAAAATAATCGGAGAAAACAAAATAAATTTAAGGCAAAACTCAAAATTTGACACCAGAAATCGATTTTGTTTTATTGATGTAATAAAAAAACAAATAACTAAATAACTGTAGATACTTGACATTTTCTGTAAATGTTTATATTATCTAGCATTTTCTGTATATTATAAAAATAAAATATATCCAAAATATTCTGAGCTATATAATATTATAGACGATTAACATATTAATTTTTTTCAATAAATGCCGATTAAAAAATTTGTTTTAGTTGGTCAAAAACTTGACAATGTAATGCAAGTTTCCTATTATAAGTTGGTCATAAATTAATTAAAAATTATCAAAAATACATGGACAAAATATTTTTTTATAAGTATTTAAAGCTAGATTTTTTACGAAATTCAACATAATTGCAAAAGTTTGCATATTCTTTTATAGTTAAAAATGTCTAAAATGTTCATGTCAATGATTTAAAAATGCAGTAATTTACGGTTCCTTAAATTTGATTCATATACCAATTAAAATATATCAAAAATATATATTCACAATTTTTTTATAAGCATTTTAAATTATAATGTTGACAAAATTAAACTGTAACATCATAATAGGCTGATAGAACGTCTTCGCTCAGAACTGTTTCAACTATTTATTTATCATTTTTGATAATTAATTATTAAAATAATATTTGACAACTAGGAACCTATTTTTGTATACTTGACCTTGACATCGACACCCATACGACTTTCATTATCTATAATAATATAATAAAAAATCATTTTTTTATATGTTCCGTTGTAATATTATATTTTCCTAAATATTATCAAGTGTCTTCCAAATTACCAAAATCTTGGTGTTTACAATAGTAGTTAATATTTATAAGAAAACCAAATTACTGATGCTACTAGACGCAGTTTTTAAATAGATATTATGAATTTTCATTACAAGATAATGATATAATATGTTATAATATTGAACAATATTAGTGTAACTGTGGACATTTATGTATGATTTTAAAAGTTAAATTATACTTAATATTTTGAGAATATGATAGGTATAATGACTAGAGTATATTAATTAATTAATTTTAAACTCTTTATTTAGCCTCAGCATATCGTAATGATAGTTAATATTTTTGATAAAAAATAAAAAACATAAATGTTGAGTTTTTAAAAATAGTATTGGCCTGCTAAAATGATTTGTCTCTGTATCACCGTGCGGCGCCGGTGCTGTAATATTATATTATTATATTATTATATTGTGTGCAGCGCGTGCGTTGATAGTCCGTATACAACTGCACTCAATCTGATTTAATAAATTATTATTATTATCAATTATGTTCATGAACGGCCACATAACGTACCATAATTGCACATCCGACGACTCGTCGCGCGTCTCCGCAGTCAAAAATTTTATTAAAAAATAAAAATAATAACCTGATGAATAATACGCTCCTTAAGCAAATATTGTACATATTATCATAGATTAAATATACATATTATATACAATATATATTTAATCTATGATAGTATGCGCATAATAATGTCGACACATAAATGCAAATTATTATTTACATTGTGTACCTACATTCAATATAAAATTATAAAATCTATCTCTCTCTATCAATAGCAAACGAGTAAAATATACAGTTTACAAACTCACGTATTTGTGGTAAAATACTAAAAAGTCATAATAGTATTATATTCTCTCACCCTATTTTCTAAGGGATACGACAATATTATTATCAACTGTGTTTGTTTATATTTCCACCTATCAGAAGAACATCTTCAACAAAATAAAAACAATATTTTATGTATTTATTTCACTTAATAATATTTTGGGTTCGTTTTCAAAATTGTATAAAAAAAATATGGGTGTGTAAATATATGGGCGTGTGCTATAACCATAAAAGTGAATTTTGAAAAAAAGTACTTTAAAAATAATATTTAATCATTTTAAACGTAGGTTATAATCGTACGATTTTCTTGAATAAGATGACAAAGCGATGATAAGGTACAAATATTGAAGTACTATTGTTATAGAAATAGATATGAATAAAATTATAAGTAGGGCCCAAATTTAAATGTATAAAAAATTATTAAAAAATGTCCTTAAAATAGAACCGAAAATGCCCTAAAAATTCATTTTCAAAGCTATAACGCGCTTAAAAAATGACTAACACTTTAGATTCTGAGCGGAGCGATGAATGTATTGATTTTACAATGATGTGTGTTTTTTTATTTTTTTTATTTTGATTTCTGTGTACACGATGAGTAGTTGAAATAATACTTTGATTTTCAACTTCAGTATCTTGTTCGATGGGAAAGTGAATTTAGTTTGTACTTTTGAGAGGTCGAAAAATTCCCAATAATTTTCAAAAGCCCCAAAAAACAAAATACAAAATTAAGGAAAAACAGAATTTTTACGCAAAATCGGGTTTTTGACAAAATCTAATATTAGTTTCTGATGTAACCTTAAAACAAAAGAACGTATATACATGCATTTTGTCTGGTTGTTTATATTTGCATTTCCTATGTACGATAAAATTTTCAAAATATTTTTATTTATTTTGAACTGTTTAGAAACATTTTCTGGTTTCCAATTTTATTAGTCTTATTTTCTATGAATGTCAATAAAATTTTATTTGTTGGTTAAAAAACTTGAAAATTTAATACAAGGCTTCTAGGTTATTGTTTCAAAGGCAGATGAAAAAAAATAAAAGATCCTTATCCACAGTTTTTATTTATAAGCATTTAAAGTTCAAATCTTGACAAAATACGGCAAATTATTTTGAGTCAAGAATTCATGAAAATTTTTCTTTTTAAATCTAGTATTTTAAAATGTAATACAAGATTATCCAAGTTTGTTTACCTTTATCAAAAAAAAAAATGTCTGCAAGAAAGTCAAATTAAATTTTTATGAGCATTTGAAATTCATATTCTTACAACATTTAATATTCACTTGATTCCTCATGCAACGATTTTCTTATTTTCTTGTAATTAAAAAACGTATGAATGTAGATACTTGGAAATTTCACTGAATGTTTTTATTAGCATTTTCTATACACGATAACATTTTGAAAATAATATGACTCTTTTGAACTGTTAACGGACATTGTCAGTTTTCAATTTTTTTAGTTTTTTTTTTCTAAAAAATATCAATAAAATTTTATTTGTAGGGAAAAAAAGCGTGAAAATTTAATACAAGGCTCCTGATATATTTTTGCAATAGCAGTTGAAAAATATTAAAAATACATAGGCACAATTTTTTTTATAAGCATTTAAAATTAAAATTTTGACAAAATTTATAAAATGTTCAACTTTTAAAGCTAAGGATATAAAATTTCTTACAATGCTCCACGTTAATAGGTTATATATAAATTCCTTTATTCACAATAAGATCATCAAATATACTTGGTAATATCATAGGCTGACTGACCGTCTTCGCTCAGAATCGTTTTTCTTATACAATGATATTATATCATTGAATTCAAATTTAACACCATCCATAACAATGACCCACTTGTAACCTACCGTACAGCAGAGCGACATCCCCTTACTCACCTTTTTTTAGTTAATCTTTTATTTTATTATTCAATTGAATTCTATTTGCATTTATTTATATGGCAAATTTATTCCATCCGTGATTTCCGTGATTTTTAATATTGGTGTACAAATTAAATTATTGATTTTTATCGCGCCTAAGGTGATTGTAATGAACGTTATTTGTTTGTCCCTCAGTTACGGCTATAGTTACGTTGTAATATGACAGAAACGTGTTGGTCTTGCCATATCTAATGATTGTGATGGCCGAGCAAGTAGTTACTACGTTGTCGCAACAGCCGCTGAAACTGAAGAAAAGTATCGATTAAACCATGAATCCCTGGTTACTTTAGTACTACATTTTTCGTTTTAGTTCGTATGTTTTGTGATCAACCCCACAATCAACCTCAAAGTAAAATAATATTGTTGGTCCGTGAGGGTTGATCACTGGGGTCGACCAAGTTGATCACAAAACATACGAACTAAAACGAAAAATAGAGTATTGAAATAACCAGGGACTCATGGTCTAATCGATACTTTTCTTCAGTTTCAGCGGCGGCTAGGCGGCTGTTGCAACAACTTCACGGACGTGTCACTGGCCTATAGAAATAAACTATGTTGACGCGTATACGCGTCAGCGGCGTTGAAAGTGATAATACGCCACGCCGAGCCGCCGCTGAAACTGAAGAAAAGTAACGATTAGACCATGAGTCCCTGGTTACTTCAGTACTATATTTTTCGTTTTAGTTCGTATGTTTTGTGATCAACCCCACTATCAACCTCAAAGTAAAATAATATTGTCGGTCTGTGAGGGTTGACCAGGTTGATCACAAAACATACGAACTAAAACGAAAAATAGAGTACCGGTGTAACCAGGGACTCATGTTCCAAACGATACTTTTCTTCAGTTTCAGCGGCGGCGGCGGCGGTTCGGCGGCTATTGCGACGATACGCGGCAGCAGTTGTAGCTACTCGCTGAACGGCCACCACGATCAACACATATGTTCCTGTTACATTCTGTTGGAACATTTGTCATTAGATATGGGAACCAACGTTTCTGTTATGTTACAACGTACAACTGTACAACAGAGCGACATCCACTTACCCATCTTTTTTTTTTATTGGTATGCCACTATGCATCCGATAAGAAAATTATGGTTTAACTTTAAATCCTAACTTAACAAACAACTATTATTTTAAAATAAAAAACCTATAGGTTTAGCCACACAGATAAATAAACAGTAAATACTCATACATTACACATAAGGTAAATAAATGCCATCTTGATAATATATCTCCAACTGATCAATTGGTTGTTATTTATTTAAGTAAGACACAATAGTACACAATGCATCCGATAATCGCTGAATATAAATAAAGACGTTATCGCTTTCATATATAAAACGTTTGACATTAATTGGTTTAGAAGAAAAAAAAAAATTAATATTTAAATATTTTTTGATTTAATGTTTAGAATATATAATAATTAAAATATTCAATTTTAAATGAATAAATTTAATTAGGAGAAAATCTTCGAGAATTCTTGAGAATTAATAATTTATAAAATAAAATATTTTTATAAGTTTGTTTTACATATTTTGTATATTAACAATATTATAAATGTTTATTACCTTTGTATAATATAGATAACCTAATATAGTTTAATTTAAAACTAGTATTAAAACTCTTTAATTTAAATGACAGACAATATAATAGCTTCAAACGTATATCCATATACCTTTTAAGTTCATTGAATTTTCAAATATATAATAATTGTTTTTTTGTGAATTTGGCCAGCAAAATTTTTATCTAAATTTTTCCAAAAATGATCCCATACTACAGAACGCTGCCTGTTACCAGGTTGCATTTAAAAATAAAATAAGTAGAAACTGGTGATCTATATCAGTGGTTCTCAACTGCCGGTCCACGATTAAAATAGTACCAGTCCGTATTGTATTGGAAAAAATTCTACTTTTAATGTTTTGTTAAAAGGTTAAACCGTAGACAAAAGTAAAATATATTTATCAGTAAGTACCTAACATTAATCCTACTATCGCAATAATATATGATTAGTATTTGATTGCTTTTTGATTGCAACGTTGCGAGCGTTGTTGTTATATGTTGCAAAAACCTGCAAAGAACTTTTTCGGTACTAAGACAAAACGATATAATATTTAAAATTTAAAAAAAATTAATTCGTATTTATCCAATTAATTGTATAAGATACTTACCTAAAGGTACTAAGAATGTGATATGCAATGCAATGCAATAAAAATGTAAAAATATTATATGTTAAATAATATTATTTACGGGCGTGGGTCCGGGGCTACCCTTCACAGGCTAAAATATAAATATTTATTTTATAATTGATACGCAGTATACAGTTTATACCAGCATACATATAGGGTTATTTGTATTCCTATTGGCTATTTAAAATATATTGAAATAACATGTTGAATTATAATTTTTAATTTTTCAATAATAATATATTTAGTTTTGATAAAATCGTCAACAGTAACGGCTATTCCCGATAATCGGTTACATTGGGATTTTCGATGATAAGTTTATTTTTCCACCATTTACTACATATTTTCTAAAGCGGACAATTACAATACATTTTCCGATGATTCCCGTTATTTCATAGTTCATACTATTTAAATGTATAGATAATAGATATTTATTTGACCACCGACAGTATTGTTGACATTCGCACTATGATAGTCAAATATGAAATATCAAAAGTAAGTACTAACTACTAAGTAATTTGTTTTTCAATAAAATGTCGTCTAAAAAGCAACCAAACATTCAATATTTTTTTCTTAAACCTCTTGAAACGTAAAACGCTGTCCAAACTAATACGTTAATTATTTATTGAAAGTTTATCAAATAAAAGACCAGTTTAGCCTGATGATATAAGTACTCGTAAAGACCTGCAAGGACCAACCCAGTCCTCAAAAAGCCCGTACTGAGATTGGACAGGGCCAGGCCGTAAATTGATAGTTTATAAATTAAGTAGTACAAAAAAATAACTAAGACTAATGATGATTTTTCAAATCCGTTTTTGCCTTTAATTCATAGTAATTATTATGATATTAGCTCATATTGCAACGAAATACTTACACAAAATTAATAAATGTCATACTCAATAAAGTCAGAAAATAAATTATAAATTTTATAAAAAAAAAAATAAGAAAAAAGCACACTTCATTGTAAAATCAATACATCCATCGCTCCGCTCAGAATTAAATACAATATTTGTTACAACAATACTTGTTTTTAATAAAAATAAAAATAATAGGTATGTAAGTAATAATATAAATTATATTATATTATTTTTCAGACCTACCCAAGTAAAATGTTGAAAATCAGAAACTGATTAAAATGTTTATAAAATTGATTTAATATTCGTAACATACGGTTGGTTATTTTATTTAGGTTTATTTTTTTTTGATCCCAATAAACGGTCGATTCTATATAAACCAGTGATTTCATTAAGCGGAACTCACTGATTTAAAGTATACAGTATACAATATGGTGTAACAATAAGGTTTGGCTAATAACAAAAAAAAATGTTACTAGTTAAATGTATGACAAAAATAATAAAAATGATATGGGTTATAAATATTATATTTAATTATGTTTGGAAATCCCTAGAAAATTTACCGGAAAATTGCTAACACGTTTGGGCACATTTATTATTTATTATTAACATTTAATTTAAAATTACTCACGGTATCAAATCAAGTATTTCTGGATCGTAAATTTTCGTACGAACCAAAATTTGTTTTACAAAATGTGTACACAGTGCATGTTTGGAAGAAAAATAACAAATAAACTAAGAAAAAAAACCGCCATAAAATGTCCATATATAAATTAAAAATAACAAAAATACAGGCACACATTTTTTTTAGTGATTAAGTTAGGAATTTTGATAAAATTCTTCAAAAAAATGAAAATGAGGCCATAAAAATAAAAATTTTTCAGTTAGAAACTCGTAACAATTTTTTTCATATTTAACCTTTGAAAATGTAATACAATACATCATATATGTTTATATAGCAGTTAAAAAGTATTAAATCTAGTTACGCAATATTTTTTTATAAGCTTTTAAAGTTCAAATGATAACAAATTTAATCAAAAACACGAACATATATTATGCAACTATTTGACGAAATTAGATATTTTAACGAAGAATAACGATTTTAGTTATTTTGTGGTAATTTAAAAATATTTTTCGTCGATATTTTAAATTTTTAAAGTACCGTACTATTTGAATGCACACAATTACATTTTAATTTTAATTTTCAAATGCGATGTTGCGGAAAAAATTAATTTAACCTTCTGTTTTACTATAAATAGTAAAATAAATTGCAATCATTTTAGCAATAATATCATAAAATATTAAAATATTACTTTAGATTCTGGGCGGAGTAATGAATGTATTGATTTAACAATGATGTGTGTGTTTTTTTTTATTAATTGTATTTTGTTTTGTCAGTCATCATCGTTTGGCACTTAGATTTTCGATGGGAAAGTGAATCTATAGTTGAGGCATTCGGGAAGTCAAAATTTAAAATTCCCAATAGTTTTGAAAAGAGCAGGGAAAAACAAAATAAAAATTAATTTTTCGACAAAACCGACTTTGGTTTTAGTGTAAGTTCCGTTGTTTTTGACAATATTTATCAACTTAAATATTTAAAATGATTTTGTAGTTAAAAATGTTCAAGTTTTATAGCTAAGAATTAAAAATTTTAAATTAGGTTCCATGTAAGTAGGTTGTTCTGTAACCAAAATATCTAAAAAAAAAATAAAAACACAGTTTTTTTATAGTTATTTTATGTTTAAATTTGGGCGAAGTACATACTAAGTAACCAAGAATATTGATTTTAGTTATTTTGTTGTAGTTTAAAAATATTATTCGTAGATATATAAACCTTTTAGGGTACATTATTATATTTTATATATACAATGACATTTTCAAATGTAATTATTTTGACGAAAATGAATTTTACCTTCTGTTGTAGACTTCGCTCAGAATCGTTTTTCGTATACAATGATTTGATATCGTTGAATTCAAATTTAACACTATCTTATTATAATATACAATTATTGAAATATAATAATATGCAAATAATATGAATTCAACTTACCGGCTTAATTGATACAATTACAACAATAGAAATATTGTGTAAAATATTCTACTCTGACAAACCAGACGGTTACCAGACGGTATTAAAATGAATTACTTTAATCACAATAATATCCTTAAATGTACCTACTTATAGTAATATTATATACTGACCGTCTCCGTTCAGAATCTTTTTTCGTATGCAATTATATTATTATATCATTGAATTCAAATATACTATACAGCTGAGCGACAACCACTTGCCCACCTTTTTTGGTGTTAGTTATATACCTACTGTCTGTACTCTGTATATCATTGTAGGTATAATAAGTGTGCTCACTTGGGGTGCGCTGACCGTATAGTGGTTATAATATTATTGACACAACAACAGCTGCTGGCAAGAGTACGACGTGATATATTGTAAATAAAATGTAATATATATATATATACTTATCTTATGGTATATATAGCAATATTTTAGGATTGTATTATATATATATATATATATGTACAGTGTACAGTGTGTAAACGCTAATTGAGAAAACTCAATATCTTTGCGTAGAGCCCTGCAATTTCAATTCTGATTTCTAGTTGCGGTTGTTATGTCATAAACACACATTTTTACGGCTTTTGAATTGTTTTGACTTAATTAGACTTGCGCATGCATAAAATCACTTTTTTTTTTTAAATGGCAACCACCTATTTTAACTATTAATTATTTTTTGCCCAACTTTTTTTTATACATTTTGGTAGTTTAACCTACTTTCTAAGTGCAAAATTTACTAAGTTACAGCCAGTAAACAAAAATACTACAAAATGTGCACAATTTTCATTTTTGTACTGTTCGTAACTCTGAAAATAATCATTCTAGGACATTCAAACATTTTCATCCCTATTTACTTAGGTGATATTTAGATGATACCTACGTAAATAAATATGTTGTTTATTTTTTATAGGTATAGCTAATGGATCTATTGGAACTTTTTAATACTTAATAATAAATTTAATTCTTATTTAAGTTATAAGTTTATTTAGTCACTAGTTAATTTAATATTTAACGTATAAATTCCTACGAACTCAGAATTGAACAAATCTTCATAAGATTTACTCTCATAATACTGCATATTATAGGTCTCATAAGACTTCATTGGCTGCCTAGGCCACTAATATAGTAATATGTATTAATTATGACTATTATGAGGTATTATACCCAGGGGCGGATTTACCAAGGCACGTGCTTAGGGCGCAATATTTTTTGTTAATTTTTACTTTTTAGTTTTTTCATAATTTTATAATTAAATTTACCTACATTTATATTTTATATTAATTTTTTTTTGTATACAACTTGCATCAAACTGGAGAATGGTCACGTCGCAGTAACCTTTTAATTTATAAGCTGTAATATCCTTGCCGTTTGAGTTTAATCCTGCGAACGGCGCGCGCCGCCACCGCTAAAGGTTCGACATCGACACTCGACGAGGCAGTTGTATGCGTTGCCTATGTTAATGCATGGGAGGTGTTATACGGGTGTGCGGCGTAAACACATACAATAATATTGTGAATGGCGCATGCGCGAAACGCCAGCCAAGGCAGTCAAATGTACTGCCTCGGGCCACCGGTTACATTGTATATAGCCACTCTACTAACTAGGTGGGGGACAGCTCGCACAGTGCTTAGCAAGTAAATTATTATTTGATATTAACTGGAACGACCCGCCTCACCCCGCACCCGGCACCACAATAAGTGTGCGCGGGCGAGCGACCACCAAACTAGTCTATTCTTAGAAGACTGGAATTAATTCTGGAAATCAGATGTCTTGATAAAGTAATTAATAATAATTAAAATTGCGACGACGGCACTGTCGCCCGTCTCCTGCATAGTGCATATCGCTCAGAAATCTGCTAATCGATTACGATTATATACCCAGACTATATTATGGAGTGCTCACCACTTTAATCAGTACCTACCTGGCTACCTATAAGAAAATATAAATTATAATATTAAAGATTAAACATGGGAGCACGCCAATGCATGGGGCACTAGTGTTGTAGTGCCTAGTGGCGGCAAAATGGTAAGTCCGCCCCTGAATTTATACATATATATTTTGTTCAACGATTTTACGGTACGAACGGCCTAATCCTGAAGTTCACCTCAACGAAATCACCACTGACTAAAATAACATAGGTACCTACCTACATATAGAAACATTTTATACGATATTATAATATTAACCCAGGGCTTCTCAAAATTGTTTACGACGACGCCCTACTATAAAAAATGGCAACACGCTTAAAACAATTAATGGATTTTTGAAAAACTAATAATCCTTTATATTATCTAACTTGAGAATGATGCTATCTTCGAAATTGTTTTTCCTATCTGTGGTTTTTAGTTTTTGCCATCAATACGTACCAAAGTTATTCGACGGTGCACGTGCAATATACGAATGTTTTTATTTTATTGTCCTGTTGAAAAATTTTAGTCTTGGGATGACCTTCGACCGCACATGGAGATTTTACCGTACACAGTATAGTGTTGACATGGGTAAATGTACTGTAGTTGTACGGGACATTACCGACGGGGCGCCCCAAGGAATGTCGTACAAAAATCCTGTCTAAATGAAACCCAAATGGCGATGAAACTAACAATACTCGGCGACATAGCAAGTACCTATATCAAATAAACTGTCTAAATATTTTTTTTTTTTTTTTTTTTTTATTCCGTGAAGCCGTGAAGGTCTTTTCCTCTCGACCCTTCCTAACCATCTACCCTAAAATGAACAAAACGCGTTTATAAAATAATTCTTACATTCGTTTATCTGAAGGGTGTACAAGTCACTAATAATTATCAGATCAATAAAATTAAAATTAAAATAGATGTAAGAATCTGCAATTATATTTAGGAGCGGCATTTATATTTTTTTTTATACCTCTACCCACCATTGGTGGTACCTACACTTACATCGAACAATGTAATAGGTGTACACCAAAACCGGCTCTAGGGGGTCCTAAGAAGTCACACCGGACTCCGCAAATTATGTATTTTGAATATCACTTTATCTATAAATAATCATTTTAATATTGTCCCAATAGTACGCAAATTTCGACCCGATGTAGAATAATATATCATAAAATATTATAATATAATAATATGTTTAGTTATCGACGAAACTCAAAATAGTAGTAATATTACCACGCTTAATTATTTTAATTGGCTTGAAAATAAATAAATAATACTCAAACATATTTTATATTCTTAACTATTTAATTATAAGAAAAATTAATCAGTAACACCATTGATTATAAATACTAGTATTGGTACCGCGTAGCCTTACGTAAGCCGTACTTGGAAAACTGTTTATTGTCGACGACGACCGATAATGGTACACAACATAATAAATAATATAATAGCTAAGCCTATAACATAGTATAAATAATATAATAATGTTATCTTGCTGTCGTCATTTAATTATTAACGAAAATTATAATACTCTTTTGTAAGAACTACGAAAATAATGTCAAATCACAAAAGGCTACAAATGAGCAACGCGCTAACTTACTACGCACGACAATCAACGTGTTATTGACAAACAAAGAGCAGCTGAATTTATCATTGTTATTTCGTTCATCTTCAACACACGTCGCTTCGATCAGGTTACCGCATAGTGCGGTATATGTTAACTATTGTGTATTTGAATTACCTACATAAAATAAAATATATTTTTGACCGTGGACTACGGAATATGTGTACAATATTTTAATATCTTGACATGATTATACGTCCATATTATGTTCCCGATAGTCGTTATACACGCATAATAATATGTAACGCACATAATAATAAACATTACAATTTGATACGTTGAGCGTATTTTTTTACTCTATAAATATCCGAAATTAATATCATTTTTTATCAAACCAAATTTCACATTTATTTGTGGATTACAACATTTTTTCTATGTTAGTATCGTTAAAATCATTTATATCTGAATTTTACAAACAAGACTGATATAGGAATTTTTTTTTTTCACAACCATTTACTTACCACAAAAACCATACTGAATACCTGCATCGTATATTTCTGTATCATGTATATATTGTTTATACCTAAGTAGGTAGGTACAAACTACAAATGATGGGTCTAATATAAAAATACAAATGGGAGTTTATTAGCTTATAATATTATAAATACAAATTTAGATATCTAACAAGACCCAGGCGGGGATTCAGGGGGTGGGCCAGGCGGGCCAAGGCCCATCCAAAATGTTCAACAAAAATTATATTGATTTTAAGTATAGTCATCCAAATTACTGTTTAAAAATATATTTTATTGTAAGATTTTACATTTATTTAAAAAAAATTATTATTTTATCTAGCTATAGTTGTGATCGTACCCTGAAAGTCACAAAACTACAGTATAGTACGTATCGGTAGGCAAGGACGTCCGCAGGTCACTCTGTGAAAAAAAAAATGTTTTTATTTTTAATTTAAAAAAAGTTTATTTTGCGATATTTTATATTACAACGGTAATGGTTTAGGTTGGGATTATAATGCATTTTGCATTGTTTTCCAAATCTACGCGATACTCGTTTTATACCATACCTACATTGAATTTTTAGACGATTTTAAATTTAAGGTCATTTTTTAAATTTAATGATCTTTAGACCATTTTGAAGTTTTTCTAAATTTAAATTTTTACATGTTTTTATTTGATTTTTATAATAAATATATGATCTAAAGTATAAAATACCTATAGTTACAGAAAAAAATAGTTAATTTTCAGATTAAATAAGTAGTCTAAATGATAAGTTCTGTCTGTTAACTTTTCTACAATCATTTAAAAGTTTAAAATGTATATTAGAATTTTTATCTTAAGTAATAAAAATAAAAATAATTTTGTGCACTATTTAGAATTGTTAGGGCATTTTTTAGGTTTTTTTAAAACATTAAAATCATCAATAATAATATATGATAATTAACCCAGAAAAAGCCAAGGGAGGGGCAACTGCCCCTAATTGCCCTCCCCTGCGGACGCCCTTGTCGGCAGGTACCTTCTATAATAAAATGTAATTTTTCCCGATTAGCCTATGTACTATATTTACATCAAAATATCGATATTCATCTGTCAAACGCCGATAAAACCACGATAAGAAATAACTAGTGCACGCCGACCGCCGACCGCCAACCAGGCACCACCGATCTTATATCCAAATTGTTAATATTGACACACGGCCAGAGGCGGCTCCAGTGACATGGTTAGAGGGAGAGAGGGGGCAAATCTTAATTTTCAGACAATTTCAGTGATTTTTTTTATAATTTTGTTTTTAACAGTACCTATAAAATTATTTAGAAATACAGCTGGAGGGGGGGGGGCTAGGGGCGTGCTTGTAATCTTATATTGTGTCTGTTGTAAACTTTTAAAAATTTATCCTTTCTGAGATCAGTTTTTACCAATTGGCAATTACCGAAGTGCTGACAATACACGCAATACACCAAATAGACAAGTGTTATTTATGATGTTGTTATAGTTATTAATTAAGTTAAACCTTCATATTTCTTGTTCATTTAACAAATTGTAAGTGCAAAATATGGGTAATATACATTATGCACAATTATAAAAATCCACACATATTATTTTCTAGCTTTGTAGATGAAATAAATAGTGTTATTAGCGTTACAGTTACAGAAAAAAAAAAGAAAAAAATTGACAAATTCTTTAGAACGAAATCACGGAATAACTGGTCACAAATAAAAATGAGAAGCCAATACCTATTTTTAAATAATTGATGATATCCCTATTGAAAATTTAAACAAACAGAACTAATTGAAAGCTGCAGTGTGTAACCCAAAAAAAAAATGTTTTTAGACTTAAATAACATTTATGAAATTATCAAAGTTTTTTACGGACAACCAATTTTTTGAGAAGTTAAAAATACAATGTGATTTAGGGAAAAAAATATTTGCTTCAACATCAAACTCGATAGAAGTATACATCTTAAGGTTGTCGGTGCCAGTTTTTCCAGTTCTCACAAGCCTGTAGAAAAGTCGTTAATTTTTTTAGATTCTGAGTGAAACAATGAATGTATTGATTTTACAATGATGAGTTTTTTTTTTAAATTTTTTTTTGTGTCTGTCATCACCTTTTAGGACAGTAAAAATGCTTAGATTTTCTTCAAGAGTATCTTTTCTCGGTAATTTTAAAAGCACCGTGAAAAACAAAAGAAAAATTAGAGAAAAACGGACATTTTTACACAAAATAAGTTTTCGAGTAAATTGGTTTTAGTTTCTGGTGTAACTCTAAAACAAATGAACGTATAGACTTCTCATTTTTACTGGTCGTTTATATTTACATTTTCTATACACGATAAAATTTAAAAAGTATTTTGATTTGTTTTAAACTGTTTAGGAACATTGTCTGTTTCAAATTTCATTAGTCTTTTTTTCTATGAATGTCAATAAAACTTTATTTAATGGGTAAAAAAGCTTAAAAATTTAGTACAAGGCTCATACTATATTGTTACAATGAAATTTAAAAAATATTAAAAATCTTTAGTCACAGTTTTTATTAATAAGCATTTAAAGTTCAAATATTGACAAAATACGGAAAAATCACGAAAATTAGCAAATTATTTTGAGTTGAGAATTCATAAAAATCTAAGATTTGAAAATGTAATACAAGGTTCTTCATAAGTTTGTCTACCTTTATCAAAAAAAAAAAGGTCTACAAGCAAATCAAATTAAATTTTTACGAGCGTTTGAAATTCATATTTTTACAAAATTTGATATTCATTCGATTTCTTATGTAACGATTTTCATATTTTATTGTAATTAAAAAACAAATGACTGTAGATACTTGAAAATTTCACTGAATGTTTATTTAGCATTCTCTATACATCATACAATTTTGAAAATAATTTGACTCTTTTTGAGCTGCTTACGGACATTGTCAGTTTTCAATTTTTTTTAGTTTTTTTTTCTGTAAATATCAATTAAATTTTATTTATTGGGTAAAAAAGCGTCAAAATGTAATGCAAGGCTCCTGATATATCGTTCTAATAACAGTTGAAAAATATTAAAAATACATAGGCACAATTTGTTTTTATAAACATTTAAAGTTTGATTTTTGACAAAATTTATCAAATTTAAAATTTAATAATTATTTAGTAGTTAAAAATTTATAAAATGTTCAACTTTTGTAGCTAAGGATTGAAAACTTAAAACAAGGATCCACGTAAATAGGTTATATATAAATTACTTTATTTACAATAATATCATCAAATATACTTAGTAATATCATAGGCTGACTGTCCGTTTTCGCTCAAAATCGTTTTTCTAATACAATGATATTATATCATTGAATTCAAATTTAACAGCATCAATTACAGTGAATCACTTGTAACCTACTTTACAGCAGAGTGACATCCACTTACCCACCTTTTTTTATTTAAATTTTATTTTTCAGGTCGGATCAAAGGCTGAATTGTCATTTTACTTTAAATTGTGGTAGAAAAATACATTTGAAAAAAAACAAATGTTGTGCAGTATTCAAGTTTATATTTTACGTAGCTTCTATAATTATTCAATTAAAATTTTGAAAATCAGGCTTTCATCTGATCTGCAATACGTTTTCTTTAAAAAAAAAAAAATAGTGAAATCCTACGGAGCATGAGTTTTTTTTAAGACATGTTTTTGTACTAAAAAACGCAACAGCTTTGATTGGGCGCTTGGGAGTTTTTTTCTCAAAGCTAGGAGAAATGTATAGATGTGTATTATCATTTATAATAATAATTCAAGTTTCAAGTGCTACACCTGAAGAAAGTAATTTTTTGAAAATGAGCAGAATAAAAACCTACAAATAGACCAACCATGA
This sequence comes from Sitobion miscanthi, assembly GCA_008086715.1. Lineage (NCBI taxonomy): Eukaryota > Metazoa > Arthropoda > Insecta > Hemiptera > Aphididae > Sitobion > Sitobion miscanthi. Next base: position 16,392,701 of record CM017804.1, read on the forward strand.
CTGGAAAACGATTATACAACCTAGCTCTGCTTACAATCGAGAAAGAAAAAAGTGAAGAATTATTGAAAAATCCAGCCAAAATTCTTAACGAATTCGCAAGTGATAAATCGAGAAGACGTATCAGTTTTCAATATCAATAATTAAATAAACAACAATTATTCTATACTTAATTTAAATTTGATTGTGTTATAATATGTAATAATTGTTGGGATATATTTATAGACTCATTCAAAAAAATACTCTTAGATCCACGCCTGGCAAGACCTTAAAGATTTTTAAATTATATAAAAAAAAAGTACGTTAATAAGAAAATAAATATTGAGCCCTGCAAAATTCTGCACTGGGCCCCTAAATCCAGGGGCGGACTGGCCAGGTGTGCTGGTGTGCCGCAGCATAAATATGTGTGGGTCGGGCAGGCGGGGCATTTTAACATTTAATGATATTACTAATAAATTTATTTAAATTCGAAACAGTTTAAAAACCTTTGCTATTGGTTGGTACAATTCTACAATAAGTTCATAGTCTAACCATAAGTTTATAATAATAATATTATGATTTATGAGCATATTAGGTATGTTGTATATTGTATTATAATTCCTTAACCAGTTAACCAACAGTTTTAAAAATCAGTTTTATCCAGAAAAATGTTTAAACACTTTATCCGATTTGGTTGGTACATCGACCGCCAGAAAGTTATTGCTGAACTACAATCATTGAAAAACTTGCAAATATTTATGAAAATATTGTAGGTTTACTAAAAAAGAGAACTTCTACATTTATAAAAAGCTTGACATTCATATTAAAAGTAATGACTATAATAATGCGATGATTCTGAAAGTGATCAAGATGATTTTGGTTTAATATGAGTATGAATTGTAACTATGAAATAAATTATAAAAACGATAGTAAACAAACATCAAAGTTATCAAAAAGATTATACATTTATCATTCTTATAAAATATATAATATAACCTATTGGCTATTGTCTATTTATAATTTATATACAGGCTGTGACAAGGAAGACCTGATAAAAAAAATAAAATATGATGCTAACGTATGACAAAAATTGTGAAAGTCTATTGTTAATAAATAATTAAAGAAATATATTCATATCCAGGAATTCCCAAAATAAATATTTTGAAAAAAGTTATTAAATTCTAAATTAATTTACTCAAAAAAATATTTATACCATAAAAAATTCTAAAAAATAAATTACTTGACTAAGATAAATGTCTTTACCTACAAAGTTGTTCTTATAATTAGATTTACAAGTTGGCTATTTTAAATTTTTCCAATTTTCATTAGAAAAAATATTTATTTTTTATATTATACATGGAGTTCAAGTGACCATACTTTATTTATAGAACATTATTTTTATATATTGATTAGAACAAAAGTTCTTTCATCCATCAGGTCTTCCTGTATTTTAAAATATTTAATGCATTCTGAAATAAATCATTTTTGTTTTAGGATGTATTATGTTATAAAATTGAAAAATACAGTGTCCATTACAATTAAGATTGTTGTTTATATTATGTCAATAAATTGCTCATTTCTTTGAAATATTAAAATATTAATATTTATTTTTTTTTTATATGCACTCTGTGTATGAATACATTTTAACTCTGTCGTGCATTCAAATAAAATGTAAGAGGTTATTAGTAAACTAAAAATAATTAAATGAATAAGGTATACTACACTGAAAAATTGGGTGGTATCGTATCATTGAAGATATTATTTATTGTTTCATTTTTTTTAAATGTAATAGGTACACCAACACCACTTTAGACTACAAATACGAGGTATCCTCGTCTTCTACCTCGTAGCAGAAGTGACGTAACAGCGTTTTTATTTTGCTCTAATTGAAATCAATAACTAATATTTTGGGTATATGGTGTAATCACTGTTATAAATTATAATCGGAAATATTCGCAAGAAGGTATTTAGTAGGTATATTTTCAGAGATTCTCTGGACTAAAAGACGAATGAATAGGTGTATTATATTTAATTGATACACTACCTGAAACAAAAGGTATTCATAAAGAAGCTGTTATAAAGGGTTTTGGGCCGTTTACCTCCCAGTCCACCCCTGACTAAATCCATTGTGCCGGTATTACTGTACTAAGTATACCTATATACCAATATACCATCCGTTTACTCGACTAAATAAAATACTATTATTATCGGCCAAATAAATTACTTTCGACGATACTCCAATAATACGCATTAGGTACATATACTGCAGTTGTCCGGTTTTCCTGAAAAATTTCCGCAAATCAAACTTGTGATGATGATCGAAGCGATTAATTATCTATACAATGTATTGTAGACGTGTCACGTGTCCCCTATATCTTCTATAATATTATTATGTGTTATGCAACAATAATTAGAATAATAAGAGTGCCTAATATATAAGCTACTACAGCCATTGCCTTTTATATTTGGATAACACCGGACCATTATAATATTATGTGTACAAATTTACTCTTGTGTTTTCTAGTTTCTATTTTCTATTTTTCTATTTCACAATACATTAGTTCCAATGATATATTATATTTATTTTTCCCTACTGTATATTGAATATAGTTGGAGACTTGGAGTTATTACAGGTAGGCAAGACAAAAAAAGCGCTTGCGTATTAATACATAGATATACTAATTAACCTAAAACAATAATTTATTATTATTAATTACAACTATGAATTTATTCTATTCTGCAGTATTAATTATTTAGAAATTTAAAAAAGAAAAATAATAATAACCAGAAATTGTATTTATTGGGTGGTTAATTCTTATAAACCTTGATCTAGTGTGCGATTGTAAATTACACCCGCTAGAGTATCTAAGTGAACCTGAATAATTAATCAATGTCTATTTTAAACACCATTGAACATATTTTATTGGTGTAAACAATTTATTTTTTATTGTTATTTACCCTATATACATATAATTTAACTAACACATTTTTTTTAACGATTTATCACCTCCAACCTAACTGTTTTAAATAAGTTTTATTTTTAATTAGTTATTTATTTTAACCAAAACAAAAATCGTTTTTCGAGAATAGTGATAGCCACCTCCTCGTGGTGTCATCTGGATAATGCTTAATGGCTATCTTATAAATAATATTAGTTATATATAATAGTTTTTATTATTTTTTGCGCAATTTACTAGGTGCATAGAAATGTATACCTGAAATGTATTGGATGCAATTTACGTTTGTCCTACCTATTCAATTCTATAGATGCAAATATAACATCTGACGAACGATCGACACCTAAATCCATTACAGATGGTCCACTTACCTCGTTTACCCGTTTACTCGATATAATAAAATATTATTATTATTAATGGCTTAAAATTATTTTTGAGGATACGCCAATATAGCTATAATCTATATAATATACTTATTACTGCGGTTGTCCTGAAAAAGTTTTGCAAATCGATTCTGATCTGGTGTAAAGTTTAAAGCGTACCATGCTATTTATTATGTAATATGTACAGAGTATTCACGTATACTACACCCTATGTACACGTATAGCATATTATATAACAAAAAATATAAAAAGGTAGACATCCATTTGACGAATTATACCTATACCTATACGTGAACACCCTTGTAGGCAGGTACTCGGCAGACACGTTGACATTACGTGACACAATATATGGAGTTCATATATTATCAGATGGCGGTGTAAATTGTTTTTCGTTGTTAAGTACCTATACCTACTACTTATCAAGGTATAAGCTTGATGGGAAAAAACCAAAAACACGATTTTAAACTTACTTTGTGAGTCTATACTAATGCACTGTTGCATACCTATACGATTGAACACTGTGTAACTATACACTGCGCGTATGAGCGCTTATAGCTGCCTTGAGATAACATACGAACTATAACTGTCGTAATGTTAAGTAAAATATAATGTAATATTAGTATGGGATTGGTAAACCATAGGGGAAAAAATTCAAAAACAACCATATTATAGATACAAGATAAGTTGTATTAAACAAAAAAAAAAAGTTATTATTTACACATTAATGATAAGTACACGTCGGACGGACATTCGGCTTATATATTATGTACAATAATATTATTAGGGGAAGGTTGGCCGACAGTCAATAAGTGGCTTTAATTTAGTCCGTCCGACGTATGTAAATTGTACATATACATAATATTACTGAGATTTGAGATACACTCGCACGTGTTGTATCCGTCTTACACACGTACGTCATGGACAAATCGCGTTTACGCAGTCTGAGTAGAACTCAATTTTGGTTTTAGAATAAAAATATTTATTAAAAAATTTAAATACATATTATGGACATTAAAAAATATATCCAGTGTGATCTTTGAAATGTTGTCACGTTTTCATTTTAAAATAGGTATTTTTACTCTAGAAACCAAAACTGAGCTAGTCGTAATCTATCTACGTCGTACGTGTGTAAGACAGAGACAACACACAATATATGCACATTATGTGTACTTAACTTAACATTAAAATTACTAACGAGGTAATAGGACTAACGTATAAATCGGAAACAATCGAAATATTTACTATACACATTTTATGCGAAATACCTTAAATCATCCGATGATGCACGAGAAGCAACGGACGATAAACAGAATACAGCCATGTATGCATCCGGGTTGTATGTCGCCGTCATCTTGGCCGTCGGCAGCGGTGGTCCCGTCGTCGTCCGATTGGTCCGCTACACGTATACGGTTGTCGTCGTCGTCGTCGTCGTCCACGGATGGCGCGGAGGGTGTGGAGGACGTGGACGGAGTGGATGGTGCGGCTGCTGCTGATAGCGCCAACGGCGCTAACGGCACGGAACACGGTGGCGGCGGCGGCGGCATATCCGGCACCCTCATGCGGTGGTGCGGTACCAGCGGCATGACCTCACGTCCTTCGGTAACGGGACGGGCGTCTGGGCAACGCCTGAAAATGCGTACCTTTTGGCGGATATTTGTGACAACCGTCGAGTCATTTTTGGCTCGTGGCGGCGGCTTCGGCGGCAACGGTTTCGGAGCGTCCCGGTTGACGGGCACCTGGACAGGATTCCTCGGCGGCAGTGCTGGGGGCCTGGGGTGCAGAGGGATCGAGCGCCACGCCACGTTCTGGTCGTACCGTCTGGCGCGTTCGCGGACGGAGCCCTGTTCCGATCGCGTAAGAGATGATGGACTCATCGCCGTCGATTCTCTGTCATTGTTGGATTGAAAAACAAATACTTGAGGTTCCTGGTTGAACCTCACCGATTTACTCTTGCGTGCGTTGCCAATGTTGTCCGTATTGTTCTCCATATTTCGCTCTGTTCAAAAAGTGATTAACAATATTGTAAATAAAAAAGTAAAATTATAAATTGTAAAAATAAAAATTACGAGTTACCAAAAAAAACGCTATACCTGCAGCACAGTCGTGCCTAACGGTCGGAGAGCTAATGAAACAGGCACGTCCGAAGGTAGCGGTGACAACAGAGCGACTGACAATGTTATAAAATGTCCACGGTCAGCGATATACTTAATAGCGGTGCGAGGTCTATCGGAATTTTATCTATGGATATTGAGAACCCCCCACACATCGGTCGACAATGCCTACGTCCAAAACACTTCCATTATCACAATTCGCAACGTCGCATCCGGTTGGACCTTGCCCGTTTTACCGTACGCGTTTACCAATTTTTTTTACCTGATGTAGAACACAAAAGGTGCGAGGAGGGGGGTGGGGTGTTGATCCTTCTTGACTTTTTTTTTCATTATTTAAAACCCAAATGTGTTTTCGTACAACGGTATATACGTTATGTTTTGTATTATATTTTAATATAGCCCTCCACTCGTTCAGTGCAGTGTTGGGCATATATAAAGCCACCTAAAGATACATTTTAAAATAACGTCTTTCACTATATGCTTCTAAATAGGTAGGTACCCATCTCAAAATATAAACCCACTGATTAAAAATATATTTAATTTTGTAATAAAATAATAATTAAATAATGTATACTGGATTTCAGGGCTTGGAACCGAAATTAAAAATACCGGTGTTTTAACCGGAACGTATTGAAAATATTAGAACCGGAACCTTACCGAAACCCTTTTTTGATTTTCTTAGGTACCTAAACCAGAACCGGAACCGATATTTGTCGGCAGAGAATTTTTCGGTTTTTTCGGTTCTAGTTTTATTTAATTATTTAATATATTTAGGCAGGTAATACGTATTAAATAATAGTTGATTCATAAAATTTGGTTTTAAATGTATACGCGTATTATAATTGTATATTTCTATAATCTAACAGTTCCAGGAAATAATAAAATATGAGCATTTACCAAAATAAATATAATAAATATTGTTATTCGCCCGTTGGTTTGTAAAGCATGTCGTTATGATTATTTCCTTATTTTTAATAATTTATAAATAATTTTGGATGACTATGTCTGGTAATGTTGATGAATGATGTTTAATAAAATGATTGTTAAAACGATAAAATACACACCCGTATAAATTGTTATCAAATTGTGACAAAGGACTAATAATTAATAAAATGGTTAAATGGTATACATATTATACACATTAACATAGAACAATAATATTAATTAATATAATTTCTGAACAGTTTCTTATATAATAATAAAATAGGACTAATGGGTGATAACTAATAATTTTTAGTATCGCAATTCACAATGTTCGTTTATTCTTATTTTAAGCTATCGAATAATAAAGTGCACGATTGAATACCGTTATTTTTATTGAACATTCGAATAACACTATTGAATTATTCGATAGTCGCTATTTGGCAGTAAAAATAGCATATCATAGTACCTATCATACAAAAACAAGTAAGGTCGGGGCTATACACGGCGTATTCCGCCGAGTTTTGAAGCCCGCGTATTCCGCAGCGTTTTAAGTCGAATTAAAAACACATTGGTTTAAATCGGAGCAGCTATATCGTCGTGTATTGGGGAAACAGATTAACAAAACGCGCTTTGGTGGAAATAATTTGTACCTTCCAATTCGGGATGTATAGATATAGTTTTATATTGGTTATTTAACTTTTTATAATAAATTAATTCTGGTATCGAAACTCTATACGCTTTTATAGTTGACTGTAAACGTTGGTAAGTACAATTTCTACTTATATTATCAAATACATTCAAATACACTTCACGTAAAGCAAAAGATATGCGAAATGTCGGGAAAATACATACAATCTCCCGACTCCACGTAGGGGGGAACCCGCCTAACCATTAGTACGATAGGCGTCGACAGCGCTCCCAGTGTTAATCAGTCTTCCCAATAGCTGCTCCGATTTAAAACAATGCTTTTTTAATTCGACGGAAAACGCCGCGGAATACGCCGTGTATAGCCCCGACCTTACTTGTTTTTGTATGATAGGTATTAGGTAGGTACTATGATATACTATTTTTTCTGCCAAATAACGTCTATCGAATAATTCGATAGTATTATTCGAATGTTCAATAAAAATAGCCCCGGCCTAACGACCAATTAATTTTATTAATGTGGTAATGGTGTAATGTCGAGCACAGACTGCTTCTATCTAGTAATTAATTGTTGGTTGTTGACATAAGTCATACAAATTACTTTGCTATAATATGATCAGTTAACCTGTTTTTAAAATCCAGAATTCAATTGTTCATAATGTTGTTATAATTTTTTATTATATTGAATTTTACATGAAAAATAAGTTAATACATTTTGTCTTTTAAACCATCAAAAATACTATTTTTTTAATGTCTAGTCTAGATTAAAATTTAAAAGTTAATTAAATTATATTTCGGTCTCTTATTATACTGTATAACCTATTATGGTATCATATTAAATTAGACAGAAAATTATAAAAAATGAATTCAGATTTTGAAACTTAAAAGAGGAAATAAGAAAAAGTCAATTAATCAGAACAATTTAGTAATTTTGTAATTTTAATTTATACTAAAAATCATCAGTTAAGTATTAAATTAAGTACTTATTTACACAAAATATGATTTTTATAGAAAAAAAATCTTTATATACCTATTGTACAATTTCTAATATAAATGTCAGTAGTTCAAGTTGAATTTTACAGCTCACAGGCCACGGCTACAGAGTAAGTTAAGCTTGACCACATGCATTTCATACAAAATTCTAGGAAATTAATTAAATAAAACCACTTTTTACAGAGACCATTTAGTCACGATTCATGATTGTATCAAATTATACGATGTACTGACTTCCACTTCTTACATGAGTCAACCCTATTTTTTAAAATTTGTTTTGGATGTTTTTAAAACAAAATAGGAAACTTACTAAGTCCTTTAAGTTTCAACCCAATAAGGCGACTATAATTTGATTTTATTATTTTAGATAATTATAGGTATATGTATGAAGTTTATATTTGGTTCTTTTTTACTTTTTGAAAAAATAAATATACCTCTACATACCAGTGTTTACCGGTACCAGAGCCGAAACCATAATTCTGTAATTTTAAGAACCGAAACCGAAACCGGTACCGAATTTTTATTTTTTTTAAGAACCGAATTGGAACCGAAACCGAAAAAATCATAAACGTTCCAAGCCCTGCTAGATTTTAAACGGTAAATGAATACGAAATTCAATAATAATTCAGCTTAAGTACGGGAAAATATGAAAAATATAATTTTTTATAAAGACGTATACCTACGCATTTTTACCTACGTGTAAAAAAAAATGATTGTGATAATAATTCAGTACCAACTACTAATACCGGGAGACTTAACCATACATTCGGAAGAGTTTATCATCGCGTAAAACGACATAATTGCGGACAAATGATGCCAAATGTATAAATAATACTTCGATAACGTGGTAATAATGTTATTATTTTATTAATATAATAAATACTATATTATTTTAGTGTATATATCTGAACGTATTATAATATGTATCATTTTATAAATAATTTCTGTAAATACTTCTCAGTTTAGAACACACGTTACGTTCTTAGTATATCCTATATCATACAATTTATAATCGATGGGCGTCGCACAACATTGTAACTTTTCGCTAAATTCGTAAGGAATCGTGTAATTTTTATGGGTACAAAATAATATATTTGTTTTATTTGTAATAGTGATTGTGAGGCAAAGGTTCTGAAATTGCATGTTTCAAACATTTTGAGAACCCCATATATCGCACGGCAAAACGTCCAAAATCCACTTCCATTATCAGAATTATTCACAACGACCGCGACGCGTCCATTTTGACCTTGTCCGTTATAGCGCACTTATTTACCTACGTTTTGACCTCAAATTAAATTTTCTATTTTTCGATGGGTTGAGGGTTCAACAATAATTTTTATTCGATATATATATATGAGAGTGTAATAAAATAGCAAATGGATAATTTAAAGCATATTACAAGATAAGCACGAAATTCAATAATCATTCAGCTATAATACAAGGAATTATGAAAATTTAAAATTTTTTTATACGTGTATAAAAAATTCAATAAGTATACTATGGCCCAGAAGTATACTACGGCCCCATCTACCAGAAGCTCTTCTTTTAAATAAAAAATAAATTAACAAAATCTACTCAGTATCAACCCCTAGCCACTCCCCCATAAATAGGTATCGATCTGTAGATTAGTATAAAAGTATTATAATTAAGGTAGTAACTAAAATATAAAATATAATTTTCAAATTTTATAGAATTTCGTAAAATTGAAAAAACCGGCACTAGCAACCAGGTTGTTAATATAATCATAATATAATGTCCAGTGTCCACATAAAACATCCATTCAGAAAATATTTTAAATACAATTCAAATAGATTTAAAACAAGTAGGTAATTAATAAATAGTGACACACGGCATATTGACATATAGGTAAATTTCATATTAAATTAAAATTAAGTTATTTTATATAAACATATACTGTTTTAAATGAAAAAATACTCAAACTTTGATTATTATTAAATATTTACGTAATAGATTCAAGGTTTAAACAAATGATAACAATGCAGGTAGAAGACACTATATCGAAGATGATATTATTTACCTTTATATTATTATCAGCGTGTATACTAAATATTGTACAATATCACTCCTATAATATTTTATGTGTGACTGACGAATAACAACGACGTTTTCATATACACTATACACCATATGACGGCGGTTCTTAACCTTTTGTTGATCACGGACCCCTGAAGAAAGATTTTTAGAAATCACGGACCCCCTTACCAATTTTTTTCGAATATCTTTTTTTTTTACAAAACATCTCATGTTATTATAACTAAAATAATAATAATAATTTTATATTACAAATTACATAAGTAGACATAACAAAACATACACATTTATAATTATTTTTATTACACTTAATTTTTTATAAAAATGTGATATAAAACTTTACTACATATGATAACAGAAATGATTTTGTTTTATTATGATGTAACTCGAAAAAGAAGAAATGTCATATGAATAACGCCGTAGATACTAGACATTTTTACCAAATGTTTATAATAGCATTTTTATCATTTATTGTCGCATATGAAGTAAAATTTAACGTTTAATACGTTTTTTTAACTAAAAATAATTATAATATTACATGTATTTTATACTGTGTACAATGTACAGTAATTTTACTATTTATTATTAATAAAAATCTATATTCTATGCGAGTATATACAAAACAAAAGTGTATGGGGGGGGGGGGGGGTTCGCTAAAAAATTGAAATTCAAAAAGGTGGTCGCCACAGTAAACATTTTGAGAAACACTGCTATAGACGATTGACATTATAATTTTTTTTCAATAAATTTCGATCAAAAATTGTGCGTTCGGTCTAAAACCTTGACAATGTAATATAAGGTTCCTTTTAAGTTGGTCTTATTTGAATTAATGCATAGTAAAAATATTATTTTTTATAAGAATTTAAAGCTATAGCATTTTTACGAAGTTTGTCGAAATTTCAAAAGTTTTTATTTTATTTTATAGTTAAAAAAGTCTAAAATGTTTAATTTATAAAAAAATGATTTAAAAATGTAATTTAATATTCCTTAGAAGTTGTTCATATACCAATTAAAAATATTAAAAATACATATTTACAATTTTTTCTATAAGCTTTTGAAATTCAACAGTAAAAACATAATATGCCGACTATTAGAGAATTATACAATTTAACGCCTACAAGCAAGATACTATAACCTATTTCCAAAAAGTCTTTAATAAAAAAAAAAATTATGTAAAGAAATATATTTTAATGTAATTGTGAACAATTATAAACATTTAAATAAAGTCGTATTGTTGTTGCACTGTTGCGGTCATCGCGCACACCAACTACTTATAAGCAGAACAATAAAATTGTATGATTAATGAAATTACATGTATGAAATTCTTTGAAAGCGATAGAATCACGAAATAAAATATAATTGAAAATAACAAAGTGTTATCTCCATAATATATAGATCTAATGTTGTACACATAAGCTGTTTCCTGGAAAAATATAATTTCTCCGACTATCAAAATTCGAGTTGACCGCGTTCATCGAAACCATTTCAGTGAGTATTATTACCTTAATGGCTATAATACCTAATAATAGTATAATATAATATAACATAGGAATATATACACTTAAGAGTCAAGGTTGGTTCTACTGAACGGAAATATGCTATGTTGCATGTGGCCATGTGGGCTTGGACATCATCTTAAGGTAATTTAATCTGTATAAATCTTCTGCACTTTCATTATCTATAGTTGTGAAATACATTACAATCATTGTATCAAGCAATTCATCACTATAGGGAATGACAATGAAAAAAATACTACAGTCCATTAGAAAATCTGAGAGATCTTGTTTATAAAAGTTTTGTATAGATTAATCGATTATTAGGATATGATATAATATTGATTATGAAAACGAGTGCAGACTTGATATAGCACCGCAAATACGCGTGTTGTTACTTTATCGTAATAATTAATATTTTAAGATCGCCCATTTTTCATTGTTATTCCAAGATTTTTGTTTAAATTGTTTTGAACACGTATGTATTTGATAAACATAAATAATCGACTTATTATTAATATTATCAATCATAAACACCATATTATACACCGTCTTATATATGATTTGCTGCAGCCCATGGCTCACAACATGCCACAGCCTAGTTTCACGGTCCTAAATCCATTTCACAAATCACAATAACATAAATTTAAATTATATAACACCAAAATAAAAAATAAAAAATGGTGCACGACGCCCACGCTCCACTAAATACGTCTCTTTAGTTAGTAGAAACCATTATAGTTGTAGCGGTGTCGCCACTTGCCGCCACACAAACATTATAATTTATTTATTTAATAAAATTATGTACTCCCACCCACCATCAATGATGTATCACGATTTCAGCCTCAGGCACCCGATACACACACACAATCCGCAAATTATCTGTTTTTGTGATTTATTTTAGTTTTTAGCTTTAATGTTAATTATAACGCGTGTTTTATATTAATTTTCTGTAAAACATTTAATTTTATATTGTAACATAAATACTATGTTACATCATTACGTTTATTTTATAAGCATCATAATATGCATAATATGCATATTATGCGCTGACTATTATATATTAAGCCCCTCCGGTTTAGGTGCCACTTATATATTTTATGATTGTAAGGCTCCAGCCAATATCGCTATGTAAGAAAAGGTAGTTCTCCGCGATTCCATCACGTGCACCAGAACTCCGTACACTCCTACATTTTTGGTAACTTTGTTCGTAAATCGTAAGTAATAATAAATTTGTTTGTATTAATAATAATTTAGATCGATCGTTATTTATTTGTAATATTAAGATCCTAATACCTTTCGTGATCCCGAGCTACGGTAAAAATATATTCAAAAGAACTAACTTCTTCCCTAAATATCTTATATTTAACAAGTCATCCCCGACCACGTTACAATATCATACTTATTGTTATAAGTTCGCGAGTTTACCGAACAAACGACGTGCTAACTTAAACGTCTTAAACCGTGCAAAGCAAATGTAACTAGTTTTAGATTCTGAGCGGGGTGATGAATGTATTGGTTTTATAATGAAGTGTTTTTCTTTATACCTACACGATAAGTACTTGAAAAATGCTTTGATTTTCAACTTCGATATCTTTTCCGATAGGAAAGTGAATTTAATTGGTGCATTCGGGAGGTAAAATTCACAGTAGTTTTCAGAAGCAGCGAAAAAAAATTAGGGCAAAACGGGAATTTTTACACATACTTGGTTTCTAAAAAATTGATTTTGGTTTTTGGTGTAACTCTACAAAAAAATACGTATTTTCGATTATTAGTTTATTTAAAATAAATAACGATAAAAATTTCACACTGTCGAAAAACTTGAAAATGTTATACAATAGGTTCCTCGTTAGTTGTTGTTAGTGGAAATTAAAAACAATTAGAACGTAAATACACAATATTTTTTGCGTGTCAAGTTCGAATTTTGACAAAATTTGTAAAAATAACGAAAATTTGCTAACTATTTCAAGTTGGAAATTCATAAAAAATGTTCTTTTTATATCTAAGATTTGAAAATGTATTATAATAAAATTATCTTCTTAAATTTCTCTACTTTAATCAAAAAAAAGTTACTAATAAGTCAAATTATATTTTTATAATCGTTTATGGTTCCAATGTTTACAACATTGGATATTTACTCAAATAGGTATTTGAAATTTACACCATACTTTCATTTTATCATTTTCTATACCTATTTGATAAAATTTAAAAAATATTTTAACTTGTTTTGAGCTGTTTGCGAACATATAATTTTTTTGATTTTGAGTGGAGTAATGAATGTATTGATTTACAATGCGGTGCGTGTTATTTTATTTTAAATTTAAAATGGTTTATTTCCGAAGATACATGACATTTTCACTGAATGTTTATATTTGCATTTTATATACACCATACAAACTTTCAAAATATTTTGTCTTGCTTTGAACTGTTTACGGACATTTTTATTTTCCAATATTTTTAGTTTTTTTTTCTTTTAAATAATGACAATATAATTTTATTCGTTGAGTCAAAAAGCTTGAAAATTTAATTCAACGCTCCTAATATATTGTTACACTGACAGTTGAAAAAAGATTGACTAAGAAATAAGAATATTATTACGTGTACAACAGATTAATAGCCATAAAAGAAATACCAAAATCCAAATTTTAATTTCCGTGTAATTGATATAAATATTATTATTGAATCGCAAATCACAATTCGCATTATATGATGTATAATTTCTAAAAATAATAGCACTTTGGACGTTTATAAGTTTTTCAGAATTCAGAGAATTTGTCATATTATAAATTATAAATTATAATTTTTACCTTACTAATATGCCTGCATTGATAATATTAAATACCTAATGCGGGTATCGTTAACTATTTACTCTATACTATGCTCTGTACAACACTTCGACTGTACCTTCAACTGTGAACTGTTCTTCCGTCTTCGTTACCGTGGTATATATTGTTAAAATTTATATTTTTATGTATAAGTTTTAAATTATTATATCAAACTGAAACATGGATGTGTCAAAAATTCATTCTCATTTTTTTTGAATACCTAATAATTTTTTATTTATTTATTTCAATTTATTTTTTTTTAATAATTCATTTTTTATAATATTTCCTAAATTTTGAAATAGTTACACTTAATAACAAAATACCTGTCACTTAATTGAGGTTATTAATATGCTCATTTTTTTATATAGCACTTTATTGATAAAAATAAAATAAAAAAAAAAGTCAAATAATAAGAGTTAAAACCGGTATTAACCGAAACCAAAATGTTGGGTTTCTGAGAACCGAGACGTAAACCCAAACCGATAAAATTATAAAGGTTCCAGTCCCTGAGGCTGACTGACTTCTTCTGATCTTCGCTAAGAATTTTTTTTTGTGTACTATGATATTATAAATTGTAATACCGCTTAATTGGCATACATCGGGCGGTGACTTATTTGTCCCCATTATCCAGATTGTCCCAATTAACCGAAGAATTTTACATACAATACATTCATTCGGGGCTATCATTAATGTCCCCATTAAGCAGGTGTCCCCTTTAAGTGGTGTCCCGAATAAGCGGATTCTACTGTATATCGTTGAATTCAAATTTAACACCATCTATTACAGTGAACCTCTTGTAACTTAGTGTACAGCAGAGCGTAACCCACTTAGGTACCCCTTTTTTACTTAGTATATTTTATAAATTTATAATATATGTGCTAATCACCGTTACATGTTTTATTGCAAATTTTAGTTACGAATATCGACACAATTTGTATGTCGCGTGCAAAAAATGCTAAAGATTCATTATTATAATATTTTCGTATGCAAAAAACGCTATTTAACTTTACATTATGTTGACGCATAATTTATTCCAAAATTATTACTTATAGGTATTATAGGGATGATTTACTATATTGTGTTTATTTCGCGTGCGTGAGTCATAGAGATATAAATTTCGCATAAACAAGTTAAAAAGATTAAACTAAGTTAATTTTAACTTTTCAAAACTTTATATTTATTAACTTAACTGATTTTTATTGATATCAACTTTATAAATAACGAGTTACTATTAAATTTTAATCAAATCCAAGTTACGTTAATTTATAAATAATTAAATAAAAAATGTAATAAAATTATTATTGATAATACATAATATTGTATAAACATTTACTTTTTATTATTTTAAACCATATTACTGGTTTTTTATAAATAAAAAAAAAACTTAACTTAAGTTAAATTAATAAGATAATTGTAAGTTTTCATATAACTATTAACTTGACTGAGTTGAAGAAAAAACTAGGATAACTATTAACTTTAAACTTATTAAAATGTTTTCAATCAACTTAACCTAACTCAATCAAAAATTATGATTAACTTGTACAAGCTTGTAACTTTTAAATTATTATTATCTGTTATAGGTACGTGGGCGGTGTGCAGTATCAGATTAATCATATTATACATTTTGTTTGTGTTGCTATGAATTAAATATTTTTTCTATCTTTTAGTGACGATCTACCAATTATATAGGTATTTATCAGTATTTATAGATATATAAACTACTTAAATTTAACTCAATGTAATGTGTTACTTATTGTGATTTTTGTTCTGTTTTGATTTATTAGGGCACTTTGTACCTTAAAATGTTTATTTATATTAGTAATTTATTTATAACGATAATAATTATAATTTAATTTAACCTGTTATGTATCTAATAAGAAAATATTTTAGTGCTACCACTCATCGTAAAGTCATACGAATAAATAAATAAATTATATAGGTATGTCGTATGTTTATCTATATATTATATTTTATTTACCTACCTTGTTGTCCGTAGTTATAACTTATAAGTTATAAGTATATACACACAAAACACTCACAGTTGCAGAGTCACAGCATACACGTAGGACATCACTGTTGATCGAGGTAAACACACACACATTTAAATTTTGGTGGTGTGCATACCGCATGTGGTAGTAAGAGTACGAAGTATTTTGTGACTGGGTGTGTATAATATAATTTCATGTTCCTGTTCCGTTCAGTGGGTTGGAATAAAACCCAGGTATTGCAACTGGTCTGATCGCATCGCAAAAATATATAATATAATAACCATAAGTAGATTATCTATGGGGAAGTTTATGGGAATAAGACCCGTTCACGAAAGTTATTTAAAATTAAATAATAGGATTTCGCTACACAAATAATAATAATACCTAATAATAATTTACAATAAAAAAATTATTGTTAATTGTATGTACATTTTTTTTCTTCAGACCATTTGGGAATGATGGAACGATGATCCGCATGCAATCTTGAGTATCTTACATTCTTACCTGCATAAACGTATATTGTTTCCTCTATTATCTATTACCATTTTGGTTTTTTTTTTTTTACAGTAAATGTATACTACTTAGTATTTTGTGTAAGAAAACCAAAAAAAAATAATGTTATCAATCAGTATAAAAATACTGTTACTTCTGGAACATTTAGTGAGACACCAACCCCCCCCCCTCCCTCTTCTTCCAACCACACTATTTAAATATGATTATAGACGTAAAATTAGGGGGAGGTTTGGCAATTTTGGTTATCAACCTAAATTCGCCGATATATAAAAAAGACTACATATAGTTGATTTTACATATCGACGGTGTTTTGTTGAAAGAGCGCAAACCACATAATTGAAATTATTCAGGAGAAACTAAATAGTGTTTTTAAAGTATATCTTTGAAATTGGTCGGTCTCAAATATAATTTATTAGTAGACATATTGATAATTTGATAAAAGTTATCATTATAATCCTTAAATGTATGTGAATTATATTTATTATCATTAAAAGTGATAGTAGTCGTGGTGTTAGCCCTTTTAAATTCAGTTTCTTGAACGCCCTTCTTATAATAAATCATAACCAATAAAAATGTTGTGGTAAACGCCCTTTTTACATGCCTACCAATATTTTATAAAAAAGGCGCCTCCATTCAGTATAATAATTGTTATCAGTTAGACATATTTCGTATCTAATAAAAACCCTTTTTACAGATTATGCACCTAACTTTTCTGAAAATGTTAATACCAAAAAATCGATCTCTATTTTTTTTTAGGGTTACGCCCTATCAGCAAAACACCGTTCAATCATCATTCTCTAAATCTATAGTGAAACTGGCTGCCAAAGTTAACAGAGCAATGTTTTATGTTCACGATATGGGTATGTGAAATATCAAAAAATAAAAATGCTCATATCTCGCTTGAAAATTAAAATATCGAATAAAAACTAACGCTTAAACATATATAATGTTATTATCTAAAAAATTGATGATGGGTCAAATCACTTTAATATCAAAACTAACAGCACACTATTGAAACTAGTGAACAGCAGTGGCGTAGCCAGGGGAGGGGCTGAGGGGGCTGCAGCCCCCCCCCCCCCGAAATGTTAAGAAAATTTAAAAATTATTTTAATGGTCTATGATATTCGATCAAAAAGTCTTAAATTACATTTTACTAATTTTAAGTTGTCATCTTTTTTAAATAAATATTACAGGTAAAATAATTTATTGTATATTATTAAACCACCACTGTGTAAAAAATTGATCAGCCCCCCACCCGAAAAAAAATCCTGGCTACGCCACTGGTGAACAGTAATTTGTTATGTCGTATATGTGTGTAACACGGAGACAACAATTAATGCATGGGTAGCATCCTCTTAAGTGAATTGAATTATTATAAAATTTAAATTATACATTTTAAAATGATACCAACTTCATTTAAAATGAACGGCCACTACAAACCTAAATTATATTTTTACTTTTATATTTTATAAGAAAACGGACACAAAAATTCAGTAGTACGAACAGTGACGTAGTCAGGATCATTAATGAGATTGTGATTGGAGGGTTAAACACCCAACCCCACTGGCTACGCCACTGTGTACAAAAATTGTTCCTTAATTTGTAGGTATATTCACATACCTAAACAATGATACACATTCCTATTAAATTTAAAAAAAAAAACAAAAATTAATTTAACGTCTTATTATTTATTAAGCTGAATTATTCATGTCAAATGTAAATTATATATTCATTTAAATTGTGTGTAAATAAATAGGTTTAGCTTATCAATAAATTAACATAATAATATCGCCAAAATATAAAATGCAATTTATATAAATACAAATTTAAAAAAAAAAAAAATGTTAATTCAAACTTAATTATTCATTGACAATTCATAACGCAGTAGTATTACGGTTATGGACGACAAAATTATTATACTATATTAATTATTAAAGGTTCCCCGGCACTAGCAGGCTATGTTAATTATAGGTACCTACTATTAACTATTAGGTATAAAAACATGTATTGTTAAATTTATTTATTTGTTAGCAAGACGGAAACCACTGTGCATGCGGGTACGACGCCCTTAAGGAAACATTTTTTTGATATTAATATTTTGTTAGAAAATCAAGGTTTGAATGCTCAGTTTTAGATTGACAATTATATTTTAGAATATGGAATAGCATAGCCTATTGTTTTGGGGGATCCTCTATACTAGTTTTTGTACATACTAACAGCTAATAGTCGTCCATAATAATATTTCATATTGAAACACCTAATGAAATTTTTATAAGAAATTTCAATTTGACTATTCTTTTTACTATATATGCTGATTATAATATTACATGGCAACGGTGTCTTCAAGCCAGCGAAAAAAAATCACAGCACTTAATGGTGTAGTAGAGGCAGGCTTCACAGCATCCATTGAATTCCAGATCATCTTCGCTGGCAAATTCTATTGGACGGTTCTCCTTGGCAGGGGTGGCGGTGGACTGCAGCTGCTCTTGTTGTATCTGTGGCTCTTCTGGCTGCATAAGCTGTGGTTGTGTGCCTATAACGTCATGTTCGAGATCGTCCGATGACCGCTGACCGGGCTCGACGTCGACGACGATGGTACAACCAACGTTCGGAGACGGGCCACACTTCAACTTGCGAGGCAGTACGGTCGGCGGCGAAGGAAGTGGCCGGAAGGAAGATTTATGCTGACCGCCATTTGACCGAAGATGAGTGTTGACTATCGTATCGACGTCGTTCTGCTGCTGGTCCGTAACCTCCTCCTCGGACGACATCGACGGTATTGATGTGTCGTCCCAACTGTCCTCGGACAGTTCGTTATTTTGTTTATTTTCAATTTTGCTTGTCATTTCTTTGACGATGTTCATTTTCCGACCCAATCTGAGTGGAATGTTCTCCGTTAAAGTTGACATTTGAGTACTGTTTCGTTAGTAAGTAACAACAAAAAAAAGTAAAAACAATAGTAATATTGTTAACTATCACGCGCACGTGTTGCTCGCTCGGATGTAATACGTCCACTGTCGGCGGCTGCGGTTGCGTGACTACAGCACGAAGCATTGAGTAGGTACGGTGCCGATGCTGCAACTACGCTGTCTATCGCCGTCGAGGGTGACCGACACGACGTGTGTTCGGGTTAAGAAGGGAAAGGGGAACCACGTTTGTCCAATGTATGACAACAAAACGTGTTCAAATATGTGACTAAACTGCCTATAAACCGGAGTCTCGAGATCGGTGATTAGATTAGATAGGTAGTTTAGAATGCATTATGTAACTGGATATGTATAAGTTAGGTCCGTATGCATTTGTTGAAAATAAAATTATAATTCGTGTTCGTGAGTTAAAATATTAAAAACTTTTTTTTTTTATTTTATTTAGTCAACTAGTCAATGAAATCGGGTTTTTAGCTGACGTATACACATGGTATAGGTAATTTATTATACGTAATCAGTTCTAAACTCGAATTTGTGCAATCTCTATGAATAAAATTATAATATTTTTTATAATTCATTTCAAAAAAAATACCAATGAAATAATAAGGCATGCATTTCATTAGCTTTAATCGATCCAAGCAATATAAATATTCCAGCAATACATATTTGGGTTTGGAATCATGATTTCTTCAATAGACATTGATAGCTTAATTTATTTCCCAACCAATATTAGAAGCATGTGTATGGCGTTCATAAGGTAGCGACACATTTACATTAGCTTAACAACTTGTAGATATAATTATAAGAGTAGTGTTTTCCCATAATACCAAAAATAAAATACCTAATAAATTGTCAAACCATGTTTTCAAAACGAGTATTATCATATATTTTTTTATAAAACTTTAGGCCCCCAGAATTTTAGGTATAGTGGCTATTAGTTGCATCTCGCGGTAAAAATGTTCTTCTGAATTTCTGCAGCCCAGTTTTTTGTAAGTTCTAATTTCCTTATTTTTAACTGTCATTATTAAACAGACAACGATCGATAACATATAATATTATATGATAGCCATGTCATAAAACGATGAAGAATAAAATATTAATATTATAATTTGCAGACATATGTTATGAACCTATAATTATAATAATTGTCGACCGTCATAAATCTTAAACGGAAAGCTATAATATTATATGTATAAATGTATCAATGTATAATAGACACAACTTAAAATTATAAATATTATTCAGGCCACAGCTCAACATGTATTATAATGTACAAAAACCCGAGCTGCAGATGATCAGTGTAAACTATGATTAAATGAACCTTTTACGACTATACATATTTAAACTCCATTCTCCATGCATGCGATGGTGATTATTAATAGTTCTAACTAAGGTTACAATAGGTTCAAACACTGATAACAAGCTGGTATAGGTCGACGGTCATACTGTTGTCTGTTAAGCACTAACACATTATAATGCACTTTTGAATTTTGATTAAACTAATATTATATGTCAATATTGTCACGCATATAAAAATAATCTGCTTATAGTATGTTGAAGGCCATACATATAACATAGAATTAAACTAGAAATAGTAAAATTACTAAAGTAGTAATAATAGTATAAAAATAATATAAGTATACGATATAACTAATACATTTTTATATAGACATTATATAAGTTAAAATTTGGCCAAAATTACAGAGTTTTAAACAAAGAATGACGATTTTTGGTTGTAATTTAAAAATATTATTCGTAGGTGCTTAACACTTTTGGTATATACTAAAATATTATATTTTATTTTATACGTACAACAACATTTTAAAATGCAATATTTTCGGCAGTAAATATTCATTATAATGTTATACATCTTATATTATATAGCGGCTGTTGAATCATAACTATTTATTAAGCAGTACCACTATTATAATAGACACCGACTTCGACTATAAGTCATTATTTAAAAATGTTTGTATAAATTGTATATAATATGTGTGTGTATTTATTAATTATTTTATTTATATGTTTGATTCAACTGGTCAGAAACAAAATTAAATATACGTCTTATCGGTTTTTTTTAACGGCCGTAGTCAGAACTAATAGCACCCCTGACGATAAATTAAATTTGCACCCAAAATTATTTCATCTAAATCATCTCCCACCCCATTTTAATGTGTTGCACGCTGATTTCAACGAACAGTCCTAAAAATTGCATTCGAATAATAACATATATTTAAAGTTTGTACATTTAATTTCAAGTTTTTAATCTAATGTATGTAGCTAGGTATTTATTATATATATTATAAAAATAAACAGTTTTAAATTAATTAATATTCAAATTATATAATGAAAACAAAAAATGTTCAAAATAGATTAACTAACACGTCAACTGCAATACCAAAGTGTAAAACTAAAATATTTGGTGGAAACGACTACGGGGCTGCCATATTAAGTTGTGATAGAATTATAAAAACATATAACATAGAATATACTTAGTAATATAAAGGCTTGATAGGCACTGCCTTTGTACTGTGTATGAAATTACTTATCATGGAATTAAAGAAAGACACATATACTACATGAGGCATACATGTAAATCTTAAACTTTTTACTGTCCATATAATTTTCATAATTTTTATCATACGTTCAACTACATACATTTTACGATATACGTCTGTTTGTTAGTTGTTACACGCTGTATACGATTTGAAAAAAAAGATAAACTGTATTTCCACATAGCCATTTATTTTAATTATTAAAAACATTATTTAAAGTTATATACTAAAAAATCATTAGAAATTATATATTGTTTTATTTAAAAATGTATTTTATACTTTTTACAATTTTTTTATTATCTATAATATTATATTATTATGTTGTAATTGGCCAACTCACAACTTTGCTACCGGGCACAGAGTTATTATCATTCCTTAATTATTTTTATAGTATAATTATATAAAAATGATTTTATTAAAATGTTAATATATATTATATAAATAATATAATTTATTCTTTATCTTATAATAATATAAATAACTTGACAATCTTTCATCGTGTTTAAAAAACCGATAAGACGTATATTTAATTTTGTTTCTGACCAGTTGAATCAAACATATAATAAAATAATTAATAAATATACACACATATTGTATACAATTTATACAAACATTTTTAAATAATGACTTATAATCGAAGTCGGCGTCTATTATAATAGTGATACTGCTTAATAAATAGTTATGATTCAACAGCCGCTATATAATATAAGATGTATAACATTATAATGAATATTTTAATATTTTAATTAAAATATGCTTGGGAAAGTTAATACAATTTTTTAACTCGGTTCAGTTCAGAGATTGGAACCTTTTGAATTTATCGGTGTAGGTTCCGGTACTGGTTCTCCAAAAATAAAATAACTGGTCCGGTTCGGTTCTGGTTAAAAAAAAAATAAAGGTATCGGTTCCCAATAATTTCGGTACCGATTTTAGATAGTTTAGCCTTTATAAGATACTTAAGGTACCTTAGGTACTTTAGGTACCTACCAAAAACTATAGTAAATTTAAATAATATACCTATCAGGAATGAGGGTTTAATTAAAAGTATGAGAAATGTTATAAAACTCATATGATCATACATAGCTTATACACAAAACAGTAATACCATTAAATTATGAATTATGATAAATAAAATAATTTTATTTTTTAACCTATATTATATTCTTCTTATTCTTTTGTTATACGTATTTTTACTCTGAAACCACACCGGATAGTATATGTGTAATTGTCCATAAGTATGTTTTACGACTTAATGCGTCGTATTTTTTAATTTATCTAGCCATCCTGCGCTGGTTCTTGCGGAAAAACGGTCAATAATTAGTTTTTTGTGTATTCGGCGGCGGCCCCACTCAATAAAAAAACTCCACGATATCGTAATAACTAATAATAATATAGCACTGTCGTGATCTAGAAGGGGTCTCGAAACCATCGAGTGATATAATTCAGTATGACATCTCATTTATTTTATTTAGGTATAATATTATAATAATTACAGAGCAAATATTTTTTATGATTTGGAATTGTCGAGTGCGCTCCAAAAACGGGTGAAACACGCTTTACCTTTTTCGCAATTCAATTTCGGACAATCACTATATTATTATAATGACAAAACAAATTATTTTGTACCCAAAAAATTACACGATTGCATACGAAATTTAGTGAAACGTTGCTAAATTATGAGACGCAGTCTTCCGAGTCAATTATCAATTTTATGACCGGCATATCGTCTGAATGTCCTTAAAAGCAAATCCCAGGTCTAAGCATGTCCTATCGAAAAAATATGATTGTTATTTCAGTTTACAGGCTTAGAATCGACAAAAATATATTGTTGGCTTGGTTAAAATGTATTAGTATAATTATTATTTTTAAATCATTTTTGTAACGCTTAAATATTAAATAGTAAAAAAATTCATGAATAGTGATATTATATTGTACCTATCTATTAGGTTAATATTTTTATATTAATACACAAATACTTTTCTGTCGTACTAAATTTGTCTAACTTGAACAATGTATTATAATATAGCCGGGGAAAAATATTGTAGAGTAGATCAATAAAAAATAAAATGTTTTCAAATAGGTATTATTATTACGATGACGTTAAGACAGTTAAAATATGAAAATTTGAATACACTTGGGACGCAATCTGTTAAGTAAAATAAAATTTAAAAAATTTTATCGGGCGATGTCTGGTAATTCGAAAATATATATAAAAAGCAGTAACGTAACCAATTTATAAAATTAAAGAAAATAGTTAGTAATTGTCTGTTATTAAAATGTACATAAAAAACAATGGTTGTAGCTTATATAGGTATAATATACGTCAAATCGATGTCACTACAGAGGTGTATCGGTATACGCCATTTACCCGTCAGCAGAAATTCGATTTTCGGCGTATACATAATGTAAAATATTATCATTTTTCGGTTATACGCTCCTAAAATAACTAGAAAACCAAATAGAACTTATTTAATAGTTCATAGGAAAAAGTTTTTATGATGTTTTAATGTACTATTTATCTGTTGAAGATAACAGCAGCATACGCTGTGATTAAAGGGGATTGCAAACGGACAGTTTTTAATGAGTTCAAAACGGGCAACTCTCAAATTATATGCGTGTGGATCTAGTAAATGTGTGTGTAGTAAATGATAATAATATTAGTGTGTGTGTGCGACTGTGTGTACATTAAATAGCTGAGCGCTCCCGCGCAGGCGCACGTACAAGTCACCGCCACGACATTGCATACGTGAACAGTAAACGATTTATGCTCATTTGTATGTAGTTTTTGTCAATTTAACCGTTGGACCCGATAACGCGATAAGACTTCTGAAAACTGATTTGAATTCGTTAATATGTCTACTTGACATCGATCAGGCCACATTTTAAGATACCTATTTAATTTTCAAATAATCAACATTAAAAATATTGTTAATTTAAGATATTCAAACAAAACTTATAGACGTTTTAGAACGAAGTTTTTAAAAAGTGGCCTAAAAAGGTTCTTCCTTTAATAAGAAATAATTTTTATGGTTTTTAATTAAGAATATTAGAACTTAAAAATATTTAAAAACTTAACATAGTGATGAACATGGCAATTATTATAGCATTCCACTAATACGATACCTACTTACAATTTATTTTCCATATAATACTGAAACAATGTTGATTTCTTGTGTAACTACAAATCATAAAACTTATGTAAAAAGGGTTGTGGTTTTATTTGTAGTATATATATATTTGAATATATATTTCAAATATCAATTATGCGTAGTACCTAATTATGTACATCGTTGTACTACACTCCAATTCAATAAGTTGTATGAAAATGGAACCTTTTCGATGATAATATAATTGTATAGAAGTGATAAACTGGGGATTAACTTACATTTTTGGAATGAAACGAGAAAAAAATTATAATGTACATATTTTATTAGTGCGTAGGTAAATACAAATATATTTACCAATACACCACTAGATGTCAGTCTTATGATCATAATGTTTGTTGTTTAATAATAATATATTATATGTGTACAATACATATTATAATAAATAGGTGTGTCGTCACTTCTAACATCACAACATATTTGATTTGTGGAAATTTATTAGAAACCTGGACAACTGCAGCAAAGCGTATAAATATTTTAGGAATATCGAAGAAACAATTAGATAGTTTAATAATAATATTGTATTATTTTGAATAAACGGGTGACAGGCGGCATTATTAATTGTACGAGGTGAGTGCACCGTCAGGTATGGATTTCAATGTAAGTCGAATGTAATATTCTATACAGGTAGGTATAGTGTTGGATCAAGGGGGGAGGGAGGTTTAAAGGAACTCACAAACATCATAATTGCAGGTGGTAACTACATTTTTATTTTAATGTTATGATTATTACCACGTACATTTGTGTACACTCTTCAGAGCAGGGATCGAAACCGGTTTAACCGTTTTTTTGTAAAACCTGTTAAAACCGCGGTTTTTTCATATTTCAACTTCGGAACCGGAACCGAAACCAAAAGCTTTCAAACACCGGTTAATAAACCGTAACTACCCAAAATCTTAAAAAACCGTTCTTGAAACCGATTGAAATTTAAAACTAATATCGGTTTCTTTGAATTTTATAAAGTTAATTACCTATATTATATTTTATAATTCTAGTTAAAACGAGTATTTTTATGCCAAGAAACTATTTTGTTTGAATACCTATGCTATAATTCATTATTATGAAATATTAATAGGTAATCCGAATATTATTTTATTTATATTTTATAACATCATTACTATATTCACTGATTCAAAATTAAAATGCGAATATCACAATTATTATTTTGTTCACCCCCATATATGCGGCTATGCACGTATGTATTTTTGTTGTTTGATGTATTACTGTTCTGCATCCGTACCGCAGTCATCAATTGCTTATGTGATTATTATCATTCTCCACAGAATCTTCTGGATTATAAATGTGTGTACCAAATCATATAACGTGTATTTTTTGAATCTTAACACTAAACCTTTTTAAATAACAATATTTTCAATAGTCCTATACTCTTTTTTAGTATCCATTTAAATTAATATTTTGTTCAAATATCATAAGCATTAATCACATAATAAGAGATTTATTATATACTGTAATATAGTGTGATGTTAATGTAAATTACAATTAAATGTTAATATAATCGAATAATGATCTCAACCATATGTTGCATGCAAAAGTAGGTATATAACATATTAAAGTTAACAACACGAAATTAGTTCTGCTATATTGTATCTGAATGTACCTACTCTAGTTATACAAATCGGACATATTTTAGGGCTTTAGGCGCCGCTCAGTCCTTATTATTTAATAGATAGTAAAAATATTTTATATTATTAGGTAAAGGAAAAAAAAATTTCAAAAATCGTTCCAAAAACCAAAACCGGAATTTTTCAAAAACCGTTCTTAATACCGATAAATTTGAAAAACCTCTTTTGAAACCGAAACCAAAACTAAAACCAAAAAGTTTGAAAAACCGATCTTAGAACCTAAACCTAAACCATAAATTGTAGAAAACCGTTCTCAAAAACCAAAACCGTAATCGTTAAAATTTGAAACGGTTTCGATCCCTGCTTCAGAGTGATTTTGTGGAGAACTATTTTATAAACGCGTTATATTAACTGCATGGATGGTATATATAGATGATTAGCAATGTACAACAACAACAACAACGAAAACAGCTTGCCTGCGAGTATGCTAGGTACATTATATTCTATATAATAAAGCGCTTCCTTTACAAACCTCGCCCTTAGTCTCACACTCTCATCCCTGATGTGAAGACAACCTTTCTACTGATTCGTTGAAGTCCATCCGGTCAACAAAAAAAAAACATTTCAACAATTTAGTCTGCGATCTATTGTACCGCCATAAATTATTGTCGATCTTCGTTTGGCGTTGGTAAGGCTCTCTGCACGACATTCATCGATGACGCCTAATACAACTATAATAAGTACATCTTTACAGGACTCAGCAATATAGACACTGTTAATCCGGTGAAATGTGTCCATGTGCGGACGTAGGTCATCCCTATAGATCCTAATAAATCATCAAAATGAAAAAAACATTTGTTAATCCTCCGTGACTTCTTAGTACTATATACGTATTGTCAGTTATTTATTATCTTCAGCTTGTTTTTCATACATGGCTAAATATACTATACATTTTACATCTATATATAGATTGCCATTGTCAGTGATGGTCTCGTTGTGGTGAACAATGAAGATCCGGGATGGTGGTGTATCTTTTGTAAAATCGTATAGCAAAGCGTTTTAAAGTATATATATTGAACAAATATATAAGTAAATAAATAAATAAATAAATTTAAACATCTATATATGAAAAGTTATTATTATGTTATGACTCTTACTTATGGGTCACGGGCCTAGTACGATTACCAACTTCAACCGAACGGTGACCATCAATCACGGAGGGGTGGTGAAAATGAATAACAAATAGAAAACAAAAAATATATTCGTACAAGTAGGTAGCTACTCTACTGCCCACTAGAATGCCAAGTAAGGTTCAATACTTAAATGAATAGCAAGTATATTTTGCATGTAGGTACCCATATGTTAAAAATACTGAAATTATACGACCACCATCGAATATAGGTAATAGGTATATGATTTGTAGCCTGTAGTGTAAAGATATGCTCACACATAATAAATTATAATAAATAAACTAAACTCTTATAGAATAATAAATAACAGCCAGACTGTCGTTCGTAGAAATCGGCCATCCTCAATAAAACAATTGTCGCCGACAAAAAGCAACGATCTGTATTACAGTATAGGCACCTAACAAGAATAATTAAAAAGGGTGAGAATTCATAGGTAACCACTCTGCTGTACAGTTGTATAGGTGAAGAGTGTACCTCGTCATCGAGTAAGTCACTGAAATATATGTATTTGGTTGAATTTTAATTCAATGATAAAAAAATTGATTGCGAAAAACGATTTTGAGCGAAGGTGGTTTGTCAGCCTATATATAAATATAATATACCACTTAGATATATCTGTTAGTTATACGGCAGGTTAAATACATTTTTGCGAAAATATTGAATTTATAATATTATTAGCTGATTATTCCGTCTTTGCCCGTATGCAGTTTTTTTTTTTTTTTGTAGCAAATCCTGTGTAAATAAATTAAATATCGTATATACCTACGCTCAGTTTTAGTATACCTCGGTTCACGGACAAATCCGGGCTAGGTACTAGCTTTGAAAAATAATTCGACCTAGTTGGGCAATTGCAAGTCACTGGTTGGATTTAAGACTTCAAAAAAACTCTGAACAATTATTGATGATTTACGCTCAACTTTTTGATGCGAAATATTTAACGCAGCGGGTGAGACACTGAGACAGGCCACTGTTGCCATAGTGAGACGTCGCCAAGCGCGCGAAACATCTAGTGCGCCTTTAAGATAAATACAAATTTTTCTTAAGAAATCTGAATATTGCTGTAAAATATGCGCAATATTTTAGAGCATGTTGATTTTGCAATTAAAACTGTTTTTATAGTCAAATGTTGACAATTTGACTAAACTGATTAATAATAATTATTCATTAAGCGTTAAAGCATCATCGTCATACAACAGGATGATCAAGTGTACCTACATTTTTAAAATATTTTTTTTTTTAATTTAAATTTTACAAAGGTAACATTATAATTTTTGTTTTAGATTCTTAGCGGAGCGATGAATGTATTGACTTTCCAATAATGTGTGTTTTTTTTAATTTTTAATTTTTGTATCTGTCACCACCGTTTGGGGCAGTAATACTGCTTCGATTTTTTTCAACAGTATTTTGTTTGACGGGGAAGTGAATCTAGTTGGTGCATTCAGAAGGTCTAAATTTAAAATTCCCAATAGTTTTCATAAGCGCCGGGAAAAACATCATAAAAATTAACGAAACACGGGAATATTTACGCAAAATTGATTTTGGTTTTTGGTAAAACTCTAAAA
This sequence comes from Sitobion miscanthi, assembly GCA_008086715.1. Lineage (NCBI taxonomy): Eukaryota > Metazoa > Arthropoda > Insecta > Hemiptera > Aphididae > Sitobion > Sitobion miscanthi. Next base: position 16,422,542 of record CM017804.1, read on the forward strand.
CAAATTACCATGTAGGTACTTGACGATTTCACAGGTTGTTTGTATTACCTTCTTTTATACACGATAAAATTTTAAAAATATTAGGATTTGTTTTGAACTTTTTACGGACATTTTCAGTTTCCAATTCTTGTATAGTTTTTTTTTTTTTTTTTATGAATGTCAATAAAATTTTATTTGTTTGTTAAAAAAGCTTGAAAATTTAATACAAAGCTAATAATATATTGTTACAATTAAATTTAAAAAAATTAAAAATCCATGTCATAATTTTTTTATAAGCATTTAAAGTTTAAATATTGACAAAACACGTAAAAATCACGAAAATGAGTACCTAAATTATTTTTAGTTAGAAATTCATAAAAATGTTTCTTTTCAAATCTAACATTTGAAAATTGTATGCAAGATTTCTTATAAGTTTGTCTATCTTTATCAACAAAAAATCTCTACTGAAAAGTTAAATTAAATTTTTAAGAGCGTTGAAAGTTCATATTTTTACCACATTGTATATTCATTTGATTTATCATGTAGCGATTTTGTTATTTTATTGTAATTCAAAAACAAATACATAACTGTAGATACATGAAAATTTGATTGAATGTTTAAGTTCTCATTTTATATACACCATAACATTTTCAAAATATTTTGACTTGTTTTTAACTGTTTACGGGCAATTTTAAATTTCATTATTTTTAGTTTTTTTCTTTAAATATCAATAAAATTTTATTTGTTAATTGTTGGGCCAAAAAACGTGAAAATTGAATGCAAGGATCCTGATATATTGCTACAATAGCAGTTTAAAAATACATAGGCTCAACTTTTTTTATAAGCATTTAAGTTCATATTTTGACAAAATGTAATAATTATTTGGTAGTTAAAAATGTATAAAATGTTTAAATTTTATAGCTAAAGATTGAACATTTAAAACAAGGTTCCACGTAAATAGGTTATATAAAAATTATTTCTTTATTCACAATAATATCATCAAATAGGTATACTTGGCAATATCATAACTCATAAGCTGGCTGACCGTCTTCGCTCAGATTTGTTTTTCTAATACAATGATATTATGTCATATTGAATTCAAATTTAACACTATACATTACAGTGAGTCAGAGACCTACTTGTATCCTACTTTACAGCAGAGGGACACCCACTTGCCCGCCTCTTTTTTAACTTGGTCACTTTTGGGAATTATGTTGTGATTACCGATTTAGACAACCAAAAATTGACAAGCGAGAACATTAAATAATTATGGAGTAAGTACCTAAAACCAATTTAATATTAAAAAATTAAATCTTAAGAGGACGTCCACGTCATTCCCGCTGTGTTGCCTCCGTTTTGAGTGGGACAACTTTACGCCCTGTGTATTTAGTACCCCTTTTTTATAGTAGGATTACCATAATTCCACAACGCATGGAGAAGAACTTTATCTATGTCGAAATGTTTTGATAGCACTTTAATGAAAAAAACCTAATGTTCTCAAACTGATCACTTTGAATGTATTTATAATTCCAAATAATAAAAACATTACAACATAGATAACCTATTTTTACTATGCGGTGTGGCATTTTAATAATTCTACAATAAATACAGTAAGCCTAAAATTGTGCCGCGCAAAATAGTTTTTTCTGTGTTATTCATATTTTGGAAGAGACGGATAACGTGATACCCGCATGTGTTGTGTCCGTCTTACAAGTGCGTAACATTTTACGCTCAGCAGAACACGCGGAACCTCCGTTAATTTAAAAATTAGAGTGAATTGACCTTTTAAAAAATCTAAAGGTAAGATCTAGGCAATATCACGGGCTTTTTATTATATTTTAATTTTAAAGCGAGTTATGAATATTTTAATATGTACAAACAATTTACAATTATTTTAAAATACTCATAATTATCTTTAAAATTAATATACAATAAAAAGCCCATGAGGTTGCCTAGATAATAATCTTATCTTTAGATTTGATAAGAGGTGACTTTACTATATTTTTTAAATTAACGGAGCTATACGTGTTCTGTTGAGCGAACAATTTACTATGTTAGTATGTTACGCACTTTTAAGACGGAGACAACACGTGCGGATATCGGGGGCGGTTCCAGAGACTTGGTGAGGAGGGGCTAATAGTTATAATTTTCACAAAACTTTCACATAACAAATACAAAACAACAATTTTTACGACACAAATTCAAGTCTTTTTTACTTAATTAGTATTCTCGTAGTCCATATAGATAGTAGATACATGCTACAAGTCATACACCGACGTACCTCCAATATTACATACTTTTACATGTTTATAATAATCGATACTATAATATGTTTGTTTATTAGCAATGTACAATTTTTTAGAAATACAGGTTTTGGGCCTTGGGGGAGGCGGCCCCTAGGGTCCCCCCTGGAACCACCCCTGGCGGGTATTACGTGCCCATATAATAATTGATAGAGCACGACGACACAGCGATTTAACTCACTGGCCCGGCGCGAAAAATTGACGAAAAATTGATGTGGCTGTTATGAAGCGCTGTCGTCGCCCATAAGTAACTAACGTCTTTACCGTATCATTGAGTTTATAATATTATTGAGTTTAGCATATTATAGTAATATATACATTTATAATTTACAATACATGCTCAATGATAATATTATACAATGAATATTGAATATGCGTAGTCATATGGAAAACAACAACCTGTCAGAATAAATTATCAACGAGCCCTCGCGCTAACCTGGGTTTATCCAACTTTGCCCAGTTGCGGAAACGTTTACTCCCCCAGTGCTAAGAACATTTTCGGGAAAACTGTATCAAGAGCATATGCTGTGTTAGTGATGGTCGGCGACAAATGGTACAACTTACTGCCGCGACACATCGTTCCACAACGGACTGGTAGCCGACAACAACACCGCCGCCGTGGAAACAAAAGAAGCATAGAAACGATGTACTTAATGGGCCTCTGGTACTCGGAAACCGTTTTTTTTAGAGTCCTAGCACCATCTCTCTGGTGTTTGTAAGATAGTTGGATGTATTCAGGACATTTAATAACAATTTTACTTGAAAATAACTATCGACTTTTTCAAAATTGAACTTTTAAAGACTTGAACCGTTCAAATTTTATTAATAAATTGTAAATATTGAGAAATTTAAAATTGTAATAATATTTTACTTAATAAATTAATTTAAAAAAGTGAGCCGTCACGGGACACATGGCAGATGTGAAAAATCGAAATTATTTTGATAAGAAAATATGCATGAAAAATGAAAATAAATAAATAATAATTGTTGTGATTTGTTGTCTACGTCTTACACACGTATGACATAGCGCATTTTTCTTCACTAGGTTCAATAGCGTACTGTGCTGTTAGTTTCGATATTATAGTGAATGTACCGTATCCATTGGTCATTATCAAACTTTTAGGTAAGACCATTAACTGTACTTACCCTTCAGCGATATTTGATTGTTTTAATTTTCAAACAAGATATGATTTTTAATTTGTAATGTTTCACACCTCACATTCATGCTTGAAAATTAAAATATAAAAAAAAAATATATTTAATATTTACTTAATTTCTCAAAATGAATATATATATCAAAGACAAAAGATATAAGACATAAGATAAAAAAGTTAAAAAGGTTTTCCTAGAAAAAATTAAAAAGAGGCTAATGAATTCAAAACAGTTCTCAAAATTAAAATATTGGACTACTAAATATATGTTTAACTTTCTCCAGCTTATAGGTTTAAATGGACTAAATATATCTTTTCTGTATATTTTGAGCAAAAATACAGACAGTTTGAAGGAAATTAACTTTCATAAAATAATGGTATATATTTTATACGGAAAGCTTATATTATCACTTATCAGTTTATTATAAATATTTACCACGCATATTTTATCATAATATTATACATTTTATACATTGCATTTTTAATAATTAATTTTACTACTTATAAATGTTCATTATACGTATATTAATACCAATAGTAAAATATAATTATATACATATACAAATTGAAAATACTCCAAGTAGTCACCACGAATATTTTTGAATTATAACAAAATAACTAAAATCGTTATATCTAAGTAACTAAATTGTTTTAATATTTAAATAACCAAATTCATCAAAATTTAAACATCAAATGTTTATAATAAAAAATCGTGACAATATTTTTATTTAGATTTTTGGGTTTCAGTAAGAGCTACAATACTACTTGTGTGGAACTTTGTATTAAACCTTAGGCTATAAAAATTGAATATTTTATATACTTATTAGTACATAACGAATTTACAAATATTCGTAACTCTGTCAAACTTTGAAATTTAAACTTAAAACGTTTACAAAAAAAAATCGTACCTATGTATTTTAAACTCTTAAAAGAATAACTTAAGGAAGACCTTGTATTCAATTTTCAAGCTTTTTATCAACGCTTTAAAAAAAATAATTAAAAAATGCGAAGTACAAATGAATATTGAAATAGATTTAAGACTGTAATAATTATTAAGCAGGAACTGGAACTTTTTGAATTTATCAGTATCGGTTCCGGTATGGGTTCTCCTAAAATAAAATAACTGTTCCCGTTCGGTTCTGGCAAAAAAATAAAGGTATCGGTTCCATATAATTTCGGTGCCGGTTCCAGATAATTTAGGTACCGAAAAGTATGATAATTTTAAATATCCATCTGCAATGCGGGAATATGAGAAATATTAGAAAACTCATATGATCATATATAGTTTATACACGAAACAGAAATACCATTAAATAATTACTGTAGATTTGGATCATTTTTTTCATTGCAGTATAGACAATATAACATGAGGAATGTATTCAATAATATCTTTTTGACGTAATATTTCAATATTTGTGTCCATATTAAAATAAAAATATTTATGAATCATTTATATATTATTACTAGCTGATCCCGTGCACTTCGTTGCCCGTTAAATGTATCAACTCTGTATGACTCAAACTTTGTTCAATTCGTTATTTAATATTCGGTGTATGGTGTTCAAAATTTATCTTAACTTTTCCGTTGCCCAGAATAAAAATTCTGATTCGCAGCAGTACATTATATCAGGTAGGCAATCTACCTGTGGTAGATCGCGGACCCCGCCGTGCTGTTAGTACGTAAGTGTATGATTTAACTCTAAAGTATCAAAGTTATACCAAGTTTGTTGGTTTTACTTAATTCTACCTACGATGGATTAATATAATCAATTTACCTATACAAAATCCTATCCTAATCTAACCGTACCGATGAATAAAAAAAAAAACAAATTTAACCCTTTGTAAATTAACTTATCTTCTTCCCAGAGGTCTAATCTACCCAAGAACATTAATTTATATATATATCTAACTATATAAATACAGAGACTATAACTATACTGACTAAACTCTGGAACTACTTATCAGATCTTCTTGTATATTATATTATATGTATGTATATTGACAAAAAATAATAATACAAATCAACAAACATGACCGATTAACCAATAGCAACCTAAAATTTTCTTTCATATAAACCTTCTTCGTGAAATACTCTTTCGTTAAAAAAAAAAATCAAAAAGATCTGATAAGTAGTTCCAGAGTTTAGCCTGTACAGAGATTTTCATTTCACGTTTTTATAGTTTAATAATTTATATTTAAAAAGTAAAGCAAATATTTTTTTTTTATTATTATTATCATTAAAAACCCATGGCAACCATTTATAAACAAAAATTGTCATCTGAAATCTCAAAATTCCCGTCTTAGCACCTCCCGGGATTAATCATTTCCCTTTTAAAATTAGCCTATCTTTTAAGTTCAGCCAAATTACACACATAGTAAAAATTTCATCAAAATCGGTTAAGTGGTTTAGGAGTCCATTGAGGACAAACATTGTGACACGAGATTTATATATATTAAGATAATATTCGGTTATTTGAGGAGCAAATAGTCAGTGATATAATATACACACTAATTTATTGTGTTGCCTATACTAAACTCCTAAAAATCACTATAGGACAGCGCATTTTAAGGAGTCAATGTCTATATAGGCATAAACGTATGTGTATTTTAATATTCCATGTGGCTACATAAACATACTATACATTTATACGTATTAATGTATTATATATGGTAATAATTATAATATAATATACCGTGATAAAGTCTGCATAACAAAATCTATACGATGGCAAAATGTGTGATTATATTATTATACAATATACATACATTAGTTAAATATAGTACCTCATTAACCACAATTTTACATTATAAAACTTTAATTTACTAAATTTGAAACTTTTTTGAAACAACATTCTAAAATGTACGTATTAATATATAATTTTAAAAATAAAACAATAAATATAAGTATAATTAATATAGAAACCTAACTAAAAGTATTCTTTCTTTATTATTGCATTTATAAAGGATTCTAATGTTGATTCAAACATTTTTTTACTCCATGAGAAACGTATTACAATATATCATACCCGTCGGAAGTATCTAAAATATTAATTTTTGGGATTTACCTATTTTAAAATATAATATGTAATAATTGTCCATTATCGATCATAAAATGTGTCAACACTGGACAAATATAAATTATAACTAACAATACAATGTACCGGGGCACCCACAAAGATGGGACCGGCATGTTTGTTTGTATATTTACAAAGTTCAGGGGCTCTAGCAAAATCTATAAATGGCCTAGTAAAATCTATCGAATTTCTAGTAGATTTTTGATATCAGTTTCGTAGTCATTGCATAATGTGTCAATGCCAACTGGACAAAAATGTAAAAAAATGTTTAAAAAAAGTTTCCATTTCGCTTAACCTATCAAACTTTTGTTTACTATTTAATATTGATTATGTCCAAAATAAAGTTATTATCAGGATCTCAGATATTCTATTGTCCTCATACTTGCTCATTTACCTAACAACAACGGAAATAGTCGGTTTGACGGTAACAACAATAACGACGACGACGGGTCCATTTGAACAACATTCTGTTGACGTTTACAAATATCCATGCAATGACACAATTAGGAGTAGGTAGGTAATCCCTCAAACCAAAATTGTATATGCGAGTTGTAGATACTCAATACTCTTACACTAATTAAAGAAGATCTACTAGTTTTATTTTTGTATGGATATATTTTCTGAATAATAAATAAGTTTTGAAAACTAGATAGGTACTTACCTAAAAAAATTTCTTACATAATCTGGGAAATTATATGAAAAATGTATTTGAACAAAACGTGTCATATTAATTATGATTTATATATATCTATTATTGATCATCACAATACATATATACAAGCAAATTAAATGTATTCGTAAAAAAATTGTGTCGTCTTTATGGCTAAATACTTAAAATATACTTTTTATTCTAGAATACTAAATACTTTTTTTCAATTATCGTGGTCTAATCCAAATTCCAATTACTAATATTTTGGAACGTACTATTTTAAATTTTGTTTCTACAATATTATTTTAAAATGTTTCTAACTTCTGATAATTTATAAATAAGGTTTCGCCAAAATACAAGCAGATAACAGAATGACTAAACACTGAAACCCCCGTCGGCTCCTCACTCCCATATTATACCATGGCGTACACGAGTATAAGACACTGACCACCACTGGTTGGATTGGCATTTATCTTGATCCTTTAAATATCTTTCTTCTTATTTAATGGGTGGGACTGTGGTAGTAGTTTATAATTTAAATACAAGTTTTGGTATTAATGTTATTGAACTTTTTTTTATCATATTTATTTTAATTTGTACAATCTGTATAAAATATTTTTACAACAAGCACAATAGATGGAGGGATACATAAGAGGGTCAGGTTGGCTTGATTAAAGAAACTATTCAATAATAGTACTTCATGGCGTGGGTAGTATTGGTTAGTCGGCTTGTTATTGAATTGATTTAATTATTGATTATTAATTGTTTATTTATTGAACTTAAAAAAAGTATTTATGTAAGTATTTAATATGTATTTTAAGTATAAATTACACCAAGTATTTAAATATGTATTCTAAATACATTTGCAAAGTATTCTTAGCAAGACTGGCCCATTGTATACCAAATATAATCAGTAAAATCCAATTATGTGTACTTATGGTGAATATTAAATTATTTTGAACGCTGTGTCTTTGTAGTATGTGAAAAGTTTTAATACTTATTTTCAGTGAATATGTGTTGGGGGTAAATTGGTTAAGGGATTCTACAGAAATTCATACAGAAAATTAAAACCTGTTGGATATGTTTAAATATAATCTACTTATCTATACAAATATAAATAAATATTTATACATGATATAGTGACGTTTGTGTACCAAATAAATGTATATGAATGTATATGTAAACATATTATTATATTTCAGAAAATTTGTATGTAAAAAAATTGAATTTCAAGTGGTAGTTAACTAGCTTATAATTATAGCTATGGCAGGGGTCACAACTATTTTCTACGAGGGTCCGTTTTGAAACTTACCAGACTTCCCACGGTCCAAGACACATTTAAATGCCCAATGACTTTTTTTCACACATTTATAATTAATAACAATCATACTAAATCGTTATAAAACGTACTTTGAAAATTCTTAGATATCGTTTTTTTGACATATAATAACGCAGCAGCGCGAGTGACTAACGTATAGCTATCGGTCAACTTCTCTGAATTATTTTTTACAAATGGGCTAGGTTACGCTAGGTCTGTGGGCTTTCAACGTAACGCTTGGTGAAAGAGACACGTATATGATATATTATATTATATATATGTATACCATACTCACAATATCGGAAAATATTTTTATTCTAAAAATATAATGTAAAAACTATAGTATTATATATTTTATAATTACGCAGCCATTAGGGTCCATAAAAAAACGTGTCTGCGGTCTGGATGCGGACCGTGTTTCACCAGTTGGTGTCCTCTAAGCTATAGTTGTATAGTATAAGTATTTAAAATTATAAAGAGCGGAGTAGTATTATAATATACCTACTATATCAACATTTTACGGGGTACTCTGTTCAGTGATGGATCTAAGATTTTTTCAATAGTGGATGCTATTTTAAGAATACTCTTTGGGTACTTATTATGAACAAATTCGGAGGAATAACAAATTAAACTTATTCTGTGTTAGTACAGTCTACATAGTTAATACGTTTGTAGTGATGTTAACTAATGGATAAGAAATGTATATTAAAAATAATGTTTGATATGCGGAACGGTGAGTGTCTTAGCTCCCAGACATGCCCCCCCTCCCCGTAAATCTGTTCCTGTGATACATGACTCAGGCGTAATTTCTTATATTTTTCTTTGGCTGTCGTAATATTATTGTATACGATCGCGATGACATATGTTTTAGACCGTACTACCGTAGCTCACAGTAACTCGATATCTGCTATTCAAGAGTATCTATGGTTTATAACTTTTTAAGTGTATTAAACGTACCAATATGAACTAACGTTTGAAGTTTAATTTTATGATTTTATTTTTAGATAAAAAATAACAATTTTTATAAATTAAATTTATTATGAATATCACTGTATACAGACTGATATCGCATTTTATTAATATATTAATTGTTTATTGCAATAATTCATCAAATAGTATTACTTGTACAATAAAATCAATAGATAATAAAGACATCACAGCACAGACTCCAAAACCTCAAATTAGATGACATTGACAATGACTGTCGTTAACCTTATAGTCACCCGCATAACTTAAAATTAAAATGTCTCATCAATAAACTATGAAATGATATAATTTTCATTATTATTTCTGTTTTATCAATGCAAACACACGCTTACCTATATTACACACTATGCATCTGCAGTAAATATAATATCTATTATAATTTGTACCGACTATTTAACATGGATCATATTAATATAACAATTTGGAATAGTAAAGAATAGAATAGAACACATTATGATTATTGTTTTTTCCTGGTCCTAACAGAATATTCAACAACATATTTATGTTACCCATCCACCCGCTCGGCTAAAATACAATATTTTGCGGCGCTAAAACTACAGGTTAATGCTACAGAAGATATCTAGGAATCGGAATCGCAACAGGTAGATCGTACGTGCTTGCGTGCGTGTGTGTGAGAGGTACTCAAGTGGCTTATAAAATATATACTCAGACACAAGTCACTGACTTGCACACGAGACATGTCGACATAATGCATTTGTAATATTTTAAGTATGTATAAAATATATGTAAATATAATAATTTATTATTTTACAATGCACTAATGCACTGTACACTTGTCTTAGAAACTTTAACGGCAAACGATCGTATGTATAATACTGTGTTGCTCTTAACAATAGGTATACTCAATTAAAATAATGTAGATATGCTCTAGTGGACGTCAGTCGACCTGTGCACGGTGTTACTGTTCTCCCCGCAGACTATTGTTCATCGGTTAATTCGAAGGCATGTGTGATCGAATAAAGTTATTGACATTAAAATATTGAAAAATGGAATTTAATATGACCTGAAGAATATTACCCTTTATAAGTTTGGAAAAAAACTTATCAAATTTTATTGATTATACATGACAGGGTTCATTATTCCCGTAGTGTGAAATTCTGTGAACAAAATGATATCGATATATCAAGTGCCTTAATCAAAGATGCTCTCAGCTCTGCGGATGGATTTATAAAGTTTTCCTGATAATTTACTCATTGCAAACGTAAAATACCTAGTGAGGATATTCAAGTGTTCAGTTTCCACGTGGAAGTGCCTTCGTATAATCCAAGGATCACTTACTGTGACGGGCAAAAAGATTTAGTAAACACTTCAATGAATTATTTAAGCGATTTAGCGATATCGTTCTACAACAATTTACGAAAATAAGAATTATAAAACACGAAGCTAAAAAAATTTCTAGTGTTTAAAATGTATGACAAGTTCATGACTGAAGTTAATGACGTTATCACGTTAGATGTCAGTAAAGAAAAATAATTATCTCATAATATTATGTTTTGAATATAAATAGGTATAATGATCCTTTTCTAATATTATTTTGATAGATTTTTTTTGTAACTATATAATATTATGAAGAATGCCATCTTTGTATTATTACCTACGTGTAATATTAGTCATCTCTACTTGTCGTTATCACCACTCAAGTACATTATTTGTTATCCATGTGGATTTTATAATATTTTGTTTTCTTATCAAACATATCAATAGGTAAATAGCTAAGTTTACAATATAACTATTTAAATAAATCATAATGATTGGTATATAACAACTCTTAAGTTCACCAAAAAGACCGACAATTTTCTTTTATAGTTGTATAATCTCTCTTATAGGTTAGTGTTCATAATACGAATATATTATATAAAAATACCTACCAAAAAATGTTACGAAACAATCACTTTTTCATGAAATTATCATTTAAAATACATTGGCCATTGACCACACTAAATTAATCTTATTATTAATTATATATCTCATAATTATACAAGATTAATATTAATATTTATAAATATTTAAATTTTATTAAATATATTTTTTAAAAAAATGGTGGACCACTTCATGAAACGGTAACCGTTTCGTATTTCATTAACTATGTAAATAAATTTTCATTATACGAGCAGTAATATATGTAAATTGTAAACAGTTAAGGACACATTTAAATACAAAATAGCCGATACATTTTCATAAGTGTTTAATCTACTTTCACGATAGTGTTAGCGTGTAGTGTAGGCCGGTTGTCACTTGTATTAAAACATCAACACATATTATACTGTGTTTTATATGGCTTTTATTAAATGTTGGAAATAGTATAGTTATATTCTATTATATTATATCGAATACTAATATTATATTATTTTTAGCTAACCAAGTATAAACGCGCGACATATCATGTATTATGATCATGATATTATAATATATTCTCACTCGGAAAATAATATTGCAGTATATAATATATAATATTATAGTGATAACGTAGGAATAATAATAGTAATAATAATAACAATAATGAAAAAATAAGTAATTCATACCTGTTCCAAAAAAAGAAAGATGTTAACCAACAGCTGATAAAACGGGTAGGTATATGACAACGGTCGAATTCTCTGCAGCCGACTTGAAAACCGTATCGGACCAACTCGATTCGTCGAACGTTTGATTTCACGTCCGAACAGTAGAAGGCGAGAACAACGTGTCCCTTTGCATAACGGTGTAGAGTTGTCACATTTAGTCAGTCGGCGGCAGTGGCCATCCGCGCACACTGAATATAAAAAATGATAGCGCCTATCCACTCTCCGTAAACCACAGCCGTGGCGTCTACACGTACGTGTCGGCTCCCCCCCTTATACATAATGCCATTATTCATTATACACCGATACCGTCCATTTTAGTTTTAATTGTCTTCGAACATTCCGTCTAGCCAGCAATAAAACGGATAACGACTGCCAAAATGTCTAAATAATTGTATTTCATATCGATTGTCGAATAGTTAGCAGCACTCGTTTGCGCATCGCACGATCCAATATACACTATAACGGGTATAAGGCGACAGTGATGATACACCGATAATTTATAATACGTGAATATGACCATTGTTATAGAGTAACAGATTCAAAAAGAATCGGATTTAAAAATAATATAAATTTATTATTTTATAAATTAAACTAATGACCAATTCACAAATCTACAGTTAAACTAAAATAATAACGTTTTATTATAGTCATTTTTCAATATATATTGATAATAAATATAATATAGGTATTTATGTATATTTAACAATAGCCATATACAAATGGCCTAGAAAGATTATTCGGTACAATAGAACAATGCGCAAACTAGAGCTTGAATTAAAATGAAAAATTTTCATTTTACTGATCGATATTTGTTTTTTCTGATTTAAATTAAAAATAATATATTGGTTTTATAATTTTTAAATTGTTGCACGATATCTATTTAATTGTATTACGATTTTTAGTTAAATTTTGAAAATCATTTTTCTTTTTTTTTCGATTTAACATATCAATTTGACATTTTTATAATTTTTATTTCTAACCATATGAGAGACCTATCGTTCACACGCTGTGTAACAGCCTGAGAAAATGAAATATTAGTTACTTATTATTATCTACATATGTACAACATTAAAGGCCTATCGGCCTAAATCGATTTGTAGATTATAAGAGTTATAAAACGATTATGATTTTGTTATAAATTATTGATTACAATTGTTTTGTTTTCAATGTGAAATGTAAATTTTTAGATAATTTTTAACTATTTTTATCGATATTTAAAATCGATTTCAAGCCTCGGTGCAAACGTCCTACACCCGCGATTCTCGCAGTCTGCCAATATTAATTAGTGCCTGCATATTTTCTGCACGATCAACACGTTCAGTTTGAAGTGAAAGAGCTAGGTGGGGATGAATATCGATATTCAGTGATAGCCAACTAGTGTCACAGGTCCAATGTTACACTGTGCATAAATATGCACTTATTGGATCCTCTGTGAAATGGACACGCAGACAAAATCATAATTTAGAAAAAAAAATCGTTTTTAAGGAAATTTCATGAAGAATTCAAATATGTTTTCAGAAAATATGTTATCAGATAAAAATGTTAGTTAATATTATTGACAATAGATTGATAGATACTTACTACTTTTGACCAAAAGAACCAAAATAATTAAAATTTGTGTAGTGAGTTATTGATATGTGGGTAGCACGTTCACAGACCCATACACACTAATGATCACGTCTTACCATAATTACTACGCACAATATTACACGTTCTAACTCCTACGAGTAAGAAATTGCCTACACCGAACTCCTTTAAAAAACTTCCGGTATTGAATCTAAAAGAATATCAGCTATCACTACGCATTTATTATTTTAACATTTTTTGAACATGTAACCGTATTATTGATAACCCCGGTCGCATCTTTACAATAATTATATCCAGCTAGGTGATTATATTATTATTTCTGCACTGGTCTTTGTGGCCGTTAAAAAAATTTGTTGTATTTGCCTTAGGGAAAATAAAGTTTTCCATTCTAGTACTATAATAGGTATTTATGTGTGGTATTATAGGTTGTTTTTACTGTTTTAAGTTATACAATTATTATAATATACGTCGCTAAAATGCATTGTTATACTTCTCCAATTAAAAATGTATTTAAATATCAAATATTAAAAAAAAATTTCCAATCGCCTGATATTTATTCTCAATAATCGAATGATGTTATTTAAAATACAATATTGTTATTAGGTTTTCCTTTGTAAACAATCGTATTTATTAGGCTGATGTGGTTTAAGGAGTAATGTTAGGCATCTCATATGGCATATATTTTTTGACTGTCACTGTGTGAGAAATATATTAAATAACTACCTATGTGATTGTCTCATCTCTTTTATTATTATCAAACTACCGTGCACCAGTCACGAATACAAACTGTTTCTGGGCCTAGAAAATGAAATTACTTACGTTTTAATTATTTGATATAAAATTTAGGTAGAACAGTTATAAATAAGGCGTGGATTCCATTACAAATTAAATTTTATTTTTCAAGCCTGTATAACACAATGCTTTCTAAATACAAAATGTATTTCACACATACATATTATAGATAGTATTAAAAAATGTACAGTATTATTTTGGATTCTTGGTATTTTAAATGGTATTTTTTTTATAAATGCGTTTTTGTCATTTTTATCATAATTATAGATATTTTGCTATTCGTTTTTTTTCTACTTATTTTTGAGCCAGAAAAAATTAAAAAATTTTCTGAAGTTCTGAAATAAAATATTTATTTGTAATCGAAACACATTTTGAAAAGATTAGCTGGAAACTACAAACATTGTATTTCATCTTTTATATACGCGTTATCGACGGTTGATAATATAGTATGATGCCCGTATTTTCTTTCAGTTAATGCATTTCTAGAAATTAAGTCTTTAAAAACACTGATATTAACTACCAAAGACCAATATTATAGGCAAGATAATGTTCACGTGGCCCGAACTTAATCGTTTTGTAGAAACCTAATAAAATACGTTAGTACATTTTATGCGTTATTTTAGTACAGAATTCGTATTACTTGTTAGCATGAAAAGTGGTCAATTTTTTAAGTGGTTATTAAATATTTACGCCTAAAATTAAGCCATCTGTATTATTTTGTATTTTAAGTTGATATTGATATGGATCAGACGACGATTCAGCTCAATTTTATCACTTTATTATTAAATTGATCATAACATCATAATATGTAATAGATATTTAATATCTTGATTTTGTTATTTTGATTCAGACAAAGACGCTGAATAATATTAAATAATATAATTAAACGGCGCTGGCTCGTAATTTTCGCGTTTTGTATTAGCAGGGATGATCAGCGATAAGAGAATCACTTGAAGAATATAATGAAAAGTAATACGGAGAGCAGAAAAGTGAATAATACCTACATAATAATATTATTATATTGGTAAAAATGTTAAGACGCGAGCCGTGGTTTGGCACCCCTGCCATATAGTATATTATAAAATGTTTGTTTGAGAGAGGGTCGAACGTGTTCGAAGAAAATGCTCTGCGTGCACGGCGGCGTTTGGTAAATGAAATTTCACCTTGAGTCGTTCGGCGTCCAGTTTTTTCCCCCCGTCGTCGTTGTACTGTCGAGGGGTGTGCGACAACGCGACGCCGACGTTTGTATTATTACAAGAATACCCAGACCGGTTTCAGAGGGTGTGCTTATGTGATTTATATGCTGCACGTGCACCGGCGAACGACCCAAATAATAAACGATAACGACATGCTGCATGTGCATGAACCCAACAAACACGTCGGCCTAGGGACAATGTGGAGCCGGTGTGTGTCCGGCCGAACAAAAAAATAACACTGACGACGACGGTGGTGATGATTACGATAATAATAATAAATAATAAAAATCCACCCCATGTGAACGTCTATAGCCGACAGCGAGGTGGCACACAAGAGGCCGTACAGGTTCCCGTGCGATTTACGTGCAACAAAGAAAATATTTTACCGTAGGTAGTTATTTCTTATTATTGTTCCTGAAAATTCGACTGAAGTTTACCGCGCTATATAAACGAAGCGTACTTCGTGTGTCGGCGAGGCGCTTATAGATGTTATTATAATATGCCTCATGTGGGTGGTATTATACTTTGCATTCAATTATTCAAAATTAAAACACTTTTACACATTTTATCATCGCAGTTTCGTTTTTATTCATTCGCTAACTAACAACTACCTCCTATATATTTTGATGTATACAAAAAAATAATCAAATAATTAAATAATTTTAAACACATCTACATGCAGAAATAACGTCTTAATTTGAGTGTTCTATTGAAATAACTAAGTATTCAAGTAAACTCTTCGCAATTATGTTTTAAAGTAGATATTGGGAATTAGTCAATATCAGTCCATCCTCGGGACGTTGTAAGCACTAAACAGCTCTGTGATATTCAACACTTATTATTTATTACTACAAAAAAAGTAGTAAAAAATAGTAGGTGCCTACCTACTATAAGCTCGATAAATGTTTATGCCGAGTACATAATACCTAGTTTTAAGCATTATTTTTTAAGATGAATAACTTTCAATGTCGATAACCGGACATTGTTATATTTTTTTGTTTTGTGCAAATATTTACGACTATAATTCATATATATTATATTACATTATTATCGATTCGGTCGATATTAGGTGTACTATAGCCTTACCTGTAATTGCTCGTGACAAATTAAATATATTTCAGAACAGTTATTTCTGGTTATTTTACCAGAATATACGCCAGTAATATAAAATACAGGTCTAAAATATAGTGGATAGTCATAATGAATATTTTATTTTCTGTAACTAATACCAACAATTTGATAATAATTATTATACTGTACCAATATTTGATGTTGGCTTAGCGACGGTTCTATTTGGAAATTATATCGCAATTTTCAGTTAAAAATGAAGATAACTTATATCAACTTGGAACTAAAGAGGACGTGCTTAATAAAATGTATGCAAGATCAGAGTTTGAAATCTGCTAACAAACTTTCATACAAACAAAACTTTCGAATTTATATAACACTTCTAACGGCAGCAACATATATTTTGTCACTGGAGGACCTATTTTTCTAGCTCTGGCTTTTTTACAATATTTCGATTTTAAAGTAATTTAAAAAGGGTTATGAACGTTGAAGCCAACGTTAGAACTTAACTTAAAGCTTGATAATTAGCAAATTCACTCTAATACGTTGATCAAAATAAATCAAATATAATCAAACAATTTACATGTTATATACTATATTATTATAATAGGTAAATGTTGGTACCTATACTCAATAAAAATGTACCTAATCCAACAAATATTTGATATAACTGTAAATAATTATTACATTAAAATCGCATGCAATTTATAAAATCAATCAGAATTTTTTATTTCTTTTATATTATAAACCATTTTAAGCATTCAAAATCTCACAGTTAAATAAAAAGGTATGACACGGGAGATACTGATTAAAGGTAATATAAATTATCTAATTATGTAATATGAAATTTACGTTATAATTATTATATTCCTTTGACATATTGAAAACCTGAAAAAGATTTTCGTGATACCATAGGGTAGGCCTTTGTCCATAATCCATATTATATCCACACCTAAAATATACACAAGTTGAGGTAAAATTTATAAATGCACGTCTGTACATCGGTATCCATGGTAATTTGCGAATAGATAAAATAAACTGCGAGCCTTCTATAGTAGATATTATGTACCTAGTCATTTATAAATCATAAATTATAATACATTTTGAAATTATTATAGTATTTAAAATAATATAATTATACTATACTAGGGTAAAAAATATATAAATCAAGAGACGCGATGACAGTCTTTAATGACAGAAAAAAATCGTCATTTTAGATAGTTTTGGGTTTTTAATATTCTATTCTGAGAGTCAACCCTACTAGTATTATAAGAGAAGCAAATAGTTGTTATACAAATAGTGTATATAGTTTGCATACAGTGCTTATATAGTAATATATAGTAAATAATATATACCTACTATGTGTCATGTATACAAATTAATGGCATATATAGGTATAGGTAAACTGTATGTGGGTGGTACACACATTATTTTACAATTTAAAATACAGAAATAATATTATGTTTTATAAAAACATTTTCACTTTTTATTTTTTAAAATCCCCACGTGTAGCCACGAATAATTAGATGTATTACATATAAATCTCCTGCTGCACCAGCGAAGTGGCTTTATTTTTAATCTTTTTTTGACCTTACCTATCTATTTTATATAGGTATAATAGTAGGTATACGTAGGCATCTAAAACGACGTCTAGTGAAACGTGTTTGAAAACGTGCTATCGAGTCCCGAGGAAAACACAACGAATATACGACGATGCAGTCACTCGTCTAATGCGTGCATCCTAAATTGTGCGTTTTGTATATATTAAAATATATTATTGTTGCGCGTATTCTTCTGCGTGTACACATTATATTTCTATATGATTATATACATATCTAATAAGATAAGTATACAAAACCGGTACCTCTGACCTCTCAACATTAAGAATTCAATAATATCTAATACTCACGGTCTAATATGTCTATGTAGATTTACATTAAAATTGTCGAGTGGACATATTATACGCTGTACGTTTATACCTCGACCGACCACTGTATGTAGAAACGCGGTGAATTGAGTACCTACTGCATTTTAACATAAAATATTATGTGGTGGGTCAGTGTCAGACACGACTGCTGTCAAGAGGTAACCTAACCTAACCTATCGCCGCCCGACGACCGGGCCATAAATAATTATAAAAATAATAACAATAATAACATTATTGGTACTATGCGCGATGCCTATTAACATATCAGACGCAACATTGTACGCTACACACACACACATATATATATATATACATATTATAATGAGCAGACATTTTGGTTATGGTAATAGGTTACCATATTATTACTATCTCTCTTTCTATAGACCGTATTATTATTTTTTTAAATCACCATATTATTATTATGTAGTTATCATACCAGTCATCGCGTTCGGTTTGTTTTTCTTTTCAAATAATGACGTTGTGTTACGGTTATGGGTATTATAATATTATACACTGAACAAAATAATAATGAAATACATGAAAAATACAATAAAAAAAACTGTATACTGTGTATACACCACTGTGTTATTGTCGTCGTCGCGTCGATCGGCTCATTCTGCCGCGGCCGTACGAGACGATATTTTTTTTTACTTTCGAGGGCATATAGGTACGATATACCATATTGAATAATTGTGTATTTGTATCTGATCTAGAAATCATGAGACGCAGATGAATAATGTAACGAAGTTATAGTTGTTGTAGTCGCTGTATCTTTTAAAATATATATAAACGATGTAATATTATTCATTATACTATTATTATGAATTATGATAATACAATATGTGTCTGACGTTTGAGTGAGGTGTTTTTCGGTTATCGACGCCCGTGACTTCATTATTATATATTTTTTAACTTACAATATGTCCTTGGAACTCGATGACGATAACTTTTAGGAGTAACACAAAGCTTTAAATAAGCCTTTACTTAAATTCATTTCGATAAGAACAACTTATGAAGAACTTTGTATGAAATATTGTCAAGGCTTGTCGGGCTTGTAAGTATGTGCCTATTTAAATTTAGAACTGTTATAACTTTATCTGTACATTTTACGACAAAACAATTTTAAATGTATTATCATACAATTAATGAAGTTAAATAAATAAAAAAATGGACAAATGAAATAATAACTTTAGTATAATATTATAATAATTGAATAAAAACGTGGCATTAGGGGACACGATCGAAAATAATAATAATTACTTCGGCGATAGTACCAAAAAAAATATTATTGTATAAATATATCATACTATAGATTTACATATTATTGGTTTACTTATTCTTGGTTTACTCGCCGTTCCTAAATTTCTTCTATGCTTCAGTATTTGACATTGATATTCAGTATAATTAATAATAATAATATTTTTACTGCATAATTATATTAGATTAAAAAACATTTTAAATAATATATTCTTATGTTGCTACAGCTGTTAATGTATTTTATTCAATAATAATTAATAATAATAAAAAAAAATTATACAAGGAAAACTATAAATATAATCATGTAGATTTATAATGCCCTGTAAAGTGTATAGTCTATATAATATACTTCTATGGTAGACAGTACAGTTATTTGTTATATTATGCATGATACTGCTGCAGGTTATATTTATCATAATTTATTAATTATATTATTGGTTTATATTTATTTTAGTAACTTGTACGAGAATCCCAATATATATTATGTCTAATTGCAATATTCGTTTAGGTTTAATTATTTTAATTTGGTTTGAAAAATTATTCTTCGCAAGTCCCATACTGTTTCATGTCAAATAGCACATAGTTGTTTATGGAGTATTGGGATCATATCAAGTCAAAATGTTTTATTGCTATATAGTTTTAAATATTAAATTATATAATATGCAAATGTACCTATTCAAATAATGATACACTATGGCCTATGACGTACCTATGACGTGCATGGACAGCCGTTTATCAATAAAGCTATAACATACCTAATACAGTAATACTTTAATTTCTGATACTTAAATCATACGTTGATTCTAGTATTATAATTATATGTGGAATTTCTGCCAATATGATTTGCTAGTAATTTGTTGAGTAATGAATTGTATTAACTATTTAGTAATTTTTAAAATACAAAGCAAACTATCTATTTTAAGCAATTATTTTAATATGTTTTCGTATACATCGATTACAAGTGTCATAAACTAATAATGCAAAACACACATAATTAATAAAAGGACAATATTACAATAATAATTATAATAATTATGTCAAACGTTTAAAATTGATATAAGACTTGTACTATATTATTGTCTTTTGACAAGTATCCCATACAAATGTATTCTGAATGATTGAAGTAGGTAAAAGAAAAAGTTAGTGTGCTTTACGGAATTTTAATTTGTATTTTTCGTCAACAATAATATGATTGAAGGGGTCAATGAAACAACAGACTAGACAACTCCAATTCCATACGTTTTTCAGGATAGAGTAAACACTAAACACTGATTAATAGAACAATTTATTTTGTAATACCAATTAATATGATAATAATAGGTATTACTCCATTCCCTGTCTTCATATTATTGTTTATTATTGTTCATTATAAAGTGCCATGTGCGACTCCTGATTCTCTTATCGCTGGCCGCCTTTGCTATGTACAGTATATTATAGACAGGTAGGTACCTAAGTTTTTATGTCCACTGACTACTGAATTGGTATGGCTATAAATAATTTCGGTACCAGTTTCAAATAATTTAAATACCGAAAAGTATAATAGTTTTAGATTCCTATCTGGAATGCGGGTTTAATTAATAGTATGAGAAATATTAGAAAACTCATAGTTTATAAACAAAACAGCTGTGTATTATAATACAATTAAATTGTGATAAATAACATTTTATTTTGAGTTGAGAATTCATAAAAATTTTTCTCTTTAAATCTAAGATTTTAAAATGTAATATAAGATTATATATAAATTTATCTACCTTTATAAAAAAAAAAAAAATGTCTACAAGAAAGTCAAATTAAATTTTATGAGCGTTTGAAATTCATATTTTTACAACATTTGTTATTCGCTCGATTTCTCATGTAACAATTTTCTTATTTTGTTGTAATTAAAAAACGTATGACTGTAGATACTTGAAAAGTTCACTGAATGTTTATATTGGTATTTTCTATATACGATAAAATTTTTAAAATAATTTGACTCTTTTTGAGCTGTTTACGGACATTGTCAGTTTTCAATTTTTTTAGTTTTTTTTTTCTATAAATATCAATAAAATTTGTTGGGTAAAAAAGCGTGAAAATTTAATGCAAGGCTCCTGATATATTGTTACAATAGCAGTTGAAAAATATTAAAAATATATAGGCATCATTTTTTTTATAAGCATTTAAAGTTCAAATTTTGACAAAATTTATCACATTTAAAATTTAATAATTATTTTGTAGTTAAAAATTTTATAAAATGTTCAACTTTTATAGCTAAGGACTGAAAATTTAAAACAAGGTTCCACGTAAATAAGTAAATATATAAATTACTTTATTCACAATAATATCATAAAATATAATTGGTAATATCGTAGGCTGATTGACCGTTTTCGCTCAGAATCGTTTTTCTTATACCATGATATTATATTATTGAATTCAAATTTAACACCATCCATTACAGTGACCCTTGTAACCTACTGTCAGCAGAGCGACATCCACTTACCCACCTTTTTTTTTATTGTTATTAATTATTATTGAACAAAATACATTAACAGCTGTAGCAACATATATTATTTAAAATGTTTTTTAATCTAACATAATTATGCAATAAAAATATTATTATTATTAATGATACTGAATATCAATATCAAATACTAAAGCAAGTTCAAATTTTGACAAAATTTATCAAATTTTAATTTTAATAATTATTTTGTAGTTAAAAATTTATAAAATGTTCAACATTTATAGCTAAGGATTAAAAATTTAAAACAAGGATCCACGTAAATAGGTAAATATATATAAATTACTTCTATAATATCATCAAATATACTTAGTAATATCATAGGCTGACCGACCGTTTTCGCTCAGAATCGTTTTTCTTATACAATGATATTATATCATTGAATTCAAATTTAACACCATCCATTACAGTGATCCACTTGTAACCTACTGTACAGCAGAGCCACTTACCCACCTTTTTTATATTAAAACCTATACAATGGTAATGACGCTCAAAAAAATTTTGATAATTAAAAAAATGAGCAATGGGACTTTCTGAAATATGGGGTTTGATTATAATAATATTATAGACCGGCGAACAATGAGTCCATAATACTGTAACTGTTATTATTGCCTTGATATGTCTCTATATCAACCGCGACTGCTTTATACCGAATTAGGTTCTATAGATTGGCCATTGGTATGAAATTATTGGTAGTATAGTGATATGCGTGAGTGTTTGTAGTTTTCCGATGAGTGCGATATATTTACTATTTAATAGCATTTACCAGTAAAAAATAATGAGCGCAATATTATCACAAACCAATTTATAATTGACCGGGCAATTCCACGAGACTCAGAGAATCGTAAAACAAAATAAAAATGATTGTAAAATTACATGGATGTTTGTATTATTAGGTATTATTGTTAATATAAAATATTGTAACTATATTTTACTTTTACGGGTCATGAACTTACGCATGCACGCCGTCTCATCGCTGCCTTATCATAGTAGTCAAGATAACACATTAATAATAATACTAAAATATAATATGAACATAAAACTGAATTAATTTAATTAGTTACTTTCAAAGTATCCAATATGCTATGTCTGAAATACCAATATACAGACCGATAACACAAAATATGTAATTATATTATAGTTGTTGAGTACTTCAAAAAACCTACTATAGCAAAATAGTTTCTAATTAAAAACCAGGTATCACAAACATTTGATCATAATGTAGTATAGGTAAATAAATATTGTTAGAAAATCTTTAGTGAAATATGTTTTTTGATTCAGCAGTAACTATAAAATTACAATTTACAATGTATCTTTTGGTCGTTAGTCGTAAAAAATAAAAACAATTTGTATAATAACATTGATCGTTTATACTGCAGAAACGAATGAATACGTTAGTTAATTTAAACTTAAATATTGAATTATTTTTCGAAAAATACTTTTATAATAACAATTATATTATCTTTAATTTAGCTATATATCTCATATTCTATAACATTGTATACTAGTTATGTCCTATTTATAGAATAATTAAAATATGTAAATAAATTTAAAATTCACCTTCATTCTAAACGTGATATAATTTTCAAAACATTTAGGCTTTTTTTAAGACATTTAAAATATTATATTTGTTAAGTTTTTTTCGATTTGTGTACGATTACATTCTTTGCGAGTTCAACAGTTTAAAAAAAATAATTTTAAGTCCTTAAAGTTACAGTTTTTACGGGATTTGTCAAAATCGTTAAAATCTGTTAATTATTATAGTTAAAAATTAATAAAAAAAAATTAATTTTAGAACATAATACATGAAATAGCTGATTAAAAGATTTATCATGTCATAGTTTTCTTACTGAATTTAAAAAAAATGTCTATAGTAAAGTTAAATCATTTTTTTATGAGTGATTCAAGTTAAAATCATGACGAAATTGGATATTCATCAGCGTTTATGTAATAAAATAAATCAACGATTTAGCCTTAAACGGTTTTTGTTATTTTGTTATTAAATGTAGGAATTTGAAACATTCCACTCTTATTTAAATTACGGTTTTCTATAAATAATCACATTTTTCAAAATATTTTGACTAATACATTTTAAGCTATTTATTCCAAGTTCTTATTCGACCCGTTCTGCGGTACCTACACAGTAAATAACAATAAATAATAATATGCTAAGAAATAATATTAAAATAATTAATAACAATATACTTAATATAATATGCGATATTTTTGACGAAAATCAGTTCATGCTGAACCTAACCGTAATATTTGATAATAGAAAAATAAATTGTTGATCGCATAATATATATAAATAATAGAATATCTTTAGAAATATTGACTGAATTTTTTAATTGACACTCAATGACGATTTATTTAGGTACACCCAATATTCAATAACCATTATACCTATACATAGAGTGACTTCCCCAGTTTTATTTTACAAAATGTTGAATATATATTTTCTATATGTGTTTTTTTGATTGATTCTGAATATTATGTGTGTTCATCTTTGAACTTAACCTTGAGACAATGATATCGAACCTAACGGTTGGTAACCTATGGTAACGCCATAAGCGCATTTAAAACGTATAACATAATATTATATTATATTTTTTAGGTAATATTATGTGACCGGAATAATTATTTTTGAACTGTGTAGTTTGCTTCCAACGATCATGAATTCAAGATAAGTACTCTGTTGTAGTAGGTTTACCTTTACTAAGAATTCTATAAATAAACACGTGTTTCTTTCATTTAGAGAAATTCAATAAGGATTTCTCGGAAGATAAGTTTTTTTAGTAGACGCCGCTTTTAAGAAGGTTTTTGAAACTATATTATACACAAGGGACAAACACTTATTGTGTCGTCTGAAGAGAAAAAAATATACGTCCCACAAAGCCAGTCCCACGTTCTAGCTCTTATTATAAAATCGCGTTTCAAATAAATGTCAATAATAAATAATTGTCACCATGCCCTTATCTGGACATTTCATCCTCCACGTGTGTGAACAAGAACCTTTTTCCTTTTGTAGTCGTTTAATTTTTTTTTTCAAAAACCAAAACTACTACGCAGTTATCGTCGGTTGACAGTATAATTTACGACGGTTTTAAAATCCTCCGCCTTTAAGGAGTCGGTCAAATGGTTTTTTTTCTTTTCGAGGTTATAATAAGAACGGTCATGTCCCTACCCTATATAGGTAGATTATACATATATAGATATTTATACATCTCAAGTTGACGGGGGGTCATAAATGTGTATCCCGGATACGCTACCCAAAACGTCTTCAGAAATAATATGTACTACCTACCGCCTATTATATATTATATTTTCGGTATTTTAATCGACGCACCGTTCGGTCGGATGGATATATAGCATTATACTTGAGGATACTATAGGGATCTAAAATATTATTTTCTCATCAAAAACCACCGCCGACACCTATACCGCATTACAACTACCTATGTATATGCTGTGTATTGAGATATGTAGGATGCAGGTACCCATATATATATATATATACCTACATGGCTATTTACCAGATGTTCATCTTATTCAGTGGCCTTGAAATCGGTTTCGTTTATTACATACACAATGATTATATAGTTAGGTAGCGTCGTCGTTTGTCGATGGGCCGGTTCGCCCCTACACATTATGTGTTTGTTCAGAAAAAGAAAACACTTATAATATAGATGCAGTTTTCGTTGGAATTCGTTATTTAGAATACGTTATACAAGTTTTGAGTTTATCGTTATTCAACATTATGTTAATACCTATTAAATTTAAAAAATAATAACAAATGCGGGTAGGTAATGGGCCAGATACGGAATATAATATAATCAATTATTATAGATTTATAGATTTTTTGCATGAAATAAATATTTCTACGACACCAATAGACCTTTTAAACAAACAAATTTTAAAATATGTCGTTTTGCGTTATTTTTTGTTCAATTATATTCTATAAATAACGTTTTGCGTTATTTTTTGTTCAATTATATTCTATAAATAACGTTTTGCGTTATTTTTGGTTTAATGATATATTATAATATATTTTGTTAATCGTTATGTTTTATTTTGCGGTATTTATTATTTTTGATTTTCGCTTTATAAATTTCAATCGTTTTTTTTTGTCAAATATAACGTTACAATCATAACGTTGTTATAACGTTTGAAAGCCCTGATTGTGTTATAAGTTATATGTAAAAAACTTAAGTCTTAGGTAAAACGATATAAAAATAAATATATTCGAAATGATAATTAAGATAAATAATAAATGCACCTGTATACTCATATTAATAATATATGTATACGTATACAATATATTGATTAGTATATTATATCAATATTTATTTATTTATAAATCTAAAAACCATATTTGGGTGTAAAACCACTTTTTCGTAACTATCGTAACATAATTATTATCATCAATAATTTTAACTTCCCAATAATTACTTTCAATATTAATATTACTTTGGAATTCTTATATTTATACAGTGGGAATAGTTAGGTATATTATATCGGTATCCTAATTATGTTCTTTTCTTATAGATGTAATTGATGGTACATATTATTATTGGTAACCGGAATAAAAGTCCCCTAGAAATAAATCTCCGTAATAAAATATTTCGATGAATAATACAAAATATTAAAAATTAAAAATTAAATTATGAAATTAATAATAATTCTTTAACACTCAATTTTTAATTAATAATAATTCTTTAATACTCAATTTTTAATTTTTAATAATTGTTGAACTTATTAAACGTTTAAAAATATGATAAATCATATGATATCATAATCATATTATCGTTGTTTAGTATACATACATATTTGTAATTAAATATTAATAATGTTATATTTAAAATGTAAGTATTAAAAATATTTATTGAATATCCTTCATATAAAAATGGTATGTGGATAACATTACAAATTCCGTGATTATTTACTTTGGATTTTTATTCTGCGATTAATGTAAATTAAAATGTACCGTGGTCTTTGAATTTAAGAATATGGTAACTTCTTCAATCTTCTAACAATATTGTACATTTTGTACCTGTATAAACCATATTATTATTGTTTTATTCATGTACTCGTGGGCACCACCACGTATAAGCGTCGTTACACTGAAAGGTGTTCTATGACGTAGTCCACGCTGTCGAAAAAAATAATAATCACTATCTATGTAGGTATAATCATTATTAATATGTAGGCATGTAGCTTTATAGCTAATTATATTTATTATATAATTTTATAATCAACTGCACTGTTTCGAAAGAATGAAATATGCTATCATGTCTTACAATGTTTTATGAATGTACAACACATTTTGATTTTATTAATGTATTTTATCATCCAAACTGATGTATAGTGCAGAGTGTTAATGCATTTAAAAAACTTATGAATAAACCTGTGAACCTATGAATAATATTAAAAGAGTAGGTACAATGTATAATATAGTATATAAATTTAACTTTTGTATAATAAAATTGAACTCATTGAATTTTTTTGGGGTTTCGTAAATTATTTTATGGATCACTCGGGATGTATTTTTAATTATATATTTACGTTTTACTTTGTATTGAAGATTAAAATGCAAGCACTCTGCATTAAATTTATTATTAAAAGTAAATAGTAATATTATCTGATATATAGTACAATGTTTATACTTTTTCCCACAGTTTCTATAATTATGGTATATAAGACTCACGTCGTATATTGAACAGTGTTTGCAAATGTTATAATAACGTTATGATTATAACGTTATATTTGACAAAAAAAGATTGAAATTTGAAAACATAATTATAACGGAAAGTGATAATTAAAAATAGTTAAATGCCGCAAAACAAAGCATAACGATTAACAACATAATATATTAAATATAATTACACCATACGTAATTTATAGAATATCATTAAACGAAAAATATCACAAGCAAAACGTAATTTATAGAACTTCATTCAACGAAAAATAACGCAAAACGAAATATTTTAAAATCCGTTTATTTAAAAGTTAAATAGGTTTCGTAGAAATATTTATTTCGTCCATATGCAGATTCGAATTTATATTATATTCCGTAACCGGGCCATTACCTACCCGCATTAGTTATTATATTAATAAATGTATTAACACTGTTCTAAATAACGACAGACACAAAACTTGTATAGCGTTTTAATCGTAAACAACATAAAACGGAATTCTTTTTCAACGCAAGCCCCGATATTGAATAAATAAGTAAACAATACAATACATAAATAAATAAATAAATATATAAATTTATATAAAAATACCTAACTTTATGTCTCGAGGGTTTCTGTAAAACATTTTACTGTCCTTTCTGTTCGAATAGAGTCCCATAAATTAGTAGACGGTTGACAGCAATACGTGATTCTCGGCACATTTTCACGGCTTTGTGAAAGACAACCATTGTCGGCGCACCGGCGTCGACCCACCTCAACGTATTATTTCCAGTTCTTTTAATTTCTAATACCGCCCGTCGGTCACCAATTCGTACAAGGTACACTGTCTGAAAATATATCTATAACACAGTATTTGAAAACCTCGAACAGGTACAGGCCGCCAATGTGACGCCTGCGAGTTCTATAGAAATAGCAGAGGTCAATTAATTTTACTTATCGCAGCAGGGTAAGAATCAAGGAATAAAAACGAAAAAAATTCCAATAGATACGTGTGTTTTCACTAAACGCAGGTCTTTAAAACAGGGGATGCAGCTGTCCGCCAGTCTGACGCCGTGCCTACTGCGTATAATAATATATTTCGGTTTTAGGTATAAATATATTGTCTGCAGAAATAAAAGGTATCGTGGAATTTATACGTGGAAACCTACCCCCGCATACCATTTTAAGGAGCGTCTGGGTAAAACTCACGTCGTGTACGATGTTAACTGTCGATAATAATATTATAAATTATCATCGTCGTCGCCATCGGAAACCGTTATAATACTATACAGCATAAAAGTAAAACGAAAAAGTGTCGTCTGCACGTTATATTATTATCATTGTGCTCGGAGGGTGACGGGCGCCAAGATTCTTAATCCGTATACACTACCCACTGTGGTAATAAAACTGTTGTTGTGTTAGTGTGTTACTGTGTGAAGACACACCTTACCGAACAATAGGCCACACGTACCTATACTCTATAGAATACGTATATTATGGTAACATTTTTACTGCACGCTATACTATAATATAAAATATATTAGTAAAATTATATGATTAAGTAAAATGTGTTCCATATATGCGTTTAATAGAAATCGTACTGGAGCACTCTTTGTTTGTACTCGAGTAAAAACGTTGTGAGGTGGGTACTTATGTTGTACAACTTGTGGAAAGTTTGTATTTTAAACTGATTTTTGGGTTGGTACGGCATACACACTTTTTAAATGTAAATTAGGTACACGTGTGCATTTCTGTACTGCTCACTAAAATAGGGACTGAATTTAAAAATAAAATATATTACTGATGCATAGCATGGCCGCAATTCAACTTGAAGTTGTGCGTGGCACGAAGTTTTCATGGGAAAAAAATATTTTTGTCATTCATACGTTATACGATTACATGACCGAAGTCAACAGGTACCTACCAAAAATATTTTTAACTCGCAACTGGTTTGATACTTATATAATTATACGGCATAGTATAAGTAGGAATCTAGGAAAAAAAAGCCCCGGAAAAAAAAGCCCCGGTAAAAAAAGCCCCGGACAACATTCATTGGAAAAAAAAGCCCCGTCATAAGAAAAAAAAGCCCCGTACCA
This sequence comes from Sitobion miscanthi, assembly GCA_008086715.1. Taxonomy (NCBI): domain Eukaryota; kingdom Metazoa; phylum Arthropoda; class Insecta; order Hemiptera; family Aphididae; genus Sitobion; species Sitobion miscanthi. The sequence goes on from CM017804.1 coordinate 16,452,673, forward strand.
ACTAAATACATTATTCTTTTTTATTATGATTTACATAATTAAATATAATCATAATATAATCATTACATTTATCAATGTACCTAACACTTCTTTAATATAATATTATTTTATTAAAAGGTAACTTTAAAAAAAATTACATTTAGTATATCGTATATGACATTAAACAATAACTAATTATATTACAGTTAAAAAATTATATAACATAAACCATAAATCAAAATAAATAACAATAACTATATAAACGAAAAAACCACATTTGTAATAATATAATATTGTAGATACTTCAGATACCAAGACTAGTTTCCAGAAAGAGCCTACATAATTTTTAAGATAAAATCAAATGTCAATTACTTTTATTACCTTACTATACTTTAATCTTTTATATTTCAAATGTTACTATACATATATATATATGGTTATAGAATATACCTATGTCCAAAAAAGGTTAGGTTATCTATATACAAATATTAAATTATAAAATGTACACTATAATGAAAATGCGTTATGTGTTTAATTAGTACGGGGCTTTTTTTTCCTATAGGTGGGGCTTTTTTTACCGTGTTTTGAAATCGGGGCTTTTTTTTCCGGGGCTTTTTTTTCCAGGGCTTTTTTTTCCGAATACCATAAGTAGGTACCATAAAAACGCTTTCGAAACGTTTTAATTTATACTATAAAAATAAATAGTTGAGAGGTGCATACATATTAAATATAATTAAATAGGTTTTTAACGTGAGTGTAAAATAATAATATAGTATTTAGTTACATATAATATGTACCTAAGGCTATGAAGCCATGTAGGTGTACAGTTAATTGAATCATTTCTAAACGATATATTTAGTAGATAAATACCGTTGGAAAAATATTTATTCTTTTAATCGATCCATAATAAAAGTTTAAAAGGTTATGCGTTATAATAATAATGAAATCATTTTATATTTTCGACCGTGGAAATAATATTGGTGACTTGACGATTGTTAATCTATAGGAGCCACCGCCACTTGTCGATTATTGAGTTTAAAATATTATGTTGATTGACATGTTGAGCGGCCGCACGCCGGTCTGTCAGCTGTCCGTTTCTATTCTCACGCAGTTCGTGTTTTAGTCAGCCTTATGGCTTCATTTCTGTCCAACTACTGTTTTTAATATTGCCGTTACTCGTTAAATCTTCCTATTTTTCATAACATTATTTTCATAATTTAAAACTAGCTTGTCGTATCGAAGACCAACCACCTGCGGAAGCGGCAAACCACTCACCCTTCCAACGCAGTGGGGTTAAATCCCCACCAGACCCCCCTTCCACAATTGTGCGGCTCATCGATGGCAGCGGTAAGAGTGTCTTATATTCGTTGAACTATAATACTACAACTATAATAATATTATGTTTTATCATAAAGATGCAAACACATCTCGAAATGTTTTTACAGCATTTATATCAAATGTGATAAACTGGTAGTTAACTTTGGTTACAACGTGTTTGAATATTATGTAAAAGCGTACAACAATTATTATCGCTGTAAATTATCTACTTTGTACTTCGACTTTCAAATAATAATAATTGCAGTAACATAATGATATAATATTATCATATACTATTGTAACAGCTAACAACTAACGAGCTAGATAAAATATTGATTTCACGACCTTTTGCGAGGTTAACTGTGGAGAATACGCTGCAGCATTGATGAAGGAAAAATAGTATTAATGTTGGTATAACAAAATGTTAAACGCTGGTTGCCACAGTTAAAATTATAATCTAAAAACTTATATTAATCGACATCCATAACGTGTTATTATTTGTAATGAAATTAATTGTTAGCGAATCTGAGTTAATATAACAACTATAACAACATTCCTCCTTATCATTTATTGACATTAAACAGATCAATATTACAGTTCGCATACTTTCACACTTCATAAAAAAATAATAACCGACTGTTCTAAACAGAATAAAATAGATCTCATATTTAATACCTTAGTATATTATATGAAATATATATGGCATGCAATTTATAATAATTGTATGTAATAATAAATGTATAATAATTTATCAACCAATTTTCTTACGACTTGGCGTTGTCAATAAACAGGTTTATAGCAATAATAATAATAATAATAATATAAATAATTATTACGCAACTGGTTCATAAACACTTTCGCCTTAAGTGGCACACAAGTATATTATACATAGTAATATAAATAATAAACTATATACCCGATATAAATTAACACTCGAAGCATAATAAGTGCTAAATTAGTTTTAGATTCTGAGCGGAGCTAGTGGTTTTACAACGGTGTTAATTTTTTTAATTTATTTTTTTTTTATATCCTGTATACAAAATTTTACCAGAAGGAGTGCTTCGATTTCAACATATAGTGCCTTTTCTTTTAGCAAATTGTACTTTAGACAAGTCATTTTTCGATTTTCTCAATAGTTATTTAATGCAACGGGAAAAACTACTGACAAATTACGAAAAACTGCTTAAAATGGGATTTTAATTTTTAACGATTTGTTTATCACCGTAGCAATGTATAAAAAATTATCATATTATAATTTTAATTTAACTTGAAGGCTATAATAAATAATAAAAATTTAAAAAATCCAGACTGATAAACCGTCTCCGCTCAGAGTCGTTTTTCTTATACAATGATATTATATCATTGTATTCAAGTTTAATACAATTCATTATATATTGACTCACTTGTAACCTACTGTACAGCAGAGCGACATCCACTTACCTGCTTTTTTTTATTCAATATGTGTACAATTATGTTAAACCAACTACCATCAATTTTAGGGACAGGAAAAATGAAATATTTACCTATGGATTAAAATATAATATCAGTGGTTGTTGTGTAAATATTTCTTTGATGAAGAGACCTATTCGTTTTGAATGTACCACATCTTTGAGTAGGTCGTTGTAATTGCTGTGTTAAATTTGAATTTAATGATACATCAACATTATATATCTCTATAAGCAGTACAATAAATTTCAAGAATTTGAAATTATAGTCTTAATAAAAGTTAAAAATTCAAAGAAATCAGATTTTGATTAATTGCATTATTAAAGAAAAAATTTCTATAGCTCTTTGCATTCCTAGAACACAGTGACGCAATGGTCATATTTGTCGTATTATATTGGTAAAATTAATATTAATGAGAAAAGTAATGGGTATATTGGACAAAATAATAAGTTATAACCAACCGATCAAATCAAAATTGATTTTAAATAATAAAAATCTTTTTATAAAAAAATGTATCAGTTTTCATAACAAATTTTTGTCATGTATTGCATTATTATACGTGAAGAGTACCTACTCATTTCGATGCAGTATGCACTATGCACTTTTTAAATATTATTTTGGTGCAATGCACGGCGTCTGATCTGCGCGATAAACACAATACGATTTTCAAAAACAAATTTTAAAATAAATCAAAAAAGGTGGGCAAGTGAGTGTTACTTTGCTCTACAGTAGGTCACTATAATGGATGGTATTAAATATGAATTCAATGATATAATATCAATGTTTACGAAAAACGATTCTGAGCGAAGACGATCAGTCGGACTAAGTATATTTTATGACATTATTGTGAATAAAGTAATTCAATTAGGTACTAATGTGGAACCTTGTTTTAAATGTTCAATCCTTAGCTATAAAAGTTGAACATTTTATACATTTTTATATTTTAAATTTAATAAATGTTGTTAAAATTCGAATTTTAAATGCTTGTAAAAAAAATGTGTTCCTATACATTTTTAGATTCTGAGTGGAACGATAAATGTATTGATTTTACAATGTGTGTTGTATTTTTTTTTTTATTTTTTTTTTTTGTGTCTGCCATCACGTTTTGGGGCAGTAAAACTGCTTCGATTTTCTTCAACAGTATCTTGGTCGATGGAAAAGTGAATCTAATTGGTGCATTCGGAGGTAAAATTTTAAAAGTTTCCAATTGTATTAGTCTTTATTTTATGAATGTCAATAAAACTTTATTAATTGGGTAAAAAAGCTTGAAAATTAAATGCGAGGCTCCTACTAAATTGTTACAATGAAATTTAAAAATATTAAAATTCCTTAGTAACAGTTTTTTTTATAAGCATTTAAAGTTCAAATCTTGACAAAATACGAAAAAATCACAAAAATTAGCAAATTATTTTGAGTTTAGAATTCATAAAAATGTTTGTTTTTAAATACAAAATTTGAAAATGTAATACAAAATTATTCATAAGTTTGTCTAACTTTATACAAAAAAAATGTCTACAAGTAATTCAAATTAAATGTTTATGAGCGTTTGAAGATCATATTTTTACAAGAATGGATATTCATTCGGTTTCTCATGTAGTGGTTTTGTTATTTTATTGTTATTCAAAAACGAATTACTGTAAATACGTGAAAGTTTTACTGAATGTTTAAATTCTTATTTTCTATACACCATAAAATGTTCTCTTTTTGAGCTGTTTACGGACATTGTCAGTTTTAAATTTTTTTTTCTATAAATATCAATTAAGTTTTATTTGTTGGGTAAAAAAGCAAGAAAATTTAATTCAAAGCTCCTGTTATATTGTTACAATAGTGGTTGAAAAATATTAAAAATATATAGGCACAATTTTTTTTATGAGCATTTAAAGTTTAAATTTTGACAAAATTTATCAATTTTAAAATTTAATAATTATTTTGTAGTTCAAAATTTACAAAATGTTCAACTTGTATAGCTAAGGATTGAAAATTTAAAACAAGGTTCTACATAAATAGTTTATATATAAATTACTTTATTCACAATAATATCATAAAATATACTTGGTTATATCATAGGTTGACTGGTCGTCTTCGTTCAGAATCGTTTTTCTTATATAATGATACTATTAATCAGGGATGTGCAACTCAATGCTACTAGATTGTCAATTTTGAGAATCTAGGACATTTGATACCCAAGACATAATATGATACCCAATAATAGGACAGTTGACATCCACGGATAGGACAATTGACACCGAATATAAATGCATATATAAAAAATCCTTAAATTCATTATTTTCATTTGACATCAAACAAGCATAATTTGTTTATTTGATAACTTCTTTTGCATAAACTTTAGAAGGAATATCAATATTTTTTACAATATTTTCTTTCATCGCATTTAAGGCACGGCATATTTCAGCTTTGGCAGAATCAGGATTATGAGAATGTTGTTGACATTTTAATACTTTGGTTTTCGATGAATTTGTCGTTACACTACCTTTAGAATGCTCTTCCTTTCGTTGAACACAAGTATACCTAAGTCCATCCACTTCTTTTTGAAAAACATAAATGTAATCATTAATAATTAATTTTGTATTAATTATTTCAATTTTATCTGAGTTCATATTGAATAACTTTTACATTAAATTGTTAAAATGGTCGAATAACGAACAGACCACAGAGTACAGGCATTAAATAGTAACTAATCGCTCGATGTCAATTGTCCGTGTTTTAAAAATATTAGGTGCAGAAAGTCCGATATTGACAAAACCGCCGGGTGTCAAATGTCCCGGGTGTCAATTGTCCGTATACCCGATTTTGAATGTGTGAAAATCGAACGGGTCAGAGAACATGAGATGGGCAACTTAATGCAACTAGAGGACCAATTTTGAACGTGGAAAATCTAGTGGGCCAGAGAACATAGGAAGCAAAAAAAAAACCTAATGTTAACTATACCCCTAAAAATAGTATAATATTATTTACATTTAATAGTTCACTACTAGTTAAGAATTTATATTTACTTTTTAAGATAAACATTATATCGGTTATCATAATTTTATTAATATAATAAAATAATATACATAAAAATCTTAACATTTTATATTTTTATAAATTAAATTGAAATGTAGCACGGGCCAGTGAAAAATTGTACGCAGGCCGCATCCAGAAAAAAAACTAAAAAAATTTAAAATTAAAGACGTAAAAGGCTCAAAATGAGTCAAAATATTTTGAAATTTTACCAAGTACAGGAATTTTTAAAATAAATATATGGTGTAAATATAAAATATCTACTGCAGTTATTTGTTTTTGAATTACAACTAAATAAGAAAATCGCTACATGACAAATCGAGTAAATATCCAATATTATAAAAATTAAAACTTCAAACGTTCATAAAAATTCAATTTGACTGTCAGGTAGAAATTTTTTTGATAATGGTAGACAAATCATGAAGAATTTTGAATTAAATTTTTAAATCTTAGATTTAAAAGGAACAATTTTTATGAATTTCTAACTCAAAATAATTTGCACATTTTTGTAATTTTTACGTATTTTGTCAAAATTTGAAATTTAAATAATTATAAAAAAAAATGTGATTTATATTTATAACTGTTATTGTAAGGATATATTAGGAACCTTGTATTAAATTTTCAAAAATTTTGACCTACCCAACGAATAAAATTTAATTGACATTTATAAAAAAAAAAATTTAAAAATTTAAAACTGGGAATGTCCGTAAACCGCTATAATATTTTGAAAATGTTATGGTGTACAGAAAATTATAATATCAGTGACAGTTTCATGTAACTAAGGTTATTTATTTTAGAAAACCACCAAAAACTTATTTTGCGAAAAATTACCGTTTTCCTTAATTATTGTTTTGTTTTTAAATTTTGACCTCCCCAATGCACTAACTAGATTCACTTTCCCATTGAATAAGATACTGAAGTGGAAAGTCGAAGCATTATTTCGACTACACACACAACCAAAATTAAAAGAATAAAACGCATGTTATTGTAAAATAAGTACATTCATCATCCTATTTGGCGGATGAAAATGGAAACTATTTCAGCTATTATTTTATCTATAGGGCAGCATAAAACATAAATAGTCTTCCGGAAGCCACAGAGATGATTATTAACGCATAAAAAAGTAAGAATATTTTTCTACCTATTCATTATAAACTAACGAAAGAAAATTGTAAGTATAATAATTTAACAAATATTAGTGAAAAAATTAAATAAAAATTATCAAAAATGTATAATAATTGTAAATAGTGTAGTAAAAATGCCTAAATTTTTCAAACTGTCCAAGACCAGACGTGTGTCAACTGCTAATTAGCTACCTACTATTTATTATCACCATATATACGACACAGATTTTGGAGTTTATTAAATCATGTTATTTGAAAAGAAATAGGTACAAAATGGCACAGCATTATCGATGAATCGTGTATATAATATGGGAATTGTACTAAAAATATTAAAATATTTTAAGGCTCGCGGGCGGGATAGCGTTGTTGGAATATCGTGGTCGTCAGTGCGTAAACAAGCACGCGCACACAATTATAAAATTACACATAAACACGAAAATACGTATAGTCAATCCGATTGACTCGATCGAACAAAATTTGCATTTAATGCGTGTCTTTGCGGTTTATGTGCCGCAGCTTTTTTGGTGACATATAACTGCTAGATTTCCGTAAGACTTCGGCCGATCGCGAAATGATACGACGTCGAGCAATATGTAATGGGCACAAGCGGATCGGTGTGCGGTCGTCGGCGAAACACGACTGCGAATCGTTTGTAAAACTTCGGCCGATCTCAAAACGAGCAATAAGCGGATCGGTGTGCGAAACGTAACTGCGAGATAATATTGTCTCTAAGACTTCGGCCGATCGGAAAACCAATATTACTCCTATGACGACGACGAGCAATAAGCGCACCGTTTACTACAGTATCTCGAGCACGGGACACGCAGCCCTCGGCACACGATCGTTACACGTCGCGGCGGTGTGCACTGGTGGCCGAGCGCGTTTCAACTGCAACATCACAGGTGGGTAGGACTGCGAATGTAGGTATAATGATATTATTATACGCAATATATTATTATTATTACCATCGTAATATTATGCAAAGTGTATCGCGAAATAACGTGCGACGGTCAACACGTTTTTTGCGCGTGTGCGAAAATTCGCAAAGTCGTCCGACTACGCGTTACCTATATATAGCTATACCGCATTATTATTGGAGCGTCGTTGTATCGCAATTTTGTGTTACCCGCACTCTGCTGTCTTCTTAGGAATACATTTGAAATGTATTCTCGGATAGCAGGTATGCATTTAAGTAGGCGTTTGTTTCCATTTGTATTTTAAACACGCCTACTTACAATACCGCGGATTTATAAATTTATTTTTATAATATGCATTAAAAATGGACTTTTACTGCGTAAGGGTTGGTTTTTTTTGATCGAAGGTTCGCCAAAAAAATCATCGTGGTATTTTCATATCATGGCCATAATAAGACTGCGAATGTAGGTATAATATTATTAAACGCAATATATTACTATTATTATCATCATCATAATATTATACAAGGTGTATCGCGAAATGAATGTGCGACGGTCTACATGTTTTTGCGCGTGTCGAAAATTCACTAAGTCCTCCGACTACGCGTTATCTATAAATACCGCATTATTATTGGAACGTCGTTGTATCATAATTTTGTATTGCCCTCACTCTTCGTAGGAATAATTTTCAAATGTATTCAGATTTCGTAGTTTGTATTTTTAAGTATGCGTTTGTTGCCATTCGTATTTTAAACACGCCTACCTACTAGAGCGTGGAGTCATATATATATGTATTTGTATATGCATTAAAAACCAAACGAATACGCGCTAAAAAATGCATAAAATAAATAAGCTGAAAAAATGGATTTTTACTACGTGAGGGCTGGTTTTTTTTTATCGAAGGTTTGCCAAAAAAATCATCGTGGTATTTTCATATTATGGCCATAATAGGACTGTGAATGTAGGTATAATATTATTATACGCAATATACTACTATTATTATCCAAGGTGTATCGCGAAATGAACGTGCGACGGTCTACACGTTTTTGCACGTGTGCGAAAATTGGCAAAGTGTTACCTATATACCGCATTATTGTTGGAGCGTCGCTGTATCATAATTTTGTATTACCCGCACTCTTCTTAGGAATACTTTTCAAATGTATTTAGATTTCATAGTATGTATTTAAGTATGCTTTTGTTGCCATTCGTATTTTAAACACGCCTACCTACTAGAACGTGATATATTTATTTATTTTTATATGCATTAAAAACCAACCAAATATGCGTTAAAAAAATCTTAAATATGCATAAAAAAATTAGCAAAAAAATGTATTTACACTTACTATACGTAGGGGCTGCTTTTTTATCGAAGGTTTAGGGCTAAAAAATCATCGCGGTATTTGCATATTATGGTTATATGAGGATGAAATACTAATATATCTAATGCACCATGATCAGCCCCGTATTGTTTATAATCGAGCTTGGACATAAACGAGTTTAAAAGTTAATGTTAATTTTAACTTTTTAACTTAAATTGTTTTTAATTTAATTTTCATTAACTTAATTTTTAATTGAACTGATTTTTATTAATAAACTTAATAAAAACGAGTTACTTTTAACCAAATCCAAGTTACGTTAATTTATAAATAATTAAATAATAAATATAATAGGATTACTGAGGTAAGATAGACAAAACGTTTACTATATTATTATAATCATCGTACGTTACTGCAAGCTGCAGCAGTGATCGTATCGTTACATTTATCATTATTAATTATACTTTACCTATTTAATATTTTACATTCATAAAATATTTTCAATAATTGTACCACGGTCTACGGCATTGAGCAACCATATAGCCATATAGATTATAGGTACTAGCATGAATAAGGTTTAAATTTATTTTTAGAATGTGCCATTTTTTCTATCATGGACCGCTTGTTTCATATCACACGTAAAAGCGTCTAGCACATCCTGACGTTGTGTTTTAAAACATTAAAACTCTGAACGTTTGCCAACAGGCTGATGAAACAGAAACGATTTAATTTTTACTTATTATAATTTATTTTTTACGAAGAAAAGGCTTTGGCTCAGAGACGGGCTAATAATTGTTGACACCCCCATTCCTGTAATTAATATTTGTTCACGACATAATAATAATATTGTAGGGGGACGGAGTGGCCGAGCGGTCTAAGGCGTCGGTTGCGACGCAGCCGGCGCCGGTTCAATTCCTTAGTCACGCGCGGCATTTTTCTTTGGGCAAGTCACGGTGTCCGGAGAACAAGTGCCGCCATCCCCCCACCGGGCATGGCAGATACCTACGGGTGCCCAATTAAAAATTCTGCCAAACACAAACACTCAAAACCCTACTAACAACTAATGGCTATAGATGCCGGGCTTAAGGATGAATAAAAAAAATAAAAATAATAATATTGTACTATAAACAAGACCTGTATAATTTTTTTGTTATAATCATAATAATCAATCAATATTAATAATATTGCAACATTTTTATCATATTATGTTGTTTATTTTTTTTTATAAGTATTAATTTAGTAAGCCATCATGCATGAATAATATGTTAAATCATAATTGTCGTGTTGCACACTATTATCACAATATAACATACATAATAACAATTAATAACAAAACAGATAATTAATTATTGTCAAGATTGAAGTAACGTAAAAGTAGTGTAACATTGTTTTCATAAATTTGTTAAGTTGTATACATTTATATTAATATATTATTATTAATGATATTCGTATTTTTTTTTCATACGAACGAAAATGAATTTAAAATCTAGTAAAAATAATAGATATTTATCTGATTCTCATTTAAGTACCCGTATAATGTATAGACATTTCATACATATCATTTAATGGATGATTAATTATAGTAAGCATTTAAAATTACAATTTAATGTTTTTTTTTTTTAAAAACCTTAGTATTTTTAATTATTTTTTTTTTAATAAATTAGGACTATAGATAATTGTGTAATATATATATATGCATAATTGATCAAGCTCCGCCCCTGGTTACTATGAGTAGTAGTGTGAAAAACCAGAAATGTGTGTACGGTGCCATCCCCCCTCCGAATGCCCCTTATGTTTCATTTTGCGTGCTAAAAACAGGTAGGTATGAAATTTCCTGACCACGCCACGACACGGCCATAAGACAGACAAATCATATTATAAAATGATAATAAAGTACAAAGTACTCGATAAACTTATAATATTCGCTCATCTATCAGTCTAGCGTTGTTATGGCATTTTATGACTTGAATTAATACTTCAATACCGTACATAAATATAGTCGAAAAATTATTGTAGTTAGGTATAGGTATATTATATGGTACGTCACATGGCAAATTAAAAAGGTAGACGAATTCCGATCAAATGACTCACATATTGTAGATCATTAACGTAGTGTAGTACCATTGTGTATACAGATGCCAATTGAAAAAAGTCAATACAGCGGATATATATTGTATATAATATAATGCACATTAATACACTATATACTATTTATACCTTAAATTTAACATTAATTTCCATGTAAGTATACAAACGTTAAGTCTTTTACAGTTCAGTTATATTCTATTCCACATCCTGTCCGTTTGTTGGGTACTCATGAGTCGGCACAGTATTAGTTCCAAGAAGATTATTCATATAATATATATATATAAACGGTGTCGTTATCGTTATAATAGAATTTAATTTCCTTTCAAAAATACCCAAATCCCTGGAAATTCTTAGGCGTGCTATATAGCATTTTTCGTCGCTTATAATTCTGCTTGCAGGATGTCGCTTACATTGTGTCTTTTACACAAAACGGAATTTAATCGTAAAAATTCCTATCCCATCTATACCCCGTCGTGTTTCTTTTGGGTGTGTCACTTACCCACTGATGGCTATACACATTAAATAAGTGACCGTTAACGTATCTTGAATTAATATGATATGTATATCCATTGGGCCTTATCATTATTATAGGTAGGTCAATGATTAGACATTTATGTACATATTGATTTTTGAAAATTGTAGTAACATCAATTAGATTAATACCCATACAACATTTCGACAAAAACACTGTCGCCACGACGTCAATGCAATCTTGGCAGATATATATTATGTCTGCTGCAGCCCACCTACCTGGTTAAAAGCATACTGGCGCTGCCACTGACACATTTATAGGATACCTACACATATTGTACATAATATATATTTATAAATACATATCACAAGTCCACACAATAAAGATGCTTTTTTTATGTACATAAAATATATACCTATATATCATACTAAACGTTAAAATATTAGATTATATCGTCTTGAATAACATCGCTTTTGAAACGTATATCTATAATGAAAAGTGAAAACCACCGTTTTAGAATTACCCCGACCATATAGCACAATTGTTCTATACAGATTCGTAATATTATTATCTATTTTTGTTTCGTTTTTCAAATAGACACAATAATGCTCATAATATTATGGCAACATCATAAACATTATATTAATTGTTATTGTAAAAATTAAAATAATTTAATCAAAAAATATTCATGAGTGGGTTTTTTTAACATTTGAGTTTGTGAATACTGAATAGGTAATATATAAAAATCAAATGTATAATAATAATTAAACGGAATATTGCTCATCATTCACAGTTTTGACATAAAATATAAATATAAAACCAAAGAACTCGTTCTGGTGTATTATAGTGGGTGCGAGTGTACCACTTCATTGAGGTAATATAATATGTTCAGTTTGGATTAAATTATGAATCAGAATCATAACATGCGAAAATAGGTTCTTAGCGGAGATGGTCCATATTAAGGCCGACGCTAACCAAAGTAACATGAGACAGATGATAATATGATGAGCAAAACAATGACATGTAACAAATGACTAGTATCAACTAGTAAATAAAGAGCACACAAATAAAGAATTGAGACTAAGATTTGTGTAATCTGATGGCTGGTCCTAAAGACTAAGAATTTATAGTACTTAAAAAAAACTTCTATGGAATAAAATGTATTGCTTATGTATTATATAATATTGTCTAAAAATAAACATAATATTATCATGTATATTAGAGGGCAAATGTCTCTAAAATAAAATATCGAGCAGAGAGTAATGGTTGTTCCTTTAACTATTACAGTCTTAAAATGTTATATTTCTTACTATCAAATGTACAAAATACAAACTACCATTTAATGCAATTTTAAGCTGACGACAATTAAAGAAAAACCATAACACGCTACTCGATATTAATTGTCTGTATACTCAAACATCTGCGAGCGTTAGTGCACAATAATGGTCGTAAACGGAAAACGAAAATTCGAAAATCTGGTAGAATTCGTCACGGTTCGTGGGTATATAGGTACACTACCAGCTGTACATTATAACATTTTATTGTGTGACCGTGACGTCTTCTTGGGTCATCTTGGGTATTTTTAAAACGTGTCACATAAAGGATACGAGTACCTACCCAGAAAAATATCTGTGTAAATGTGTGCGTGTTCACTGAATGAAAAGGACCTCACGCAGACAAACGGTTTTATCCGAAATGTAGTAACATGTGTTTAGCGTCGTACATCCACCTTCTGTAAAATATTATGGTTTTGATCATATTTTAGAGTTTAGAACTTATAATATTGTTTCGGCTGGGTGTATATAAATATACAATTATAATATATACATTTTCTATGCCGCGTATCATTGACGGAGGGTACATACCAAAGCTGGGCATTCACGAATTAAAAAGTTAAAATAAAATTAACTTTTTGACTTAACTAGTTACTTTTGGCTTTTCATTAACTCAACTGTTAACTTACTAAATTTCTTTCTTAATTAACGTGAAATTAACGAGTTAATATTTCATTTTAAGAAGTAAGTTAATTTATTTATTTTGTTTCTAATTTTATTATATTTCACTATTTCAGTCTATTTCGTTTTCATGTCAAAAAACATGTATCGTAAATTGTTTAAAGTTAAAAATGTATATCATTCGAATCTAAATTATATGGAAATACTGTATGAAGTATAAACAGTATATGCTATAATTTAGTTTTAGGTTAGAAAAAATTAAGTACGTTAGCGTTGTATAAATAAATTAACTTTTTTTTTAACTTAATAAAAAGTTAACAAAAAGTGTGTATTAATTTTAAATGAGTTAAAAAAAATCATTAACTTGTCCACCCTTGGTATATACTACATAGTGTTGTCAGCTTAAAATGTCATTAAATGGTAGGTTGTATTTTGTACATTTTATAAGTAGTAAGAAATACATAATTTTAAGGCTGCAATAATTAAAGAAAAAAAACTTGGTATGCTCATCGATATTTTTCCTCAACAAGGAAAATCTATGAATTATAAATATGTTTTTGTTAATAAGTAACTATAACAACGAAACCATTACTAAAAATCAGCCACAAATTGTTTATCATGTATCCAGCCTTAAAACATATTTATGTCAAAAAATTATTATACCATATCGTATATTATAGGTACTTATGTGAAAATAACTAGCATCTACGGATCGTACCATTCCGTGTTTACAACTATTATTTGTTTTTATTTTTTATAATTTACTGACATATGTACTATGTTTTGCCCGTGTGCCGACAACAATAATAACAACAATAACTTTTTCATTGATATCATTAATTTAAAATTAATTAAACCAGATACACATAAATGCGTAAAAATTAAAAATTAGTAAATATTGTAGTATATAGCTGGTATATAGTATATAGGTACCGGTGGTAATGTTTAAAACAAAAAAGCAATCACGGCAATACAGAGAAAGAAAAAAATATAAACAATTTTTTTTGATAACACAAAGATTACGTGTTTTTCGAATTTCATTTATTTTAAAAATAATTGAAATAAATGATGTAACATTTAATATTAGTACATTCAATGCCTATTTCTTGTAATTTAATGATAATTTATTCGTTACTATACTGATATTATATTTTTACATAATAAAAGCCAAACTTCTATGAATTTACATAATATAAAAAAAGGTAACATATTCTAATATTATTCTTTATATTTAATGAAAGTATTTAACATTTTGCCTCCTAACTTATTTAATCGACAATACCTCCATTTTCTCGATAACATGTTTACTCGACCATACATTTAAGATAAGTACATACCGAATATTGATTAACTACAACAGTATATTATTATTGATATTTACATTTTTACCATATTCGTAATTAGTTTGAATAGCTTCTATAAACACAGACACGAGTCTGTACTCTCGTGTGTTGTGTCTGTTACCAAGAGATAAAATAGAGGATGTTATTTTGCGATAAGAGATTCAAATCCAAATTAGTTGATAGGCATTAATGTGTATAATAGACAATAATGCATTTTTTTGGTTCAAAATTGATTTAGTATTCACCTAACTTCGGTAGTAATACAACGAACATTTATATTTTTGATTTAATTACAAGTTCTGATTTTATTCGTTTTTAATTTTCACAACGTTTACATTTTCCGTTCGCCGTGCCACAATAATAGTTACTTATATTATAATTATATGTGTGTATACCGATAAAATATATCATATTATAGTATAAATATTGCATATAAAGTATAAAAAACGCGAATATTTTCGAACGTCAAACTTCATCACTGCAGTGTGACACGCCACAACGAATGACAAGCAGCGCATTTTGAATTAATTTATAAAGTACTCTTTAATTTGTTATTAAATTTAAACTTTTGTATAAATCGGAAGATGGCAGGAATTTGTGAAAGTTTTATGTATAGAGGTAATATAAAACTTGTTATCAATAATTACGTAATGACAAAAGATAAAAATAGAGGTTCTATGTACTATTGGCGTTGCGAAAAACGTATTTCTATGCATTGTCATGGATGCGCTCGTACCATTTTAATTGATGGACAGCATTATTTAAGATTTAATATGACACCGCATAGCCATAACTCCGATGCTTCTAGAAAATATATAATTACCACTTATGAGAATTTGAAGCGAACTGCTCGTGAAACTAATTATACGCCCAGAGAAATAATACAAATGGAAATAAAAGGTCTTCCAAGCTCAGTTTTTCCGTCGTTGCCAACGTATCATGCATTACGTGAAATTATAATGAGAGAACGTAAAAAGCATATTGTTGTAATAACTTTCATTGACAGAGAAGTTATTTACTCACAAACAATTTCAGTGTAAATTATATAATATCAATTATAATTTGTCAATTTTTAAACTATTATTGATAAAAAAATTATTTTTTATATAAATATAAATATTTATTTCATACTAACATTTTCAGACTAAAAATTATATTTATTAGAATGAATAATTAGTTAGTACAAAATATAATAGTAAATATAAATAGTACATCATATTAGGTTTAGTATAAATGTAAGTTTTATATAAAAATGTAGTTTCCGGAAATTATGTGTACCTACTGATCCCGTTCAAACAGGGAACAGGACTGTAATTTTTTTAAAATTAAAACCAGCTCACAATACCATTTATTGGCAGTGTTCGGATTAGATAAGTATTTTTTTATCTAGATAAAGATAAAGATAACGGAACTCAAATATATCTAAATAGATATAAAAATTACTTAACTAATATTTATCTAGATAAATATAAAGATGAATACTTGTTTATCTAGATGAAAAAGAGATACAATTTTTTTATAAATGGGTTTTAAATTTGGGTATATTTTAGTTTGGCACTAGGAACATGATAATAATAATGATATAAATAAAAATAATTATATTATTTATAAACCATAAACTTGGTTTGAAATTTTTATAAATATTTAAAATGCGTTTGTACAATTTCGCAATTGTTATCAATAAAAAATGTATCTAGATGAATTTATTTAGATTAGTAAAAAAATTATCTAAGATGAACGTTTAGATACCTATATAACTATTTATCTAGATAAGATAAAAGATGAACAAATAATTATTTAGATATTCATCTAGATAAGTCCGAACACTGTTTATTGGGTTTACAAGCCGGTTTTAATTCGGGCTTGTTATTATTAGGTTTTATCATGAATTATGTTATTATTGTTTGAAAATATACTATCTAGATTAAAGTTGTAAGTTGTAGACTGTAGTATAATAATACATCCATTATAATGTATCATAGACATTTTGACGTGGACGACATTTACTCGACGCAAATACAGACTTAAAAATTATTAATAATAATATATGTCCTATATTATGTGTAAGCTGCACACTTCGATGGTTCAAAATCATTAATAGCCGCAGACTCGTACCAGGCAACCACTGACAGATGCCCACGAAAATTAACTCAATATTTAAATTTTTCAGAAAAATGACTTATATAATGTCCCAGGAACAACCTTAAAGTGTGCTGAAAAATTTGATTTTTTATCAAAATGGATTTTACATAATATATATTTATACATATTGCATTACAATGATTAATAATGTATTATATTATTATTATTTACTAGGCAGTAGGCATATATTATTTTTAATTTTGTATCTATTATACTTTTGATAAAAATAAAAATGTATTCTATCTCCGATCGAATCTTGGCTGTCAATACTATGACGACATATTCCATCATTGAATTTTTCTAATTTGTGTAATCTGTATAGAATTTTTTTTTTTGTAAATTGTATTGGCTGTCTTATAACACAATATAAATATTTTTACGATCAAAGCTAAACCAAACTGTTCACAAAATTTTTTAGTTCTTGACATATATTTGCAGTTACAAGTTATTATATTGTATTTTTTTTATAGAAAAGCATATTTGTAATTCAGACAATATATTAAAAACATTATTAATATTTTACATCGTGTTTGAATTAATTTGTTTATTTTTAGTATGCTTCAAATAATTAAGATTTATGACCGGTGATAGCTAGACTATATTTCGAATTAGACAAGGAAAAAATATTATTAATAAAACACATTTACCATTATTCGTACGACGATCAATTCACATAATTTTCCCGTCATAATTATTAACTTTGTTTTATAATAATAAAAAATATTTATTTATTATTTAAAAACTGATGGAGTCACCCAGTTATACATATAGGTTTCAAGTATAGACTTCTTCATTAACTAGGTCACTGTTGTATACTAATTAATGTGTTAAGTTCAGTTATAAATAATACAAAAAACTAATCCGAGCAAAAACGGCTTGTCGGCATCTATATTTTCTAAGGATATTTTATTATTTATTTATATTACTATTATTATGCGGTAGTTGTACTAATTATTTCTAAAAACATTGAATATATTAAATAATAAGTAGGTACTTATATCATGGTCTATTGTTATTAATTTAAAAGCTAATACCGACGTACCTTACAATGGTGTAAATATAGGACCGTGGAAAATTACTCAAAATCTCTTAAACTGCGTACTCTCACAATAACGTGTGTTACCATGCACACTGAAATAAAAAGTTAATATATTATATTAAAAATTAAATAAAAATTATATTTAGATAGTTAAATACACATAATTGAAGATTAATAGACGCATAGGTACGACGAAAAAGTACCAGTACCGGCTCAAGTCACTTCCCAGTACTTGACTGTATTGTAATAGACGTAGTGCGATATCCTGAGATGTGTGGTAAATCAAAATTAAAGAACAAAAATTGTTTTCACATTTCTGGAAAATGTTAACGTAGGTTTTATTATTATTGTACCGGCGGTATGCGGAAAGGTCGATATTAGCAGAAAACGGCGACGCTTGTCGTTTCGCAAATGCATCCGCCGACGGTATTACCGCAAAATTATTTTTCATCGCCTAAATATATTTGGCTTTCGCTAATTACATCTTAGCTTACTGCAAGACTGCAGAACAGACACGGAGGTAAAAACAGTTGGTACTTATCGATGTACTTTTATAATATTCGTCCATATAGAAATCTACCGTTGTTGAGACTTGAATAAAGACTCGAATAAACAAATAATTATTGTAGAACAATATAATATAATATTGTACAGAGATGGAAATTGGAATTCACTGCGAACGTTTCCGTGTATAAATTCCGTTCTGGCGACTCAAATAATATAGAACATTTATGGCATACCTACCATTGTCACAAATCACAACAGAGGCGCCGGTTGATAAAAATTCTATACATTCAATAAATTGGAAATTAATATTATTATTTCGTCTGCAGTTCCGTCGTATTATCATTGTATTCGAAACGACCGTTTAATGTCCACAGTTGCTAAACGGAGACGTCTGCGCTCTATAATAGAGATTTAATGTAGGCGCACCTACCTACATTTTAGATTTTACCATGTAAGGGCATTCGATTAAGGACAAAACGATACTTAATCGTATAAAACGTTTATTTTTAAAAATGAATTCTATAACTACTGTCACGGTTTCATGAGTGTGTCTCATAATATATGCATTAAATTAACAATGATCGTTCCTTGTCTAGACGTATTACAAGTGAATAAACGAAATAAATATATCTCTTTTAAGATTTTTAATATTTAAAAAACCAAACGTTGTATTGAAATTTAATTTAAAAAATAAAGTTTTTAGGTTGGTAAATCGTTGTTTGAAGTGAGGAACTTTCACGATGAGCCGAGCCCAATGACGTCACGCGTCTTTGTTCAATTTATTGCTCATAACTTATTAAATAATGTGAGTAGAAACGCATAACCTATAACATTATTCTAAGAACTGAACATTCTTTCCAATTGTTTTGTATTTTGTGCTCCTTTAACTTATTAGTTAACATCTTTGTACAATATGGTACATGTAGAACAGAACAATTAGTGTTCGTTATATAAAAAGCTTAAAATGATTCAAAATGTTTTAAAAATTGTATTATACCTTTATCCATAGTAAATAATAACATAAATTTAATATAATTTATATACATAATGGTGAAAAATATTAAGTTCTTACGAATGATAATTTTTTAATTACAAAATGTTGAAGTTTGAATTTTTAATTTAAAACGTTATTTTTGTTTAATTTTTCAATTTCATAACAATTTTAAGTTTGATTCAATGTGAGCAAATGTATTTTTAATATTTTAAAGTTGTTCTAAAATACATGAACGAGGAGTATTATATTTTCTAGTTTTTTTACTCAGCATAAACAATGTAATCAACACTTAAAAAACCAAATTTGACATTGAAAATGCATACAAATATTAAATAGCTTAAAATTTGTCTCAATATTTTTAAAATGTCATTGAATATAGGAAATAATAATTCAAATAATGTAAACTATTTCAATTTTCCACAATAATATTTTTTGAATTACAATTAAATAACATAATTTGTTGGAGGAGAAATCGTTATTTTTGTGTTAATTTCGTTATGTTTTGACCTTCAAACGTTAATGAAAGTAGAAAATGAATGTAGATTAAAACTTAATTTATTTTTTTAACTCTAGGAAGAAAAACTTATGTGGAATTTAGTCTTCAAATTTCAATCCTTATAAGGTGGCTATCAAAATGAAAAGTGTCAAATATTTTTAAACACAAAATAATTTGCGTCTCTGACGTTATCATGAACAACTTCTAAAGGAACCCTGTATATACGTTGTTATTTGCTGTTTGATTAAAAATAAATAGATTTTTCTATTTTATTGGGAAACATGGAGAGATTGTAAGTGAAGTTTAAACATATTATTATAGATTTATACGATCAATCAACAAATATTGTGTATTCGTATACATAATTTCTGTAACCGTTATCATTATAATCATAATATTATAATTATATCAAATGTAATTGTGTATAAACATTGACCTATTGACATATTATTGCGGCCGGTTTCACTGGTTTTATATAGCAAGCAATAATGCGATGCACAAATTAGGCTTTCTATTTGTTTTACATAATATCATTCTGAGTTATTAGTAAATTACTAATACCGTATGTATTGCTTGCGTAAATATTTTACCACGAAAGGCAAATAAATAAGCAGTTAAATGAGTACTTATATTAATATAAGATTGTCATGCAGTGCTGGTTAATGAAGTCTGGTGGCCGTTGGGCCACGAAGTCTTATGTCGGCGGTCCGTCTATTTGTATAGGTGTAGGTACATATGGTTATAATAATCTAAAACACACACTTACCAACACAAAAACAAGCAGTATAATATTTACCGATTTCTTGTGATTTGATAAGGTTATAACCTAAACTGCTACCTACCTAATACTCACTCACAAGTTTCGAAATAATATTAAAATATGTACCTATGACCTGTATAATACAATATAGTTGATGGAAGAGAAAAAATAATATGTTCAAATGTTTAATAATATAGTGGTACATAGTGTTTACCTATATGTGTTCGAAAGCGTCCAAATCTCACGGAGAATTATCTCGCCACGGCGATCTTTGACCCGTTCATCCAATTAGTTTCGAAACACAAATAAGTAATAGAAAGAAACTAGTCCTATGCTACTGCTTATCGCGCTCTTAAAATATTTAACGTATTGCACCCAATCGTACTAACTATATTATACGTTTAAACCTAAATATATAGTGTAACAACAACTTCTGGCCTACAGAAAATAAAATATAAAAATGTACAAAACATATAAAATGTGTTTTGTATGTTTCAATTTCAATTTACACTTTACGATTTTAAATTGAACGATTTAATATTATACGCATTCCGGATACGGCTTATAACAAAAAGGTCAGTATTTTTTTTTTATGAAAAACAACTATATAAATAAGGATAAATGTCAAACCAACGACGCCCGGATGTGGGTACCTACACATTGTATGCACATATAACGGTACGGTTTATAACAGGGTATGTAAGGTTAGGCGGCGTCGTAAAGTCGGTGTTTTTGTCAACATTGAGCATTCTGGAGGTACCAATGGATATCTTATAACAATATAACTACAAGTACCTATTTCACCCAATGTGTTTTCCTCCGTGAAAAATAATCTGCAATGGATTTAATATGTTTTATATATATTTTTATTTTCCTTGTGTCTAGATACCTTTATCGCTTGTAATGCATTTATACAAGAAACTCTCACCATTGAAGGTTGAATGCATATAATATAGGAGACACTCAGACACACCCGTGGAAACGCGGCGGTAGGTAGTTAAGATATAATATTATACTTTCAGTTTAGAGAATATAAAGCATTTTTTCAACAGGCGCCTTTTTGTCACAATGGTACGACATTAATGTTCTATATTATCGGAATACTCGGAATTCATATACAGAAACGTCCGTAGCAAATAGGTAAACAATTCTCGTGGATGGTATACGGACAATATTGGTCCCCGCTTAAAAATGCCGTATGCAGAAAATCGGTCTCCGTCATAATTTTATTCCTGGCCAATATTTTTCCTTGAGACAATCAACATTTTACTGAATATTACTTACAAACTCATATTACTTACAAATATATTTCAACCAAAAGTTTAATAACGTTTTTCAATAGGTATACGAATAGGTTAGGTTAGGATAGGATAGATTTCATGATAGTCGCAACAGATACCACAATAGATATACGAATTTTGGTGGGCATAACACTACACGCATTACAATACTAACTGCGCTAAAAAAATATTTTGTATTTAACTTTGAAGCCGGCGACGAATTGTGTATACAATTATGACGGGGGCCAATATTGTTCGCATGCTGCGTTTTTTCGCGGGGACCAAAATGTCCGGAGACGAATTGTCCTAGATCCCCCTTGGATATATTGATGTACTTAGTATTTATTTATTCAACTCTAATAATATTGTAACGCAGTAGAATTTTAGATGGATGAATGTCATAAAGAATAATTTCTATGCATACCACAAAAATATTCACATAAAATATTCTATTCGAACCTACGGTATGCCAGTTTTGACTTAGGGTTAATAAGACGTAATAACAGCCATAGGTTTATTCAATAATAATAATAATTATATCGGTGATGACAATAATTTATTCTAATATATTAAAATAAACCGGAATGCGGTCGTGGACGGCCTGATGTGTCAGTGGCGCTAATACAATAACATGAACCAATGTTACTCGTTCAGTCATTTGCCATGTAGGTCCTACGTTTGTTGTTTCACATAATGGCCGACGACCGCACGTTACCGTTCTACCTGCCGATCGTGAATTTTTAATAGGTACCTATTTCTTTATAAATTAAGTCGACGATGATTTATTAAAGAACAGTTGTGCATAATTTGTATGGTTCCCCATCATCAATTTTAAGTTTTTGAATGAATAATTATTATTTTTAAATTTATTTTGAGATAAATAGTTCTAAAATTATGTTTTTTCTTTAATTAATTATTTAATATCTCATCCGGGAAAACTTATTCGGGTAGAATAAGTGCCAAAAAGTTTCGGGCAGCACATACCTGGTAAGTAGATCGAAGTCGAGTTTAAACGAACCTATCATTTTCCAACTGCATAATCGAATTCAACGAAAAACTTCCAACATTAATTTTAGAATTAACATAAATTTGCGTGGTTTTAACCGGCTTCCCAAACGTAACGATTACTCAATCATTTTATGATTCACGTTCTAATCATTATAAAAAAATATATCAAACACAAAACACGTAGGTTATACTTATTACTTAGTATTTATGATGTAGCTTAGCGCCACGATATTTGAAAATAATTTTGATTAAAACAATAATTTAACTATAATATTGTTAAAAAAACATAAATCTATTTTGACGATTTGACGACTTGCCTAGTCCCGATTTACATTCACGAATTATTTTTAAACAGATAACGTGGCAGAAATAAATAATTGGACACCTACGTTTATTTTCTTTAACACCACTGCGACAAATGATCCGTTGGGACTCTATTGAAATAAATTTAGAGCTCTTGCAGATGTTTTTAAAGGACAAAAAACTGATATAATTCATCTATATATTCTATACGTTATAAAACTCTAATATATATTAGGTACTATTTAATGTATTTATCTACATAAGCTGTAATCCAAAAGTACCAATCAATACAACCATATCTTGATATTCAGCCATAAATAATAATTATGGGATTTATATGATAGATCAGATGATGGTATAATATGCTCATATATGGAATTTATACCAATTATCAGCTTATGATTTCGGCAAGCAGCATATCTTATTGATAATAAAAAAATTATTTTTATATAAGCATGCATAGGTAGGTACATATAGCTATATACCTGTATGAAATATGAAATAAATGTGTTTATGTTTTTGTGGTAATATTTTATTTACCAACTCTCAAATTTTGTATTACACATTGATATAATTGGTATGCATAGAACACTAAATGATTATTTCATATTATAAAGATTGTAAATCAAAATCAAATAGAAATTAATATTAGTTTAGGTATGATCAATATTGCTTCAATAAGAATTAACGCGTTTATGCCACGATAAAGTGTTTTCCGTAGACCGCTATGCCTTCCCAAGGCACCAACATGCAGGACCAACACATTTTTTTCGTTCTATATATACAAAATTTAACGTCTTGCAATAAAAATAGGATTTTTAACGTTGTCATCGCGCACGAATAATATTGTATATATGCCAAATCCAAAAAAAAATGTCATAGTGCTTTTAAATTTCATATAGGTAGGTACTTACTACTTATATAATTTTATATACAAAAGTGGTAAGTATGATGTTATAAATAGAACTATAATATTGATGAGTAAACATAATTTTAGTCGTACTAGCTGTTTATTCTGTTCAAAATTAAAATAATATAACTGTATATAGTGTTTTTTTATAATTTTCATTCGCGTCATATTTTTAACACGGTACCACTGTATAAATACTTCCATAATATATTTGTTAAATTTATGATAATAAAGTTTAAGTATACATAAAATTGTTTCAACATATACCTAGTTAATTTAGAGTTAATAAATAAATAGTTTTCATACTGTAGCGTAAGTTATAGGTACACTTTTTAGTGTAATTCAATACCTACCAAATTATATCAATGTTTATATAATATTTTAAAATATTAAATCGAAATACTAAAAACAAGGGCACAGGTATCTACGGTATATAGGAGGTATATTTTGCTATAGTTATAATAACACATATAAATTCATGTTCTTATACATAAAATGTTTTTAAAACGGCTCCGAAACGACCAGTTAGTTTTTAACGGTTTTATAAAATAAATGCGGATTGCGTGTAGTAGATGCGCTAAGTGACCGGGCGTGTCTATCTGTTGATGAAAAACCAATTACCGTTCAGTACAAATTTCGTTATCGCATTCTTTAATATATACATTGTATATATGCATTAGGTTAAATTCCGCTGCCGATACCACCACTACCAATACCACTACCACCACCACGTGTCGTTGCGGCCAATCAGCTGATAAAGGCACACATTAAACGATCATTATGATATACGGGCAATCAATGAACCTGATAAAGATCTTTCGTACGAGCCGGGTGCTCGAGTCGAACAGTCAGTGGTTCATCGTCAACACGTGAACTCGTATACAAACAACAAGCATTTACACCTCCATTCAGTGAGGGTCTGACTTATCGACGAAATACTAACAGCGCCATAATCGTTACGGTCCTCACACTAAGAGGACGTTTGTGCTGTGAGTTTTATTTTGTCCGTATCGTTTTCTCTCTCGACCACTGCAGTCACAACCATATTTTGGCCATGGAATTACAACCTACAAGATCGGATAACAAAGGTTCGCAGGGCCGGCCACGTGTTAAATACGGTTCACAACCACCCAAATGCTTCGCGTCAGACGCGGAACTTTCCCAGTGGCTCTTGGAAGCCGAGAAAGAAGACGAGCGCCTAGCCGAGATTGAACTGGCGGAAAAACGCCGGATCGCGGCTGAAAAATTTGGGTCGGGGCCTTCCACCAAGAAGCAACCAGCTCCAGCTGTCCAACCGCGCTTCCACCGAGGCTGCAAATATCGGTTACCGTCAACCGACCCGATTGCCATACCGACGTTCCCATACGAACCGTTTTGTGGCCGGTGGTACCACCAAAACTTGAGGCGTACCCAGGTTTTAAAGGCGATGAAAGCCCCCAAGAAGTACACTAAGTTTATATACGATCTGGTTGAGATTGGCTTTGCATTCGGATGTCAGAACAACTTAGAATACAATAAAGTCGACTCGTATGACTTTGGTGAGAAGGATGACAAACAGTGTCCCATTTGCAGCTGCCCACCCGAGGCAGTTAACCAGGAAATCAAGATCGCAGTCGACCAGGTGATCGAGGTCTCAATCGACCAGGTGATCGAGGTCGCAGCTGACCAGGAGATCGAGATTGGAGTGGACGCGGCGGCGATCATTACCTCCACTAATCCCGCCACACAAGACACACAAGCCAGCGCAACTACTACAGTCATAGGGCAAACGCGACCAACCGGAAGAACAGAATAAACTTTTGTCTTCAGAGGTTCTTAAATATTAGACGCCGTACATTAGCATGTCATACAGTACATTATTAGACATACACATCTACAGGTTGTTATATATTTTTATTACCTAACTAAAATATTTTTTATTTTTATTTTTTATTTCAACACATATGATAAGCGATAAGCTATATGTGATAACACAATATTAAATCATTTAAAAAAGCGCTCAATTTGAAATCGACTAATCAGAAATGACTGGTCATGTAGTATAGAAGGTTTAATATAGGTAGCATGTATTAATATGCCACTGGGCCTTACGCGAGTTCAATCACAGTGACAGCTGATGTCACGTGCCATAATTGTATTTTATTATTATTCATTACATATTACTGTTTGTTATCTACTTTATTTTATTGAATTTAAATTAACTGTGTTTTGAGCACTCCTGGTATGTAATTTTCCTTATTTTATCGTTAATAATTACATAATTTTCTGAGTAGATTGAAAGGTAGGTACCTACCGGTTTTAATTAGGTATATCATGTAGTACAATATCGATTGTCAATTTGTAACTATTAATTAAGTGATATTTTTTTTTTAATAATATGACATTGAATTATTTAAATAAAATTATATCCATATAACATATTCTATCTATGGTATTCTTGACTTGATACCCTCAACCTGTACCATCCTTTTATATTAGTTACTATCGTATTTTATATTATTTGTAGCTACACAGCATTAGGGCGCCGCCAACGGACAAATATTGTGCAGAGAACATTTTTTAGTTTAACAGAATCCCTGAGTGACACTGGACGACAACCTGCAATGCGCATTTAATAATTATATTACTATCACCAGTCAAGGTCGAAATTCAAGATTTATTGTGTCTGTAATAATATAATATTAGATATTTTGAAAAAAAGGTAAATAATGATTTAGGTACTATAAACTTTATTATGTAATATTTGCTCTGGAATCGTAGAGACTCACGGCCCGGCCAGTAAGTATATGTACCTACAACGTCAAATAGGTACAATGATAGTTATGGTGGTTAATTTATGTGTGTTATATATTATTCTGTTTTACAATATGCATTATATGCACAGCACACCGACCAAAGCGTATAGAGGTATTGTTCTATAGTATAATATAGGTGTTTACAGCCACAGGTATTATGTGCATTTGGATGTTATAGTCGATATATATTGGCCTTTGACATTTCGTTTGAAATTAAAATGGTGTAGGCAGACGAGGTGCGTATAGTAGATATCTATAGTAGTTAGAGCGAGGAGCTATAATATACATGAAACACAATAAAAGTAAGTATCTACCTACATATATTGTGTGTACTATATAAGGTGCATATTATTATACTATATATGATAATAATTATTATTTTATAACTTATTTGCATTATTTATTTATTTAGTTCAATGGCATGATGACAATATTTATGATAATAACGGATCGAGCCTTTTTATTAAACTATTTTAATACATAAGAATGAAATATCATAACATTTAAACCAATATCAGTAAACCACTTTTCAAAATGGTGTAGTTAGATTGTTAGGTGATTCTTTAATAATAATAATATAATATTTATACTCCTACTAAGTGATACAAATGCATACAATAATGAATAAATAATAATTCATACATTTTAATACATATTAGTTAAGTAAAAAATTATTAATTTATATCATCCCAAGAAAAAGTTGGTTCTTAATTAATCTTGTCAAATTCCTATGTATGTACTTATAGACTATAGCCACTTGTAAGTTGTAAATCATATTAAACCAATTACCTTACCAAGGATGAACCTTACTTTAGATGCTTAAATATTTAAAACATATAAATAGTAAATAATACATTATAATCAATGTCTGGTAAGAAATAGTTGAATGCTAAATAATTGCATTGTTTTATTATAGGAAACAACATTTTTAAAAATTCATAAAACAAAAAAAAATTATAATACATTCATAAATTACATTTGTATAATAATAATAAAAAAAAAATAAATAACAATGTATATAATCCTGTTTTAATGCCATCATTTTAATACTGAAACACAGTAAACCTTAGCAATTATGAAAACTACATGGCATTATAACTTGTTTGAATTAAGATTCTGACATCTACAACACAAGAGCATCTCAAATGTTTTATCGTTCAAACGATTTCTCCTCGGTGTCATGATCTGTGATCCACTACTAAATAAACGCTCTACTGGTGCGGAAGAGGGAAGTGTTGTATTATATTTAAAAAAAAAATTTTTTATGATTGAAAATGAATTAAGAACAGTAAAATCTTTATTTTTTGAATCTAAATATTCCAAAGCTTGAACATTAATATTATTATGTTTGAATCATTGTTGATGTTTCTTGATCTTTTTTTTTCTAGCATTTTCTACTTTAGGCATTAATGAATTATGTTTCCTCTGTAAATAGGTATTAGATAAATTCAACTATAAGATTAAAATATGGTTCAATAATAACAATAATAATAATAATAATAGTACCTACTACCTATATATAATAAAGCCCTGTTAAAGTTACTTAGATCAGTTAGATATCTTGTTTGTTTTTATTTTTATCCTTATATTAAAAATATTTTTTTATTTTCAATTACTTCATGATTGCAAGACAGCCAAGACTTATCAGTTATCAGTAAAACATCAGCTTTAATAAGCTAAATGGTGATGAGTATGATATTATGAGGTTCTATTTTGTTTTTAAATGATAATATAACTGTTAAAGTATTATTTAAAGCAAATTTCAATTGTGAATACACTGAATAGTGATACATTTTAGGTAATGCATATATTTAAATTCAAATTAAATCAAATTATTTTTTATAGAAAGTTGTATTAACATTATTATATATTTAATTAATCATGATGTATGACTTTTTTTAAGTATATTAAGTTTTAATTGTAAAAAGAAAAAACTGTGATTTCAGCAAGACAAAATTGATTTGTCAGGTAAAATATATAGGATCCATGACCATATAGCTAAACCAATATTTTTTCTAAAATTAAGTCTAAGTAGTAAGTCGCTACTATATAGCAACAACATATGGTATTTTTGGATGCTGAATTGCTGAATGCTAATTATTAGTATATATATTTTACAAATATTGAATTGTGATAATGAGGTTAATTTGATCTAATAAAATATGAGGGGGTGCTAATCTATACCACTATGAAGTCAAGGTGTACCTATTAATCTAAAGGCCATATTTATAGTCGATGCTTAAGAATAAGTATTGCTTAAGCTATACTTATGAGTTATGACTCAAATAACATTCATAAACAAGACTTTGGCTTAAGAAAAGAAAAATTAATACTTAAATTAGGGTTGATCGATACCTACTACCTATTGCTTTTAGTTATTATCACAACATTTATTTTTAAAATTATCAAAGTTCGGTTAAGCAATACTACTTATTCATAAGCATAGAGCCATAGACTATTAATATGGCCCTTAATTTCTTAAGTATTGATTTGTATCAACAAGATAAAATATGAAGTACCTACATATACTTAATAAACAAAACTAGGTATTTAAGTATTGTTGATCAATTTTTTTTTTAATCAAATTAAATTTAAATAATTAAGCTTACCTTTATATGGCTTAAAAAATTTCCACTTGATTTTGTGGACCCACTAACAACTTTAAGACAGTTTTGACAAACAGCTGTCACTTTAAGGTTTTCTACATTTTGAAGCTTATAAATATTTATAATAAGGTGTAGGTGCATTTGTAAGTGAAAATTGAGTAGCAAAATTAGTTGTTGGGTCGTCCACATTTTGAGCTTCTACTGCCAAACGAATTTTTTTGTTTGATGTGAAAGTGATAAAACGATCCATGATTTAACTGCTTAAATACAGTCACAACTCACAACTAAAAACGCGGACATTTTGTACTATTATAGTAGTATTATATATTGTAAATATAACTTATGTACCTAAGTAGTAAGTATATATAAAGTCAAATGTCAATTATTAGAATTTAATAACTATAAATATTACTAATATTATCTATTAGTGTTTGAAGTATGAAATATTTCACGAAAACGTGAAACATTGAAATTTTTTTAACACAAATAAAATCACAATTTATTTATTTTAAGATTCTGAGCGGAGCGAATGATGTTTATTTCTTTTTCTTTTTTATTCTGTAAACACTTTTTCTCCCTCTAAATTTGCTTAAAAGTATCAAGTGTAGCATCTTTTCTGAAAGGTAATGTTCTTGAGCTGGAACAATAGAGAGGTCTTTAGGATTTTCGAACGCTACACGAAATAAAAGCGGTTGAAGGAGAAAAAACGTACGATTTCACGATTTTATAATATTAAATAATTACGGACGACGTTTTCTACCAGAAATATTGCTTCAAATGAAAAATGACAAGATATATTTTTTGTTGTATTTTAGATTTTGTTCCTTACAGTTTAAAGTTCAGAAAATTTTAGCTATTTTTGAGTTATTTATAGAATTTTAATTTTAGAAGTTTTTTTGTTGTAATTCGGTTAAAAAACTTTAAATTCTGGTTGTTTACTTATATTATCCATACCTAGACATGGTAATATTATCAAAACATTTAAGCGACTTATGAGCTTTTTCTTTTATTTTATATTTTTTTTCATTTTTATGATATTTCCTGATTATAATTATATAAATTACCTATTTATATAAATTGTTCTTAAGCTGTTCTTAAAACGCTTTGTTTATCACCATAGAAACGAATAAAATTAAATAAAAAAGATTCCCTCGTCCGCTCAGAATCGTTTTTTATCGAATGCAATCATTGCATTCAAATCTAATACAGTAAAATTAAAATATCCTGTCCAAGGCCCGAAGGGACGATGGACAAACATCCACCACCGAAATGCGCTGACCTACTTTTTCAACACAATGTTTAGTGTTCTAAATTTTAATGTAAAAATTCAGTAGGTATACAATATACAGGTATAATATTGTATACCTACTTGTATCATTTAAACATTAAAATATTTAAAAATGTTGAATACCATTTTAAATGTATAATACCAAAAGTTGGGTAAACATATAGATGCCATATAAATTAAGAAGGTAATGTATGACAATTATATGTAAATATAAAACTTATTTAAAAATAAAACAAAATTTATTAAAATGCTGTAATATTTCACACATTTGAAATATTTATATATCGATATACCTATAATATATTAACAAGTAAAAATTATCTGTATTTTAAATGTATAGGTCATGTAACAATCAAACATTACTTGGTGATATAATATGCGTATTTTTATTATAATTGTATTATATAATCAAAAGTAAAGTAAATAAAAAATGTGTATAATATAAAATATAATATCGAAAAAAAATCGTCAATCGGTCAAATAATCTATTGTAAATATTTAAAACCACATATTGTATAATGTATGGTTTTTGCAAATTTGAAACCTGTTTTTTTCTTTTTTCGATACTGGTTACATAAATTGAATAGTTAATTATTGTCATAACTCATATAAGCTTTGGATTTTTGTTTCTTCCATCGTGACGATGTGACAGTCGTTGTCTTAGTAATAAACGATAAACGAAAACGATAATTTGATTATATTCAGTATCACACTTTGAAAATATACATATAATATATATATAGATACTATTAGATTTACCAAATAATATTTAAGTTTTTAAGTAAATACATTTTTTGATAAAATTTGTCATGACTTCAGAGATGTTTATATTTATATACCTATGTAACATTCTATAGTATATTATATGCTTTATGTATACATATAATAATATATGATAGTACAAAGTATCCGCGTTCCGCCTTTTAATGCTCGACCGTACAAAGTGACTTAGAACCAGGTGCACATCGATCTATTATCTGCTTGTAATAAAATATTGGTTAGAAGTTATTTAGATTGAATTTTTTCGGGTATATTATCGTATATTCAACTCCATATTTATATGCGTATACTCATACATTTATTTGCCAATACCTACACTGAGTATAGATGAGTATTAAGTTTTTAAAAAAACTATAATAATTTATTACTTAATACTATTTACTAAATTTTAGTAGGTGATATTGGTACATAGTGGCCGTAGTAGCACACGAAAATACACTGCAGTTATATTTAGGTACTATATTTGATATAGGTATACTGCACGAGTATTCTAAGTTTTAACTTCACAGATCTTAATACCGTTTTAGTGTAGAACACCTGCAGGTACACGTATGATTAAGACCTCACAAATCACTTACATTAATATTTCTATCATACACACGTCGACGAGCGGTCGTGTCTATTATATTATTATAATTTAATGTGCGCTCAGGCGGCGTCGATGCCACCGAATGCGTTCGCTTGTCGCGTGGGCTGTATTAATTATATTACACATGCAGTGAACGCTATGTCGAGCTTGTTATAAATGGCCGGTCTGATTTTCACAAATTATCGCCTTTGCACGGTAAACAATTGCTATTGTACAATATATTATTATGGTAATATCATAATATGTTCAAATCGTGTACGAAGGGCCACCCGAGAGTTGACCATCGCCGCATGTAATCACTAGTCTGTAACCATATAATATTGTATAATTTATTATTCTATACCGATATTACAATACAATATGAGTACAAAACACGACATTTGTAAGACATCTATTTTATATGCATAGTAGGCGTGTATATTATTATCAAATGGAACAAACTTGTCACGCATCGTTCGGAACTACTGCTTAAATTAATATTGCCGCCGTCTGCGAGGACCGGTTTTGATGCGCAGGTCGGATCTATATTATTCTATATTCTATAAGCCTCTGAAAGCTCTTTATCCTCGTCACCCAGTTCGCCACACCCACGGCGACCGGTCTGTCACCGAGTCGTCTAGACACCTTTTATCGAGTAAGGTTTGGAAGGGTCTAACCTACGTGGATTTTCGTGTGCGCGACATAATATACTGCGTGTGACATATTTAAGGCCCAGTTTTTCAAGTCTTGATTTGAATGTCGGTTTTCGTTCATGAACCGAATTTTTAAGTGTCATTGAGTGCTGTTTATCAACACATATACACTGAGTAGAATAAATACCGCGATATTGTGTGCATGCCGTGCGCTGAACCTGTATACCCGTTATTGTAAATTGTACCACGCACTTAGTTCATATATTAAATAGTAAACCGCTTATTTTATATAGGCTTAAATAAACAATGCACGCCCTTGGTCTATATATCCGTTTCCAAGCCCTAACACGACGCGTCTCGTCTCTTATGGTTGGTGCTATAATATACAGGTATAAAATCACTGAACGCATAAAAAAAATGGAACGAAAAAACACGAATGTAATTTGATATGTTTTTGCGATCAATAATAATAATAAAATGTATGCGATCCATTTGTACGGTGTCGGGTGTATCTATATAATAATATGTAAACACCGTTCGACAGATTTGAATGTCAGAAATAATAATGCAATTATTATTAAATTGTGTTCATACAATGATACTAATATTATTATGTAGGTAATATACAGTGACGGATACGCTAAAATTATAGGTCGTCTATTAGAAAAGAATTTAGTTCTCAATAATTACTCGGAATTTGATTTTTCTCAGCTCAAGTTATAAAATATTATTATTTTGTTCCAACGAAAATAGTAGGTAACGAAAGCTTGGAGAAAAATTGTAAGACTTATACGACCGTGTCTATTGTTCAATTATTTAATACATATTCGACTATCCATATAGGTTAGGTTAGGTACCTACACTGGTCACTATGGCAGAAACGGCCGTGATAAACTATATTATTAAAAACCTCTACAATAATAATATGGATACATACCTTTTATACTGCATGTATCTCAGCAGGTCGACATACATTTTATCGGTCATCGTTACACCTACGCCTTACATTGATTAGCGTTATAAATTATAATATAAAATGCCTATTTTACACGCGTCAGTCGTTGATTATAATATCATAGTGTATGCCGCAGGGACATAACTCGGACATAACTCGTTTGTTAGTGTTTTTTTAAAAATTAGATTGAATCCGATTTTTCGGCGAAACAAAACACAAGAGAATAATAATTGTTGTTATTTTATATTTTTTTCTTTTCTAATGTGCTGTATAGGTATGTAGTAGACCTGCAGACGTACTTTTTTCGTATGACATAATAGGTAGGTACTTTTTTTATTATGCATTATCCTAGTGTCCTGAACAAAATATAGTGTTATTAAATTTTAGATACTCTTTTTTTGTTGAAAATATCAGTCTTATTATTTTACATCCAATAATTTAATTATTAATTTATATTTTGTTTTTGGACCCAATATATTTTTGCTTATTATTACAGTATAGTAGGTACAATACAACATATTAACCACTACCATAGTTTACATTATACATTTATACATAATATAAATAACATATTTTTGTGAAAGATTTGCTAAAATTGAGTACTTACCTACTCAATAGTTTATTTTTTTTAGAATTTTATATATGATGGTCACCATAATTGAAATACAATATTATGAAGCGAAAATATATGTGACATAATTTGGTATCTATTATTTATTGATTTAATACTAAAAAAAAAAAAAACGATAAACCTATAATACCTATGTTATCGACTGACACCGGCACTTGAAATCTATAAGCTATAACATAAAGAATCAACACTGTATAAAACCGTTGTTTTACTAACACACAAAGTATAGTATAATAAATGCTAGAGGCTATGCGCAAGCACACGTAGTTGAACATGGTCTGTCGTATATTCGTGTAGGTGGACACTGAATAGATAATATTATTATAAAATAACAGATACTCAAATAAAATACCGCGACCGCACTTGTATAAACAGCCTTGCTCGTAGGGAAATATCAGCTATACCATCGACTACTTAGATTTAAATAATTTTAAACGTGCCTGCCTATTATTATAATCATAATATTGTACAGCGTTCGACTACTACAGAGGTACCCATATGTATAACTGCAGTCGCGGTTACACTTTATCAACATAATATTATGTAAAACCACCCAAAGATGATCATCGCCACATTATTCGTTTTTCAACTGAACATAAAATAAATTGGCGTGTATTATAAACTCATATAATATACAGGTATTAGTTAGGTAGGTACTATTACTTAAGTACTTATATACATAGGTATACACTGCAGCCAGACTGCGGGCACGTCGTTATACATTGCTGTGTATAGGAATGGACAATAGATCAGTGGGTCACCGGCGCCGAAATTATTACCTATATGTGTTATAATATTTTATTTAATATAACAATACCTATTATGTTCTCTACACGGACGTACCAATGGCATACACACTTTGTTTACCGCTATAGCTTATGCATGGGCAACGGACCTAGCCACAGACCGACCTACCTATAATCTATATTACATAACGCGACTTGTAATATCTTACCACGTTCATGTGCACATACCATAATGCGAGGTGTAGACTATAAATTGTAGTGGCTATACGTCCCGTATACGATACAATTAATTAATAATGTCTGCCGCGTTAGATTCGGTGCGACGACTTGACGTTTCTGACTGTCGTTCGGTGGAATGGACGAATAATATAGGTATGGGTAATATTATACTCGCATACCTGCAGTGGTGTATATTAAATTATAATGTATTTATGTATTACCTATAATACAGCGTTTCCCAACCGACGTGCTGCGTCACATTGGTGTGCAGTGAAAGCTCCATAGGTGTGCCGAGAAATGTCATTATTATTAACAAACGCTTAGGTAAAATTTCGATAGTAAGTTAAAATATATTGAAAGGGAACCAGTCCCAAATTTCTGACTAAGACTCGTGAAGGAAAAAGGTTGGGAAACGCTGCTATAATATTATGAATATTTGTGTTAGTGGAAGACAGACATAGGTGCCAAAACGAGATGAGAAAAAAATAAATCACAAAAATTCTAGATATACCATATACAATATACATATTATGTGCTTCATTCCAGATATTGAATTTAGAACTAGGTACCTACCTATTATATATTAACGATTTTTAATATTTTGAAATATATAAAACATTCATTTCAGTACAATAATGATAGGTATTTCTTTTTCTGCATTTTTCGAGCTTCTATTATAACAATTTTGGCACAAATTACCTATACGTATTTAATTATTTTTGATAATCGCTTTCCGTCATAATTACGTTTAAAAATTTAAATCGTTTTTTTTTTTTATCAATTATAACGTTATTATAACATAATTATTAATTTAACATTTTAACGGGTGTGGCATACCTATATATATTTCACAATGACACATATGTATATGATAAATAATGATATTAATAATAATGTTAGTTTAAAATATAATAATAATTATATTATATTATAGCGCCGTGATTAACGCGGAATACCACTTAATAATTTATATTGACGTAAATACTATACATAATCCACACGCAGCATAATAATATAATTAAATATTTCATTTTTTATTATAATGCCATCTTGTGAATACGGTCGACACTACATTAGCATTCGGCAACGACGGCGACATTAAAACATTAGGTTTTAGATCGATTTGTAATAATATTATGGTACGCAATATGGATGATTTGTAATATGTATTATGTATATATGTATAAATTGATCGTTTTAGAATGTCGTATAATAATTAAATAGATACTATTATAATATAGTGCAAATGGCGTAATATATTTTTTTTTATTCAATAAAAACAAATTGATAAAATACAATTTGACATGTAAAAATGAATGATTACTTTACCCTATTGCGCTTGTATTACACTATACTGATGTCTACTATATTATATAAGGACCTATAAGTGTCATGATGAGTGGGATTATTATAATATAGGTACCTTATTATGAATTATGATGGTATGATCATATAGCATACCTACAACAGTACAACCTACCTATAATTTCACGTCTCTGTGGTATACGATACGTATTTTAGACGTCACGGATAGACTATATATAAATCGAATGTATACGAAAATTGTACAGACTCGCCGTGCCCCCAAGGTACAGCAGGGACCGCAATTATATTTAAGTTTTCTAATGGCAACTGGTGCTAAATTTCAAGCAGGCCAATATATTGCTTTCAACATTTTGCCATTTTTTTCACTTCTTCTTTTCATCAAAGTTAATAGATACCTATATGTATTTTATTCAGAGGCGCATGTGTATCGGATTGAAGGCTATATATTTAATATTTTATAATGAATTAAAATTTAAAAATGTTTACCTTTTGCCTTTTGTATTTTTGTATAGCCGTAAAGGAAGGAATACCTACAAATTATAAATATATTTATTTGGTGCATTTATAAGCATCTAACCAATAAACTATAATAGTATATTATACTTCATGTATTATTCCTAACAAGTAAAAAAAGCGGGTAAGTGGATGTCGTTCTGCTGTACAGTAGGTTACAAGTGGGTCAATGCATAATGGATTGTATCAAACATGAATTCGATGAAATAATATCGTTGTATAAGAAAAACGATTCTGAGCGGAGACTGTCAGTCTGGAATCTAGATATATTTATTTTATATTGTTATTATTTATTATAGTCTGTAAGTTGAATTAATATTATAATATTATTTTTTATTCATTTCTTTGATAACAATTGATAAACAAACCGTTAGAATTAAAATCCCGTTTTTAGCGGTTTTTCGAAATTTGTCGGTGATTTTTCCCGTGGCGTTAAATAACTATTGAGAAAATCGAAAAATTACCTCTCTAAAATACCATTTTGATCCAATTTTCTAAAAGATAAGATTTGTTGAAATCGAAGCACTCCTACTGGTAGAAATTTTGTATACGGGTTAAAAAAATAATAAATACCATTGTAAAACCACTAGTTAAACGTCAACTTGTTAAAACGTTTGTCTTTAATCAAACATTATAGAACCAGTATTGGTATATATTTACATTTTACATATAATTCAAGTTTTTCGATGAACGTGTTTTCCGCGGCACTCTATATTAGGTATTGTATCGCGAGTATTCCAGTCGTATAGTTTTTAATCATTATTATATTGTATTGTTAATAATTAATACAGCGACACTATTATTATACAATACCATAGTATATATTATATAATACCTACCTAAACCACCCATTAAAATATGGTTCGTGGGTACCGACAACTGATTTACACTGCTAATAACTAATAAGTAGGAATCGTGTGCTAATAATTAATAGATACCTATAACCAATAATAATGCGAACGCACGTGACACTGCCACATCAGCAAAATATAGCAATGTGACGTTTGAGACGACAACTGTTTTTGTGCACCGTCGGAAAGATCATCGTATAATACATTAACAATATTGTTGTACCTACATTTATAAACTGTCATATTTTAATAAGATTGGTATATATATATATAGGTATAGGTAGTATATCGTCCGTATGACTGTGTATACGGTCATAAAAATTAAAAATGTTCGGCGGATGTACCGATATAATGGCATTTTATCATATTATTCTACGATCGTTCAATGTATATAATACTTAACAATTTAATGTATTCATAGTGATCGCCAATCTATAGGTGTTTGACTGCAAATAAATAGCTTCCAATAATATTATATAATATAATGAGATGACTTCAAGCCGTGGTTGCGTGATATTTCGAATTTCGACCCTTATATTACAAAATAATGTAATAGATTCAAAATGAATGACTGCGCGCTGCAGTGACGATCGAGACGGCGGCCGTGTTTCGAAATATCATTGCAATGTTCACATTTTGTCATACCTATAAACATCTTTTCAATAATTATCGTCGTTTTGTCCTATATTTTAATGTACATGTGCTATGTTTCTCGCCGCGATTTCCCGCTTTCGACATACAACGCCGCCGCCGCCGCCGCCACCACCGTGCAGATGTTTCTGTGCGCATGCGTGTAGGTGTGTGCACTAGTCGGTGGCGGGTGGGTGGGTGGGTAGGTGGTTTTGGTGGGCTGGCTGGCCGATGGGTGAGCGGAAAGGTGTCCTTCCAATAGAATTGCAGGTCCTCCCATGATCCGGTAGGTGCTCTCCTGATGCGCCTTCGTCCAGCAACCGGTGGTGGGAACTACCTCCACTAACGCCGCCGCCGCGGTGGCTTATAAAAAGGCACGCACAAGGCTCAACACGACTCATTTCGTGCTACCCGTGTGTCCGGACTAATTTTGCGTTGTCCCTCCGCGTTCCGTTGACGTTTTTCTCTCCGCGACTTACTTTTCTTCCGTGCTCGTTGCGTTCGATATAATTTTGTGCATTTCGTTTCCAATAACAATTACGGTTCATGGTTCGCATTACGTTATTACCTCGGCGGAACCGCAACACGATGGCGTTCACGGCAAGATTATTCATGTTGCTGGCCATCGCAGTCCCCATATTGGCAAGAACCGAAGAACTACCCGAAGAATTTCCAGAAGGACATGAACAAGGCTCTCATGTTCATGGTAAGAAATTATACAACCTTATTAGTAATTAGTAATTACACAAAAAATATACAGATTATATTTTTCAAATAGCTAAATTTATTGTTAAGACTATTATTAGATTATTTTACCATTATCATTGTTATTATTTTTTTATTATAAAATTTACCTATTTAATGTTTCACAATTTTACTGAATTAATCGTTAAAAATAATAAAAAATAATAATGGTAATAATAATAATAATAATATAATGTGCAGAGGATATTAGCAGTACTTAGTGGTTCTTATTTTTAAGTTAATA
The DNA here is from genome assembly GCA_008086715.1 of Sitobion miscanthi. Lineage (NCBI taxonomy): Eukaryota > Metazoa > Arthropoda > Insecta > Hemiptera > Aphididae > Sitobion > Sitobion miscanthi. Next base: position 16,492,636 of record CM017804.1, read on the forward strand.
TTAGACAGAATATAATTTATCTATGTGTAAAATATTGTAATCATCCATGTCCGTACTTAGAAGTAAATTAAAATAATAAAAAAAACCTTGAAAAAAATAATAACTGTCAAATCGCACTTAAATATGTCACGCGTAAATGTTTATTATTTGTTCTTATTAATTTGTATTAACACTTGCGCGCATCTACCTATATGTAGTTTATATTATCGTATTTTTATCTATCGCTCCACAAAAATAAATTATGTAAAATAAATTCGTTACAAAAACCATTTTATTACACTCGTTTGGTACTCAAATTTCCGACTCAGTCTTAAATAATATAATCGTTCCACCGTTATTTTTATCAATATATTCTAAAATAATTATTTTTGACCTGCGCCCTCGGAGTTCAATTCATTTTCATCTGTAATAATCACCACAAGCGCGTAATAATAATAATTTTCTCGTCCATCGGATATAAAACTAATTGTTGCACCCGGACCAGTCTTCATTTTTAACTATAGCACAGTGCGTTATATTATCGTTTCCCAATTAAGGTTTTTTTTATTATTATAATTTATTATTTTTTTTAATGATAATATCTCGTTTTTTGATTACGCTGAAACTGCGTACTGTTCAAATGTGGTCACCTCGTACAAAACTTAAATATAATATTAACTTGAAAAATATTAGCTGTAATTGTAGAAGAAATATTCAAAAAATTCCACCAATTACTAAATTGGGTAATCTTTATATATTTCTAAGAAGAAATGTCAATAAAACAAATTCAAATAATATAATAATAATGTCACGACTTACGGCACGTGTCACATAAATATAACGGCGCCAATTCGTCGTTGTTTTATGTGTGCGAACTTATTGCGTATGTATAATGTATATATACTTCATTGTACAAGTTATCAACCATGTTTTGGTTACCTAACTGTGTTAACTGATGTATGAATAATGCTGTAAAATATGATTATCATGATAATATGATTCGCGGGACACTCGAGAAAACCCTTTTCAGCTGTTATCGATTTGTATATATTTATATATTTATTAGGCTTAAGCATTTAAGCACAATATATATGACTATGGTTATCACTCATCATTATTACTATTATCACAATAACTTTGGGTATACTTATAACTGTACAATATATATGTATATATATGTAAGTATATCTAAGCGTATGATCTATTTATATCCATTTGCATTCGCGTATAATATTCATCTCATTGGCGCAAAACGCTTAGCCCCCCCCCCCAAATTTTGGTCAAGTCCCCCCAGTTCAAAATCTAGTAATTAGTACTAGTTTTGATATTCTGTGGTACTAAGCAATAAGGCGTATGGGGAGGGGGGCTTTAGTCCCTCAAAAAATTTAGTCAATTCGCGTATACCTAATATTTATCTGTAATTGATTTTGCTATTACACCCACCCGTTGCAGTGAATTTTAATCTATACATTGTCGTTTTATCTACGTGTTTAAACACAAACGTTTGTATGTGGTAAATTAATAACATCACTTAGGTATAGGTACCCCCCGCCCACACACACACATACATCGTATTCTATATAATTCCTATACTTACCGTTGAAGTCCTTTGTTATTTTGTCGAACAAGAATATATATTTTATACTGGATAACCATCCCGCAACCAATAAAACACGCTTTATTCGATACACCTATTCATATTTTTCCTCCGAGAAATAAGATTTCATACCTTTTTTCAATGTCTGTGATCAAATATAAACATAAATTATATTGCCAATGATCAAATAGTGCTAAAAAAGAAATCCTACCCCCCCCCCCCGCCATCCCCTATGACAAAATCATTTGACTACTACTGCGTATACCTATATATACATATAGTGATTATTCACTTCGTTATATTTCTGTTTTTCAAATACCATAATATTAAAACAATTTAGACAATTAATACTTCAGTTACAATTTAATTTTAAACCCACACGTACCTAAATATATTAGGTCTTTTATTTTTTCGGAAGAAAAACATCACGAAACGCAACTGGATCGTATAATTTTATCAATTGTATTGCAATTCAAATGTAAATGTTTTGTTGTTATCAACACCTATGTTCATTTGTAAGTGCATAAATTAAAAATAAACGATTTGTGACTTAATGTGAATATTTATTCTAAATAATACGTTTGCGTACGGCATTTGATGACACAATATGATGTGTATACATTTAGGCAATGCAAAGTTGATGGCCAAAAAGCGGAAAGTAAGTATTCTACCTATATATCTTAATTGAACTTTTATATAAAACTCCGCGGTAGAATATCGATAGCACAAAAGCACTTGAACAAAAATAATAATTTATAGGTATCTACAACCTATTCAAATCAAATTCTCGTCAAATCTCATCACTGTTTATGCCGAATTATCGTACTATAATAGTACTATGATGACAATGTAATAATATCGTATCCTTCACTGTCTATACATATAATATTATAGACTCGCGAGTAGAGTATAGATATACATAATAATATAATAATATATGTTTCATATACCTGATTATCTTGATATTTTGTTAGCTATTTGAGTTATCGAAATTCTATTGCGTAACAATATAATATTATCATAAGTTACCTAATCACTTATATACTACTAATTAAGCCGCGGTCGCACGATGATAGTAAAACGCAATAGTTATTATCATGAGAATATGTGATACCGCACGATGATAATTACTATGACTATCGTGAAATCAACTATCATACTATCATGCACGCATGACAGTGCGAAAGTCGCTTTCGTGATAATTTGATAGTCACTATCGATCTCAGGGCCGTATTTGGACAATTTGCGCCCCGGGGCAACATATTTCCCCCCTTACCCCCCCCCCCATCAAACAAAAAATGCTATTTTAATAGAAGATTTAAAATAATAATTAAAATTATGTAAATTTATTTATTTTTTCTCAACAATTAATATACAATAATAATTTATCAATATAAATTTGCCACCCCCCAAACGGACTAAACAATTTGCCGCCCCGGGCAACAAGGTACACTTGCCCCCCCCCCCTAAATACGTCCCTGATCGATCTGTTCGCACTATAACACTCTCTTGATAGCAGCTTTCACGATAGTAACTATCGCGTCTTACTATCATCGTGCGACCGCGGCTTTACTATACACTATACCTAGTAAATTAGTATATATTATTATATAAAAATATGTGTCCCGTAACAAATACACACGCAAGTAGCTCGACCGTTATGCCATAAAACCGTTTCGTACCCGTTTATAGTGTATAGGGATACACCTTTGCCTGACCTACCTATAGCCTAAACACATTAGCGCCGCAAAAATTACTTCATAATAAATCATAAGCTTCACTTATTTTGTGTTGTCCGCTGTATAACAACGTGTAAAAAACTTGAATTTTTCCGAACTACGACTATATAATATAATATTAGTGTACCTAATCATTAATGTTAACGATTGCTAGACACTGCAGGTTTAGGTATGTATTATACCGATGGTCATCGCTAAACGATCTCTACCACCTGTAGAATTACGTGCGAGTGGCGCCGCGCGAAATGATAATAATATTATTATGTTTACTATTTTTTATTACTTTTTTATTCGTACGCGTTTTATTACGCGCCGGCCCGGTCGTCGGTGCACCGACGCGTGCATCTTGTTATTACCACCATTGTTACACACAATGTTATTATTATTGTGCGCTGCAACGGCGGTGTGGTTTACGTGTGTCATGCGTGTGTGTGTGTGGGTGTGGGTGCGTGTGTGTGCGTGTGTGAGGTGGTTCATTGAAGAGAAAGACGGCGACGAGTTTAACGTCGGTCGGGGAACGCTGATGCGCTGCGGTGGCGGGTGTGTTTGGTATGCGGCGCGACCGTCAAGGTCGTGGTGAGATAATCGTTCTCTCTTTTCCTTGTTTATGTATTATATATAACAATATGTGCCCGTGTGTATTTGTTAGTTTGCGTGTGTAGGTTGTGTGTGTGTGTGTGAGTGTGTACTATCATTAATGAACCGACCACCCGTGACACCCCTCTTTCGCGCGCATTCCTCCTCATCATCCGTCAATTTACAACCGACGACACGCACACGAAACACGAGCAAAACAATAACAAACAGAATCGCGCTAGCTCACTCGCCCACTCAATAACCCTCACACACTCTCTCCATCTCTCTCTTATCATATCCGCATAGGTACGACGATAATATTTTCACGATTTTCATTTACCGTACAATATATTGTACGATAATTATTATTGTACATTTAATATTTATACAAACAGTATAGGTACTCGCTAATACATACAAATATCGCGACGTCGTTTTCGTCTGTATATACCGGTATACAGAACATCTCTCCGTTTGACGACGATCGTTTTCTCTCATTATTTTGCTTCCGATTCTTCAAACCCACAGTAGGTAATAGTAATTATAATTGTTATCCTGCAACGAGTCTCGACGGCGGGTGGTGTTTTTTTTTTTTTTATTACGTCTCTTACATCTCTTACCTTCTATATAAATCACTCTCTCTCTCTCTCTCTCTTTCTTGGTCTCACTCTCTCGTCGCGGGTGACTGCCACTGCGGCGGGCGAATGGATTCGACTATTCATGTACACTCACTATAATACTGTACATTATTATTATTATACATTTATACACATAACAATACTAGTACATAATATATATATATAGAAATAGGTAAACACGCGCGAGTGTGTGCGTGTGTGTACGTCGGTGCATGTGTTTATGTGTAGGTACACGTACCTACCTACAAATAATGTACATTCTCATCCTTTGCTTGTGTTGTTCGTCTACAGTGTGCATTATCCTGTGCGTGATGGTATTTAGAAAACTCGTATGATAAAAAAATCTCCCTCGGTCGCACATAGGTACATAATACGTCATATATACTATTATATAATAATATAATATTGTAATAGTCGTCGCGTTACGCGGTCAAGGGGGTAGACGGGTCGGAGGCAACGGCGTTAAGGTCCACCGGTGTTTCCGCCGTTTCCGGTACCTACATATTATTATTATTTTCCGTACAATAATAATATGACTGTGAGCCGGGTACAATCGCCGTATGTGTACGTTGTAACAACGTGTCGGTACATATAGGTATACTAAGTATATTATCGGCAGTTAATGAATTGTTATTATAATAGAGTTATAACTATTATATATATAAATTACAAATTACTAGGGCTGTGAATTCGTAAAAAAATGAATTATTTTTAGTTTACTTTAAAAGCTCCTTACCATTTAGCTAGAATTATGTATCTATTATAACGAATTTGAAACTTTTGTTAGGTATGCATTTATACCTTAAGGTAATTTTTTCAATTTTTATAACTACTTTTTTCAATATTGCAATTACTTCCGTAAATTAGGTATAACTTTCAGCACATATTTTATGAATTATATGTTTTATTAATCTTACAAACATCATGTTCTGTACGCACGTCGAACTTAATTAATAGTATCTTTACCGGGGCTTGCAAACGATATAATAACGTTATGATTATAAGTTATAACGTTATATTTGACAATAAAACTATTGAAATATTTATAAACGTTATTATAACGGAAAGCGATAATCAAAAATAATTAAATACCGCAAAACAAAACATTACGATTAACAAAACCTATTATAAATCATTAAACAAAGCATAACTAAAACCATAATTTATAGAATATCATAAAACGAAAAATATCGCAAAACGTATTTTATAGAATATCATAAAAAGAAAAATAACGCAAAACGAAATATTTTAAAATCTATTTATTTAAAAGGTCTATTGGTTTCGTTTATTTCTTGCAAACAATCTAAGAATTGATTATAATATTATGTTCTGTATCCGAGCCATTACCTACCCCCATTAGTTATTATTTTTAAATTTAATAGATATAAACACTATTTTAAATAACGCAAAACTTCTATAACGTTTTGATTCTAAATAACGATAAACGCAAAAATTGTATAACGTTTTAGTTGTAAATAACATAAAACGGAATTTTTTTTTCAAACGCAAGTCCTGGTCCTTACCTAGTTTACCTAATTTAAAATGTAGCACAATTGATAGATTTTTATATTTTTTAAATTATGATTCTTTATCTATTCCTGGAGTGGTAAATTATTTTGACACTAGGTGCCAAAAATGACCTTATTATTTTTTTTTTCGAGTGCGTCATTAAATTATGTAAAATATATCATATAATATAATACTGTATATCTGTATATACAGTTTATCATTCTATTCAATTAATTAATGCATTCCGCCATCGACGACCGAAATATGTCTGAAATTGAATTCCCATTGTATGTTTCAAAAAGTACGTACTGAATCATTCTTTTGGACAAAATATGTTCATTGTATAGGTATACACATACCTAGTTGTTATAGTTTGCTTATTTACAAATCTAATCCTTATTATGAAGGATTATTATAGTCGTTCTCAGTTCGTAAAAATCGAAAATTTCAAAATAGTGAGCTATACCTAAAATAATATTATATTTCCTCAATGCCAACATTATATATTTAGGTACACAATTTTACGTTGGTAAAAATGTTGTTTACAAGTCCTTTTTCCGGTCGGCGGTGACCATCGAACAAAAAACGTGTAGAGGTATAACGCGATGTCAATACGTTATGCTTATGACAATATTCGTATTTCGTAGTGTGGTAGATACGCGTATTAAGCACGGCACACGGCTGCAAAGGTAGCTGACCTAGATCCATCGCCGCCGTTGACGGTTTCAATAATAATATGCGTTTTTCATACGGCATATTATATTTTATTATTTTCGTACATGCAATGTGACAATATCTATGACATGTACAACGCGTGTGTACTCGTGAATAAAAAACAAAGCGGCACCGCCGAAGCCGGAAACACGGTTCCGGTCTAGCTGTGTGTTACCAACAGTGGTTATCGCGGATTAATATCGCTCGTGTACATAATGTAATTAACGCCGCCGCCGAGTCCATCCCGTAGTCAAGCAAGTGCACGCGCATGCGTACCGAAACGCGTGTCTACGTGAATAGTGAATATACGTATTTGTATATTTTTATGTATATTATTACAACTTCCGATATGTCTGTGTAATTTTACAAAGTTAAATTTAGATAGGAAATAAAAAAGGGGGAGAGTAGATAACCACTCTGCTGTACAGTAGGTGTAAAGTGCACATCGTCATTGAGGAATAAAAATATAATACTATAATAAATTTGAATACAATGATAAATAATTATTGCATACGAAAAATGATTCTGAGCAAAGTTAGTCTATGTTACTATACTGTTATTAGTATATTTTACAATATATTATTATTAAAGAAATTTATTTTACTACAAGTAATACACTAAGACAGCTGGTAAATTGAATTAAATTTTACCGAAAATATTGCATTTAAAAAAATCATTGTTTGTGGATAACATGTATCGAATTCCCATGAAAAATATTATTGAATTACAACAAAATAAATAAAATCGTTATTCTTTGTTTGAATTTCGAATTTCGTAAACAAAGTTGATATTCAAATATCTATAAAAAAAAATCGAGATTGTATATTTTAGATTTTTTGGTTCCAACGTAAAATGACTATATTTTCGTAGAAAGTTTGACGTATATGATTTGTATTAGATTCCGAGCGGAGCAATGAATGTATTGATTTTACAATGATGTGTGTTTTTCTTAATTTTTTTAAAATTTAAAATTTTTTTTATGTCTATCTTAACCTTTTAGGACAGTAAAAGTGCTTGGATTTTCTTCAATAGTATCTTTTCTAATATTCACTCGATTTCTCATGTAGCGATTTTGTTATTTTGTTGTAATTCAAAAACGCATAACTGTAGATATATGAATATTTCATTGAATTTTCATATTTTTTATTAATACACCATAAAATTTTGAAAATATTTTGATTCTTTATGAGCCTTTTACGGACATTGTCAGTTTTAGATTTTTTTAGTTTTTTTTTCTATAATTGTCAATATAATTTTATTTGTTGAGTGATAATGCGTGAAAATGTAATACAAACCTCGTGATATATTGTTACAATAGCAGTTGAAAAATATTAAAATTATATAAAAGCAGAATTTTTTTTATAAGAATTTAGAGTTCGAATTTTGACAAAATTTATCAAATTTAAAATTTGATAATTATTTTGTAGTGAAAAATTTTTAAAATGTTCAACTTTTATAACTATAAGGATTGAAAATTGAAAACAAGTTTTCACGTAAATTAGGTTATATATAAATTACTTTACTAACAATAATATCATAAAATATACTTAGTAATATCATAGGCTGACTGACCATTTTAACTGGAGAATCAGATGATGTGGTTATAGGTAGGTTTGCGGGGGTGAAAGTACCAAGGCTGGACATTAACGAGTTAAAAGTTAAAATTAAGCTAATACATTAAGTCAATTTAGGTCAATTAACTCGTTACTTTTTTTTCAAATTAACTTTTAACTTACCTAATAAGTTATTTTTTTCAAGATTATCGTATGAACTTCAAGTTGATTTTATTTCAAAAGTGTCTAAATTAAGTTAATTTTCGTCTGAAGAATAATGCAAATTTTTTAATGAGGTTTTTACTTTTTACTATGATGTATTATTTTAAATGTCCCCAGTAGTTTTCTTCAGCGTTAAGAAAAACTATCTAATAAACCATATTTTGTGACTGGAATTTTTTATTTTTGCAAATTACTTAATTTTAACTTTACACTAAGTTAAGTTAGGGCCGTTCCTTCAATGTCCGCGGTTAAAGTTAACCGACACTTAACCTGCTGAATTCTGCCGGTAATAAAATCTGTTATCAGTCGTTAGCGTTAGCTAAAAGTTTACCGAACATTGTAAGAACGGCGCTTACTTTTTTTTCAAAGTTAACTTCTAACTTACCGAGTTGGCGAAAAAATTACGAGTAACTTTTAACTTAACTTAATTATTTTAAAATAACTTAACTTAAAAAAATCGTTAATTTTCCCAGCCTTGGAATATTATTATTATAAAGTTCTCGGTTTGGAATGTTTGACCGTGTGTTTATATATGTATATTTTCAAATGAACGCAACTTGTATGTACTTACTTCCTGTGCACCATATATGCAATACCGAAGCCTGCAGGTATCATCGTGCCAAACAAAATATTTTGTCATGAATATCTGTGGTAATTATTATTATTATTCGTATACTGAGGTGATATTTCGCGAGCGGTTAATTAATTATAAATTTATTGTCATTGGCGGTCGAGCTCACAGCGTGCCCCCCCCCCCCCACCACACTTTCACAACAACCGTTTATTTATTAACCGTCGTTTATCGCGCACTTCGTGATATGCCTGTGCAAGCCGTATTACATGTGTTCCATTTTAGACGGCATGTCCAGACTTCAGAGATTTGGCGTCAAGCCGACCGTTCGGCTGCTAGTAAATATCACGTTCCGGGCGGAAGAACAGCCGCCGGCTTGCGATCGGACAGAGCACTCGCGCGTGCCCAAGTCGCAAAAGTCCAAAGTTGCGGTGCCCCAAGAGCGGAGACGTCCGCGTATGAGTCGATTTGTCCAATTCATTTACGTCGTATTTTTACTTTTTTACATCGACCGTCAGTTATAATAATATATTGATCGGACAAACTATAGTTTGTATTACAATACCTATTATGTTGATTGTATTTCGTATTATTATTAATATTTATAGTTTTAATAGTTAGATGGTAATTTACATTCGCATTATAGACGTGTATTGACTTTTGGGAATTAAGTTTGTTCCGTATTCTAAAAGTACCTACTGTTATTTTATTTTTCATTCTTTGAGCAAACTTTTGTTTTGTTAATTTTACTTTTATATAAATATATATACATATTATTATACTTAACACATTAACTTTATAATAAATTACATATCTTTAGTATGTTTTATTATTTTATTTTACATTCGTAATACAATTATGACAATTGTCAATTGGTATACCCGATACTTACCTGTGTATATTACCATATACCTACATTAAATATTAGCTTGCATGTTTGATATTATACACATGAACAGTGGCGCCGATCTATATTTCATGTTATGAAGAAAAAATGCTGTTGCCCGTCTACTTAAAAAAAATTACGAGCTACTCTCGAACAGTGCATTATAATCGCAATATACTGCCTGGTGACCTGTCATACTCATATTATTATTGCCTATTCTTTACACTTACCATTATTGTAAATTTATGATGATGTTTAAATATTAAATACCACTAATGACTGATCACTTATTATCACCCACCCACCTGACCCAACCATAACTAGTTCTGGGGAATTTTCCCCAGTTGATTCCCGTGTTCGGCGCCACTGCACACGAACAGTAAGCAGTAGGGATGAGATACTCGTGGTGTTTGTGTACTAGTTTCTCCAATAGGTTACCTACTCAGCAAAGTGACTCACACGTGTAATACGGTATTAATTATTGTATACAGTCGCTTTGCTAGTTGTACCAAATCAGCGTAAACGTCTTTTAGTGGTAAATATTGGCAAGGCTGGGTAAGTTGATTTTTTGAAATAGTGAAATATAATTAAATTAAAAACAAAATAAACTAACTTAACTTATTTCTTAAAGTGAAAAATTAATTTGTTAATTCAACGTTAATTAAAAAAGAAATTTAGTAAGTTAACAGCTAAGTTCATGAACAGCCAAAAGTAAATTAAAACAAAATTAATTTTTTACCTTAACTTTAAATGTTTAACTCATTCATACCCAGCCTTAGATATTGGACCATACTATACTGTACGTGTCTTATTATGTCCCCTCCGGGCCAGTAAAAAATAATCTGCGTTGTACATTATTATTTTTAAAACAATTTTTGTGGTTAAAACATTTAGTGTGAATGTCATAAATCGATATTTTATATGAATATTGTGTTGTACAGGTTAAACAGATTAACAGAATTACGTTAGGTTGTGTAATTTATGACATAAAAAAGTGACTAAAAAACAAACAAAAACACAGTTATTATTTATTAATAAGTTGTAATATTTATTTTCTAACTCAGAAATAATATTATTATCGTATCGTATCGTGTGCATAGTAGACTCATTATTACGGTTCACTAAATATAATGTTGCATATCAGTTAACTAGTACCTACTAAAATAGAGGTAGGAAAATAAAACAAAAATAATAAATCATTTAATTCCTATAACATTATTGTTTATTATTTTATCATTTATGAATTGTAGATGACGTACATGTAAGAATCGTGGTATGTTATGACTTTATGAGTAAAGACAACAAAAATAACAAAAACACACTTGTAATAGGTTTCTATCGTTTCTCTGTTTATTGTTAACACGCTTCACACATTATAATATAAATAATGATTACAAGGCGGTCGCATTGGTGTATAATTTATATAGTCCAATTGTTTTAATTTCCAAAATCATATGGTCATTTCCATATACACCATATACGAGAAAAAAACGCAAGTTGTATGGAGCATACATAGTGAAACATACCTGCATTTTACATTTTCATCTAGTATAGCAACACATAGTTACATTGTAGTTTGAATTTTTTTGTATTCGATCATTTCCACGTACTATATTTGCGTACCAAATAATTTTTATGGACAGTAGGATATATGAAAAACCAACACAATTTAACAACAATTATATTTTATTATTAAACTACTTATATATATATCGCGTTAGCTACAATAGCTCACTACCCGTACTTAATGCAGGGTAGGGCGAGTACAAACCAATCAAGGGATTTTGCGGCTAAAAAACGGAAATGAAACAAATACGGGGATAGGGGTCGTTTTGTAGTACGATTCCCTTTTTTTTTATTTTGCCTTGGCGTACAATCAAAAGGGTTAGATTCACGATTGAAAATTTGAAAAAGAAAAAAATGAGTTATAAGAATATAATCGTAAACAAGGAGGGGCGCGCCAAAGCGGGTGCCTGCCGTGGCGCACATACACAAATTAAATTCTTCGGTCTTTATGACCAAAAAAGTTACAATCAAAAAGGTTTTTCGTTAAGATTTATACGTATATGTCAAACGTTTCAAGTGAATTTATTCATAATTAATTCGCCGCTTTATGCTTTTATCGTTTCTCTAATTATTTTCTAATCGAATTGAATACTACATTATGGCCTCCATAAGAGCGATATATAGAACGATCAGTAGCTAAACAGGGGGAGTTTTGCCCCCTCCTCCCCACGGAAAATACTATGAAGCCCACCCAAATTTTTTTGTGTATGTACCTCAGAACGATCGTGTTGATTTCTAGTTTAAATATTTAGATTTTAAATTCATCGTATAATCTATATACAAGACAAAACCACAAGTTATAGATACATGTATACAAAAATTTAGTACCAATATATTTCCATATACAGCCACATATATAGTTGCATTGTAATTAAAATGTTATTGTATTTATTACTTTTCGCGTACTTTACTTACGTACCGAATAAGCATCATTAATATTGAAATATATAAAAAGAAACACGCCATCCCTAATAAGTAATTACACGTTATAAAAATGTTATTTAAAAAAAAAAATTAAAAATACACTCACCCAAAAATTGTAGGTAAGCAATGATTTTATCGTTTAGGTTGATCGCATTAAATGTTAAAATTTTAAAGTCATCGTATAAACTATAATAGTTGCATATATACAGAGAAACATAGAGCTACTTATATATTTTTCATATACAGCCACATATATAGTTGCGTTGTAATTTTAATGATTTTGCTTTCATTAATTTTTGAGTACTTTATTTATGTATTAAATAAGTTGAATTTATAGTTAAGTATATAAAAACCAACACGACCTAACAATTACATACTTTGATATTATATACATATCAATTGCGTTAGCCAATGCTTTGTGTCAGGTAGGGTGAATACAAAATTGTTTATCAATCGAGAGAATTTCAGCTAAAAAAGTGGGACGTGGCTCTTTTTGGGGCTCGATTATTTTTAGATCGATCAATAAGTGTGTCGAAAGGTTTTACCGAATTTATATAAATGTGTACATCGTTAATTTATTATAATATTATGAAGCATTGAATCGTCGTAGGTAGTCTGATGGTGTGATTGAGGAGTAAAACACGTTATGTCAGAATGCATTGCCTCTAATATACCTATATATGGTAATAATTGTAAAAGAAAATATAGAGGACATTACACGAACTTTTGTTGTTTCTGTCTTATAAATGTGTAACATATAATTATACGCTCAGCGGAATACGTGTAGCTCCGTTATTTTAAAAAATAAAGTGAATTTACCTCTTATAAAATGTAAAGGTAAGACTATTATCAAGGGCTTCTCATTGGATTTTAATTTTAAAGCGTGTTATAAGTATTTTATAAGAGGTCAATTTGCTCAAATGTTTAAACTAGCAGAGCTAAACGTGGTCTGCTGAGCGTACAATTTGCTATATTACGTACTTTTAAGGCGGAGACAACAAATGTCGGTGCAACGTCCTCTTATAATAGGTATCATAATATTATGGTGGTGGTTTGGAATATAAATCAAAGGTTATACATTCATAATAGATAATCCTTGGTTAATGATGGATGTATCCGGTACCTATATTTGTACTTATATTATGATCGACTAGAAAACTCAAGTCTAATGAAAACTGCGAATAATTATGTTTTCGATATTTTTCTCATTGCGAGCCTTTTAACCGGGTATATGCTGTGTCCTGGAAATTGTCCGGACGGTCACGGTGGCGGTTTAGGTTGGATGCATCAGGCGCGGGTGACGGGTAGGCCTCGGTGGTTCCGGATAACACCCGTATTCGACCCGCCCGTGGCTCAGACTTTACACGATCACAATACCCTACCTACCTTGGGTCAGAAAAAAAAAATACAACACACTATCCTTAACATATAGAGAAGTCTACTCATTCCCTAATCCGCCTAACAAGTAGTCCGCGCCCAGACGAGCGGTCGTCCGTGCCCCTGCTATAGATTTCTATGACATCGCTCACTTCAACTGCACATACCACCATCACCTATATGCGGTTCCCCCTCCTAGCCTACCCAACGCGGCGCTAGTGCAGCGTAGTTAAAAGATAAAAAAAACCTTACCTGTTGCACTGCACTAAACGAAACCGCTTAGAAACATGCAGATATATGATAAACTGTAACAGTTGACACGTGAGGGCCGACGTCCGGTAACAATGTGATAACTCGGAGTTGTCTGCTTAGCTGAGCTGGGCAAATATAAAGGAATCGAGTACTACGGCGAAGTGAGGGGCACGCGGGCGGTTCGGGGCCGGGTCCGAGACTTTCCGCGAACACTCGCACAACCTTTGCGTCTAGCCGTAAGCGCCTTAGCCGGTTCCGAAAACACTTGCATAACCGCGGTGGCTAAAGCATATAATGGAAATTTATTAGAACTTTATTAGAACTATATAACTTTATCCCGGTAATAAAAACTGGGACAAAATACGAAATCTATGATATAATAGTTGTTATAGAGTAATTATAATGTAAGAAACCTGGTTTAATCGAGTTCCTGTATAGGCATTTTTTGTAACACGATAATATTTTTAGTGGTGCTGTGATGACGAGGTCAGTCGCCTTAATCGTTGTATTGAGATGATTAGGTATTAACCAAGGTGAAAAGTAATGTGCATATCTAGAGTATTGTGAGCGTGTTCACTATCCTTATCGGAAGTATCAATCAAAATATTCAAGTGTAATTTGACCTGCACGACGACGATTCTTCGCTGTCATAATACCTATATTCATTATCTACATTTTTAACACCTAGGCTAAACCTATACTCGTCTTGCCTATAAACGACTATATGAGTGTACCTGCAATAACAATTTTGAATACAAGCAATATAATACACTTAATTTAATTTTAATGTTGTATTTGTCTTCTTTTCTGTAGCTATCTTGCAAAGAATCAGAGATTCCTGTCCACCATTTGGACACCCGGACAACAGATTTAACGTAACGGTGTTGGGCACTATATCGCCGGAAATAGGTGGATGTGCTTCCATGAGACCAACAAACCACGATCTTGTACCATCGTTTAATTTGTGGCTTGGCAGTCCCAAAACCGGCGGCGGAAACTGCGACGAGAAAAGTAAGTACAACAAATCTTTATTATTACAGCACAAGAGTGATGGGTGCGGGTTCTTCGCCGGGTCTTTTGCTTCAAGAAAGCTCTCCCCGTCTAAAATTGTGTGTACCTATATTAAATAGTATAATATATTATAATCGATATTTTTCGTATAAATTTAAAAACGCACACAATAAATACCTTTTAATCTCACAGCAAATTGTACAGGTGATCGTATCTGTTGTGACTGCAGTTTCCGAATGTACGTCTCTGCAGATCACCTGCACAGAGTACAAATTTCACAAACTTCACATGGGTGCACATATATTTATATATATTGAATTTAAATGGTCGTTTACAAGGCTGGGCATTAACGAGTTAAAAAGTTAAAGTTAAGTTACTTTTAACTAAGTTACTTAACGAGTTACTTTTTTTTTAAAGTAACTTCTAATTTAACGCGTTAATTTATTTTATAGTCACGTTAAGTTATTTTTTTTCTTTGTACGAACTCCAAAGATTTATTATAGCATTTTGTGTAGTAAAAAAAAAAAAATTATAATAACAATAAATATTATGTTAAATATAAATTATTCTGCTAAATATTATTATGTAGGTATCGAGTATTCTAAATATTATAGACTGTCGAAGTGTTCTGTACTATGTCCGGATTTTAAAATAACGTATTTAAATACAAGTAGAGACCTACCATTGATTAAATGCATTATAATATTATAGTTACTGAATATTTAAACAATGCTAATAGTTAATGGAACTATGAATGTCAAAATATACGGAACGACTTATGAGAAATAAAGAATAATATTTTATGTTATTTCTTATTCACAGAATATAGTATGTCTAGATATTAAAGATTAGTGCCATGCGGGTATTTATTATTTAGAAAAGAAAAACATATATTATCCAAATCCAATATTCCATATACGTTTGTAAACTGTCAGTTTTAATTAAAATTTGTTGTTTGTTATATTTATATTCATTCATGGAAATTATAAGAATAATTTTGATCGGGGTGAGAGAGTGACCCATTGTATTTACTATAACCGGGTAGATTATTATTTATTATTAAATATTAGCTGATGTCTGGAACGAATAATAATAATACTTAATATATAGTCTATATTTAAATGACCTGACAAACTTGGTACTGTAAAATTTAAAAGCAGGTATTCGTCTGTCGACTAAAGCGTGTGCCGTGTTGTCAACAATTTACTATTCTTTTATACTATTTTTCTGGTTTGAGAGTAATTCGCTTGTGTGCTAGTAGTCAGCATGTAACAGTGAACAGTATTTAATATTTACAACTAACTATTATTTTGAATTTTCTTAAACAAATCATAAAGTATAATAATAGACAATATATAATGAGTTAGGTACCTAGTTGTTTATTTAGCCATATTACATGAATTTTAATGTGTGAATACATATTATGAGCTTAGTTAATGTCCATGTTATTTTATTTTTGATACAGCTGTTATCATAAGATTATGTCTACGAAAACTATGGTAAAATAAAATAATAGCTTTTCTTTAATTAAATATATCATTCTTACTAATAAATAACAATAATTAAAATTAATTTTATAAATGTTTGTATTTAGACAAGTAGTTATTTGATTAACTGTTAACTGAACAATATTTAATACTATACAAAATACATTTAAATTAATTTGATCACTAATACTTAGTTAGTAATAACAAATTAAAATTTAAAAGTTTTAGCATCACTTTGGAAAATTTTTAGGTAAAAAAATAAAATAGGTATATACAAATAATTTAATTATTTTGCTGGATTTCATAATTTATAAGTAGGTATCTATAGCAAAATACATTTTTCTTAAAGATATAAAGACCTACTTTATAATATTATGTTATTTGTAAATCTTTAACATGAGGTGTAAATAGTGTAATTATAAGTTTTATATGAAAAAAAGTGACTTATTTTTAAATAAGTTAAGTTACTTTTTTTTTCCAACTAACTTTTAACTTAACAAGTTAAATAGAAAAGGAAAGTAACTTTTAACTTTAAACTTAACTTAAATTTTTCCAAATTAACTTAACTTAACGAGTTAAAAAAAAATATTTAACTTGCCCAGCCTTGGTCGTTTATAGAAATAAAATATAAAAAAATATTTCAACGCCGATGCAATCATTTATCACTTATTATTTTAATTTAGATTCGACTCATTAGTGACACATGGTGACTGTCGATACGAGTATAGAAACTTATTTCCCACTCCCTTCTGCCACTAGTGAGTCAAATCCAATTTTAAATAATGAGTGATACATGATTGCATTGACGTAACCTATCCATAGTGCTATTTAATCTATAGTTTAGGTAAACGTTTGATACCGTCAGTAATATGAAGTTTCTATATAATACATTACAATTAAAATTACCTGTTATGTGGCGCGATCGTATGTCCTCTTAATTCCTTCGTACAGATTTGTATGTATTTTTCATCTGATACTGCAATAACAGCGGTATAGCAACATGTTCCTCAAATCTTTCCCTATAACAGATTTTGCAAAACTTAATATGAAGCTTGCGAACAATAAAAATCCAAAATTTTACTCAAAATTCGTATTAAAAATATATTTTTATTTTATTAGACTTATAGTTTATAGTATTAGAATAAAATGTTTTAGTAAATATGATCAACAATTCGTATACAGTTTCGTCTTTCTTACTAGATAAAATATATTTTTCGGAAGACATATTTAGTTTACCTATAATATGTTATGTTTTATTTTAATATTCTACATAAATTGTAATTTTTTTTATACATTTCACCATCGATTGACATACATACATACATTCT
The DNA here is from genome assembly GCA_008086715.1 of Sitobion miscanthi. Classification (NCBI taxonomy): domain Eukaryota; kingdom Metazoa; phylum Arthropoda; class Insecta; order Hemiptera; family Aphididae; genus Sitobion; species Sitobion miscanthi. Next base: position 16,510,565 of record CM017804.1, read on the forward strand.
CTCAAGTCTCAATTATAACACAAACATGAAATTCTCGGGCGTATTTGTATTTCATAATATATCATCCCGGTATAACTTTAAGAACATCCAAATATAAAAGGTATGACGTATTCGGACGTAAACGTGCACACAAAACGAGCACTAAAGATTACGTCTTAATGTGTCAACAAAAATACTGTTTCCATAAAAATTAATTATTAAAAATAGGTTAAATATTATATTCATCATATTCATGTATTTTTTCTGTTCTTGAACTAACAGATATGGACCACTACACGTTTGAGTGTATGGCAAAACACCCGTTTTTCACAGAGGAAGACACACTAGATGGCTGGTATGTATTGTTATACGACCGGACTGCCCGATGGTCCGGACGTGAAGACTACAGATGTGCTGTGAGTATACTATGTTTACCCATACATTTTCTTTAAAATATTATATTGTATACGATTTCCTATGAAACCCAATTTGATTAATCAACTGGGTGAGTAGAGGAGCGCATCCAAACAACGACGCAAATTCTTAATTCACAGCTACGTCGTGTGTCATGTCGTGCAAAGGCTAGCTTGGTTATTATGTTTACAACTGGTAACCAATATGGTTTAAAATTTGAGCTGTAGTCAGCTATTGGTATACTCAGTTGAAACTTGGATATTACATGACACCAAAAAAGTAATGTTCAATTAAAATACGATTTGATTGACACGACACAACACACGGTGGAGCTTTGGATCTGTGAAGCTTTATACACAAACCCGATTTCATTTTACGCGGTTGACTGGTGATATAACACATATTATAGGTGTGTTTGGATAATTTGTTATAAATTACTATTTAGTGGTTTTGGAGAAATTAAAAAACGAATAATAGGACTAATGGGCTTTTATTATTTTTATCGCAGAATTATAGATATTGCTTGCAAACAATACCTCTGCCCAAAGTGCTCCTGGCATCTCCCCTAACTTTGATCGACTTAAAACATTGTTAACCAAATTAAATTAATAAAGCCCTCATATTATATATAAAAACAGACTAACCCGAACAATATTTGATGGTTTTATCATTCATACATTATATTATATACATTTCTTATAATAAACAAATGTATGCGTTATGTCAATAATGACGTCTAATCATCTACTAATCGTCAACGAACACCAATCAGCAACTTATCCATAGTTGCCTTTAAAAAATATATATATTTCACGGAAAAATAGTTAAAATTACTATAGTTATGGTAGATCACTGATCGTTGTTCATCGTTGTCTTTAAATTTTTATCAATTTTTCTTTAACTATAATCTTATTACAGTGAAATCTGCTAGTCAAAGTCATAACAACGTTGATGGTTGGGGATAGGGTTGGGTCTCGGTGTACTTATAATTATAATATACTAGCTGTCCCTGTGTACTTTGTTGCCTGTAATAAATGCCACCTCTGGAAGTTTAATTCATAAAATTATGCTTTAGACCGGCTCCGCGAAATACTCTATAATTTTAAAAAAACCGCATGACTACTGGGTGAGTATTTTTAGAGCCAACCCGTTACAAAGATTTCCATATTCGCTTTTATATAATATATATATGTATACACCTAATATATATTTTACGTTACGGTTGATTAATCTATTTCTTTCTTTTTCTGTTCACCTTACTTCAGTTATACGAAACGGTTAATGAAGACCCACCAATCATCCAGATGGTGATTAGTGGGAACCAATCATGTAAGGGTCTATCGAAGAGAATGGAACAATCTGAGCATGCGGTTCCCAACGGGTTCCGACGTATCGCCGATGGATCGATAGCTCTTCTTTTTACTAGAGACTTACCACCAACGCCCATGTGGAGGAAAAAGCGGTCCGAGGAACAAGGTCGTGGATGCAGGTTAGTGTCATAGCGACCACATTATTTACACGCCATATCATTATATTATAACATCATATTCAGTAGCGTACCCAGGAATTAAAAGGAGATTTAAACTCTACATACTCAATAGAAAATTAATTTTTTTTTATTTGGTCTCTAAGTACAAGTTTATAGTTAACTTCATAACCAACATACTACATATTATAAAAACATGTCCTTTTATGACAATAAGTTGACAAACGTACATAATAAATGTCAACTTATTTAGTTGGTAATATCTGAGTAGTATTAAAATAATAAATATATGTATTGTTAAATGTTTGAGTACTTATTGCACATTTAAATATTAGAGTGAATCGACTTAGGTATTATTACATTTAAAGATAAGAAAGGCCTTAAATATAATTGTTTTGATATTTTAATTTTAAAGCTACGTTATTATAGCATTTTATTATTTAAATGCATATTATCTATTTTTTAATGAAAACTAAATTAACTAATGGGTTTTTAGTGCATTAAATTAAAACTCCTAAAAATGGTTAATATATAAATTTTCAAATTTTTTTAACGATACAAATAGTTAATTTAGTCAAATTATTTGTATAGTATATTTAGTAGATACATATATGTATACGTAAATATATGTATATATATATATATATAGATCTAATATTCTAATTAATACTCTATTTAATATTAATATTATATTTAAATAGTAAATGGTATAATTCCCATACTCCACAGTAGCCCATCATATGTTTACTATAATAATAAAATTTTATATGCTGCATATTGTGAAAAAATAAACGACCATGTATCATTTAGGTTTCCAGATTGGTCACAAGGGTCATGGACTGATTTAAAAGTAGATGAAAGTCTGATACGCTACGAACCTGCCTTTCATGATAAAGACGATGTTGACTACGTTCAAGAAAACGACGATGGAAAATACGGAGGTCCAGAAAACACTGGTGCTGAACAATACATACAAAGGTCGCAGCGACATGCTGCTGTTGGAATAAGTGGTATCGATCACTCAATTTTTCATGATTCACGATCGCATAGAGGCCGACGATCCATTCCATATATAAATACCGCTAAAATGTTCAGAGCCCGGACCAGTACCGACCAAAACAACACATTGGACCAAGATTCGATAGTACAAAAATTATTTAACGATACCATGCACATTTTTGATTCATTTAACTATAGGCTCGAAGAAAGTAGTGCATTCTCAGACCAACCAAAACCTCTCTCAAATACTAATATGCAAGAACCAGTGAAATCCTCTAGCAGGTTTGATTATAAAGATACTGCTACAACCAGTCCACAAAATTACCCTAAAGATTTGGACAAAAATTCATTTAAATGGAATATCATTCTTGATCAACTTCGAAAAATAAAATACCTGGGTAACCCACATAATGATAGCAAAAAAGAAACGAACAATGAAAAAAAGAGATGTTTTTGCTATACAGATTTCGAAGTTTTTATACCAAAAAATAATAAAGACAAAATGGAACTTTTTAATAAAGTAAATAAATATTCATCAACACAAAAATACCCTGAGAATTTGAAAGAAAAATCAAATTATCCATTTGATGTATTTGAACGAAAGAAAAGGGAGTTGGGCGACCAAGAAGATCATGACACGGAAGGCATAAAGCATCGAAAAAAAAAATGTGTGTGGTCAGATGCGACAACAACAACAACAACGGAGCGGTACAGAGATTTACACTTTGAATACCCTTACAGGGGGGAACCAAGGGACCCATCTTACAAGCCAGAAGTACATTTTGGAACAACACAAGACCCCACTTATCCTAGAAAAAGGAGGTCTATATCAAAGCATTTACAAAAGATAAGTTACCATGATAGAGATTTTGAAGCTTATACACCGGGTGATATGGATATACCGAAAATATTAGACGAGAAGTATACATTTTCAACTAAAAAGAAAACAACGGATTTGAACAAAAAATTGTATCCGTTCGATTATGTACAGCGAAAAAAAAGGGATGTGAAACACTTACTTAATTATGGTGAAGAAGAAATGTACAATGCCAAAAAGAAATGCTATTGTTATAGCGATAATGAAGGTTATGACACATTTATAAAGAATGTAATTTACGACTTGGTTCATCATCTATTAAACACTAATAAATATCATGAAGAACTGAAAGATAAATCAAATAATCTATTAAACATATTTGAAACTCGAAAGAAAAGGGAGTTGGGTGACCAAGAAGATCATGACACGGAAGGCATAAAGCATCGAAAAAAAAAATGTGTGTGGTCAGATGCGACAACAACAACAACAACGGAGCGGCACAGAGATTTAAACTTTGAATACCCTTACAGGGGGGAACCAAGGGACCCATCTTACAAGCCAGAAGTACATTTTGGAACAACACAAGACCCCACTTATCCTAGAAAAAGGAGGTCTATATCTGTAGACGAAGTTATAAAAGACGATGAGAAGGAAGCTCTTAAAAAAATTAAGATTACAGATTTTCTTCATAAACGCATACGCTTGTGGAATATCATGCGGGCTATTGAATATATCAAAAATAACCCCGTGCGGCAGTCAAATGGAGACACCAAATATAATGAATATGACAATACACGAGTAACAGATTTAGTAAGGTATCTTAAATATGCTGGGGCACATGGAGTCCCGTATAAACAAGCATTGTTAAATTGGCGAAATATGGAACGTACGTACCGTCAGCGGATAGCTGAAATCCTTTACTCTGCCTTTCCTGGCCAAACCCATCCAGATATCATTATGAGAGATTTCGATCAAACATACGATGGTATAGAATATGACTTTGACCCTATGCACCCCGAAGGTACAGCTGATGACCCGATAGCCTATCAGGCTCTTACACTGCCAGGTGGTTACCAACAAGAACCCCGACTATCACGCCGTACTACGTTTGAACAAAAACGGTCAGAATCAGCCACGGCGTTTGGTCCCATTCATTTTGTAAATATGGATGACCGTACAGACCAGGGAAATACCCAAAATTTAAATCAACGGAGGAGACGCAGCTCTGCACAGCAGAATCAACAACAGCATGCAACGACAACATTTACATGGCGTTGTGAAATGGCTGTTGACAATGACGTTAAGCAACTTCCACAGTTTGAAAACGGGGCAAAGTTCCTTACTTATGGTGGTCGTGTGGTTGAAAACAATGAAATGACTGGCAATGATCAACAGTGAGTTAAAGTTTTAAACTATTATATGAATGTACAATTCATAAACTATAACGAATATAATATTATAATAAGTGTGCATATTATATTGTTTTAATAGAAACGAACAAGACTCAAAAATGACTTACGGGTGCTTGTGGTTAGTGCCTAGAGGGCCGAACATTTTAGAATTTTCCATGTTAGGTGAGAATTTATTGTGTATTTGATATTAGATTACATTAATTTCAACAGTAAAATATAATGATTAAAAAAAAATGTATAAAAATGTAACTTCATAATATTCAGGAACTGGAATGCCGTCAAAAAATCAAAGCATGCAGACCTTCGCACGGCAATTGTGCAACGAAAACCGTGAACATGGTAAAGACACTGGTGTCCGAAATGAGAAAAAGCTTCGCCTACGTCAGCCATCATGGGTAACCGAAACACGTGAGTATGCTCAGTAGTTATATAAGTTATGTAAACTTGCATACCAGTAGCTAGTTTTTTAATATCTAGGTAATATTAGGTGAAAGGAACCTATGTAAGGAACAGGCCTATGTATCTATTTTTTGGTAAAAGGTTTGGGTTCAAGTACAAGAAATTTAATATGTTTAATGATCGTTCTAGATCCATTGATTTTTTTCAAAATCTTTTTTTACTTTGCAAGTAGGTACTATAGCAAGTACCTATAACGTTACAGGTTATTATTGTATGTGATGTAAATGTGATTAAAATAATATATCGAGATTCAAAAAAAAGTCATTTCGTTTTGACATATTCTTTACTCTATCATATTTAATTTTAAACTTAACTTAAACTACTTAAACATAATATTTTTTTAAATTTTTTTATCTATCATCATTAAGATTGTATCGTAGTAACTCGAAGTAAATATTTAAGACCATAACCTAATAATATGATTCTTACCTAAGAAGGACTGTTGTTGAATTGTTTCTTAAATGATCAAAAATCCATAGGAACCGATGATAAGAAACGTGTGCCTGTTAGGTGTCCAGTGCCTCCAGGTATAGTATTTTACGGCGTGGTCCCAGCTCCACCACCACCTTCTACGGTATCCACAAACAAAGATCAGATTACACCATTGCGACTTTGTGCCAAGTTGGTATCTTCTGCAGATGACTGTACGGCCGGACAAATGGGACCAGCTGACCAGATGAAATATACTGTGTCCGAATGCGTTGATCAAGACTCCTCAACTGACACTTCTCAAACAGAGGTTGCACAGCAAACAATCTTTGAAGGTCAGTTTATTGTTATTATTAATATTATTTATTTTGTGCAAATTATTAGTATCAGTATTCTAACTTAAAAAAATTATAAAACTTGCGTGATTATCATATGTTCCAAATAGTAATGGCATGTATTTCTAAAAAACAAATGAACATGCTTACAACTTAAAAAGATATTTTATCTTTCAAAGAACTGTTAATTAAAGTTCAATCATTTTAAATGTTAATTAGCTGTAATTTATAATTACAGTTGATTTACATTACTAATTACTAATTATTCAATAAAAACTCAAATATTTAAGATTCTGAGCGTTGAATGTATTAATTTTACAATGATGATGTCTTTTTATTGTGAATGTATATTGTATACACGAAAATTAGACGAAATAGTGCACTGAAATTTTAACTTCAGTATCTTTTCTGGTGGGAAAATGAATATAGTTGGAAAAACAAAAAATAAATTAAGGAAAACGAGGATTTTACGCAAAATCAGTTTTTAACCAAATTAACCAAATTAATTGATTTAGTTTTTAATAAAAAAAAAACAAATTTTAAAAAATCGATAGTTTTTTGTTATAAGTAGCATCGATACACAACTTTTTTACTGATTGTTTATGTTAACATTTTCAATGTATTTTAACTTTTTTTGAGCTATTTATAGGCATAATAATTTTCAATTTTATTTAGTTTAATTATTGTCAATACAAAATTGTTCTGTTTGTTAAAGTTGCAAATTATTTATATAGATATTGATAAAAATGTTAAAATATCTATGATTTGAAAATTAAATACCTACACGATTTTTCATAAGTTTTCTTCCCTAAAAAAATAAAAATAAAAATACCGGAAAACTAATTTAATTTTTTTGAGCATTTGATGTTAGGTATTAAAATTCTTCATAAATAAACGAATTCTCATCAAAGGATTTTCTTATTATTTTTAATTCAAAAAGGAATAAGTAACTATAGATAGGTATTTGAAATTTTCAAAAAATGTGTAACTTATAAACTTCTATACATAATACAATTTTTAAAATATTTTTATTTTTTTCATATTTAAGATAAAAATAATAAATTAAATAAAAATATTCGTTTTGAGCTATTTATAGTTTTTTTACTGTAGTTGTCAATAAAAAGTTCTTTTGTTATTTAAAAATGCTTGAAATTTTACTACAAGGTGTCTCAATAGTAGAAGTTGAAAAATATTAAAGATATATATTATGCAGAATTTTTTTTATAATATTATCAACAATTTAAAGTTAAAATTTTACAAAATTCATCAAAATCTTGAAAATTGGCAAGTGATTTTTTTAGTTGAAAATTTATAAAATGTTAAATTTTTATAGCTAAGAATTGAAAATGTATAACAAGTTTTCTTGTAAGTGAGTTTTTCTCTGTTCTGTTACGAAAAAATTTAAACAAATATATTTTTGCAGTTTTCCTTACAGATATTTTAAATTAGGATGAAATTGGATATTTAATCAATGAATAACTATTTTAGTTATTTTTTTGTAATTTAAAAATATTATTCAAGGGTAATTGATACTTTTAAAGTATATGATCGTATTTTATACACTCAATAACATTTAAAAATGTAATTTTTTTAGGCAAAATTTACTTTATTAGTGCATTATTATTAATGTCTAATATCTTAAAATATACTAAATTTAACACATTCATTACAATGGCCTCTCTAGATACCTATTGTACAGCAGAGCGGTACCCACTTGCGCAATTTTTTTTAATTAATATTACTTAATATAAGTTGGTACATTAAACCTACACGATTTTATTTTCTACTTTATACATTGGTACCTATACCCAATTTGTAGTTTACTGCTCACGCTTCAGTATAAATTAAATTCTAAAAATAACCATGATTGTAATAACTATCTATGTGACTAAAGTATTAAGAAAGATAAGATGATGATTAATATGTATACATACCTTTTATAATATTTTGAATTCCATCTAGTGTATCATGAGTTCCGTATATAAAATTGTCAAATAAAACTTTCATATATTTTTCTTGAAAGCACATTTATAAAATATTTTATTTTCTCCGTGATCCGATAATTTCACCTCAATATCTTCCGAAATATATTACCAACGAAGAGAATTCATTCATTCATACGGATAGCTAAACATATTAAACAGACATATTCTATTATTTTTCAAATTTTATTAAACAAATTCACTGATAAATAGATAACGAAACGTTGAGTCGACACTTACCTTTTTTTTCGAGAAGTGTGATCATTTCTAAACGCAGCCACCAACAACGGCGTTTGTTACAAACGTGGTAGCATCAAGAGCATCTTGCCTAACTGTACCTGTTGCTGAAAGGAAATTTGCACGCACGCACATGTGGAAAAAATATAAACCGCCGTTCTCAGAGCGTACAAAAATGTTGTCATTACACTTTGGACGGCGGCCAATGTGTGTCCGCGTGATCGGACAAAACAAAAAAAAACAAAATATACACACACACACACAAATAAAATATCAATTCTACAAAAAGCGTTAACACACCAAAACAACTCTAAACTACTGACTTGCAACTTTTAAGGCAAAGCTAGACGCCAGTAACGTTGGTTGCACACAGACACGGTGGGACCGTTACACCGTACGCTGCTTTACCGTCACCTTAAAGTGGCTGGCGGTTGCGCGATTCCGACTGCCGGTCCCCGTCCGCCGGTCAATCCATACGCCATCGAGTATCATCAAACTACAAACTCCGGGATCTCTACCTCCCGCTCACCAAAATAACATCCCTTAAAATGTGGTGCCAGACGAGCCTCACGCCACGCGTTCCAGCAACAACGTGTTTATACGCATGGCGTGTGGTGTCTATAGGTGTTTGGGGTGTTAAATACCGATTACAGAGTGCATCGTTGAGTCTTGTCTTCTGGATCCTTCTCCGTCGTTCCAGCGACAATCAAATTAACAATTCCTTGTCGACTCTGGCTATCACTGACACTGTTGGTCGTCGTCGTTGTTGCCGTCATGTCGAACACTATACGCATATCAAAAAAAGAAACACACACGCACACACATATCGCTCCATTAGCTCATGATCATAACATGTTATACCTGTTAATAACATTTTTATGGGTATAGGTATTATATTATTTTGTCATTTTATGTTTATCATTTGTGTGTATCTTATTTACGCATATTTATGGTGATAACTATCAGCAGCGTCCAGAGGGTACACTGTCGGTGGAAGTTGGCGGAGGAATAAACGTCACTCAGCTCCAACAGATACGTCAACCATTATCTCATCTGTGGAAACAACATCTACATCATCCAACATACCAATTGTACCATTCAGTAGTCACAACCCTTCGACAGGGACTATAGACAACATAACAGACCACCATACGATTGGGTCGACAGCCACCATTTCGAGTCCTATGACTCCATCCTCTATGATATCCAGCATTACTGAAATTCCACCGAACGCAGGCATCACTACTATAGACCCTACAAATTTTACTACTACCACTGCTACCACCCTCTTGACAGCTACGGCATCAATATTTCCATTGTCTTCACCGCTGCAAGAGACTCCCCCCGAACGACAACTACCATCACTCTCAAAATTGTCTACTACTACAACTACTCCTTCTACTTCCACCGCCTCTGTTACCACTACCTCCTCCTACCATCAGGTTACTGATTATCAATATCGTCAACAGCAACAGTGGCAGCAACAACACCAACAACCGAATAATAACAATAATGATTATTATTATTACCGAGGACGGCAACAACATTATCCCCCACCACCACCTGGCAGCACCGGTATGGATAATAATTACCATTCTATCCAGCAACAACAGCAACAGCAGTGGCAACAGCAACACCCACAGACACAATCACATTGGTTGCTTCAACAACATCCTATTGCCACCAACGACTATAGTAATGGTTATCAGCATCGAACGATGGATAGCGGTGGGTACAGGACAGGTGATTATTACTATCGCCAGCAACAGCAAAATTATCATAACCATCAACACAACAATGATCGCCAGCAACAAACACCGCAGGCACGTAACTCGTCACTTACGCTTCAGCATCCAAATAGTGGTAGTTGGAATGTTCGCGGCGACCGACCGCTATACATAAGTAGTGGTGGTGGAGGGGATAACAACCGAGACGCACCAGTTGCTTGGAACAGCTCTACTAGTACTAGTAGTAATTATAATGGTGGTTGGACGACAGCAGCACAACAACATTGGTGGTACCAGCAACAGCAGCAGCAGCAGCAACAACAACAACAACAACAACAACAACAACAACAACAACAACAACAACAACAACAACAACAACAACAACTACTACTACTACAACTGCAGCAGCAGCAACGGCAGCAGCAAAACAATCGGGGTCTGGGTGGAATCTTGTCACTGCCACCCGTACCATTGCCGCCACTGCACACGGAACAGGGTGCCGTCACCATTTCGATGCCTACACCACAGCCACTGCATCCGCATCGACAACAGAAACCTCCAAATCACTACTACCTGCCAACGCTGACTACAAAGACCTCTTCTCAACCATACCTACTGCGGCCTAAGTCTGAAAGTCGATATTATCAAGGTATACTACGATTGCTGAACTATAATTGACATCTCGACCATCATCAGCACACGAATCACTACTACCAACACTACAGTCACCTGTGTTTGAATACTTCACAATTATATAGCTTCGTCTTCACATTATTTTTCTGTTTGTCTTCTACTCTATTCACTCTCTGTGAACCACCTCCTTGCACTACACCATCACCATTATATTATTATATTATATATCATATGTTTCGTTTGTATACAAAATATTTACCACCGCTGACTCTATTACATTTTTAAATCATAGAACATAAACGATAGACCTATTAAGTTAATAGATTAATTTAAAATAAAACAATGGATGATTTTAAATACCAGATAACGATTTTTATTGAAAAACTATGAATTATATATAGTTATATATCATGATATAATTACAATTTAAGCCAATGTATCAAAAACCATATCATCGAATTAAAAATGTACCTCCTTGTTTCGCTTAAAGTGCTTTTGCGTTATCTTTATCTATTTACTTGATTGGTCTATGAAAATTACACCATTAATAATACAAAATACTTAAAGACAAAATTTTATAATCATTAAATCACTTGTAATAAATGTGTAATAAATGTGTGCTAATTGATTAAAATTTTTCTGGTGCAGAAAGAGAGTACCAGTGTATTGGCCAATGGACTGAACCACAGGAACACTTCAGCCCGGTGGCTGGTGAAAAACCAGTTATGTTGACGTATACTTATTTAAAGCGTTTAAGTCCTGTCTCCAAAGAAGGGGCTCAGTATGAATGTTTCGTTGGAACGCCAATACCCAACGATGAAGGTCTAAATCCTGAAACCACTACCACAATATTGTTAACAGAAGCAGGAACAGATACTAAGTGCAGTCGCCTATCGGATCCATACCGCTCCGGCATGAAGTTAGTCGGAACCAAAATTAAGAAAGAAGGTAATAACTGAAAACTAATAACAATAAAGTAATTTTAGTTCCTTATCAAAGATTTTCAATCGATTTATTATACAATTAATATACATGTGATATCTATGTATACTTGGGTTAAGTCTGCCCTCATATTCTCATTCTTTCTTATAACATTTCCTAATTTCCCATTTTTAAAATAATTATAAATAGACTAAAACCTTTCCTCTTGTTTTCTCGATCAAGTTCTGCCTATTATAATATTGCAGTTATAGGTACTCAATTTAAAAACTCATAGGGACGTAAAATGTTATAACGTTTTCAGGTGCATGTAAAGGATCTGCACAACCAGTACAAGATACCACTGGTGGTTCATGGTACTCCCTTAAGCCACAGTCTATTTCTCCATCCATTCCCGGTGCTGCAAACGGAGGAGGAGCATGGTACGCTGCGCCGCCTGTTCCCGTGATCGCCGCACAAGGTCCAACCACTATGACGCCTATCCTCACAGGCAGGCACACCGGTGGTAATGGTTAGTATGAACTTTTAAAATTTGGTTGCAAATACTTTAATTGTATTATAATATTTTGACAATCAAGTTAAGATCAAACTGGTTCTATTTTCAGTCTAATTTACGATGGCTCTCTCCTAATAAATATTACCTATCTTATTTGTATAATCATTGTTGTCAATTTTCATAATTTTTAATCTAATAATGTTAGTACATGCAAGTTAAATTTTTTAAATTTTTATTTAGCAACAGACTGTTAATTTTACATTCTCAGGTTTTTCTTTTACTAAAAACGTTGTTATATGTTCACAGGCGCTACATTTACATCACGTCACAACGAACAAAATCGTCGCCCACAGTCAGCAAATCTACCCCCTAAAACCAACCATAGCTTCCGAACTGTAGCCGACAAGAGAATCGTCATACTAGCGGTTCTTCTATTTACAGCACGTCGTTTTTTCAATTAAATTATCTGATCAAACGTAAAAATAACGTTTGTACAATAGTTTATAGTAATAACAGTAAAATCTCAAATCCGATTAATGCATAATCTAGGTCTGACTCAAGGGATAGGTAAAATTAATTCAGTCCATGAATATATAATATATACTCACAAGCGATTAAATACTACTTTAAAAATTTATCTCAACAAACTTTTTGTAGAAATGCTTGATTGGCTTACCAACTATACTCTATTCAAAATGAAATCAGTAGCAAGCGGTAACGTATTTTCATCGGCGCAATCAAGATGACGTGAATCAATCCGCCCGAAAAAGTCGATCACGAGACCCAAATTTTCAACGTTCCCTATTCCGAAACCACGCCCCTGCGCACAAGTTGGCCGCCCGGTACTGGTTTAATTTTGAATAGAGTATATAAGTCTAAAAGTGTAGACTTATAATTTAAAAACATATAACATTTTTTTTTATACATTTTCATAAAGTAATTCACTAATACCTATCGTAATATTCCGCATTCCTCATTGAGAAAGCGTACAATGATGGTAAATATTATTATTAATTATAATTAGGTGCAGTTTGAGTAGGTAGGTTTAATTTGGTGTATAACACTATGGATCAATAATATCCATTTATCTTTAAACATATAGATTAATTTAAATAACATATTAATATGTTAGATAACCTATATTAATTAAGTATGATTTTTTTTTATTTAAAAATCTTTAAATATTTTTCTTACGTTTTTAAAATCATATATTCAATATTTCTAATGTTAGTCATATTAAAATACTTTCTGGGTTTAGATTTTAAGAATTGTTTGCTTATAAGATTAAGTTATACTATCAAATTATTTTAAATTTAAATATAAAATTATGGGTGTCAATAGATAATCCAAAAGAAATGATATTCATAGTATGAAATTTATTGGTTTGGAATTTTGATTATGTTTAAGTTTTATATATTCGTATAATACCTATTATTACAATTTTTATTTATCTTAAATCAAGTTTTATCACTTTTTCTAAAAACTAAAATAAATAAAACTTTAAAATAGAATCTTCTTAATAATTATGGACAACGAAAAAATTACCCATATTATCGATACTCTATAAATTAAAATCAGAACAGATGCTAGTTAAATTATAATTTATGATGAAGTAACTTTTCCCACCGAACATAAAGTATGAATAGACTTCACTTCTAGTGATCTCTAACAATCTAAATCATGAATGGCTACAGTTTCACTATTCTATTTTGGGTAACGCTTATATTTAATAATCTTTTTATTTACTTAATCTTAGTAAATACAAATGTCTCTCATTCAATGTTTGAGGATACATATTATGAATATATTATGACTATCATTTTTTTTTTAAATTAATATTGTATTGTTTATTTGGTAGGTAAATTTGATTATAATATGACTATTATTTTAAAAAATTATGATATACACTAATTATTCCTAGTATATCTGTACATATTGATATTGATATCTGTGTTTACTTTTATTTTATGATTTAGTTTTTATAACATTATGTAAGTTTTTTTATATTTAAATAACTACTATTATTATATACTTTTTTTTAATTTGATAATTATATTTATGTATAAGTTTTCATTTTACGTACCTACTAAGGTTTTTATATAATAAACAGCTTTTTTTGTATCAATAACGAGTGGTTTTTAATTTAAACTTTATACACTTGGTTACTTTCTATATATTAGTATTACTTACTGATATTATCATAGTAGTCAAAAGTCTATGGACTTACAAATCATCATTCAGGTAACACATTACCTATACTCTATAGTCTATGTTATGTATTAAGCCATTTACGTATTGTATGAACAATAATTAGTAGGCGCCTACTAGATATGTTGAAATAAATAATAAAATAATGTCATTCCTATCTAATAATGTTTATTAGTCGCCCAAAGTCTTAAGTTTTAATTTGTTGGGGAAATGCCCATAGGGCGTGTTGATAACTAAAGTACACGTGTATAGGTGCAAGTTATCGACAAGGACTTCGATAAAATAGACTGAAATCTCTACTAAGAGGTGGACCAGTACGTACCAGCATCTAGCGTCACATACTTCCCCTTTCGCGCCCTGCGTACACGCACACGTCTCACGTAAACGTAAACGTAAAGTGTCTCGGTGACAAGGCTCTTGTTTCCATTCAATTCAACTGACTCGGCAACATTTTTGATGTCCATAAGAAATTTTCACAGGTCACAATTTGAATATAACTTATTTTATTTTAAACGAAAATATCTAATATTATTAAATTTAGTCTATTTAAGTTCATAACTGTTATGTTTGTTAATTTAACAAGGTATCTACAAACAAAAAACGTTTTAATCCATACTACATTAGTTTATGAATTTTATATAAATAATACATTTTACTCACTGGCAATATAAAATTACTATGAGTGCGATTTGTGGCATTACATATACAATATGCATAAATAAATTATTTCACAGTTTTGCTACATTTCCTATATATTTGTTTTCAAACGAACGGACTTTTTATCCCTCAAAATGATCAAAACATATCTGTGAAATACAATATATGAGGTAATAATTTATTATCAAGAATTTTAAAATTTTAAAACTAACGCCAATTTATATTTTACTTTCGAAAAGACTAAATGGTTTAGCTTGAACATTCACAGACAAGTTGAAATTACTATTGATGAAGTGATAGATAGAGTTATCAAAACAAAACGAGATAACTGGAATTTACTTTATAAAATTAAATGTTGTTGTATAGATAAATATAATGTAGGTTATAATATATATATATATATATATATATTTAATTAAACCACATTAAAAAAATTGCCCGGTATCTACTATACTACAGTCTACAGCATAATGAACTGTTAACTAAAGATCCCTCCACCCACAACCAACATTTGAAAACATGCATCTGTACGTAAAAGTTCCCACGAATAATATTTTTAAACTACAACAAAATAACTAAAATCATCATTTTTTGTTTAAATATCTAATTTATGTTCAAAATTAAACTTTAAATGTCTATAAAAAAAATATATAAATTTTCAGATTTTTTAGGTTTCAGTAAAAGGTACTAATGAGAAACCTTGTAATACATTTTCAAGTATTATTAACTATAAAAATCGAAAATTTTATACATTTTTAGTTAAATAATAATTTGCACTTTTCGTGATTTTGAATGCCTATGTATTTTTAATATAAATGCTATAAAAATAATAGTAAGTGGGATATTGTATTACATATTCAAGCTTTTAGACCGAAATGTTTATCAACTTTGTTATTTAAAAAATGAAAAATAAAAATAATTTTAAATTTCAAGTTCTTAATTAGTTTTAATATTTTGAATAGCAAATCATTTATCTTTTAATTACAATAAATAGTTTTTGAATTACAAATCATTAGTAATTAAATAATTAATTATTTAACGAAAAGTAACATACATTTTTTAAGAGTGTTTGAATTTAAAATTTTTACGATAATGGATTTTCGTAGGTAAATTAACGATTTTCATCAATACATTTTTGATATTTTGTTGTAATTCAACCTAGGTACTAGAAATGAACCTAATTACTTGAAATTTGGTAGGTCA
Organism: Sitobion miscanthi; assembly: GCA_008086715.1. Taxonomy (NCBI): domain Eukaryota; kingdom Metazoa; phylum Arthropoda; class Insecta; order Hemiptera; family Aphididae; genus Sitobion; species Sitobion miscanthi. Next base: position 16,526,977 of record CM017804.1, read on the forward strand.
AAATTTAAAATTCCCAATAGTTTTCAAAAGCACCCAAAAAAAAAACAAAATAAAAATTAAGGAAAAACGGGAATTTTATGAAAAATCGGTTTTTGACAAAATCGATTTTGGCTTTAGATGTAACGTTAAAAAATTATGGTAAATACATGAAATTTTCACTGAATGTTTATATTAATCTTTTCTATACATGAAAAAAATTTAAAAATATTTTGAATTGTTTTGAGCTGTTTACGGACAATTTCAATTTTCAATTTTTTTTTTATTTTTATAACCAGAATGATTCTGTTTTTAAAACACCCGTATAATTTTGTTGTAATTTTTTTTCATGTGATATATTATTTTGTATGTTATTCTTGTGGTGAGTTCTATTCTGTAGTGAGTTGTTTAGTAATAATAATAAACTAACAGGAACAATCTTACAACCAATCACAGGTAAATTCAATAATTATTTTCTTGAAAATAAATTCTATAAAAAAAATCTTATTAATAATATACCTAATATAGTAATATATTATATAATTTATTACTTTATTAGTATATAAAATAAATCTAAATATAGCCAATAGCTATTTTCATTCTACATAACATAATAAGTCATTGCATAAATCATTTTTTTTATGGGGGGGGGGGGGGGTCATCAAAAGCTATGTTTTTTCAGACTACTCAACACCCGTATTAACCAATATTAAGTCAAATAATAGCGGTTTTGAAAACCCGAATGTTTGTTTAAACTTTTTATTCCGGTGTTTGAACACCCGAATACATTCAGCACCCGAAACCCGAATAAATTATTCGGGTGCTAACCCCTGCCATTTACACGATTCGGTCGGTGATTAGTGGTGCGCGTGAAGTAGTCTTGGTGTCTGCACATAGTTAATAATATTTTGAATAGCCCATAAGACGATGTCGACAAAATAAACACACATGATTTTAAAATAAATACATTCATCGCTCCCTTCATAATCTAAAACCAAATGACCAATTCAAATGCGATTAGGTGAAACTAGCAGCCGAATATTGTTCTAATTTTATTTTATTAATAAATATAAATGATTTAAAAGAATATATATACAGATTTTCGTATATTATACTATTATTTATTATAGTACTGACATAATATTTTTTTGTAATTATAAATTTAATTATAAAAATAATTGTAAAATCTACAAAATCTGAACGTAATATGAAATATTACAATGCCTATAAAATATAATTTATTAATGCATGCTTCATTTACTACCATGTCATCGGGAATTACACAGAAAAACATTTAAAAAATACAAAATTAAAAAACATAATTAAATACTTAAATGTCTCTGATTTAGCAATAATAAAAAATTTTATTTGTCATAACTTTTCAACATAATTTTATGTCATCAATAATATTTAGAAATTATTTTATATTTGATCTAAATAAATTTATGTGTATTAATAAAAATAAGTTAAATTAAAAAATAATGTAGAACACGTTTCAAATACTAATTTTAATTTAATTGTAATCGATTTGGGTATTTTGTTTTATACCATATTTTTTCTACTTTAGAATTTATTTATAATAAATTGTTTTCATAAAGTTTACCATATTTTGTCGTTTGTAAAAGACAGAACTGCCTACAAAATGTATTCATTTGTTTTGTATATCTTAGAACATACCAAGATAAACTAGTAAAAGTCTGACATTTTAAGTTTTACTAATTAAACTTAGATTTTTTCGGTATTCGAACTTTTACACACAACGCACATTTATCTTAAAACACACAAAATTTTACTGGCCTATTGTTTTTTTAATTAATTATAAACTTACACGTAAAACCTAGTCCATACTATAATACCATGTAATTTTTTTTTTAATAAAATGGTTAGCATAGACATTTTCTAGTGGCTTATTATTAATTTGTGAAAAATCTCACATTGTTTTAATTAATACAATACCAGCTATTACTAGAGAGCCTTGATAATATATAAAGGCTCTCTACTTATTACTTTTTGTTAAATTTTTAATTTAAACTGATAACGTTTTTAATATTTGCTAAGTTTTGATGTTTTTTTCAATGGCTTTGATAGTAACTTATCAGTTATGGAATTAATGATTAATACCACAGTATCCTATATTTAAAAAATATGCATGTTAATTTTTATTTAAATAATATGGACGATAGGTACCTTTTACGTGTTTATGTGCTGTACCAAATTATCTATAGTAAATAAGAAAAACGACGAAAAATAATTTAGAACATAATATAATTATTTGATAAACACAACCGATTTTACCAAATACTAAATTAAACTTAAACCAATTTAACCGTAAAATACGATATTGAAACTATTTTCCCTATGAACCCAAGATACAATTAAATCGAAATACACTGGGCATCGCATCAAATCTACCATAAAAGGATTGCTCAACTAAGTCTGATTTACACACCATATATGACTTAGATATGGTCTAGATCCACAAATACAGATTTAAACTTTTCACTAAAAAAACAAACATGCAGCACTTTACGCACTTTACGCACTTCACCCATTACACCACAGGCCAATTTTCCTATGAGTGGATTATTGCCGAATCGAAATGCACTCAAATTGAGATAAACATAAATCAATATAGAACCATTAATCAAGCCTATAGTAATGTGTAATATATAGACAGAACAACTGGACGCTGCATAATACTGTTATCAAAATAATATCATAATCATCAAAAGAAACATTTTAAGATTATCATTAAGCTCATGTAAGGATGGGTCTGTGTGTTGGAGGTTTTCCGTTAAATGGAGATTAAAATATACGGGATATAAATTATATACGAGACGGTTGATCTTTTCCCATTTAATGAGCTGTTCGTCTTACAGGGGGTCCGTTATAGGGAGGTTTTACTGTACTATAATTAATAATTCATTAGGTAAAAAACCATTAAATCATCTAAGGTTATAAAGTAAGACGACTGTTCTTACCTAGGTTACAAAAGAGTAAGAACGTTCATCTGATGGAAACAGGTCCGGATTGGTGAGTCCTGAACTCCTGGTAATGGATGGGGAAAGGTGACATGCCGCGAATTTCATCTAGTTAGTAGCATAGGAAGGGCCGGATTATGAACCGTTATACAAGGTCTATGGATTTAACTATTTAGGACATCATTAAAATAAACAACAAGGGTCAATGACACGAGCGATTGCGAACGGCAAACACTTATATTTATTATCACCGAAAATAAAATATATATATTATAGTATATGACAGATTTTCTATCGAAATAATAATAAATGTAGTGCATTACTATAATCTATATTATATTAAGGGCGTAGAAGCCGGTGCGTTTTTTAGTACAAAAACTTGTATTAAAGGAAAAACTCTCACGCCCCGTAGAATAATTGTATTTTGTTAATTTTTATAAATTAAAGGAAGCTAAAATATGCATTTGAATAACGTATGATATTTGTTCTTTTTCAAACGTATTTTTCTATTACTATTTAAAGTTTTTTTATTTTTTAAATGCAATCTACAATCTATACTGCTTTGGCACAATAAGTAGATTTGATACAGACTAGTTATATACATATTATTAAAAAAAAAATACATCATATCATATCTTTAATAACATTTATACATAATACGTGACATTTTTTAGGAAAGCAGCCACCCATTAGTAACACTTTCATTTGCTATTTTATTTTTTTAATTTTTTTATATTTTCAGTATTTATTATTTTTTTCAATTAATATTAATATTAATATTAGGTGCCAATAGATCACGACACCACTTCCGTTTTAACCATCTCTGAGGGTAGCCAGGGATACTTTTTAAAGTAAAATGAAAATTCGGTCTTTGATCCAAGCTAAAAAATGTGCTCTACTTTTAAGATTTAAAAATTTAACGAAATCTGACTATTCTGTGTGAGTATTTAATGTTAAATCATTTTCGATGATATAATGCACCGTATCAACCTCCTCTAAACAGGTATCGGACTGTAGATGAGTGGAAAAATATTATGATTAAGTGTGATGTAAAATATCTATACTTAAATAAAAACACAAGATACCTAATTGCGACGGCCCATATGGAATGTGGGCTAATTCAATATACATATTATATATTTATATACGCACTCCTTTTACACACACAGCGACATATGCAACACATTAAATATAATATTCAACACCTCTCCAATCAGACGTTTAGTAAAAACAGCACAATAAATTACCAGCGGCATCTTTGTCACACCGCACGAAATAAAATAAAATCATAAACACATCATTACTTTAACATTACGTATTAATTGATGCATATCAAAAGAGAGATTACACTTAAATCACTCTATATAAGGTTCATACAGAAACGACTTCACTGACTGTCTTTCACACAAAAGGGTCCGATGCACAACGTCCACGCCAATATTATGAACTTCGATAATATTTTTCTGCTATTCAAAGCAAATGCGTTCGTATTATGTAGGTATATTGACTATTGAGTTATTCCTGCATACGGTATGACTGTCTAAATTAATTATCTTGTATTATCGAACAAATTCACCTTGTTAATTATTCATTCACCTATATATTTACTTTTTGCATAAGGTTCTGTGGACTGTGACTATCATCGTATTAGAGGCCAGTTATTACACAGCTATGCAATTGTCTATTTAGATTTAGAATATAAGTATAATAATAAGTGCTCGTTAACGTTAATTACATTTGGTTGGCGAATTTACTATATGTACCAAGAGTACACACGGATGTAGGGATTTTTAAGAGTGTTTAGTATACAAGTATAATAATAAATGCTTATTAACGTAAATTATATACGGTTGGCGAATTTTGAGGGCATGCAATAATAGTCACGTCCCAAATCATAGATAACAAATTAATATAATATTGGTGTTCGAATTATACATAGAATTTAGGAGAAAAATATCTCTTAATATATACTAAGCAAGGCTGGGCATTAACGAATTAAAAAGTTAAAGTTAAGTTAAAAAGTTAAAATAAAATTAACTTTTTGACTTAACTAGTTACTTTTGGCTTTTCATTAACTTAACTGTTAACTTAATAAATTTCTTTCTTAATTAACGTGAAATTAACGATTTAATTTTTCATTTTAAGAAGTAAGTAAAGTTAATTTATTTTGTTTTTAATTTTATTATATTTCACTATTTCAGTCTATTTCGTTTTCATGTCAAAAAATATGTATCGTAAATTGTTTAAAGTTAAAACTATATATCATTCGAATCTAAATTATATGGAAATACTGTATGAAGTATAAACTGTATATCCTATAATTTAGTTTTGGGTTAAAAAAAATTAAGTACGTTAGCGTTGTATAAACAAATTAACTTTTATTTTAACATAATAAAAAGTTAACAAAAAGTGTGTATTAATTTTTAACTTAACTGAGTTGTTAAATTAACTTTTAACTTTTAACTTTTTGTTATTGGTGCATATTAACTTAAATTAACTGAGTTAAAAAAAATCATTAACTTGTCCACCCTTGATACTAAGTATTAAATATACAAAAAAATACGTAATATATACGTATAATATATGCTGCAGTGACTTCGAGCATCGAACTCAACCCTGTATCCACGAATACAACTGCACACTCAGGTGCATTAATTATAACATTTTATATTTTTATACATCAATATTATAAGATACAAAATATAATAAAGTAGTAGAATAATATATACCCTTTAAACTAATAAAATAAAATCATTAATCATGTTAAATAAAACCAGAACACGTAAACACATATGTACATCCATAATATAATATATCCCCGTCCACACAATATTTTTAAGTAGAATATTACCTTATCCCATACCCTTTCATTTTTTCTATAATTGTTACTTCCACTTTTCCCTTTATTTTTTCGTATTTTTATTCTACTACATAAGGTAAAAACTAAAATATAAAATATAATTTTCAAACTGTAAAGAATTTCGGAATTTCGGAAAATTGGTAAATTGGAAAAATTGGCACCGACACCCTTAACTAAATTGTTAAGTATATATATAAATATGCATGTGTAATAGTTAGCAATACAATACGAATTTTAATGTTATAAAAAAAGTAGGTACGTTAAGAAAAAAAAGATAATTGTAAAATACATATTATGCCAAAAAAATAAGTAAAGGATTGATAACATTAATTACAAATATAGACTAGATTACTAAGACTAGACTAAACCAGAATAAATCAAACAATATTATTATAAGACTCAGTGGTGGTATAATTTTCGAAGATTATTATCATATACAATTTAGAATATGGAATATAATGTATTATATTAATATCGAACAATATAATTTTGAATAATATTGGCAACACTGCGACGGCTTGCAAGAAAGTTTTTGCGTGGAAATGAGAGTAGAGTAGACGAAAGGTGGTAGGTGGTGAATGGTGGTTGGAATAAACTGCGCAAGGTCTGTGATCCAATATCGTTACCGGCCGCTACGATTGGCTGTTGCTAGGGACGATTAAATTGACTTGCAGAATCCAAAATTACAGGGTTGTGCTTTTTACTTACCATGGGTAAAGGGGTGGAAGTAAGGAACTGGGTGGCAGTGTCGTAATACCGCGGTAAACAGGGAGGTACGCTCAAAAATGGACGTTTGCGTTATTGATCGATACAGCTAGCGTACTCTGTAGCCCGAATATCAATAATATCAACCCCTGCCTTCTCAAATATTCAAAAACATATTCGATAGAATTTTTTATAGAAATTAAATTACGATAACGGCCTTACCTACAGATATTTTATTAAAAACAATTTGAAGATTATAGAATTAAAATTATAGAAGATACATGTCGGTCATTTTTCGGTGGTCGTTTCTCACAACTAATCAATAAATCTTTACGCCAAAACACCCACGAATATGAAAACACAAAATCATAGATGGGTGAATGTGCAAGTGTTAGGGCCAGTTGTATCATCTCCGATTAAAGTTAACCGGAGTTTAATTAGCCGAATTTGCCTGGTTAAATATCTGTTATCAGTTGATTAAGCGTAATCGAAGTTTAACCGTAGACGGTAAAACTGGCCCTTAGTGGTTAATGTTAAATGCCCCCACCCTCTCTGTAGCATATTTTGACATATATTGTAAACTTACTCGTGTTTGAGATAAATCTATGTGCCACAACGACCGCGGCGGCGCTGGTCAAAAACACTGGAATAGATCCTACAGCTAATTTCTGGAAACAGTGGCAGGTCGTACATGCATGGTGCAACAAAACTTGAATGGCTGTCACCGAGAGGACATTCGGTCTGCAAGTGACGTGCAGTCATACCACACGTAACGGCGCCAATATTTCGGATTTTTCGGTAGTACTTTCACAACTCGTTTGTGAGGTGTAAGCGATTCTTGAAGACACGTTAAGTACGCGACTACAACGACTAGCCACCAGAACATAATAATAATCTTATATGGCTAAAATAATTAGCACTGTACAGTAATTTTCTCGAATTAATCGGTAGTTCTATGTATTACAGCTATAAAATGTATTAAACGATAGAGTCAACATAGCAACAATCGAACGGCTTTGACGGGGACTTCGGACGAACTGACGATGTCCGGGCATCATCCGGGCAGCAACGAGCTTATTTCAACTAGGCTGGGGTGGGTGGCGGATTTTTAGAGAGTGCGCATCGCTCGCGTTTCCCAGGCCATAAATTACCACTGTTGCTACAGCAACGGGAACCCTCACAAACCCCTGTACAACACAAATCGATCGAGTTCGTTCACTTTCACCCTCGTCTCGTGCACATGACCCTTCTGGGAGTGAGTGTATAGCTCATTTAGTAGGTCATCCCGGGACCCAGGAATCAGTTACTAGCACCCACCCCCTGATCAAGACCCTGGATATCTGGTGGTGGGCGCATGTGAGGCCTCGCCCTCCGTGGATAACATTCTAGATTATCCCACGCATTCTCCAGTCCGACCACACGGCCAACATTTGGAGGAACAAGCATATTTATACGATGTGTTGGCAACGAAAAATCAATGGAAGTCGCCGTCCCCACAATTACCAGCCTAGCGGAATGGCAAATTGCCACGACCTCCCCCCTCCCCCACCTGCACGGCTTCTACATTTTTAGGTCCAGTACATAATTAATGTAATGACAATTTATAGGGGATTAAACAAAATTTTAATCAAATAAAATATTTACACTACAACAGCTCCACTTGTTCTTACTTGCGATGTACACTTTATTGATATAATAGGTACTGGATCCACACAATTACTATAAAACTGATTTATATCAGCAGTTTTCATCGAGAAAAAAATATTGGTTTGAGAAATAAAATTATAAATAATATTAAGGCCGCTGCAAACACTATCAATTTTTCATTAAAACGACTTTAAGTTGGAGGATAATATATTCAATATTTTCAAAAGTTATGTATAAATATATAGATACATTAAATATAAAAAATACTGAACAATTGATAACATATAAAATGTTTACTCCCGTCAAGAATTAGCAAAAATTGAAAAAATGCTCAGATTGATGCAAGTTATCCTGGTTATACATTCAAACATCTTTACAATTTTTTAAATCAGACCTTAAATTGATTTTGAATATTTTGATCTACTAAATTACATGTGCATACGGTTGCGTAATACCTGATTAGCGGGGAGTATAAGCACACTAATGGACTTTTTACTACATACACAAAGAAAAAAAAAACGAAAAATTGCCTAAACCTCAACTCCTGAAAAATGACACGTTTGCAAAGGCCTTGATGTTAAATATTATATTTAATTTAATGAACGAACTTACGTATTTATGCTAATCATTTGAATGTTTTGAGGCTGAATGTTATCAATGTTATCAATAATTACATTATTAATATATACTACCTATATATTCATCATAATAATTATTAGAAAAATATAGTTTAACATAAAAATAATAATAAATATTCAATTTTACTTTGGTGCTATTTTGTTTTAATAATTATTTAGTTATAGCTCTAAAACTAGAAATTGTAAATACCTACATACAGTGTATAGTAACAAAACATTAAGCCGTAGCGAAACTTCAAAATGTGCCTTTATGTATTGTAATTTAACATAAAAATTTGATTTATTACTAAATATTAAGTTTTTTCGTGCGCTTGGAATAAATAGTGAATTTAGAAAAAAATGACTTGTTTAAAGTGCCAAATAGAATATGAAATTGCTGATCTATTATGTTACTAATTTGTAAGTTTTGGACCATTATTACTAAACAAAAAATGTATTACATAGGCACATAAGACAAACGAACATAAATACATCATTCTAAAATCAATACATTCTTCGTTTCACTCATAATTTAAATGTATAATTTTCGTATACTATTAAAAATAACCCTATCATTACGATATAATAAACATAAATAATATTGAACATATTGAACGTGCAAAATACTAAACTGTATTGTTTGTTTCACTTAACTTAATGGCTCACCCTATTACAAAAAATAAATTAATTAATTTTCATTCGAGATATTTAAAATATAAATTATAAATTTCCGACTAATGACAAAATAAAAATCAGTAAAAAAACGACATATTTTACGATCGCCGAGTACTCAACGAATAATATGTGCACTGAGGTATATTTAATTAAAAATAAACACTCGTTAACGCCAAAAACTGCAACATTATTTTTTTTTTATTTACAATTACATTTTTTAAACGATTATATAGTTGTAAAGTACGTTTCTACCTACATGGCTACTATAATATATTAATATTATACCCAATATACAATTTAAATAAATAAGTATGTTTGACATTTTTTTTTTATTAGTTGGGTGGAACACTTACTTTTATGTACTATTTATCAGCTACAAAATACAAATGAAATGCAATAACTAATAAATAATACATTCTTAGTTGATAACGATCAACTACTGTTGCCTAATACTCGGAAAATATCACACATTATAATCTATATTTGCATTTGGAATAATTTTGCTGTAAAAATTGATAGAATTTATAATCGTATTGTACATAATCTTTAGTTTAACCTCAATATATAATATTATTATATATTATATTACGTATATGTCTTATTCGGATACATAAAACTATTATAGAATAATAAACCACTGTGTTTTTGGAGTCTTCGAAACAGCAAAAAATAGACTGGTAGCGCCAAACCGCGGATCAACACAACCTACAACTTTTCGCTAGCACGTTTAAACCGCTGTGTGGCGCTGCCCTAAGTGCAATGACTTCCTATACATAGATATAAATATTGTATTTACTAATTATTATTGGTTTATACTTTTATGTAAAAATATTATAATTATTAAGTATTATTTTCAACAATTGCCTCAATTAATATAGCGGACGTTGAAGTATTTGCAAATAAAGTATATACATTATTGACCGTTGTATTTTTTACATAAAATACAAATTTTTGGTTTTGCGCTCTTCCAAGAATTGAGCCCGAAGCGTAGGTACCTATCGCCCCCTCCATAACTATGGTTCAACTATGTTAACCTAAACATTATATAAAGACGTACACAGTTTTTAATAAATAAAAAATTAATGTTTGACACTGTTGAGACGTGGAAGGGTAAGTTTCAAAATGTGTGGGTGCTATTTGTAATTGAATACAGAAAGATGAAGAAACACTGATCCTCTTATATCAAATAACTAATTCTGAATATAGTAGAATATTATAGATATCAGTTAGAGTATTTAGGGATGGGTTAAACACCCATCATTAAACATACTTTGTTGTATGACAGAAAAATCAATAAACGAGCAAGTATAAGTTAAGCCCACGCGTATAGTTTAAACGATTGTAAAAAAGTATTGTTCGGTTATCAAAATTATTAGAATAATCCGAAAAACCGCATAAATACTATACAAATAATTAATATATAAAACATTTTTTGTATTAAGAATAGCGGGTTACTACAAAATTAGAGTTATAACCTAGGTACTTTACAATATGATTCATCTGGATAAAAACAATTTATTTTTAGTTTCTGAGTGTGCGATGATTGTATCGATATTCAAATTATGTGTCTTAATTTTCGTGTGTCTGAAGCAAATTTTTCATAGTAGAATCAATGCTACGATCTTCAACTTCAAGACGTTTCTAGTTTGTGGGTCAAACAAAAGCTAAAACTTCTCAATACGATTTATCATTGAATTCAGATTCTATCCATACTCGATGACGAGGTACATTCTTGACTCGTCGTGACCTACTATACACCTGGAGAGCGACTTGCCCAATTTTTGTTTATGTTTAAAAACATATCGTTATAATATTAACCGCAACCAGAATACACTTTTAAAGCGTGTTCATATAAAATAAAAAATACCCATATATAATACTAAAAGTGACTACCTACATATAAATGTAATAGGTATAATTTATATCAAACTTTTAGGTCTACTAAATTAGGTTACCACTAATAATCATACGAAAATAGGTTGATAATATAATGGCGCCCGGATGATAATAAAATTATTATGTAATTGAGCGTATACGTACCAGTACTTCCGGTGGACGAATTCGCCGTGAACCGGAATGCTGCGCACTGAGGCGTGATATGAGTAGAAGATATCTGGTGCTACCTGGGCCCGTTTGACCACCGATCGGTTGCACCGAAATACGTCTACTAACAAGCTGAGTCGGCGGCTTCTCCACTTTCGGTGGACTTTTGGGGTGGTGGCGCTCGTGATTTTAGCACGCGACCCGTGACCAAAACTGGCGGTTGGGTGGGTTGTTGGTGTATTTAAAATATCGACGAGGAAGCTGAGGGATGGAATATTATGGGACATGGTAGGGGTGGCGGTGGTTGTCGGTACCAACGTCAATATAATAGGTATGCCTGTAGCTTTTAAATGAGCTGGATGCGAGTACGCTGTACCAAATACAAAGAACACTTTCACTTATTTTAATCGTACCACCCTGACTCTCGATTTCATTAAATTGATTTTTACGTTTTTCCGTAGAAAAATATTTTTATTTAGTAAGTACTCGATAAGTACTTTCGCACTATAATGTGTTGCATAAGGATAAACAAATTTTATGAAAATTTATATTTGTATTTATTTCAGTTGTTAATATATTTTCTAATTTATATTATCAAATTCGCAAACTTTCAGAATACATATTATTATGTAGACATATAATGTAGATACAACGTTTAGTCGAATCCAAACCTTAACTAGCAAATTATAAGAGTTAAAAAGGTAGACAAGTGGGCTGTATAGTAGGTTACAAGTGTGTCACTGTAATGGATGGTGTTAAATTTGAATTCAATAATATAATAACATTGTATAAGAAATAAATTCTGAGCTAAAACGGTCAGTCAGCCTAAGATGTTACTAAGTATATTTAATGATATTATTGTGCATAAAGTAATTTATATATAACCTTATTTACGTTAAAACTTGTTTTCAATTTTCAATACTTAGCTATAAAAGTTGAACATTTTATACATTTTTTAACTACAAAATAATTATTAAATTATAAATATGATAAATTTTGTCAAAATTCGAACTTTAAATGCTTATAAAAAAAATTGTGCCTATGTATTTATAATATTTTTCAACTGCTATTGTAAAAATATATTCAGGAACCTTGTATTATATTTTCACGCATTTTTAAACAACAAAAAAAACTTTATTGATACTCATAAAAAAAAACTAAAATAATTGAAATTTGAAATTGTCCGTAAACAGCACAAAATAAGTCATAATATTTTAAAAATTGTTTCATGTACTGAAAAGGCTAATTTCAACATTCAGTAAAAATGTCATGTATTTACGGTCATATGTTTTAGAGTTGTTTTGATATTTATAGATAATAAAATACTAAAAAAATTGAAAACTAACGATGTCCGTAAACAGTTCAAAAAGAGTCAAAATATTTTCAAAATGATATAGTGTATAGAAATGAAGATATAAACATACATTAAAATGTTCACGTATATACAGTTATTCGTTTTTGAATAACAACAAATTAACAAATTCTCTTCATGAGAAATCGAGTGAATATCCAATTTTGTAAAAATATTTTATATGCTTATAATAGTTATATAACTTCAAACGCTCATAAAAATTTAATTTAATTTACTTGTAGACATTTTTTTTTTTTTGATAAACTTATGAATAATCTTATATTACATTTTAAAATCTTAGATTTGAAAAAATATTTTTATGAATTCTCAACTCAAAATAATTTGCTTATTTTCATGATTTTTCTATATTTTGTCAATATTTGAACTTTAAATGCTTATAAAAAAACTGTAATCAAGACTTTTTAATATTTTTCAAATGTCATTGTAACAATATAGTAGGGAGTAGGGACCTTGTATTAATGTATTTCGCTTTTTTACCCAAAAAATAATGTTTTAATGACATTCATAGAAAAAAAAGGTGGGTAAGTGGATGTCGCTCTGCTGTACAGTAGGTTACAAGTGGATCACTGAAATGGAAGGTGTTAAATTTGAATTCAATGATATAATATCATTGTATAAGAAAAACGATTCTGAGCGAAAACGGTCAGTCAGACTATGATATAACCTTATTTACATTAAAACTTGTTTTAAATTTTCAATACTTAGCTATAAAAGTTGAACATTTTATAAATTTTTCACTACAAAATAATTATTAAATTTTAAATTTGATAAATTTTGTCGAAATTTGAACTTTAAATGCTTATAAAAAAAAAATTGTGCCAATGTATTTTTAATTTTTTTCAACCACTATTGTAAAAATATATCAGGAACCTTGTATTACATTTTCACGCTTTTCTACCCAACAAATACAATTTTATTGATATTTATAGAAAAAAAAACTAAAAAAATTGAAAACTGACAATGTCCGTAAACAGCTCAAAAAGAGTCAAATTATTTTCAAAATTTTAAAAATGCTTATATAAATATTCAGTGAAATTTTCAAGTATCTACAGTCATCCGTTTACAATAAAATAAGAAAATTATGGGTAATCTTGTATTACATTTTCAAATCTTAGATTTAAAAATAAAAATTTTTATGAATTCTCAACTCAAAATAATTTTCTAATTTTCGTGGTTTTTCTGTATTTTGTCGAGATTTGAACTTTAAATGCTTATAAATAAAAACGAAGGATTTTTAATTTTTTTCATCTGCCTTTGAAACAATAACCTAGGAGCCGTCTATTAAATTTTCAAGCTTTTTTACTCAACAGATAAAATTTTATTGATATTTATATAAAAAAAAAACTAAAAAAAATGGAAACTGACAATGTCCGTAAACAGCTCAAAATAAGTCAAAATGTTATGATGTATAGAAAATGGAAATATAAACAACCAGTGAAAATTTCATGTATCTACGGTAATTTGTTTTAAAGTTACAACAAAAATGCTTACCTATAAATAAAAACTGTGACCAAGGTTTTTTATTTTTTTTCATCTGCCTCAGAAGCAATAACCTAGGAGCCTTCTATTAAATTTTAAAGCTTTTTTACCCTATGATTAGCTTATGATATTACTAAGTAATAAGTATATTATTTGATCATATTATTGTGAATAAAGTAATTAATATATAACCTATTTACGTTGAACTTTGATTTTAATTTTCAATCCTTAGATATAAAAATTGAATATTTTATAAAATGAATAAATATATTCAATATATAATAATGATAAATAAATTCTTTTATCATTACAAAATATCATTAAAAATAAAAAATGTTATTGTTAATTTATTGTTATATTTTTATTCATAACTATATATTAATATGTTTGAAATTTAAAAAATGTAGAATGAATTTTGTATGACAAATAAATTGTATTTTTCTATCGTTATACCTATCTCCTTTGTTAATATTTTCTTATATTTTTTTTAAACATTGAGTGGAATTTCAAGAAATTAATTAAATAATTCTTTAACTTAAGACGTATTACACGGGTACTCATATACTACACATAATATTTTAATAATTTTTTATTATAAATATTAATAAAAAATGTTTGCTGGGACAAAAAGCGTAAAAATGTAATATATTAAGGTTTCTTCTACGGTTTCATTATAACTTATAAGCATTTGCAGTTAAAATGTTTAGTTATGACAATAACACACATCATTGTAAAACCAATACTTCGCCATACTCTGCATTATACACCATTATAATTATTATAATATTACACCATAATGTACGGTTAACACTTATAAACTGTTGATTTTGTCTCACTACTGTTATCAATTATCTTACATTTATTATTTATACATAATATAATTTCTCTATTCTTATTAATCGATCGATTGTAAGGACAAATATTAATAATTTGGCCACGTCTATTTGAAATTAAAAACACAGATACGTTTATAAACCCGTTCAACGGCGCCCGTAATTCCAGAAACAACGGAAAAAAACAAAAACCAAAACCACCCATACCTTTATTTATAATTCATAGTCAACGGCCTATCTTAGTTTCAGAGTTTATTAAAAAAAAAATCGATTTAATTATTTAAACGTAGGTCTATTGGAATAAACTTAGTTGACGCGTATATGCGTCAGCGGCGTTGAAAAAGACACCACAGCGACCCGGCGGCAGCAAGCTCATATCAAACTGAATAATAATAATAATAATATTGTTGGTCTATGGGGTTGATAGCTATTAAAACATACGAACTAAATCGAAAAATAGAGTACTGGAGTAACTAGTTTTTTGCTAAAAACGACGCGCGACGTTTTGTTTGTCCCTCAGTTACGGCTATAGTTGTAATACAGAAACGTGTCTTGCCATATCTAATGACGTATTTTCTAACAGAATGGAACAGGAACGTATGCTATAATTGTGATGGCCGAGCGAGTAGGTACTACTGCTGCGCGTTGTCGCAACAGCCGCCGAGCCGCCGCTGAAACTGATGAAAAGTATCGATTAGACCATGAGTCCCTGGTTACTTCAGTGCTCTATTTTTCGATTTAGTTCGTATGTTTTGTGATCAACCGATCAACTTGGTCAGCCCCAATGATCAACCCTCACAGACCAACAATAATAATAATAATAATATTGTTGGTCTTTGAGGTTGATCACTGGTGTAACCGGGACTCATGGTCTAATCGTTACTTTTCTTCAGTTTCGGCGGCTGTTCGGCGGCTATTGCGACGATACGCGGCAGCAGTTGTAGCTACTCGCTGAACGGCCACCACGATCAACACATACGTTCCTGTTACATTCTGTTAGAAAATTTGTCATTACACCAACGTTTCTGTAATGTTACAACGTAACTGAGGGACAAACAGAGCGTCACGCGTCGTTTTTAGCAACTTTTATCATTCAAATAACGTTCATTACGATCACCTTAGGCGCGATAAAAATTAATAATTTAATTTGTACACCAATACTAAAAATCACGGAAATCATCGAGGGAATAAATTTTACATCGAAATAAATGCAAATAGAATTCAATAGGTATATTATTAACTACTACTATTGATTTATGATTATAGTATATAATTAAATAATTAATGTTACTAAGTAGTAGTTACTACTAATGTGTTCGTCAAATGTTGATTTGACGAACAACTGGATGATTGAAAAACTTATGAATAAAAACTGTGACTAAGGATTTTTAATTTTTTTCATCTGCCTTTAAAACAATAACCTAGGAGCCATCTATTAAATTTTCAAGCTTTTTTACTCAACAGATAAATTTTTATTAATATTTATAGAAAAAAAAACTAAAAAAAATGGAATTTGACAATGTCTGTAAACAGCTCAAAATAAGTCAAAATATTTGGAAAATTTTATGGTGTATAGGAAATGCAATTATAAACATTCAGTCAAAATTTTATGTCCCTACTGTAATTTGTTTAAGAGTTACACCAAAAACCAAAAACGATTTTCTCGAAAACAGATTTTGCGTAAAAATTCTCGTTTTTCCTTAATTTTTCTTTTGTTTTTCACTGCGCTTTTGAAAACTACTGAGAAATTTTTACTTTTGACCCTCCAAAGTGCCAACTAGATTCACTTTCCTATCAGAAAAGTTACTGTTGAAGAAAATCCAAGCACTTTTACTGTCCTAAAAGGTGATGACAGACACAAAAAAAAATTTAAAAATTTAAAAAAAACACACATCATTGTAAAATCAATACATTCATCGTTCCACTCAAAATCTAAAAGACTAATAAAATTGGAAACTGAAATTGTCTGATCAAGTGATGAAATATTGAATACATATTCTAAACTAAAATAAGGCGCTTGTAAGCTGTGCCTACATTGAGGAGGTAGTAAGAATTCTATAGTAAATTGCACCTGGGATTTTTTGGTTTCTAAAATATGTATAGTAAATTGCACCCGTATCTAAGTGACCTTGAATTCATCGATGCCTATTATATATAGAGACAGAAATTGTTTACGATTATTTTAACTATGAGTTAATGTCTACGATGCCTGAAGATGATTGACTTAGACAATTTTCTTGTTATATTTTATTTTCTGACTTTCCTCCGAATATTTAGCCATAAACTTCCGCAACATTAAATCGGACAACTTATGCCTGTGAATCATTCCATTGCCATTTTAATAAATGCTTTTATACACCTCATCATCCTCATACTTATAATTTAATGGATAAAATATTAGTTACAATAATATGAAATTTACATGAAAATTATAATTAATTAATAAATTATGATTGTATTTTTTATAATTATTAACTGCATAAGTTAATCTAACAAAAAATATTTAAATAAACTTATCTATTACTAAAAATTTAATTTTTCATTTTTATTAGCTAATGTATTTATTTCAAGCAAACCAAAAAATTATTTTTGGAGGACAGTGATAGTCGCCTCCTCGTGGTGTCCTCGGGGTAATTCTAAATGACTATCACACAAATAATATTTATATTGGGCCCAATTTACTACATAGAAATTTTGTACCTGAAAATACCGGGCGCAATTTATTACATAGAAATTTATACCTGAAAATACCGGGTCCAATTTACGTTTGTCCCTAAAATACATTCATATTTATGTGGATACCCACAATACCTAAATAGTTTTAAAATAAAATATAAAATATTTAAGTATTTATACTGTGGATATTTTTACATAGTATTTATAAGTTGTAAATAAATATAATAAATTTATAATAGGTATAAATAAATGTAATGAGTTTAAATTACATTCATAAATATACTATTGCTCTTCTTAAGGTCAAAAGCACAACAACCCAAGTGATGTTATACAAAAAATGTACATATATTGGCAAGTTATATACATGTGATAACGATTATTATAATTTATATTAGTAGAACTAGGAATGAAAACATTGTTATTACGATATTACAATATGTTACCCTATACATTTATATTATATTAATTTAGACAAATATTGTTGTAAAAGGGTGTTCGACTACTTTTTAAATATAAAATAATATTATAATTCTTAAAATAAATTTGTTTATAAAATAACGAGTTTATATTTTACTTCAATTAATTATTATAAAGATGACAAAAGTAGATTAAATTCACCAAACAGAATATAGTAAAAAAAATCTGAAAATAAAGTTTTTTTAATTTTAATAAGAAACACGAAATATTTTAATGATTTTTTTTATAGAATAAGCGTGTAAGCAAACAGTGTAGACTATAGTTATTAGTTAATATGCATTGGCTAGTAAAAATAAACCAGTATACGGTGACCCTTGATATTAGTATACTGTAAGAAAATTATGTATACATAACAACGCATAGTTTATTATATTCGATAGGTATTTTAATTTTATAGACGTAGTCAAAATATTTTTTCTACTTTTTCAATCAACTAACGATCGCATACTTTTATAGCAAAGAGATGGATTCATGTTGCCCAAAGAAATGCTCACCGTCGCCATGCCAGGTATAATAAATTTGCAAAAATATATGTTACCGCTGGAAAATTTTAAACTTAAGGCTATAATGTAATAGATGACCAAGATTTATTTCGTATAGAAGAATTTCAATACTAAAAAATAATTAGGTTTTGTTAAGATTGTTATTTGTTCTTTTAATTTTAGTACCTATTAACGAATACGTTAAACGTTATAAATAGTAAATTATTATTTTTTTTGCCTATTTATTTGAATGCCGGTGTCTAAAATTGATTGAGAATTTTTTTAATCACGATTTTTAAAAAAAATATAAGGTTTATAGTTTAACAGTACCAATACCATACAGTAACATTTCAATTAAATTATTAACTTCTGCAGATGAACTGCAACATTCAACGAGTGTCTCCACCTTTGGAACTCGGAGAAGGCCCGCACTGGAATCCGTTGACTCAGAGCTTATACTTCGTAGACATGTATAAAAGGAAAATTAACAAATACCATCCAGAAACTAGCTGTTATACTACCGCTACGATAGGTGAGTCATGTATGCACAACTTTATATTGAATAACATGTAATAAATCATTTGGATTCGTCTTTTACAGATTGCTGCGACCCTTTGACTTTTATCATCCCAGTCCACAACCAACCTAACACTTTCTTGGTTGGCCTGGGTTGTGCAATAGGTGTAATAAGATGGGACGGATGTTCGAATAGAGCCGAGTACCGGTACTTGAAGACAATTGACATTACTCCAGGCAACCGTCTAAACGATGCAAAAGCTGATGCCTCCGGTCGTCTTTGGGTAGGTGAGTACTAAAATTGTGAGATTATTGTGAACCAGTTCGGCTGTGGGATATTGTTGTTTCAAACCTGTTAATTTTCCCAAGGGTCTATGGGACCAGAGATGCCCGACAACCCAGGTCAATTCTATAAGTGTCGGGGTTCACTGTTCACGGTGGAATTTGACGGCAGTGTCACTAAAAAGTTGTCAAATATTAGTATCTCTAACGGTATGGCGTGGAGTCCGGACAACAAACTGTTCTACTACATTGATACCTACAAGTACGCGGTCGAGGCTTATGATTTTGATCTAAGAACGGGAAATATCTGTAAGTGACACCTAAGATTGTATTACTAAATTTTATTATTTTACAAAACAATATTATAAATCACGCGTGTCTTTGTTTTGCAGGCAACGGAAGAGTGATTTTTGATTTTAAGTGCAAAAATGTAACTGGTGATCCGGATGGCATGACTATCGATACGAACGGTAACCTATGGGTAGCCTGTTACAACAGTGATCACGTGAGATTTCAAAAAAATAATTTTTAATCTAATTATTAATTTCCAATGTGTTTTTTAATATTTTTTCAAAAGATTATAAAAATTAATCCCAACACAAGCACACTGATGACGACCATCGAATTTCCTGCCTATCAAATCACATCCGTTGCATTTGGTGGCCCAAATCTAGATCAACTGTATGTTACCACAGCAAGTTACAATACAACTGATGTGCAAAAATCAAAATTACCGTATTCCGGAACTCTGTTTCGAGTAATCGATACATGCTCAACCGGGTTTGACGGCGTACCAGTCAAAATTAATTTGTGCTCTTTAAATTAACTGTGCACAATAAAAAAAATAACAAAATTGTAAGAAATTAATTGTAATCATACTATCACAAAATAAATATTCATAGCTATAAAATATCCTTAGTTATTTGTTTATTTAAGTATGAATTAAATATTTTTGTAATTTGTATTTGATTTATAAATGTTGGAATTTCTTAATCAAATCGTTTTTGTGGTAAAAATACTGAGATTGTGAATCTTATCCCTTAAATGTATCATTATTTTAGTACTTTCAATATATATATTTAAAATGTTTTCGATCAATAACATATTTTTTGCACTTGTATCATACTGTAATGTTACTTTATTTCACAGAATATACCAATATGACAAAATATTAACATAAAAATATACTGGCCCTACACCTGCCTCAATTGGTGACTCATAGATATTCCAATAGGCAGTTACTAGACACCAGGAATATAAATAATACAGCCCATTTAGACGATGACAAAAAAAATAATATGGAGGCTGTTTATATAATACCAAATATTTAAAAAAAAAGCACAGCAAGACCTCATATCAAATTACGTCATGACCTTACTTCAACTGGCAACTAGTATTAATCATCTCAACATTTCAAATATTAGAGTAGGGACAGTTTTTATTCACTACTAAGATTATATTAATAATACTAGTAATATAAGTTGCTAAACTACCAAATAAATGCTTTATAATATAACCATCCGTATCATTAACAAAATAATATATTATAATATACGAAATTTTCTCCGGGCCCGGCCTCCTGCGAGAGACACGTACACACCAGCAGTCGCTGAGGAGAGTCTGTCAGGTCACAGGGAAATAACATTGATGTTATTGTCTTAAACATTTTTTATTTCAATAAACGATGGGAGCCAGAGGAGAAGTAATGCTAACTTCTCTGGCTCTCGATACCACAAAAAAAAATCGAGAACATAAGAATCAAAGGTTTCAAAACGTGTCGTTTCATTTTTCGTTACGAAAACCCACACCTCAAGAAAGAAATTCTACTTCAAAATAAAAAAATATACTACTAGGTATATGTATCGGGTGATTCTTCTATCAAACAACACTCATTATTTCAAAAAGTGTAGATTTTTTTGAAAATATTTTTTTACATAGTTTCAAGTCGCTTATAAAACAACGTTTTTATTAAAAAATTATATTTTAAAATATTTTTTAAGTTTTTTACTTTTTTGAATGACAACATAGGGTTTTAATTTTATATTCCAAAGCAGAATATTTTTCTTAGTATTCGATACATGAAAATCAAGTTTGGGGTGAGTAGTTTATGAGTTGTAAATATTCAAATTTTTGATGAGCGGTTAAGTGGACAAATATTTCGCGGGGTAACCCCGTACCACTCCACTCCGCTCATCTAAACTTCTCAATCTCAATCTTATAACTCATTAACTAATATATTTTGTATTGTGCTCAGCTAAAGGGGCGTGTTTAGGGTGTGACAATCACTACTCACCCTAACTAATATTCTTACCATCAAATTTCATAATTGCATTGTAAATTCATTATTATTTAAAAAAATAACAGTGTAAAAAAGATTATACTAAATATAGAATTTCTCTCGTGGGTACGAGGCCGCATCTTAAACATATTTTTAAAAAAGTGGATAATTGGATGTTACTTTACTGTACAGTAGGTTACAAGTGGGTCACTGTATAATGGATTGTATTAAATTTAAATTCGATGATATACCTAATATCATTGTATAAGAAAAACGATTCTGAGCGGAGACGGTTTGTCAGTCTGGACATTTTATATTGTTGTTATTTCATGTAGCCTATAAGTTGAATTAATATTTTAAATTTTTAAATTCATCAACATTTTTATTTGTTTCTATGGTGATCAGGGTTTTTAAAAAACAAGTTTTTTTTAAAAAAAACAAATAAAACGTTTAAAACAAAAAAACACGTTTTAAACGTTTTTTAAACATAGTTTTTTTTTACATAAAACATGTAAAAAAACCTATTAATAAAATCCTAAAAATGATAATAGTAAA
Organism: Sitobion miscanthi; assembly: GCA_008086715.1. Lineage (NCBI taxonomy): Eukaryota > Metazoa > Arthropoda > Insecta > Hemiptera > Aphididae > Sitobion > Sitobion miscanthi. Next base: position 16,549,431 of record CM017804.1, read on the forward strand.
TTAGGTAATGATTTTTGTGGGATATTTTGGTAATCAAAATTGAACACAATATTTGGTATACACATTACAGTATATTGTATATTAATTTAATGTCATTAAATAAGATGGATGTAACTTACATCATGTAAGTACAGATTTGAGTAAACTAAAACTAGATAAATTAACAGAAGAACATTTATATTATTAATTATTATAGATAATGATAATGAAGCAATGAGTGATGTGATGGTATGGTAGTAATGTGTATAAGTATAAATATATAATACATTTTAAATATAATTAAGGGGTTCTATATGTTTGTCAATAGATAGGTTATAGTTATAGCATCCCTTGACAGTCATCAAGTCATTGTGCTATTATTATTACTAGGTCTTACTTACAGAACACCTATTTTTTAAACTTATTTGTTATTCATATTTATGTAGATTTTGACGCTGACGTGGTGCGATCAAAATAATATGCGTGGGGTAGAGCTCATTTTAAGTTATGGAGTTTTATCTACAACAATTGGCCCTATTGCTTTGGATGCCATCGTTTTTAATGTTGAAATCGTTGATTTTCAACAAAAAAATCATTGAAAAAAAAGTATCTCGCAGAGTATAAAAAATCCATAGGTTATTTTAACTTAAAATTTACTAAAAATATTGTTTTAAACGATTATTGATGTTTAAAACGTCTGTTTTAAACGTTTCAAACAAAATCAATATGTTTTTTTTTGTGATGTTTTAAACGTGTTTTAAACAAAACGTTTAAAATATAACAACCCTGAATTGGTAATAACAAAGCGTTAGAAATTAAAATCCCGTTTTAAGCGGTTTTTCGTAATAATTTGTCGGTGGTTTTTCCCGTGGCATTAAATAACTATTGAGAAAATCGAAAAATGACCTCTCTAAAATACGGTACCTACCATCTTGATTCAAATTACTAAAAGATAAGATACCTACTATATATGTTAAAATCAAAATAAATCCTTCTGGTAGCCATTTTGTATACAGGATAAAAAAAAACACCATTGTAAAACCACTAGCTTCCTCGCTTCGCTCAGAATTTAAAATGAGTATAATATATTGTATCTTGCAATACGTATTTTAAAATTATAGTAGCCAAAATTGAGTTCTTGCCTTTTTACCTTAAGTTTTCGCTTCTCCCCTCATGATATCGTTCTAGGCTGTCCTTGGTGATTCATATCTCAGTATTCGTCAGTATTTTTAATAAACATCATCAAAGTTATCTATATTACTTTAACAGATTCTTTCGATTTGCCAAAAAGGATAATATATTTACCAAATTTAATTATAATATGCATCTTATATTACTATGTTATACTATATCGAGACATACTCGTGTGACATGGATCCACAATATTATAACTTTATTATTTATAATTTTATCCAAATCAATAAAAGTTGTAGAGATAGAGATTTAAGGTCCCTGCAAATGTCACTTTTAAGGAGTTGTGTTTAGGCAATTCATTCGGTCGTTTCGGTCACTGCTCGTCTTTGTGTGTGTAGTTATTATGATCAATAGTATGTGTATGCATACCAATCACATATTATGCACCTGCATGCACGATGCACATGCAATATAATCAAAGTATTCAAAACCAATTTAGGGACGTGAAATAGCTACACAAAAAAAGTTAGAGTACTTCCAAAGGTCTGATTTAAAAATGATAAAAATGATTGAATGCATAACCATGATTACTTTGCATCAATCCGAACACTTTTTCAATTTCCACAAATTCTTGAAAAAATAAACATTTTAAATTTTATCAATTTTTCAATGTTTTATTTTAAACGTATTAAAAACTATAAAAAATATAGAATATATTATTATGCTCCAGCCGATGTAAAGTAAACTGCTTTATCAAATCAAAAATCTTTACATTTTTAAATTGAACTACTATAGAAGTACCTACTTTTATTGTTTTCAGTCGATAAGGTAATCTAAGCCTGAGCACCTTTACGCTAGTTGTCACAATACTTTATTATTTAGCACTTAGAATAATTATATTAATTTGAGACAGAATATTTGAGTGCAATAATTCTTTGAACTTACCTATATAATAATAGTATATGTATTTTATCATTAAAACTAAACTATATTTCATTCAATACAGTAGGCATACCGGCCATAAAACTATTTAATAGTAATTTATTTTAAATTTAGTATGTATCTACATTAATATTGAATTTCTCCTTTCACAATTATTGCTTCCCCGTTTTATAACTAACTTATGAGTCATTGAACTAGTACGATTGCACCCATCCGTCTTGACTTCAGCTGTATTTGTGAACAAACCTCAATAGAACGGTGGCCACCAATCACGAAGAGGTGGTGAATAATGAATAACAAATAGAAAACACCAAAATATATTCGTACAAATAGGTACTCTGTTCCCACTAGAATGCCAAATAAGGTCCAATACTTAAATTAATAGCAAGTATATTTTTGCATGTAGGTACCTACACGAGTCGTGAAACTTGGCTTAAAGATAAAATAAGGATAGATGGGAATGCAAATTTCAAACAACGATAACTACTTTTCCAAACCAAAAGATTTTTAATAAGCCGCTGTTATATTATTCGCATATAAAATATGAAAATTCAAAATGTCGGTTCAAGTAAGCACCACTTTTGTAAGACTTGCCGCAATGTTGCAAATTTATTGTAGTGTAAAGTATAATAATAATATAATAATATATAACAATACATACATCATGTAAAGATCACCAAGTTGGTATATTAATATATTATAGTGAAATATTCTAATAATAAATATGCCAGTGTTATATTTGATATTGGACACTTACCTCCTTACGGCGGTGGAGTCGCGAACACATTCGTCGAGTACTGTTCGATTACTGCGGACGGCTGGCAAGATAGATGTGGGTGAGAGATGAGAGCGGACCGAATATTGTATTATATATTTATATATTGTATAGTAATACGCATTTTCAGACTGGCGGCGGTGGTGATGGCTGTGGCGGAGGTAGAAGAGGTTAACTAGAGCGTCCCCTGAGCTTGTGCAAGCTCAACTTTGTATACTCACTTACATTGTTGCCAACCCCATGTCGCAACCCCGGCGTTGGACGCCAAGAGTTCATGCAGCAGGATGTCCAACGAACAAATTTATAAAATGACGTCGATTATGGTACCTACACAATTTGCCAAAATTCAAAAACTGGCCCGACAGAATATGCAAAGTGAAATCAGACGTATTATAGTTTTAAAAATCAAACCACTGGAATTACCTGTATTTTTATTAGCTATTTTACTTTCATAAATTAGTTTCAAATATTAATAAAATGCTGGACTAATGCTGTAATGTCATGTGTACATGCGCGTGCGTATTTTGTATCAGATACAGGTTATCGTTAAATAGTAGACTATCCGACTTTACACTCTACACGCTACCAAATACTATATACGATAATACAGGACACTCTGTACTAAAATAATGGCAAACAAATTGAAATTGTTATAATTTCCCTCTGATGTGATTTGCCTATATTTTTCTATATTTTTCATGTTAATCTTAAGATTAAGGCAACTATTGTAATAATTTCGGAGAGCAATGATATTCTAATTATATTTTGATAAGAAATGGTTTCTATATTATGCTTGTGTCCCATATTTGATTACACGGTGTTGCTGCCGATGTGCGTCGTCGTTCCATGATAAAATAATATTAAACATTTCATCATTTCAACCGCTTAGTGATTTATTTTTGTACCACAATACAATATAAATATTAAAATATGTATAATATTATATGCATCAATTTTCCTGGGTTGAAGCTTAGAAGTTAGAATACAATTAATATAATCAAATATAAAACAATTTACTCTAGTTATCTCTCATCAAATTTTTCATAATTAAATCAAAGATTCATGGCAAAGAATAACATAAATTATAATATTACCAACTACATGCATAAATTTTAAATATTGTCAAATAATAACAAATATTTTTGAAGTACCTATTTTAGTTGCACGGTGTTAATCACTCCCCTTATAATTCTATCTTGACTTCAAACCTTAACCTGTTTTTCTGATTTTGAAATTTCTTTTCCATTTTATTTTATGTTCTAAAATTTATAGATTTGATTACTAGTAATGGGAATTCATTTTTTTAATGCTTGTTGTGAAACCTAATTTCATAGTACCTACAAAATTTTAATTATGCATTAAGTACTGAAGTCGTTTTTAAAACTGTGCACAACGTAATTTGCATTATTTTTCATTTTTAGATAATTTGTTTTCCTTTTTTATGGTACATTCTATAATTTCATCTATTTTGAGCAAAAGCGGTCTGTCAGTCTATATTACTAAGTATATTTTAATATAATAATGCTATACAAATTTAACTTACTATAATTTCCACTAAGAAATAACTTATGAAGTACATTGTATTAGATTTTCAAGTTATTTGACGAGCAAAAAATTTCAAAGAACAATCATTTTTTAAAAATAATTAAAAATTAAATTTTTTTTATTTCTATAAATAGCTCAAAACGACTCAAAGTATTTATTGTGCATATAAAAAGTTATATAAAGAACCGGTGAAAATTTGAAGTATCTACGGTCATCAGTTTTTTAGTTACACCAAAAAAACTAAATCGATTAATTTTGTTGTGAACTGTTTTTGCGTAAAATCCCCGCTTTCCTTAATTTTTTTAGGAGATCATCCTCGTCCCACTTTAATAGACCGGAATCAATATTTCTCCAGGCTTTGAGTCGGAATTGTTTTCTTTGTTCATTTCAAGTTCTTTTCTGATGTTCCCACGACCTGTAATATTTAAACTATATCACCATGGTATATGAATATGTTTAATCGGCGTAAAAAACACTAGGTTTGTTAATGTGTTTGTTAATAAGTATTTAGATAGTATTTAATATTGAATAGATTCTAAAAATTAATAATTATAACTTAATTTTTTTTTTTAAATGTTAACAATTTATTTTCCACCCATTCTTTCAAATCATTTTATAACCATGAGAATTTATTAAGAAAATCAGGGCCCAGTCTGATAAAAATGTATATTTCCTCCCATGATTTATGACATAATATAATATTCTTTAAATATCTCGAGTTTCAAACAGTTTCGGCTGTGTAACAATATGTAACTATTTTGCAATAATTATTTTTATATCAACTTAAACTTGATAAATTTTGGATATAATTAAGAACAGTATCAAATATTATATATATATACACATATTATCTATGTATTACGGCCAAGTAAATAGACTAAACGATAGTGTTGATTTCATAACTTTTATAATTATAAAGTGACACACAAGTCTCGCTACAGTAATTAATTTTAATATGAAGTCTGCTACACAGCCTGATCAACAATTATGGAATTTCCAGCAATCAATTCATACCTTACAGTACCTTTGTTGGGTAAAGAATTATGTTATTTATGTTATTTCAGATTTATCATTACCTACCATTACATTATAGCAATTGCAACACATCAGAACTTGTGTGGTTTGTATGAAGGTGTAAGTGTGATAATAGTGGTCTGTACAAGTAGTAGTAACTTTGTTTATTCAATGTTGTTCCTTCTTGCTTGATACAACTCCCTAGAAATAATAATACTGTTCAATAAAATAATTCCACATAATAGTTATTTAGGTTATGGGTATTAACTACCTATTCATGGCTTACGATAGCTGACTGTAACTTTGCGAGACAAACAAAATTGTATACTATTTACGTAGGTATCTGTTATTTTTGTTTAGATTTATTATTACTGAAATACATGACAGTAATTGAAACACATCAGAACTTACAATGGTTTGTAAGAAGTTTTGAATGTTCTAGATGTCGCCTGTAGGCAGTAAATATACATTGTTCTTATGACAAATTTGAGCAACACAACATTGTAGGTAGGTAGTAATTACTTTGATGATTCAATATTACTTTTCATTTTTCTTAAAACATATTATCCCTAGAAATAATTACACAGATCTATAAAATAGTTCAACATCAGAGGCAGGTCATAGGTAATTAATATGGTTGCTTACGATAACCTCAGCTGCGGCAGGCTGTTGATATTTGTATTCTGTATACTGGAATGCGGCAGTTAACTTGTTATTTCCAAAAACTACATAGAAAATTCAAAATAAATTCAATTAAGTGGCAGTAGATATGAAATAATCATACTATAATCACATAGTAAACGACAGTCTAAGCAAATACGTAAATAATAAACACTTTAAGCACATAATCTTAATCATAGACCTATAAACTAATGGACAACGCTTAGAGAGAGAAGCCAAGGGTACGATATAGAGTGAGTGAGAAAGAAACAAAGTTATGAAATATATACAGTTCCTTATGCGGAATTTATGAGGGCTCCTTCACTACTAAATGTTCTTTCTCTCTCAGTTGTATGGTTATATGATCGTCTAGCATTGAGGGCAGGAGTGGAATGCGCTGTCCATATCCGCTATTATATACGTCTAATATGTTTACTATCCGATGGCTTGAAATACGAATTGATAAGTATGGTAAGTACCTATAACCAGAACCGTGGTTAAACGATACGTTTAGTTAATATTCGTAATCATTTAATATACAATATATCATTACACGACGTTTTAAATATTGATATAGCTTATTTTGTTTATTTTTCTATGATTTTTGTCAAATATAATATGGATAACTATAAGCATAGAGATAGATAAATAATATAGTATTGTTGAAGTTACCATTCACATGGAATCTTGATAACATTCTCCTTTAAAAAACTTTTTATTTAACCTCTTATCGTTCTCCTATGTGTGATCATGAACTAAGATAGTATAGTATACTATAGTATACTATCTTAGTTCATGGTGTGATTAATCTCATCCACAGATGGACGGCAACAATAATAATTTCCTGTGTTCGTCTACTGCAACAATTTTTTTAGACTGGATAGTTGGTGAAATATACACATCTTTTGAGCCAATGGATTCAACACTAATTAAAAATGTATATAGGTACCATGAACTAAGGTAAATCTTATTTAGGTACATAATTTTTGTCAGTGATTTTATCACAAATTAAATAGATACCTATCGATGGGGCCAGTAAAATTTTTTCAATACACTGTCATACTCAAATGTAAAAGTTGTGGATTGTCTTAGTTTAAATAAATGATATATAAAAATCAGAAAGAAAACCGAACACAGATAAAAACATTAAAAACTAAAACTATAAAAGTTCTTTATATTTATATTTATTAGAATATAAATTATAAAACATTAAACTATATGTTATCTTAATACGAAAAAAAGCGTGTGGATTATGTATAAATTAAAAGAAAAAAATGCAATTTATTATTTTCTTTATAGAGTATTACTGAATTTGATGAAATAGAACAGATGATTAAAAATCAAAAACAGTCAAATCTTAAATATTATATCTATAAATCATGACATGATTTCCGAAATCGGCGGCAAATTATTGAGAATTACCCTCTATGGTCTGACCACACTACGGTCATCGCTGATTGAAATTCAACTCGTCTTTGACGAGATCATTCTCGTCGCACTATCATAGACCGGAATCAATAGTTCTCCCGGCTCTGAGTCGGGGTTGTTTTCTTTGTTCATTTCAAATTCTGAGTTAGTATATTCCAAAATGTCCGTATCAGATTAATCTAATAATATTTTCATTGTCAGTCGAGGCGTTTATTTTAGGTATATATTTATAATAAGCAAATTTGTAGGGCAACAGAGGTGCCCGATTGAATTGGTAAAAATTACCAAGGAAAAAAAGAAAAATTTTAAATATAGGTACTTGTTAATTGATTTTCAAAAAAAAAGTTACCTATTATAAATAAATAACTTGTTATTACAAATCGTTATTGTTAACCAACGATACTGCAAACCTACCTACAAAAACGCTAATAAGTCTATACATTCACATAAATGCTTTGTTCTCATGCATATACAAAATATTTTATAAATAATCTGACATGTATTTAAATATAATAAATAGTAAAAAAAAATAATTAATGTTAATCGAAGTATTTTATGTACCTATAAGTCGATTTTCGGTATTTTATTTTCAATGATCAATTATATAAGCTCTAAATCTTGTGGTATTTCACTATTTGAATTTTAATTATTGAGTTTAGTAATTAAAATATCTAAAAATTTCCTTGTATACAGGCAAAGATTATCTTCTCTTCTACAATATTGATAGTAGGTGTTTTTACCTTTTATATAAAAAATACAAAAATTGGTGAACATTTATTCAAATCAAGAAATAATACTATGTTTAAAAAGTTTGTCATGCAATATGGACTTTTAATTGTTAAATTAAGTAATTATTAACTAAATTATTAAATTATATAATATTAAATTAAGTAATTATTAACTAAATTATTAAATTATATAATATTAAATTTAAACGTAGATACCTACTCTTAATATATAATATAATACAGTTTATTTATATAATATGGTTCTAGGACATCTCGTTTTAATATTCCAACTGGTGATGTACCAGTCTTGTAAAATATTTTGTATGTTTTGTATTTTTTTTAATTACTGTTACAATCATAGCCAGTTATTGGGGGGCCTTATACCCCCCCCCCCCTACATATTAAAAGCCCCCAAAATTATTTAACATTTTTTTAAGCCCCAATTCATATTTTGTAAAGAAAAACTATTTGACCGGTTACCCCGAAACGGTGGTTAGGAGCTCCCGGGTTATTAATGAAGAAGCAGAATATGCCGATTTTGGAAAATATTTAAATAGATTGTTATTAATAAATTGTAAGTCAAATTGAATAAGATCATATTTTCTTGGAAGAACTATTTTTGATTTATGATATAATAATAGTTATAGTTGTGTATATTAACGGCAAATGCAAATTAATGTACAGAACTACAGTCTACAGAGTACAGATATATTATAATAATTACCTAAACCTCTAATATTATGAGCTTATTGATCATAATAAACATCCCTTTTTATCTGTATAAGTGTATAACTTAGGGTTATAGGAATAGTGTGCCTAAATAGTATGAAGGTATATTTTTAAATTAATTAGTTAAAATAATAAATATTCATATGTTATTGTGAACCATGGCATTTTTAGGTAGTTTCAGTATCTAGAATATAAAGATACAGATTCCATGCAATGTCCAGACACAGCAGACAATAAAAAATAATGGCTGCAATTACTTGACCATCTCACAGCTTGGTAGTTGATGCTAAATACTGAGGGAAAACTGTTCCTTGAGACATGTTGTGATCAGTAAACTATATATGCAACATGTAAAGACAGGTTTATGATTTAAAAATATTTGATATTAGTATACCTATGGTTTTAATATCTCATACTATAGATGTTAAATATTTAATTACTAACAATTCATACATTTTATCATTATTTTGAATTTTATTAATTTTCTAAACAAAATTGATTATAATTAAAATATAGATAATAAAATTCAATATTATAAAAATATTAAATAAAAAGATACCAAAATTCATGACAAATAATAATTTTAATATAATAATATATTTTTAATTAAACCATAAAATACAAAAATAGTTAAATTTAAACATGGTGAACAATCTATGGTGGTTTTAGAAAAAGTACCGTACAATAAAAATTTACGTATTAGGTGATTAAAAAAAAAGATTATTTATTCATATGGATTTTAATGTGGGTATAATATGATCTAAGGTAATCATACTGTTTATTACATATTTTACATACCAAGTTTTTAAAACTTTTGTGAACAGATATTTTGTTTTCTGTTTTTTTATGAATATTGATATGTTTTTTGAAATTTTTATACATTTTAAATCTAAGTCCACAAACCGAACATAAAAATGATGCACTTATTTTAACCAAATGTTCAGAACGATGCAATTTCCATTCAGCAATAGAAGTAAATTTTTTTCTGCATTTTTTACAGTTTAATGTTGGATTAACAATATAAGTTAAACCAAGATCATTTAAATGATTTTTAACTGAATTAGTGGTATTTTGAGTTTCATCATCTATTAATGTTTTTAAATTATCTTCAAAACTATCCTGACTTGTGGGTTCTTTTTTAAAATGATCTTCATTTATGTGATTAATTGATTTACAATCATCATTTATTTTCATGGTTATAGTGGGGGAAACAGTATTACTATTATTTGTCCATATTCCTTTACATTTTTCGTTTTTATCACAATCTTTATTATTAATTTCAATATCAGTTTCATTTTTATTCTTTTTGAGTGTATGTTTAATATTTTCTTTGCCTTCATCTGGTATTGATACCTTCATATCAGTCTTCTTCAGTAAACTCTGTTTAATTTTATCACGCTTTTCACTAATTTTTGTCAGTATTAATTGTATTTCGTCATTAAACGGATATTCTTTCTTACCCTTAAACTGTTTAAAAAGAAACTTAAAATCATATTCTAATTCTTCAATTTTAAGAAAAATTTCATTTTCTTCAGCTGATAAATCACCTTCTTTTTTTTTGTTATACTGGTTTTTGTGTTTGGTGGGATATTGATGTTTATTAATATCTACAAGTTTCGGTTTAAACTCTTTTGAAAAAAGTTTCCAAAACTTTTCTAATAAATATTTCATATTGAAAGGCTCCATAATTTCAATTTTACTACTTGAGCTGTTATCAATTTGATAGCTATCAAATGTCACAGCATTTAACTTCTTTGGTCTGCCTCGTTTTTTTAGGTTAACCTCAACATTATTACTAATATTGTCTTTTTTAGGTCTTCCTCTAGGTTTTTTCATAGAGGGCTCATCATTATATTCATATGAATAATTTGTTGATTTTTCTTTAACTTTATTTTGCTTTTGGATTGTATTATCAGTATAGACTTTTTTACGAGTCTGTAAAGTGTTTAAAATTTCAGGATTTGATACATTAATTTTTACTTCATGTCCGTCAAAGTCTTCTTTAGGCTTTCTTTTATTTTTTTTCCGACCTTGTCTAGAATTTCTGTTCTTGTATTCAAGATAGATAAGATTCGGTCCATTGTAGGTTTTAACACAAATATCAGTACCAACATGTGCTTTGTAAGAAAATAGAGAAGCAAATTTTTTATAGCATTTTTGACAAACAACATGTTTACCACTAAAATCAAAATCTTTAAATGGAAGCAACTTTAAAGTACCTTTTTCAACACAAAAATGTTCATATCCAGTTTTTATACTGTTATTTTTATATGCGAGATCTGCATTATGGCATGGTTTAACTAATAAATGATTTCTGAAAATCTGAAAAATAATAATACAAATAAGTAGGTACATAAATAGGTACATTAATTAAATATCTATAATACTTAATAGAATAATACCTATAATAATACATATTATGTAAGCTTATAGAATTGTATATGACTTAAATAAATAATTATAATTATGTTATATGGGAATTAAAAAATATATAATGTACATTATACATTAGACATTTAACTCGGCCAATTGTTTTTTAAAAATATTACTTTGTATATTAAATATCTTATAGCCAATAAGGAAAACTGTATAATTATTTGTATTTTAGATTCTGAGCAAAGCGAGGAAGCTAGTGGTTTTACAATGGTATTATTTTATTTTTTATCCTGTATATAACATTTATACTGGAAGGAGTGCTTCAATTTCAACATATAATATCTTATCTTTTAGCAAATTGGATCAAAATGGTACTTTAAAGAGGTTTTTTTTATTTTATCAATAGTTTTTTAACGCCAAGGGAATAACCACCTACATTTTTTTTTCTAACCCTTAGTTTATCAACATAGAAACGAATAAAATTAAAAAAATTATCACTAGGTATACTATATACAATTATTGATTGCTTATTAATACATATTAATGATTTTACATTTTTTTGTCCGCTCTGAATCATTTTTATATTGAATACAATCATTGCATTCAAATTGACAACTGTAATAATACACTTTCCTGTCCAAAGGACAAATTTCCACCACTGCTGACCTACTCCACCCCACTGCGCTTACCCGCTTTTTAAAAATATATTAGTTACCTATTATTATAAATTATAGTACTACAATAATTAATCTACAAACAAATGTATAAACCACATTAATCCAAAAAATATCAACAAAGAACAAAGTTTAACAATAGATAAATAATGATAATAAATAAATGTAAATAAATCAATATATTTCTATCAAGCAAATTAATGGCTGTTGGTAATAAAGAAAGTCAGAATGTGTAAATAAATATGTTAATTTTGCAAAAATGTGTATTAAAAACATGAAATAAATTACAAAAGTTTTTATTTCAACTTAAATTTGTAAAATTGTAATCTTATAAAAATTAAAAGTACAGGATAAAAACTTAGAAATAATAACTAATCATTAGAGTAGTACAGTAATAGATTATATAACAATTATGGGGATATCCTGTTATGAAAATATTTCACACAGAATAATAATTATTATCAATATGTCTGTAAATAGGTTAATAAAAAAGCTAGTAAGTGGATGTTGCTGTGCTGTACAGTAGTTACAAGTGGGTCAATGTACAATGTATTGTATTTTATGATTGTATTAAATTTGAATTCAAAGATAATATAATATCATTGTATAAGAAAAACAATTCTGGTAGAAATTGTGTATACAAGATAAAAAAAATAAAATAAAATAAACACCATGGTAAAATCAATAGCTTCTTTGTTCCGCTCAGAATCTAAAAATATGAAATGTGTACTTATTGTTAAAATATTTTTTAAAAAACTGAATTTACTCAAAATATATAAAAATTAATACCTATGTTTTATTCTATTTAAGGTCACCACATTGCAGAAGTGGTGGTAAAATTCTATTGTCATGACAGTGTCACTGATGTCTGGATTTTGATTTGTGTCATGACTAACTTTTACCACTACTGTTGCAGTGAGGAACTTTAAAATGTTATGAAAGTGGTAATTATTAAACAGAACCTACATTCAACAAAATTATGTATTTAGATGCGATTTTGTGTCCTAGTTATGATAATAATGAACTGTTTTAACTGATTGAACTTAAATGCATAGTCATAAAAATTAAAATATCCAAAAAAATAGAAAATTATAATTTGATAATATAATAAAGTGTACATTTTCATCATAATAGGTTATAAAAACAATTTTATTCAAAAAAATGTGTGAAGGTAGATCAAATAATAGATTTCAATTACCAAGCACATTTTTATAAATGTAATGGTTGTAAATAAATTGTTGATGAATTAGTTATGTGCAATTCACACAAATTTCATTAGTTAAAATATGATATATTATATTATAAAAGTAAGTGGATCCACTAATAAGTTTACTTGGTATAATTCATTAATCTTTAATAAACTGACTTATAGTTTATTCTATAGCAGGAATGGGCAACTTAATACTACTAGAGAGCCAATTTTAAATGTGCAAAAATATAGCGGACCAGAGAACATAGGAAGCAAAAAAAAAACCCAATGTTAACTATACCTCTATAAATAATATAATATTATTTATATTTAATAATTCAATACTGGATAAGAATTTATATCTACGTTTTACGATAAACATTATATTGATTTTAATAATTTTATAAATATAAAAATATATAAAATACAGAAAAATCTTAATATTTTATATTTTTATAAACTAAATTTAAATGTAGCACAGGCCAGTAAAAATGGTACGAGGGCCGCCAGTTGCCCATCCCTGTTCTATAATATAACTATCTACCTTAAAGAAAGATAAGATAAATAAATTATAATTACCATGGATGAATCATTCTCTGGGGTAGTTGCCTCAAGATTGAATAGTTTCAAAAATGGATTTTTATTCAATTCTGTTTCAGTCATTTTAACACTAAAACAAAATAAAATATTTAATTGATTACAATAGTCATGGTGTAAAAGATGACACTTAAAAATAATAGTTTTATAAGTACATAAAGTATATTACAATTATAAATTGTTTTTTTTAATAATTTAATAATTTAATTTTGTATTTAGGTATACAAATTTAAAATCAAATTGAAATATCTATTTAATCAAAATAATACCAAATATACAAAAGATTTATAGTCTATTATTTTAAGTGTAAGATCAATTAATTGAGTAGGTGCATGATTAATAAACAATGAGACTTTAATTGATATTGTGTACATTAATTAGGTATAGGTTACCTAGCTACATATTTAGTTATTGGTTATATTCTAATCTTATCTGGCTAAAAAAATACCTATAAAATACAATTTAGTAGAGCGTAAAAACAGTTAAAGAGACAATACCAAATTATTTCTAAAAAAAATAATTTGTCACAAATTCACAAACTTAAAAAAAAAATTAATAATTTGGTATGTAATAATATTAATAATTGCTTGAAACTAAAAATAAGTATGTAACTCACATTGTATTGGACAATTAAATTGAAACTATATTCAGTAACTATTTTGAATAATTAAGATCGCATTTTTTTTTTGTTTAAATAAATAGTAATGTATTAAAATTGCCAATCACATTTAAAAAACAAAATAAAAATGATAGTAGAAAAAGGTAGAGCGAAACAGTTGCACTAGGTACTGACGTACTGTAAAGACTAAAGAGTCACTTAATGAAACTTACATGCTACAACTAGCACTAGACAGTAGGCAACCGAATTACGTAAAATATCTATAATGAACAATTATTTACGTAATATTACTATCTTAAATTATTCATTGAATTTGATAACTATTTTACGTTTGGTTTACTTCAGACTACAATAAATCAATAAAACATTTTAGTCTGTAAATGTTCATACAAAAAAAAAATTAATTATATTATGATTGATATCTATATGTTAAATTTATATTAGAATTCTTATCACATCTGTGCGCACATTAAAAAACATGAACGTCCGTACCTATCTATACAATATTATATTAAATCGTGCAATGATCCATGGACACGGCGTAAATGACTACTCAGTATTGACCATGGAGGAATATAATTTCATTAGCTTCCTCATGATATAATTTAAATATTCTTTTTTTTTTCCTTTTCAAATGATTATAAAATGCGATCATATTTTAGAAATTGGTTATTACTTATTACTTACTGGTGTAAAATGTAGAAATGATGAAAATATATTTATATTTTAGTACTATGTCTGCAAACAAGTGGTCAAAAGTGATCCATGTTATGATGTATTATATTAATATACAAGGTGTAACCGGAAGACTTGAAAAAAAATTATACTACTTAAACGTATGAAAAAAAATTGTGAAAATTATATGATAAGTAAATAATTTAAGAAATATACTCATGTCAGTAAATTGCCAAAAATATTATTTTAAAAAAAGTAATTACGTTCCAAATTTAATCAAAAAAGTATTGATATTTTAAAAAATAAACTACATGACTTAGATAATTGTTTTTACCATCAAATTTTTTCTAAAAATCAGATTCACAAAATGGCTATTTTTAATTTTTCCAAAAAAATTTAAAACAAATTTAAAATTTTTTATTTTCAGTGTTAAAAAATATAAATATTTTTTTTATTATTATACGTGTAGCACAAGGAACTATAAATTATATATGAAAAAAAATGTTTAAAATATTAATTATAACAAAAGTTATTTCATTTGTTAGGTCTTCCTGTTACACTCTGTATAATCGTGTCCTAGACCGTAGTCACTTTACTACATTTTGAAATTAATTTGTTTATTTTTTTATCGTGATACTTAGGTAGGTACTTAAAATTATTTTTAATTTTGTTTGATTAAAATAAATTATATATGCAAACATAATAAATTACCTCAAAACTCTTCAATTCAGTACGATAATTATAGCTATTATTTAATACTATATAATTGTAATATGAAACAGTTAAAAAATGTATTTAACAAGGCCAGTGGCAAGTGCCAACAAAATAAGTTATATGATCTGCAGCAAGCCAGCATAAAACAATAAATGAAATGGCATATAAACTTATTACAAGATCTTAGATAATGATGTATGGCTATTATCTATATACAAAATTAAGCAGTGTAGCCAACAGAGTAAAAGAAACATGTTTAATACAATTTCATTACCTACTGTTACCACTGAACTAAATACATAGAACGCGTACATTGTTCAAAATATGAACCTCAAAGGAAGTCGCCATATGCATTCTGAATCAAGGGAAAACATGGTAAAATGTTATGTTATCTATGAAAATTGTTATCATTAATGTTAAAAATTAAATCGGAATGTGCATATGGCGGCTCTCGTATGGGCTCATTTTACATATATGAGAATAATACACAATACGCATTCCATGTATTTAGTTCAGTGATTGTTACAGTTTATAATAAATCCACAGATATATAGATCAAGTGAAGCTCAGCTGTGGAAGACCGCCATTTTTTCGGTGGGCAAAACATTTAATTCATTGTACAAAATGTATTAGGAATAACAGCGTTGTTAATGATAAAATAAAATAATAAATTTAAAATGACTTATACAAAATAAATCATAATTAATCTTATTTCTCATATGAAATACCATGTAATTGCCCTCCAACTCCCTATTCACGGTGAGAGTTTGCTATATAATACTATATAGATGAGTGTGTAATAAATTCGTGTTTTTATTTTATTACCTTTGGTTATAACCAGTGGCGTAGCTCCCCCCCCCTCCCAAATGTGTTGACCTTAGAATTTTATCAAGATTAATAAATAAAAAGTGTAAATAAAAGACATTTTGTAAAATATTGAGTATACTAAGCCACCCTCCTCAAACAAAATTTCTGGCTACGCCACTGGTTATAACATTTTAAGTCACATAAAGATTTATTATTTATTCCGAAATCCATAATTTATACCAGAAATGTGAAAATCAGAATTTACAATGGTTTGAAGGTGCTTAGATGTAGGTAGTAATAACTTTCATTATTCAATATTTTTTTCCTTCTTCCATGATAAATTTGGTCCCTATTACACAGTAGTTCTATATCATAAATCATAATTCGACATAAAAATTATCATAGGTATTTACTACGATTACTTACGATAACCACAGTTAAGACGAGCTCCTTAGATTTGTAATCAGTATACTGCAACGCGGTAGTTAACTTATTATTTCCAAATACTACGTCGAAAATACAAAATAAACTGAATTAAATTGCAGTAAAATACTAAAATAGTAAACTATGATGACTGAATATGACATTAAAAATATACGTAAATAATAAACATTTTAAGCATATAACTGTAATTTAAGGGTCCAATGCAACATTCAGATTACTACATTTTCATGAATTTTTCAGGACAATGAAAACAAAATACTTTTTCTCATTTACCATTACTATAAAAGGGAAATAATTAATTTTGAAATTAATTTTGGACATAATAATAAGATTTTACTAATTATTTTTCAACCAAAATATTTCTTCCATGAATAATATTCCATGAAAAACTCACTTTTGAACAACGTGGAGTAAATATCTGGTTGTTACACTTTTTCACACACATATTGTGCTCCTGAAATACGAATTGATAAGTGGTAACCACCTAAAACCAGAACCATGGTTATAAAATACTTTTAATAATTTTTAAAACATTAGTTTTATAATACACAGATAAGCCATGATAATTGCATTTAACTGCTTTCAATATTAAGTGGCCAGGTGTCGGTTTTTAAATTTTCCATAATTCTATAAAATTTGAAAATTATATTTTATATTTTAGTTTCCTTCTTAATTATAATACTCTTCCACTAATCTACTGTCAGATACTTATTTAGGGAGGGTTAATAACGTGTATTATATCGAAAAAATGACTTCACAGGAATATTTCTCAGGCCTTGTAGAGTTATCGAATTTTGATAACTATCTACAAGCTGCATTGAACTCCGATTTTTTAGTTTATTTCAAAAAATGATAAAATAAATTTGTAAAAATAGCTTAAAATTGTATTATTATTGATGACATACTTATTATAAAGTTTGAGATTAAAATATTAAAAAACGGAGTCGAATGTGGCCTGTAATATTACCCTTTATTAGTTTAAAAAAATATATACAGAACAGGATCATAACATATTTTTGAGGACAAAATCACATTGGGCTAATTGCCTATAGTTTATATAATTTATTTGGTACCTACCAGTATTATATCATTTTTAGATATACACTTTGGGCTGTTATTGTTATTTGCTTCACTGGGGACTCAACAAAAAACAAATAGTTCATTAAATGACCTACTTTAGGAAAACTAAAGATATTTTAAAGTTCGCAATATGATTAGAATAATTACGTATTTCATTAACAGATACATCAAATAAAAACATTAAGTATAATTTTTACATTATTCAATGATCTTTTTAAAATTGAATGAGGAAAAATGTTTAAATTTTATTCTTCTGATTATTACAGACAGTGGAACCTATATTAATTTTACAATTATATAATATAAATTATATATTATTATAGTATATTCATTTAAATTAAAAATATTACTTTTATAGTATTATTACTCATTGGCCATTAGTATTATAATTTATAATATAATATTAAGTATATAAATAATTTATTTATAATCTCAATATTAACATGTAAATAACAACAAACATTTAAACACGATTACATTATTTTAATGCAGTTAAATTATTTTTTAATTTATGTAAATGTTTGTAAAACTAATTTTGTACCTTTAAAGCTAAGGCTAGCCAATTATATATCAAGTTATCAAAATTAGATTAACTTTCATTTAAAATTGACAAAATTATTAAATAGGTGGGTAATTTGGTTATATTATAATTTATTATAATTTATAAACATAATGCAATATATTATTATAATTACGTGTATTAAAATTTAAATATAGGTTAATTATGTGTGAAATAAAAAAAAACAATGAGCATGTATGTAATAGATAAAATTATTTTATAATTAATAATAATAACCACTATACATAATAAAATAATAACAATCGCAACCAATCCAGTTACCAGCACACATAATAAAAAAAAAAATATATAAATATAGTATAATATATATGTATATATGTTAATAAATGAAATAATAGTGTTGCAATAAAATATTAAAGATAATCATAATGGAATAAAATAGAAATACATATAAGATAATAAAAATCACAATGCGCGGTGATGACTGATTTTGGCATTGCAAATCGTAATTATCAATATTGATAAAACGAACATATTCACCCGCATATAAAAAAGATAAACGTGGCACAAGTACTATAAAAGTTTAATAGTTTAAAATTATAAATGCCGCTATTTGTTATTCGAACAGACAATTCAATTGCTACTCTTAATTGGCTGATGTAGTAATAGCTTCATTGCTACTACTAGCACCAATTTTTTCAGGTTGAATCGGTGGTGGGCCTGATATTAACAGATCGTCATCCAACAAATTTAAGATTGGAGTGGCAGTTGATGTCATAGTGGCCAAGCCGCCATCACCAGCAATAGGAAGCTGCTGTTGTTGATAGTACTGTTGTTGCTGTTGATTTTGGTTGAAGGCCACTGCCGCCATTGGCGGCTGCTGATATATATAATTGTTAAGGGTTGTTGGTACTGATATTACTGTTGTTGGGGGATGATGCTGCTGAAGTTGTTGATAATAACTACTGCCGACACTAACACTGTTGTTTGACAATAATGGTGATTGCTGTAAACTGCCAGTTACGCCAGACGATGACGTTGGTTGCAGTAGAACTTGTTGCTGATGTTGTAGTGGTTGATACAGTTGGGATGATTGTTGCTGGAGCGGTGAAGCATAGTAAAAATTACCAGTAGTACTTCCTACTGTGGCTGTTAATTGATGAGGCTGTTGCTGTTGCTGTTGCTGTAAATGTTGATATATCTGAGGTGGTTGTTGTTGATACAGTTGAGGCTGCTGTTGTGGATACAATTGCTGTTGGTACAATTGAGGCTGTTGTGGATGTTGTTGCTGTGGTTTCTGTTCCTGTAGAAGCTGTTGGTAATTTTGAAGTTGTTGTTTTTGCTGCTGTTGTTGTTGTTGTTGCTGTTGTTGGTGTTGTTGTTGCTGTTGCTGGTGTTGTTGTTGCTGTTGCTGGTGTTGTTGTTGCTGTTGCTGTTGTTGTTGTTGCTGCAGTTGTGATGGTAATTGATGATAAAAATGTCCAACAGTTGATGCACCACCAGAGGTAGTAGACTGTTGCACTATTGCTGCTAAGCCACAACTGTTAACAGTAGCTGACGAAATCGGAGGTGAAGACATCGGCAATGGTGACTGGGATATGCCAGTAGATAAACCACTACTTCCCCCTATCATTTGCTGTTGATTTTGTTGTACAAATACTCCTGCTGTTCCAACACTAGTCGCACCAGCATTGGTGGTTGAGATTTGTTGCTGGTACTTCTGTGGTGAATAAAATTGCTCCTGTCGCGATGCTAATAATGTATGAGGATGGTGATACCCATAACCACTGGCAGCACCATAACCAATACCACCAGTGTATTGTGATGGTAGAGGTCGTTGCAAAACTGCAACTGCCGCCGCTGCATTTGGGAATACGTCACTACCACTACTATATGAAGAAATTGTGTTTTGGTTACTTACACCATTGTTATCACTCAAATGGAGAGCATTCATCATAGACGTCATGGGTAAATCAATATCACCAGTAGTAGTTGCAGTTATACTGTTGTATGTTGGTGAAGGTAGTGTAGGATTGCCTGATGATTTTGTCGTGAGTAGTTGATAATTGTAATAGTTATATGGCACAGATGATGATGATGATGATAAAGGAGAAGGGAGTGATGGAGTAGAAGAATTTACAGGTACTGTCAGTGCTGTTGAAGCGGCTGCATATGGATAATTAGTTGAGATTGCTGATGCTGGCTGTTGCTGCCTGTTGTTGAGACGGTTGTAAGTTCCTTTTGTGGAAGGCAAATGACCACCATAGTAAGGAATGCCTCCATCACTGGGGTTAAATGAGGACGACGTTGGTGGATGTATTTGATTATGACGGTACTGATGATAATATTGTTTTTGCTGTTGTTGCTGTTCAGATCCAAGAGGTGAAAGTCTACGAAGGTGGTTATGCTGCTCATCCCAGTGGCTGCCCCCAAGAGGTGCAACAGGCTTATTAAGCCCACCACTACTGCCAAAGCTTTCAATCAAGGCAGCCAAGTCTTCCTGTTGGTGATCTTGGTCATCAATTCCCGAGACAGCAGCAAGTAAATCATCAAGACCACCAATTGTGGCGGTGGGGTCATCATCTGTTGTTGTGTCGTGGATTCCCATTTATGGTGTTGTTTTATCATCTGATCTCGCTGTTCGGTCTGCACTTGGCAAGTACCTATTGGAAACAAAACATACAATTAATTAAGGATATGGACAACCACAAACGTAAATACTGCGTTGAGGTGATTAGACAGTATAGAATTGATAAGATACTAACGATTGACATACCTTTTACACGTTGTAATAGTTTTGATACGTTAGTTAGCAAACGCTGGTAGAAATCCAAACCTTTAGCGCAACGTTCGGCTAGAACTGCATCTGGGAGTAGACCACAGGTCGGTGATGCCGCCACGGTGTCACTACAAGTTTCTAATGGTGTCCCTCCATTGGATACCACAAAACTTTCAAAAGCGTCCAATAATGACGACACTAGAGTCCGTCGCCGTTGCATGGCATTAGCAAATGCCCGACGTTCAGGTGCCGCTCGTGCATACGCCAACCTCACAGCGTCCAAAATTTTTAGTTGGGCTGTCAGATTCTGATCAATCATGCTCACCTTTTAATGAAAACATAGACATACTACACATTAATCATTTCATTGAAAAATGAATGCAAAATTGGAAAATTGATTTTTAAAAAGATTTTATAGGTTTTATTCAAAAACAACAACATATCAATTTAACATATTATTAAGAATTGCTAAAAAGAGTGAGATTTTAATGTATTTAAATCCAAATTGTGTACAATCATCTAATATGTATTAAAAAATGTATGTAATTAAATGTAATAAAAATACAAAATATGTAATATGAAAGAGAACTGATACAATATGTTTTATTTTTTTTGAATGTTATCCATTTAATACTTAACTACATTTTACCGCATTTCATGCGTAGTAAATTAATTAATGTGGTACATCAGATACATTTCTTTAATTTTTCTATGTAGCTTTTAAAAACATATTTTAATAGTTTCAATTAACTAGTTTGCTTTGAAAATTGTCTTATAAAATTGGTGTGGTAAAATCCTGTAACTAGTGACTGTTGATAATTAAACAGTCATCTCTCTGAAAAACTGAACTGATCTATTGATACATACACTGTATACACTGATGATATTATATTCAGTTGTATAAAGTTTTATACTAATTATACTTGTGTTTATAAAGATGTTATAATACTTATTAATACGCACCAAATTTCCATACCGATCATCCAACTTTTTTTTCACCACCACTGTCGCATCAATTTCTGATCCACGCAGTTCTCCTAGAATATCTGCATCTTCCTGACCTGCGGCTGCAGCTTCCTTATCCTCTCGGTTCATTTCGTCTCGAAGCCGGGATAAGAGTGTCTGCCGCTGCTCACGCACTTCTTTCATTTTTCCAACTACCATATTAAGCCGATCCAAACGTTTTATTGATTCTCGTTGCAACATCCGTAATCGACTATCACTACCATCGTCCGATTCAGAGTCTTCGTTTTGGTCCGATGACTCTATGGAGTGCAGGTAAATAAATCATATCCATAGTTTATTATACTATACTATAATATATATTACATGAATTGATTTGCCCAGGAGTGATAATACTCACCAGCTACATCATAAGACGATTCAACAGAACCAGAGGCGGCAACTTCAGACGCGATCACAGATATTGCAGGACGAGCTGGCGGTAGGCGGGCAGCGAGTTCAGTTGGTGGCAATGCTAGTAGCTCCAGGTCCCGGCGACGGCGATCCCGAACAGCTCGACTTAGAGTTACCCAGCTGTCCCGTGCACGGCCTACGTGAGCTTCCCTGTATCGGGAAGCCTCGCGTCGTAATTCACGCATCCGACCAGCAGAGTAATCGTATGGACGACCTACAGTGCGTCGATATTCGGAGTCACCGAGTTCTTCGGTCTTTGGTTATGTTCACACCATACAAATTGTCAGCAGACACAAATGCCAAATAAACGTAATAAATTAGTTAAATCGCAATAATATTACATAGTAAAATAAAATTGAACTCGTAAAAATGGACCAATTTGTCACAATCAATATGGTATACAAGTTTATACAGAGTAACAAAAACAAAACCTGCTAAACATGATAAAACACAAATATTATGTTTCAAAGTGAGGTGTCATATTTTGTTACTGAATACAAAAAATACAAATAATATAGTCATGATATAAGCAACTGCTCGAGATGAAACAGATAAATAAATAATATTTTAGTTTTAAATGTAGGTATTTTAATAAGAATTAATTATTCCTAGTGGCTTTTATTGTTTTATAATACTATAGTACTACTCTAATCGTTTTAATTTCTTGCCAAATTTAATATTATTTTTTTTTTTATAAAAGTAATTGGCAAAAATATCTTCTATAAAAAAAAATCCATAATAATAGATTTTTTCTATAACCAACATATTGCCAAAAATAACACAGTGGGAAGGCAAAAATAATAATTATTAATAAATGAATATATAATACCTTTAGTAATCTGTCTATTTCGTCAAGCATACCATCTACAGCCTGAACTGCAGCTGATAGTCTAACCATGTCAATATCCAACTGGTCTTCTTCATCTGCAATAGATGATGTTCCGTTTTCTTGTCGCTGTTGCAACATGGCTTGGTAAGCAGCACAACAATTAACTAATTGCTTTTTTCCACAAAAATTATAAATGACACAAAACAATATGTTTATAACAATCAACAATTGAAATAATCAATAAGAATAAAAAACAACATAAAAGTGAGTGCTTACTTGTGGTAATACTGCAACATCATTATTCTCTTTACCACCATCACTGAATTCGGAATCCAAGCCCTTATACATTTCCAAGCATTCCAGATGTAACGTGTCAGAAAATTCATTCAATCGGTCATCTGCTTCCTGGCACAATGATTGCATATCTGCTTCAAGGTTGCGTTTCTCTGTTCTGTTAAAATCAGAATATGATTGAGATATGATTATGTATTTTAATTATTGGTACTTGAGTATTATTACATGCTAATTTAAACTAAACATACCTCACTATTTTACATTAAGCTTTTAAACTGTACCATTCTTACTAAAAATAAAATTACCTTATTAGGCTAAAAGGTTCAGTAAATTATAAAATATTTAGTTAACTTTTTTGTTTTTCTATAAAGGTCAACTATTAAATTAAATATAAAATTTTAATATAGGTTTTAAGAATAAAGCATATTTGGAAATCAATTTAAGTTATCAATACATACTCAAGTGGATAAGAAAAAAATACCTATATCAAATATAATGTTAAATTTTTATATTTTTTAGGTCGTTAACAGATTTAAAAACATATATTTAAGCTGTTTTAAAATGATGGTATCGGTGATATATTCACAAATGAATTTTGGATGGAGAGATGAATAAGTAATTAAAAGTGGTTGTATAAAATTTATGTTTTTTCAAGAATCAACACCTATACAGTTGTTGATAGAAAAAAGTATATATTCAGTTAGCTGTATCGAACACAGATGAATGACATTTAGTAATTGTAGTAATTATATCTATTATATTTTAAAATATAATATAGATTCATCAAATTGTTGTCTATCCAAACAATTACTTATTTGTAGCATAAGTCATCAGAAATAATAAAGTAAATATATTACCTTGTTCTGATACTTAAAAAAATGTAATTTATAATAATTCAAATGTTGTGAATCTATAATAAGGCTGCTTAAAATTATGATTAATATTATTGCATAAAAAATAACTGTTTTAACAGAAAAATTTAATTTTTTAATGACTCAATATATATATATATTAATAATTGAAGATCTAAATTTAATTAAACACTTTAGAGCTAAAATATATTTTACATTTAAATGTTTTATATAAAATTAACAGAAAAACGTGCTTTTTGCTTAGATAATATTGTGCCAAATGTATTAATAACAAAATCATATTACTCCCAGAAAAATTGTTTATTATCAACCCAGAAATTAAATAAATTATTGATTAATAATTTAATTGTTTTTTGTATTAGGTACTCAATACTACCTTTAAAATGATAATAGATTATTTACTTATAGAAATTGATTGGTCTTTGGACTAAGTGTGTGAATAATATTTTAGTATTTTACTAAAAATTACAAGTTCCCTTATTTTAAAATTATTGAATATTTTCAAGTAGGTTTTTGAACAATTTTATTTGATTATTATAAGATGCTTTCATACCATATATCTTCAACTACATGTTGATATTTTATTTTATATTTCAATATATAGTACCGTAGTCCATCTAATATGTCTGAAGGTAGATTGGGTAAAGTATTCATGAGAAATTATATCAGAAACAGAGTATTGTTAACTCAATTTGATACCAACCTGTACATTGCTGCTCGGTGACGGGTAACTGTAGGCACTAGATCCTTGAATAAGGAAGTAGTAGTAACACTAGATGATTCATTATTATTGGTGACCAAAACAACAGCTAATAGCTCTGGATCATCAACACTAAATGCTATAGGCTTCACCAGAGATGCACCCTTGACCCTATCTAATTGACGACGATGGGAACCGGTTTTTGATGAGGTATTTCCCAAACAATCACTATCATCATCATCAGACAGTACAGGCACTACAGGTTCATGATAGATTAGCTCATTTTCTGACTTAGCTGCTCGCCACTTAGCCGCAGCTACATCCATTGCAAATGACAAAGTATCTCTGCGCATCTCCAATTCCTTACAAATAAAAATAATTATATTATTGTTATTATTATTATTATTATTATTATTATTACTAATGTTTCATACTAACACATAACAGTAGTAGTTATAATAACAGGTTTAACAAATGTTTGAACAGAAAGTGTGATAAAATATACAAAATAAAACTAGGATTATTTTACCAACTTTACAAGATGTTTTATTACTTTTACCAGTGTAAAACTATTAGTTATTAGACATGTATATTACTAAAATCTGAACCCTAAAATAAAAATACATCAATACATAATATCATAGGTGTTCAATTAAAAGGCATAACATTTTTGATTAAAAATAGTTTATAAACTATTTCATACATTATTATATTAAATCATTAATACCTAAGTATGCCATTAAAATAATATTATTTTGAGAGTATTAAAATGCACGATGTGCAAAATATTGATTTTAGTATTCTTTTTAATAAGCAATATATTCAGTGCAACTTTTTGTAGGTTTATTTTATTTTGACAATATTTATTAAACTTAACAAATAATACTGGTATAGATTCCTTAATATAAAATAATATCTGTGATACTATCTTAAAGACTTATAGCAATGCAATTATCAATATCATTAAAAGTTAATTCAGTTTTATTTGAACACTTTAACATTTTGTCTGTTAAACTATAATATTAGACGTATACTAGACATACACGACGGTTGATCAATTATAAAAATAAGTATATAATATAATTTAATATTAAAGCATTAAAATTAAAATACATATTAGAATGTCAAGCACAGTATACAGGGGGAAACCAAAGAATTTACCCAAAAATTAATAGCTGTGTAATTGATATATATATATATATATAGATAACCCCCCCCCACAATTTTCTTGTGTATGTACCTGCATAATGTTATAAATAAAATTATGTTAGTTAAATGTTATATTTGTGTAACTGTGAGTGTCATTAAGTTTAAATCTGGAGAATGTCATTTAGTTGGAATTCAAGAATATTTAGTGTCGTTGGATTATAAAATTATAAATTATAAAACTTTGTCTACAACCTCAGATTATGATAACCAACAAAACAGTCATACAGGCTAAAAAAAATATAGTGTAGAAAAGATCCAAGTAAATGGAAATGTAATATTGCAAAAAAAAAAAAACCGGCTACCTTATGTAACATAATATAGTACCAATATAATTTTTGCTCCAAAAATTCCTCAAGAAATTGATTGTAGCAAATGTAACTTTAAATGTACAAACATATTTCCTCAAATCATAAGAACAAAAATTCGCTCCAAGTATTGTTTGTTAAATTACTAAGAAAAAAATATTTCTTGTTGCAAAATATGGATGTGTTCATTCTAAAAGGGTGACAAGTTAATACAATGGGCGATATTTTAAAAACTATTTCTAAATCATATTAATTTCTAAATAGCACTGGGAAATATAAAGTTTGTTTAAAAGTCGTTTTGAATACTATTCAATATAAAAGAAAATCAGGGAATTGTCAAAGACAGTCTTCTGTTGGGAATGTTACAAAACACACAACAGATAAAAATATGATACTAAAATTAAAAAGTATATTAAAAATGTTCAGTCATTGCCTCAAACTAACACTTCTCTCATAAAACAACTAAAAATTCTACTTGGATAGTACACTTGGTAAAATTTATAGTTATACAAAGAGGAATATACAAATAATAATAAAAAATGTACCTCGCTACGTTATTTTTCTAATAATTATAATTACTCTTTTTTTAAATCTAAATAAGATCAATACCAAATCTGCTCAAAATATTCTGGTTCTAATTTGGAACAAAAATTACAGTTAGAAGATATTTATCAAAATCACTTGAAAAAAAAAATAGAATACAAAGCCGCCTAAAACCGTGATAAAGAACAGGCTAAAAATGAACCAAATTTTATATCTGTTACTTTTGGTACTTTCATCAGTTCTTCAAATAACATCATCCAACATAATTCAAATGTATTTAGCAGAAAATGATGTGCATACGTAATTTAACTAGTATAACTTAAAAGAGCATACAACACAAAAAAAGTTTCTTTTCCTTTTTTTAAATGATAAATTATTGTAACTATGGCTAATGATTTGGTAAAATTCCAATGTAAAAAAAAATATTACTTTAAGAGATATTAAGAAATGTAGAATAACTGCGTGACGTCATATCACCCGGCTCATCGTAATTGCCTATATTATACATGTAAAAGTTCCTCGCTTCATACAACAATTTACCAACTTAAATATATTATTTTTGAAATTTAATTTACATATAAATGTGTGATTTTATGTGTTTAAGACGATAAAGTATCAGAATTTCAATATGAAGTTTAGTTTTTTAAATATTAAAAATCTTAAAAGTGATATTTTTGTTAAACAGCGCGTTATGATCATGGCGATTTAATATAAATTAAAACTCAAAAATGTATCTTTTAAGATTTATAATATTTCAAAAACTAAACATTACATTTAAATTCTGATACTCTTATCGTCTTAATACATAAAACCACACAATTATATGTAAATTAAATTTTAAAAATAAAATCTTAGGTTGATAAATAGGTATGTGAAAAGAAGAACTTTTACACGGATAAGATAGGCAATTACAATGAGCCGGACCCAATTATGTCACTCATATTTTTTAATTACTGATAAATAGAGAACGAATTTCTATGCAATTGCATATTTTTTTCCTTTTAATATTTTTAAATTTTTGTCAGTTATCTCCACCGATCATCATAATTTGAAACTAATAAAGAAATTTTTTTTTTATATTTCTGCATATTTAAATATTTTTGCATATCTTGGCCAAATCCAAATTTATTGCATATTGAAGCAAAAATTTAAAAAAAAGTATAAAATAATATTTTGTCAAGTAGAAAAATTAAAACTAAATATTATAGGCACTTAATAATATATATAAAAAAAAAAAAATAATCGATTACAACGCAATACTTAAAAGTAATAGTCATAAAAAAACTGGAAACTGAAAATATGACTTTACATAAAAACTTTTTAATAATTGACGAAACGAAAGAAAAAATTCATTCTATTCTTGATCGAAAGGTGCAACACTTACAACAAAATTAAACGAGCTTTCCAATAAAAATAATGGTTAGGAAATTTTATGAAAAATTAATGCAGTACCATTTAGGTGAAAACGTTCAGCTCGAAGATCTTTATCAAGACCCGATAATACTTGTCGGTACTTGAAGTTGCTTCAAATATGTCCCAACAACTTCAGTTGACATGGAATTTTAATACGTTCTTTCTCAGTCTTTAAAAATATGTCAACTGATAAACGTCACAGCTTCACAGAATAAAAACTTAAATACAATTTGACAAATGCATTAAGTTGTTCAAAAAATTCCCCACATTTTATTTTATCAAGTATTTAAGTAATTCATTATTATAAGCTGTATAATTTGTAAATTTTGAATAAAGAAAAAAAATTCTTGCATATTTTCACGTTTTTGACTGCATATTTTTTGCATATTTTCATGATTTTAACTGCATATTATATGGCATATTTGAACTTTTTAGTGCATAAAAATCCATGCTCTACTCATTGAAAAATGTGAATTAAAATGTAAAACCTATACCATTATTCATAGAATTAAACACTCTTTCAAATTAAAAAACTTATATTTTGTGTCTTGTGGTTTGTACTCCTTTAACTGTATATGAAGCAACGTAATAATACATACTGTTTTTGTTGAACCGAAATTAATGATAAAAGAGGTAGTTCCGACATTGGAACATGTCTTTTAAACTATATAGAAAACTGCTTACAGAGTCATGTATCAGAGCTTTCATTATTTTCTGATGCATGTACTCAAGTGGTGGTCAAAATCACAATAAAAATATAACCACATTATTATCAAAATTGATTAAAGAACTAGAAATAAACAGGTATAATTCAACAATATTCTATAATATTAGTGACAATATTATCTTAGAAATAAAACATATGATAAGCTACTGAACAGAACACATCATAACATTGGAAATGAAGAAATAGAATACCTCTCAGTAGAACCAGAAATTAAAAACCAGCTCAGAATAAGATCAATTGGACAGTTGACGACTTTCAAAATAATAAGAGACCAGGTGATCATGGTGTAGTAGCAGAACTATTAAAGAGAGGAAGGTTAGCGCTAAGGAAGAAATTAACAGAAATTTTAGGTGTGCATGGAGAACAGAAAGAATCCCAAACGAATGGAAAACTGCCATAATTTGTCCTATAAATAAAAAAGAAAACCCATAGAGGAACCCTATAGAGGAATTTTCTTATTAGATGTAGGTTTTTAGTCTCAACAATTTTAGAAAGAATATAATAATTACATGCGAAGGAAATTATCAAAGTTATCAATGTGGTTTTTAAAAAGGCAAGTCAACCATCGACCACGTTCTTATGTTCAGACAAGTTATGAAGAAATACTAGAATTTGATGTAGACTTATACTTAGTATTTATATACTTCAAACAAGCATATGTCAGTATAAACAGAAATTAACTATGGAAAGGATTAGAACTACTCAAAATACCAAAGAAGAACATTAATGTGATAAAAATGTGTAATGAGAAAATAATTTGTAAAATTTGATTGCTACAGAATGACCTGAAACTATTTGAAGTAAAATCTGGCCTGCGTCAAGGAGACATGCTATCTCCTACATTATTTAATCTAGCTCTTGAAAAAATAGTAAAAGATATAATTGAGCAACAGACAATGGGCATAAGTGGAGAATTGGTGATGTGTGCATATGCCAAAAATATTATAGTGTGGGAGAAACTAGGGAGGAAATTGTTCAAATAACCGAGAAACTACTTTAAGAGGACACCACACCCGCATGTGTTGCCTCCGTTGTGTATAATAAATGTAAATTAAAAATGCTCATCACTCACTTAAAAACTGAATTATCGCAAAAAAATATCTAAAAAAAACACAGATAATGTTCTTACCATCAAGTTTCATAATAGGTCGATTCACTCCAATTTTTAAGCTAACATCATAAAACATGAATTTTTTAGCGTAAATTTGATATGTTATGCGTTTAAGACATACAACACATGCGGGTGTGGCGTCCTTTTAAGCAAGCATGTCAATGGGACTACTAGCGACTAATAGTAAAATGCACAAGCTAGACATAGTCATTATTCATTAAGAGGACACCACACGATCATTTGTTGTTTTCGTCTTACAAATGTACATTACAAATTTTACGTTCACAATTAACACATTTTACTCTTTAATCTTGTAAGTTTTCCTCTACTTTGAAGTTTATTTGAACAAGCTATACCAAAAATATTAATCCAATCTTGCATTCTATATACTGGTACATATTTATTGGCATTTTCAACAATACTATGCATAGTCAAATTTCATAAAAATTATAATAATTATTTTTAAATTTTGAGATTTATAAATTCTTTTCTACTAGTTTAAATGTATACAAATAAATAAATCCAGGTTAAGAGGGCAACCCACATGTGGTGATTCTGACTTACAAATACAAAACATAGCAAATTTTATGTTCTGAATAATCTACTTAACTCTGTTATGATTAATATTGGAGCGAATTGACCTATTATCAAATTTAGAAGTGAGAATATTGTATAGTGAACCTCGTAGGGTTTTTTTATTTTTATATTTTAATTAAAAGCAAGTTATAAGTATTTTAAAATTTATAATTGTTTGTGCATTTAAAAATACTCATAACTTGCTTTAAAATTAAAAATATTCAGGTTATTATTTGGATTATTCAGAACATACAATTTGCCATGTTACTTGTTTGACAGTGCATGCAGGTGTAGTATCCTCTTAACATTTTAGTAATTTATTCCTTGAATAGTCTTACTTTGGCAGCCGCAGATCGACCAGCACCTGGGCGTCCATGCTCTGATTCTAAGTAATAGTAGTAGTCATCGTCTGCCGAATCTTCATCTTTCGACATTGAAGTTGCCGTCTTACCACCGTTTTCTGATATCAAACCAGCCCGACCCAACAGGTTCACTGCTCTCCGATAATATGACACACGGGTCCCCATTTGCTGCAGCTGATCCTGGACGTGTTGGCCCTGGAATAGGGCAGTTACAGCACCATAATATCGACACTTAAATTCGGAGTATAGTCGCCATTTCTGTAACACATTAGATAATAGTTTGTCAACCAATAAGTAAATAAAAACACACTCTCAAGCGTTAGCTGTATTTGAGAATATGACTACTGAGTCTAATCTTACAGCCTTTACTCACCTCGAGTCTGCTAGTGCTTACACAATATGGCTCACGTTCCACTCTTTGAACTGCATCCACCGCTCCAGCAAAATACTCACATATCATGGCTGATACTTTGGCTACATTGATAATAAAAATACCAAAAAACTTTAGCTACATTGATAGTAATACCAAAAAATCAATACCAATAATAATAATATTTTATACTCCATTATAGTTATGAAGGAGCTACCTACATTACAGTTTGTAAATTGGCCAACTTTTGTAGTAAGCATTAACTTCATGCAATACCTAATTGTTACAAAAACAAATTTGAAATAACCATTTGTCTTTTTCAAATGATTCAAACATTGAAACATTTCGAAAAAAAAAAATTATTAAAAATATTGAATGGTTTAAGAATTATATTTTTTAAATTTTAAATCCATCACAATTAATTGATATGACAGATCAAAAATAATTACTTTGAAAAATTATTTTATTTACTTGTAAAATTATTAGGTATTTCTACTATTAATATTTGAGGATGATAGCCACAGGATACATACACAAACACCTATTTAAATTACACATACAATATTCTGCCTAGCCAATATAGTATCATATTTAATAATACAGGAAGTAACAGGAAGACCTGACAAATTAAATAACTTTAGTTCTAATCAATATTTTTTATTTTTGAAATTAATTATTAATTAAAATTAAAATTACATTTTAAATTGATAAGTCTTAGTTCAAAAAATGTTAACTTTTAAAAATCATAAAAAAATAAACCACTTGACTTAGATAAATGTTTTTACAGTCAAAAGTTTTCTAAAAACCAGATTTATAAATTTGCTATTTTGAACTTTTCAAAAAAATTTTAACCATATTTTAAATTTTTATTATCAGTATAAAAAATAAAAATAAAATATTATATTTTATATGTAGCGTAAAATGTGTTTTTTTAAAAAAATTTATAAAATATTGAATAGAAGAAATTATTTAATTTGTCAGGACTTCTTGTTACACTCTGTAAACAATTTCTTAAAAATTGGTATGCTGGCACACTTCAGCCGTATTTATTTATAAGACAGAATTTCTCTGTATATTATTTATTTATTGATGTGAAACATCTAATGCGGCGGGTAGTATAAACGATTGTCATATAAAGACGCTTGTGTAACATGTAAGGTAAGTATCACATGGACGCATTCCATACGCGACATATCTTATATATTTTTAATTTAGATTGATGTTCATATGCACCATACTGGCAAGGAAAACACCATAAATTTAACCAATGTAACTGAAAACATGCATTTACAATACGTCGCAAATTAAACACGTCCATATAAAACGGCCCTAATTATGCATCTTTAAAATAAAGAATTTTTCTTACAAAAAATCTGAATATTTTGTTTTTGATTATACAATGCTAATTTCCTTTAATAAACTATCCTTTAAAATTTCATGCATATTTTCTATAGAAAATAATTTTGATGTTTCACATCTGCCATGGGTCCCAAGACGACTCATTTTTTATTTATGTCAATACCTATTATAAGAGATTTTCGGCCATCCATCATACTCTTCTCCAGTATGCACTCTTGTGCTTGTGCTAGTGTCACATTGTATGCAAATTCAAGGACTGCACGGCTTGTAACTTGAGGCTGCTGTCGATGATTCCACTTAGTTTGTTCATTATTGGATCCATTACCACCGAGCAATTGCTGTGAACAAAAGAGGTGCAATACAATTAATATATTAGCACAAAACACATACTCAAAAATTATTCAAATCTTTTGGGTATGTCAGAATATGTGATTATTGCATAGAAAGATACCTGAAATGCCCATGCAGCACACTGCAAGTGTGTGCACGCTATCTTAAGGGCATTGTTTGATGGAATTTCAGCATCAATTGTAGTTGGCATATTGGAAGATACTAATGGTGGTGACCTGTCCTGCGCTGCAGCCAGCCGGCTATGAGCTGCGCCCACATTGTACAGCACACACCTCATCTCATACCCGATGTTGCCACTATCAACTACCACTTTGGAGTCCATATCATTTTTCACTTGATGCTGCATGTTTGTTTTACCACCAAGAGCTCGTTTCCTTTACATTAAATAAACGGCATTAAGTATTAAAACATTATGATGAAATTATATATAATAAACAAATTTTTTACTTAAATTCAAGACTACAGTAGTTATTGTCTATATATAACTAGGTATTAACTATAAAATACATTGAATTTACTTGTAATAACTTATGAATACTGACCATTTAAACATCAACGGTTTTGGTTCTCTAGCCGTTGCAACCTCAACATCATCAGAAGATTCTTTTAGCCCAATACTTTGTTGCTGCATCAATTTAGGAAACTTATCCGTTAATCGAACAAGGTGTGCATAGTAACGTTTTAATGCTGTGCACTCTTCTACAGTGCAAACAGATGACATCACAACGTCCATAGCAGATTGTCTGAGTCCAAGTAATGTGTCTATGTCAGCAGAATACAAACTGGGATCTCGGTCGTATGATTTTTGTATTTGCTGCATAAAATATAAACTATAAATTATACAATATACATACGCACAATAGCTTAAGTGGCAAATTTTACATTCATAATAATACATTTTACTATGTAAGTTCTAAAATTAGACTAAATTGATATGTTATAAAATTATTTAAAGGTAAGATTATTAGATCATTATCTAGAGCATCTCAGATGCTTTTATTGATATTTTTATTAAGAAGCAAGTTATGACCTTTTTGGAACTATACATTTTTAAATTATCATAACTTACTTAAACTAAATGTAAGTCCCTATTAGAGCTGCAGCAAGATTCATCAGCACTCCTAGCAATTTAACATATAACCACCCTTGTACATTTCCCTCCCTCCTTCAACTTCATACAAAGGATGTATATATAAATAAATTAATTTTATTTTTAATAGTAATAATAAAAATGATAAACATAATTCATCTTCAAGTTAGAAAATCTTCTCATTTACAACGATTCACTTCAACAATTTACAATCTTTTAAACTAAATTACAAATTACATTCAAATCCATAAATAAATAAATATTGAAAAAAACATTTAAAACAAGTTTTGTATTTTTAAAGTAAAAATTGTTTTCTATAATTTAATTCTACTTTAGATGATTGATATTTTTCTTATTAGCAAATATAATAGAATAAAATAAAAAACGCATAAAATAAAATTTTCCCAACTGATTGTATTTATTTAAATATTTTCTTGACTTAAAGATAACAATATAATATCAATGTCTAGCCAGTTGTCCATATATTTATTACTCCAATAAGTATCTAACCTTCGATTATTGAACTATAGTAATAAAGTTATTTATGACCAATAACAATAGTGGTAGATACAACTATTTTGCATGTATTCTAAATAAAATATAATATATTATTAATAATAACATAGATATATTTTGCCCTTTTTTGTTGGCTCGGGCCAGTTTCACCAAGCTCTACTCTAGCTACAGCTATGGTTCCTATTCAAACATCTTATGACATTTAAATTAAATATACCTACCTAAATCAATTTGAAAAAAATTGATAACATAACTTGGTCAAGTTTTAGGAAATTTTCTTGCTTAAAATATAATTAATTAACTTTAATTTGATAATATTATAACGATCACTCGATATCATATTTAGATTTTAGGTACTCTATTTTAAGTATAATAACTTGTGATATCATTGCTTTGCATAAATATCAAACACCAAAATATTTTAGAAAATACTAGCCATGGGAACAATTGAGAAGTGAGTAATCAAGAGGTTATAACAATCGAGAGATTCACTTGAAAAAACTTCTCAGTCAAGTATTTCAATACACTCAGTACAACTCACATTATTCTATACTCGCTAGACAATTAGCTCTTAAATTGATCAGTATTACCTATTAGACATTTTAGAAAAGAAATAAAATTACGTGTACAAGATACAACCACTTGTTTTAGTATATGTGTAGTTGTCCTTATCCGTACTATGTACGGTTTATACTTGCTTTATTGCTATTTTATTTCGAGAGATTAAATACCAAAAAAACCAAATGGAAAAAATTATAATTGATGTGCTTAATGAATGATTATTAGTTACTTAACAGCAAATATTTCAAAAGTATGAGCGAGAAGTGTGAAAAATTAACCAAATAGGATAAGTAGATATTAAATAGGTTATTAATATTATTTTATTACAATAAATTAATAACCTACCTAGTAATTAGAAATTAATAATTACTAATTTACATTCAATTGTTTTGTTTTGATTTAGACAGCAGCCGGTTGTAATTTTGTGAGAATCACTAAATTACATCAGTTTATTTTGATCCTGAGAAAATCACTCAAATTATTTCAGCTGATTTAGATACTAAGAGAATCACTCATGACTTTCGAAAAAATCAATTAAATCTAACAGTCGAATATTTCAAGTACTTTCTCTCAATTGTTCCCATCACTAGAAAATACAGAAAATAAAAATCTAAATTTTGACATATGAGTTCCATATTGAAGTTTTAAATATTGTTAAACTAGAATAGTAGTAAAAAAATAATAATAAAACAATGTCATCAAAACATTAAACTCGAAGATTAGACAAAAAATATTTCTTTCAGCTGTAATATGCTAATGGAATATCCGAATGTTGATACATTCCGTTATCATAAAATACAGAGTACTGAACTCAGAATAATCATTCTGTATTTTAACATATGACATTTTTCTTAATTTTAATATTATGTATATAATTGAATATTTACATGATTTAAGGCTGGTGAAAAATCAGGTGTCTGGTTGTTTACACACCGTTTGGCTGGCAAGCCAATCATATACAATCGTGGAACACCTTCCATTTCGGTTCAGTCACGTGTTAGTTGGCAAAAATTTCTGTTTGGTTAACTGTAAGTATTCTTCATGTAAAAACCATACGGTATCAAACCTTCTATGCGTGTTCTTACCAGTATAACTGTGATTACCTATACTCTCAATAGAAGTAGTAGTAATGATTAAGGTAGTTGCACCTATGTCGACAGTGAAAATTCATCGAAATCTATAGAAGCAGCAGAATATTCCCGCTACACAAATCGTTAGCTATAACCACAAAAACCTCTTGATTTCCGCTGTCCTGGAACAGTATTTTAAAAATTATACACTAGTAGCAATTATTATAAAAAATTGTCCGCAAGTAGACAAAACACTCGTTACTTTAAGTCAACACCGTCGCCCTACTTCAACAACATCAATGTCGATCACATACGACATCATCGTATTCACATGTAATTGTAATCAAGCATAGGGAAACACGGGAACTCGCCTACTTAGTACTTACCAATATACAGAACTGCAGTACGCTACGGCCGCGCCCGTCTCTCTTCTGGATTACCGATAGTCCCGGATATCACGATGGAAAGCGACCGATCACCAATAATGGCGAACAAAACAACCACAACGATCAGTAAATCACGGAATCTGTTATCGATAACGGGGTGCAGGAAACGCGAAGCAAGTGTCAGCACTCGGCCTATTGAACAAACGCCGCGAATTCGCGATAATTATTGTAGGTTTGTAAATAGACAACAAGAAAATCATTTGCGATGTCGAAGACGGCGGCGGATTAACACCACCACGGTTGCAACTCGTTCATTTGCCACCGTTACCACATCGATTAGCCGATTACGTTATCACTGCGATAACGCACAGTCGTGAAAATACATCATATTATTACTATTATATTGTTGCTCATGCGCACGGCTGAATCACAGATATCTATATTATTATCACAGATATCTGTGCGTTGAATACTGGGATTCAGGATTATACCACAGAATAATATTATTTTATACTATAGAGAATACTATAGTATTTGCTATGATTATACTTCGTCACTGCGATAACAGCTTTTTATCGGACGAACGGATACATTTGATTTAATTTATCATGAACGGCTGTATATCCAACGAAAACCTGAAACTACCTCCACTCATTGAACTCCGTATGATAACATTTAGAGTTATGATCATGGATTACATCTTCTGAAAAACTGATGATCTATAAGGATATCATGAAGGATCTCATGGTGAAAAAAAATTAAACACTGCTCCGTTTCCCCAGTCCGCCGGACCGATCCCGTCAATTCCCTATAACGCGACCAATCGCGTACCTTCGCCGAAGCGGCGGTCGGTTTTAAAACATTTTCGAAAAATGTTACGCTTTTACGCTGTTTTTTGCCTTTTTGACTTCTCATTTCACATATAGTTCATTTGTTTTAAAAGCCGCGTAGTTTGTACATAGCGAGTCCATAGCCATCGCAATCGACGCCAACGTAGGTCGTTATTATTGATTTTTTCGTGTTTCTCGATTCGTTTCGTATTTTCAATTGCCGTTTGTGCTCTATTTGTTATGTTCACTTCTTTTAAAACCAATGGAAATGCGGTTTGTACGCTTAAAAATTCGCGTTCACGAAATGTCAGTCGGTCTTCGTTCCAACGCATAAGTGCACAATTGATATGTATTGATTTTTTTGTTTTGTTTTTGATTCAATAAATATTGCATTATGTGATTGTAGACATATTGTTTGGTCCTTAATAACGTAGCTGGTATATTGCTTAACGTAAATGTATTATTCAAGCACGCATAATAATGTAATAATAATAATAACGGTCAGATAAGTGAATAAAATACAATTAAAGTTTAAACAGTGTGCAGATACATAGAATTATATACGATCATACATCGATGTAGGTCGAATATTGGTTTACGTCGCTCCGTAGACACACAGCTTAATTGTTAAAGTTTTGAACTTAATTGGTATCTCATACCGTGGCTCGATAGGTTAGTCGTAGGTCCCCCAAACGTAGGGTGCTTGGTAGGTCCGAGTTCGAATCGGTCGTAACGCTCTTCGGGCGGCTCGGGTGTGCCACTTCTGTGTAACACGGCCGCCTAATTCGTCTTCTTTTGCATTTTTTTTCACGTTATATTTCATAAATAATATAATAATATACATTTTAATATTACAATATATGACTGTATATTATATATTATGTACCTATATGTTATTTAAATTTAACACAAATTATTTTCTTTAAATTGTCATTGTTATTATATCAAACAATAAATACATATTTGTTTTATTCTTCGTAAATTATTTCGAATGTTGTGTGATTGGGTTTTTGGAAAATGCTATTTTTTCTCTTATAGCAGCTATAGACATCCTAGACTGATTTGCTGCAGCACATTTTAATTTGATTTGCTTGTAGACATTTTTTTTTTTTTGATAAAGATACACAAACTTATGAGGAATCTTGTATTACAGTTTCAAACCTTGGATTTAAAAAAAAAAATTTTTATGAATTCTCAACTCAAAATAATTTGCTTATTTTTGTGATTTTTCCGTATTTTGTCAAGATTTAAACCAGGGCTTTGCACCAGAATCATTTTTTTGGGTTTCGGGTTTCTGGTGTTGAAAGAAAATTCAGGTGTTACAGGTTATACACTTTTCTGGTTACGGTTAAATGCAACTTTATTCGGGTTAATTATGGTTAATTCGGGTGTTTAAAAAAAACACATGTTCTATATCAATTAACATGAGATTTTCAATGCAAATTTGATATAGTAATCTGATTTTATATTTGAATTAAATATAATGAAAATAATTTAAAAATTTAATTAATTATTAATACTTATTAGTTATTAGTTTATTCCTTATTACTTAGTACTTACTCAGTCCTTTTTACATCATTGTATAATCAATACATTCATATAGGTAGTTCCATCCAGAATCTAAAATTAAAAACTAACAATGTTCGTAAACAGCTCAAAAATTCAAAATATTTTCATAATTTTATGATGTATAGAAAATGAAAATATAAACATTCAGTAAAATTTCATGTATTTAATCTACAGTTATTCGTTTTCAAATAACAACAAAATTAGATAATCGCTAATTGAGAAATCGAATTAATATCCAATGTTGTAAAATTTTAACTTCAAGTAGGTACTCACAAAAATTTAATTTCACTTTCTGCTAGACATTTTTTTTTTTTTTTGATAAATATAGACAAACTTATGAGGAATTTTGTATTACATTTTCAAATCTTAGATTTAAAAAGAAAAGGTTTTATGAATTTCTAAGTTGAAATAATTTTCTGATTTTTTTCATATTTTGGAAAGATATGAACTTTAAATGCTTATAATAAAAAACTGTGACTAAGGATTTTTAATATTTTTCAAAAGTCATTGTAACAATATAGTTCCTAGGAGCTTTGCAGGGGCTAAAATACCGTGTCCCCTGAAAATCAAAGTGTGTCGCTTGAATGACAAATGTGTGTCCCAAGTTTTAAAACGTGTTTTTAGTATTTTTAAAAATAACAAACATTAAACGTTTAATATTTTAATTTACTAGTTACCCATTCTATTAACTTAAGTTAATTACAATGTTGTAAAAATTTTAACTTCAAATGCTCATTTAATTTAATTCCACTTTTCAGTAGACATTTTTTTTTGATAAATACAGACATACCTATGAGGAATCTTGTATTATATTTTCCAATACTAGATTTAAAAAAAAAATTTTATGAATTTTTACCTCAAAATAATTTGTATGTTTTTGTGATTTTTACGTATTTTGTCAAATTTTGAACTTTAAAAAAAATTGTGACAATGTATTTTTATTGTTGTATACTGAACATTCTTTTTTTTTGTTTTAACATACCTATACCTATGTAGTTATACATGATGACATCGATGGAAAAGTTTGAATTTGGCGTTCAGACTTATTTTAAAGTTATAGCTAATTTACATTTTTGGTATTTTCATATACACCCGTCATGATCACTTGCTTGCTCCCAAGGCTCTCTCTGATAATTAAATTCAAAAATATTGTCACGTGTGATCAAAAATTATTTTTCATATCCTTGTTTTATATTGCTTTCTGTGAAGCTCTGACCTGTGTAACCAATTAATTATATTCTAATAATGAATTTGATTATTATAATACTTAATATAGTTATTGTGGACCATTATGTAAACAAATACATAAAAATTATTTATTTATTTTGTTGAATTTCATTATAGATTAAAGTATAGATAGTAGGATAAGTACCTATAGAGTAATTAATACATTTACTTAAAAATTATAAGACATTTATTGAATTACAATGTTGTTTGTTAGCCTAAAAAAAAGTACCTAGGTATAATTATTAATTTTATAAGCAAAAAAAGTAACTGTAGATCATCAGATATTGCATGTATGGTCAGTCATGTCAACTAAGTTAAATTAATTTTATCTTTTAATGAACTTGTAACTTTTAAGAGTTAAAAAAAAATCAAGGTTACTTTTAACTTTAAACATAACTTACAGTTTTCTATATTAATTTAACTTAACAAGTTCAAAAAAATAGTTAACTTGCCTAGACTTGTTCCTTATTATGCTAAGTAATTTTTAAATTGACCCAAATAAATATAATTTAAAAATATGCTGTACAGAATTTCTGCGATAGTCAATAGGAACTGGATAGATTATAATATCATATTATTGAATATACATATTAAATATACAGACGATAAAAATATAATTACGTTGAGTTTCCTGTTTAAATGGTGGTTAGAGAATAATATTATGACCAGACAGTGTAGTATGTTACCACAGGACACAGACTAATATACTTCTAATGTGTCTTCATTTTATAAACATGTCTTAACAATGTGGCTTGAATCGAATTAAATTCATACATTTGCAGCTCCCTTAGATTAGTGACCACCTATGGAATATTTTATTTTATACATCTTTTTTTTTTTTAATTTTATTACTATAAATGTTTTTATTTCTAATTTTAAAAATTATTCTTTCTTTCTATTAAATAATATTATTGACAGAAAAAAATAAATGTGTTTTAAATTAATTTTTTGACTTGATTTAAATATTATCATTTATTATTATTTAACACTGAGTAACAATAATTTATTTATTTTTTGTTTTGTATACTTAATTAATAGTATTATCTTATATTGCATTTATAAGAGTCAAATGTTAAAAAACTGAGTTTACATGAAGCCCTAAACTCACACAAAAGAAGCTCTTAATTCAGGATAATTATAAAAAAACATTTTTAATGGCACCAATAAGGAAAACAACTTGATATATTAATTTGTATAAATATATAATATTTTTTGAAAAATAGTATTTAAAAACATTAAAATGTTTGAGCATAGTTACATATTATTTTTCCAAAATAGTTTTTAATTTTTATAATGGTACTTTTTAAATGCATAAAATATAAATGTAATCATAATTATCTTTGGTGGACATAATTTTTCCAATATTCATTAAATGAATAACATAAAAAGTTTAAACATAAACTATCATTATATATAGACTGGAAACGACATGGTTGGCGGATATTTTGTGATTACTGATTACATTTTATCATGGTAATTTTGTGAGTGAGTTAATATTAGCGATAATTTGTTATGAGAACCTGGTGGTCTATGATCTTAATTCTTAACTCATTATTATTATTATTATTATTATTATTATTACTGTACTATATTATACATTCTACTAGTACATGGTTCCTATAGAATAATTATAGAATATTATGGGATAGCAAGATAGTGCTCTAATTATATAGATTCCCTCACCATAATATTTACAGTGACATTTTTACCACACTATTTACCCACCGTTTCCAGTCTATATGATCTTAATTTGTAATATGACACATAAAAATATATTTTAAAAATAAAATAAAATAAAATATGGATATAAAAATTAAAAGTTAAATTATTCATTAATAAAATAATCACTTATTAAAAGTTTAGACAATTTGTAAATACAAATACATAGTTTCAACAAAAAGATCACAATAGCATTAGCTAGATGGTAAAATATTTATAAAAATCTTGGTAGTCTTCTTCCTCTTCTTAGACTACATACCACTCTATTATAAACCACTACAGCATCAGTATAATTTTAGCCGTTTCTAGTCTAACCATCCAATTATGCACTCACGTAGTACTTTTTCATTATGGTGCCACTCGTGATGACACACTCCCGGCACAGTGTACTCCACCAATCGATCCGTCATGTCTAGCTGATGTAATCCAATTGGGTCATTATCACTGTACACGTCATTTTGTCGACGGTCCCGCATTGGTATCAATCCACCAGAACCATCCAGTACGGCAAATTGACTGTAAGAAGTGTAAGAAGTAAGACGTGAAACATTTTTTTGTAAAGTTATAATGTTAATAATAAGTACCTGGATTGCCAAGGTGAAATAACCCCATCGTCAGGCCCACCAATCAATACTAGCCGCTGCAGTCGAGTCAAGCCAAGTTTCTTGATGTTGGGGTTAGAATTTCCGTTATCATTATCTGCACAGTAGTTATCTTGGGCTGATACTATAGCCATAAGTGTATCTACATCTGTTGTTTCACTGCGAGCATCACTGTTGTTGTCGTTATGGCTTTCAGAAATGTTGACAGTGGCAGCAGAAACTGCTGCAATTGCTGCAGCAACACGTGCTTCAATAATTTTTTGAGAGTCATCATTAGTCTCTGCCACAGTTGTAGTACTACTAGTTACTGCAGTAGACATATTGCCCATCATTGTTTTTAAACCATTATCATTTTCAGTCTGTTGTAAATGTAGACCACTCGATTCTTGTTGTTTAATATTATCAATGACCGCAAGATACACACTGTATTTAAGGTATAAGTCCCTATGTCTGGGATCATACCAATAGTTGGCCACAGACAGAGCCTGTTGACCCAAGCGTGTGTAGAATAACTCATATGCCGTGCGCGCTGTCAGTGCAGGAAACATTTTCGTGAAACACTCGGCTACAAAATTATAGTACAACAATTATTATTATGCAATACAAATAAACATAATATTATATTAAACACATCAAAAGGTCGACATTTTTCTTGCAATTTTAGAACAAACAAGTAAGAAAAAACTTTTTGCATATAACATATATTATAGTCTTTGTACATGAATGTGTGTTCAGAACAACCAAAGTTAAATACAAGTACAATTTTTTAACCAATTAGGTTATAATATGCCTATTCAAATGAATTATAAGATACAAGCCTGGTATAATTGTAAGTTGTAACTAACTTACATAACATGATCAATTATTGTGTTATTGAAATAATGAGTAATTTTTAATTTAAATTATATATTTTACTGAAAATATTTTTTAATTCTTACCAAAATTAAACTATTTTGGCAAGCAAGCCTAAAAATAGTAAAATTTTAGTAAATTACTTATGGATAGACACAGACATATAATGGTAGACCACTGCATTCTCCATAAGATTAACATAAAAAAATGCAAGAAAACACTTTTAACCATTCTGTAGAAAACATAACTTATTAATATAATATGAACTGTGATTCTCACGTACCATACTATAGGTCAACATTGTTAAAAAGAAATAGTCAATACCTGTGTAATATAATGGTACCTTACTAC
The DNA here is from genome assembly GCA_008086715.1 of Sitobion miscanthi. Classification (NCBI taxonomy): domain Eukaryota; kingdom Metazoa; phylum Arthropoda; class Insecta; order Hemiptera; family Aphididae; genus Sitobion; species Sitobion miscanthi. The sequence goes on from CM017804.1 coordinate 16,594,049, forward strand.
TTAGTGTATGCTATCTTTTCATAAAAAAAGTTGTTATCTTTATTGTTGAACTATTCTTTCTCTCTTGTTATAATTAGTATAAATGGTTCCTAAGTTGTATGCTATCCTTTTAACAATGTTGGGCCCTAGATTTCTCTCTCTGTTATCAGTCCATTTCTATATAGGTCTATGGTAGCAATATATATTTAATTGAACAAACACCTACCACCATACTGGCCTCCTTGCGGCGAGCTAAGTGATACAAATGTCCTGACATTGTGCTCAGTACCATACTCTTCTATCATGCCTCTAGCTATGAGTCCACCTTGTGAGTATCCTAGAAAATTTAAGCATAAATATATACATCTTTCAGCTACATTTGTAGTATGTTAATGTATAAATAATGAATACCTATGACATGCACACCCTCTGGATGCAACGAACATATTTTTAATAGGTCATCAGCTAACTTCCTTGTCTGTCGCCACAGTGGTTCCAAACTAGCCAAACCACAAAACCTGTCTATAACATATGTTTTGGTGCCTGGATGTAACTGTTAAGCATACATATTATATAAAATGATGTTAGTAACATTGATTGGCAGATTTTAAACAAGATTGTAACAATAACCTGACAGTATGCAACTATAGTAAAATATTAATACTAACTATTTTAATAAAAATAAATTATTTCTCTTCTAGGTAGGTATAGACATATTTTTAAAATGTAAATTGTAAAAAAATAAAAAAATACAATTATAACACTACAATTTTAATCAATCGTTATTTTAAAAGTATGAGAAATTAAATATTTATAAAAATTAATACCTGAAATATTATTTTTTTTATAAAACATAAATATAGAATATATATATGTTGAATACCTAACTAACTTTCATTTAAAGGGGAATATTCAATTGAGTTATTGACGAATTCTGTTGGAGCACATTATTAGTAATCAGAATTATGCAATACCTCTAGTCTAACTATTATCGACCTACTGTTAGATGATGATGCGGTCGGCGATTCAGAAGCAAAACAAAATTAAAAACAACAAATCTTAGTTTCTTCCCAAATCACTCAATAATTAAAATATTTTCGATCTGAAAAATTTTACTGATTCAAAATAGTAATACCTGTATATTGTCATTGAGTTTTTATACATATTTTAAATAATAATAAAAATATCCAAGAAAGATCAATTTTTGACTAAGTGGTAAATTTAAACCTTAACTTAAAAAAAAATTATATATCAATAAACGTCCAACGACAGTATACAAAAAAACATGTCTAGATTAAATTGTATTAAAAGTAACAGAATCCTAACTAAAAAACATAAACTGGTATAAAGGAACTTACTACGCAAAATTTCCATTTTAAAATGCAATTAAACGCTATTTACTGTATACAGTATATTATCAAATAAGGAAATTTATCATATTACTCACTTCAGCTATACGAGCAGCCAGATGCTGCATTGTGCTGACATCACCAGTCATCAGCCCATGTACAATAACTACCGGCCTGTACGGTCGCTTTTGCCCTGACGTATTGTTACATTCATCAGACTTCTTCATTGTCATCGGTGTAGCTTGTTGTGTAACAACGTCACCACTAGGCCACTACTATTTCTGGAAATATACTAGCTATTGAACAAACAACATGTATAATATAATTAAAATAATTTATACTATGACTGACTCTCAATTATCATACTCACATGAAAAACACACAAAGCAGAAATGTAAAATGGTCCTCACCACTGACTACTGATAGGTATAATGACAAAAGATGTTCACCAACTATGAACTAAAAACTGACATAAGGCACAGGAACAAAGTCAACAAATTATAAACGTTTGGCAATAGTGTAGTAGTGTTAGTTTACTAATAGTAAGTACTCAGTAAAATGTAGAAATGCAGAATGTAGTTGAGTAGTGAGTACTGACTATAGTTTGGTTATCATTATGCATTAGCACTGTCAAACATTGATAACATTTCGGAGCTGGCCCATGTATAAAAAATAAATAGGTGACCGCACATAATTGCGTAATTTTGGTTGCCTTTTTACGAAAAAAAGGCGTTCGCATTATCCCACATTATAATTAACAATATAATACCTATTATATATAATATGTTATAGACTATAATTAAAACCCGAAATCCGTCAAAAATATTTTTAACTAGTCAAAACTAGTTTTCACAAATCCCTTTAGTAAATTCTGGTTTTGACTAGTTAAAACTAGAATTAACCGCAGGTTTAAATAAGTTAGTCGAAAATAGTTTTAACTGAAATGCATGCACTTATTCAAATCGGTTTGATACACGTGCAGTGTGCAGGCTGCAGTCGCAAAAATTACAAAATCGGATTATAGGGAACCAAAACAAGCAAAATTCCATACTTACCTCAATGAAAAATAAATGAAAACAAATGACTACCTATAAACCAAATCATGAACATCCACTGAAAATCAAAGGCGGAGAATAACGAACGACGTTTGCTACTATTTGTCGAAATAAAATATTAAGCTTCAATCCGAGAACAATCTGTAAAAGAGAGTATTGCTCTTATAAAACTAAAGCTAATATTAATTGATTTTTCACAGTATAGGTTCACAGTATAGGTACACACTAAATTATATAGGTACTCAACACAAATGTTAAACAAAAATAACTAAATAATAAGTATGCAGTAGGATTAAATTAGTACGTAAGCATAATTTTACAGCCAACGACGTAAACAAGCAGAGACAATAACCTAGGAATAAAATAAATAAGTATTAAGTATAGCAAATATGAAATTAAATGTCAAAATAGTCTCAACAAATTAGGTAATTTTTCTTTTGAAACAACGGCGGGGACTGTTGTATTCTACTTTAGACAATAATTAAATTCTAAATTATAGTATTAATGTAGAAATATAATTTAGCGAATAAGTAAATAATTACTCAATCCAATATTTCAATGAATCTAAAATGTGCTGAGACGACACTATAATATTGCGCATAGAATTGTTATTCTTTATTTAAAATTAAAATAACTAATTTCATCCAAAATTGGACATTAAATATCTATTATCTATAAAAAACTGTGCCAATATATTTTTTAGATACAGTATGGACTATAGTTCGTTAGTATACTAATGACAAACCTTTATTTTAAATTTTCAATATATAGCTATAAGACTTGAACAATTAACACATATTTTACTACAAAATAATTTGCACATTTTAAAGATTTTGATGAATTTTGTCAGCATTTGAACTTTAAATGCTTATTAAAAACCTTGCCTGTTTTTATTATTTTTAAACTGTCATTATAACGACTTATGAGAAACCTTGTATTCATTTTTCAAGCTTTTGGACTCAGTGAAAATTTTTTTATTTATCTACATATAATAGTTTTAATGTTAAAATCTCAATAAAGGTAAAAAAAAGGTCTCTAAATAGCTGAAAAAAAGTAAAATATTTTAAAACTAAACCATCTTTAGACGTTGAAAATTTCAAGTATTTACGGTTAATCATTTTTTTAATTACCTAGAACAAATTAAGAAAATCGTTCTATGAGAACCCGTTAGTTTACAGGTGAATATCGAAGTATTATTTCGACTACCCACTTATCTATAAACTGTACACGTAGAATTATACTGGGGATTGACTAAATATAAATAATTAAAAATAATTATATTATTTTATAAATTATATATTAGAAATAAAATTAATATTGTATACTATGTTAAAAATTGTTATTTTTATAAAAATGTATATAATATGTATATAAAATATATGCCACGATGGTATTTTCGGCATTTTTAACAGTATAGTCAAAATAAACGCGATCAAGATGTAATTCCAACTGACCAATTAGAAAAATGGTTTATATTATTTTTATTTAATGGCTTGGTTGATATTTTGACACCACGTTAATTTCAAGAAATCGTAAAAAAGGTCTTTATTAGGTGCCTATGTGTAATGACGGTATTCAGAAAAAAAAGCCCCACCGATAGGAAAAAAAGCTCCGTTCTAACTAAATACATAACGCATTTTTATTATAGTATACATTTTATAATTTAATATTTGTATATAGGTAACCTAATCTTTTTTGGACATAGGTATATTCTATAACCATATATATATGTATAGTATATAATTTTACATCATAAAAATATTTAATAAAATAATATACCAAATATTTATTTAACTATAGATATAAATATACATTTGAAATATAAAAGATTAAAATATAGTAGGGTAATAAAAGTAATTGCAAGATAAAAGATTGCAGCTATACTTGTATACTTTATAATAATTAATAAGTATTACATAATATATAATATGTTATTGAACTATTTATTATATATATTTTGATTTATGGTTTATATTATATTATTTTTTTACTGTGATTTAATTAGTTATTGTTTAATGTCATATACTTGATGTAATTTTTTTTATAATTACCTTTTAATAAAATAAATGTATCTTCTAGTATAATAAATATTAAATTAGATACATACCTAATAATATAATAATAAATGAAAAACAATTGTTACTAAACTAGTATTTTAGAATATTATATATTTTATGGTTATAGACATTATATTAAAGAAGTGTTAGGTACATTTATAAATGTAATGATTATATTATGATTATAATTAATTATGTAAATCATAATAAAAAAATAATAATGTATTTAGCTGATACGGGGCTTTTTTTTCCAATGAATGTTGTCCGGCGCTTTTTTTGTCGGGGCTTTTTTTTCCGGGGCTTTTTTTCCTAGATTCGTAATGACATATAAGATATAAATCTAATTACACAAAATAAATAATATATAGGTATAATTTACAAAAATAAACGCAAATGCAAAACTCAGTGCATCACTCATCGCGGCTTATTTTATATACCTAATGTTTAAATATACAATTAAAAAATATTTTTCAAATACCTACCTAATTTTATCCAAATCTAATAAAAAAATGTATTTAATATTGTTTTATACCAATTTACTAATTTTACTAATTAGTCATAACACTGTGGCTAATGATACTGTATGTATTACACATTTTAGTATTTTACATTTTGCATATCACAGTTTAATTGCATAATAATATTATCCGTGTAGATTTTACTCGTATGTACTATCGGTCTCCCGGTCTCTGTCTTACAAACCACAAACGAACGAGTGAATGAAATAACAAATTTAAGTTCAGCAGTTCGAATTGTGTGTAGTAATACCTTTAATAATATATTGAATTGACCTATTATCAAACTTGAAGATAAAAACATTACCCGTGTTTGAATTTTTACATGATGTTTTAATTTTTAAGCAGATGTTAATAGTTTTTAAATATAATATTTAAATACCTATTCAGAACATGGTTTTTAAAAATTAAAACACCTATCGTAAAAAACTTATTTGAAAACACAGATAATGTTCCTAGTCCCTATCTTTATAATTGATAATGGCCAATAGGTCAATCCACTCTATTACTAAATATTACTACATTTGAACTGCTGTAAACAAATTTGACTTGTACGTTTGCGTTTGTAAGACGGAGACAACATAATGTGTGGATGTTGCATCCTCTTGATAGCGTGTCTCTGATAACTTAGTTACCCACATTTAACATTACTCAGTACCCTGTACATATTTTAGAATTGTGTTGCGAGAGATTGATGATTTAACAGTCTAGTTTCATGTCACGCAAACATAATTCAAAAATATATATAGGATACTAAGTAATATAGGTAATTTTATTATACAGAGTAGGAGTTTACCCTGTTTTTGAGGACACACGGTACTATTGAAATAAAATTAAACTTTTTATATTAAAAAAACTCGTTGCCCAGAACAGTCGCATTACCATATTAATACACACCTATATAGTAGCTTTAGAGTATGAGTTTTTAATTAAAAGTCACTGTTCAAAGCTATATCACAAACATTCATAATTTGACGATAATAGAAATAAAATCGATAGGTAAGAAAAAGTTATTTTCTAAAAAACGAAAACACTAAGTTCTAATAATTGTATTTTTTAAATACAATTAAAATTTAATAATTCCAACGTATTATTTTCAATCAAAATTATACGTTATACGTTTCATTATAAAAAGTGTTATTTTAGTATATACACTGTATACACTGTATCTATCCACATAAAGTTGTATAGAAATTATAGATATTAAATAAAAATATTTAACACTAGAATATGACCTAAGGTCATGAATTCATGATAGAAAAATAGATAGTAAGTTAAATTAAGTGAAAAATTGAATAACATCATAACATTGAAAGTTAAATAGGTCAGATGTAAATACGGTTGTGAATCATTAAAACAATTTATTTAATATTATATTACAAATCAAATAGCAAACAAGAATAATATGAATAGATATAAATGATATAATATCATACAATTATGTATGATGATTTTATGTAAATCATTATAAAACTGGTACTTAATAGTATATTTAAAAAGAAAACAGTGGTTCTAAAAACCAAGTATCTATACAAACATTATTTGTAGTTGTCCATATTAATCTACCGATAAATATGCGAGGTTTAAATAAATAAAAATAAAATAAAATAGACACTTGGTTTGAAGATAATTTATACTAATGTTATTTCTTTTAATTTAACTCGAAATAAGATGTATGAATATGATTTTTATTTAATGTATAATTCAACTAAGTGTTTTTACATTATTTAGTTTCATATTTGATCGATAAAAACCAACAAATGGTAAACTACCTAGATATTTACATTGCTACAATATTAATTTTGTATAATTATAATAATAAACAACTGAACCATAGAATTTCTATATTTATTATATATATTAACGAACTTATATAAAATGACTAAATATTGAAATATGAGTATCTACCAACTCATGAATATTAATATCTTGACAGAAGTCTTTAAATAAGACATTTGGAATCCTATTTTCAACTCAAATATGTACCTAATATTTAATAATAATACAAATTAATTTTCAAAACTACTATGTTGAATGACAATATGTGTGCTGAGGTGGTGGTATAAGCAGTATAAGCAAAAGTATAAACTATAAACAAAAATAAAAACACAATATTGGAAACTTACATCATTGTATCACTTGGGCACTCGGCATAATATAGTTATGTCATATTATTTTGTAAACACTTGTAAATTTTACTATGTATACGAAATACACTATATAGTATAGTGTAATTATTATAATAGTATAACTATCTTGCGGATATTCTAAATAAAATATATATTATTGATAACAATATAGGTATATTTTGTTCTGACTTTTGCGCCCCTGCCATAGGCCACTCTCGCCATGCCCTTGCTAAGGCTCTGTCTATTGGTATTCCTTGGAAGTAAGACCAACTCGTCTGTTGTGACAGGAAACGGTATTACGCAAAATAAATAATAAATATATATAATAAGTAGTAACACAGTTATGTAATTCCTGCTTATTTGCATTAGGTAATTAATAACATTTAGGAATTACAGAACCATTTTTCAATTTGTTTAGTTACCTATTTTTATGTTTGAACGGGATATTGATAAACCAATTAAATGAGTTGTTTTAAAATGTATTTTCTATACCTATCAGTTATATGTATCCGTACTGCATACATTTAATAATTTTTATTTTACTTGAGTAATATAGTACCTATAGTTGTAGGTAGAATAAAAAAATTTTTTTGAACATAATAATAATACTACAGTAATAAAGTGTATAGTATTTTACATAATATATAAAATAGTTTTTTATATGGTATATTGAAACACAAATCATCAAATTTGAACCAATGTTAAAGAGTTATTTGGAACAAATAGAAGGAATCTTGTTTGCTGATACAGTGAAACCTCCTCTAATGGACACCTCCCAATAACGGACGTTTTCTTGGGAACCAACTACAAACTTTCTACAATCTGAACTCTCTATACTACGAAAATAATTGTAGCAACCTAGAGTGTCAGGTATTTAGAGGCTTCCCTGTATTTATAAATATTTAATTTAGTATAATATGTAATATAGCTAGTTATAAAAATTAAACTTTATTTTACAAAATTAAGTATTAATTAAGTAATAGTGATTAAAAATTTTAATGGAATACATCTTTATAATGAAAAATAAATTGAATAAAAAAACACAATCATTATTACAGAAACATACATAATAGTAGTGTCAGTCGTTGTTGGTCATGATGGCTTCAGATACCCGTATCCAGTCAAGTGCTGATAGCAGTGGGTCTTCACGTGTTGGAATGCGGTCCCAATTCCAGTACATCAGCTGTTGAGTTACTTCACCAGCAATCGATTCCACTGCCGATATAGAACCATCAATCTCATTACCACTGCCGTCGTCATCCTTGCCAACGCACAGTACACCAACGTAGCCATCAGGCATGCTGAGCTTGACACCCGTCAACGGCTTGCCACGCAACGACGAGTGCCACAATGCGGCTTCATCATCTGTTGCTGCTTTGGTATATGGACAAAAATATCGGTCGACTGGAGCCGTCGACGTCTGGCAATCGCCACCTGGTTTGCGTGTGTGAATCTTGCATGGCAACAGGTGTACTGCCTGTTGATCGGTCCCAACAGCATTAGCGTCGTTGTCTTCTGGTCGCTTTATGACGAGACGCATTGCTTGCAGTGGTTCGGAACACAACCGAAGAAAAATAGTAAATAAAAATTAAGTAAACAAGTCGTTAATAAGAAAATTGGTTACAGTCGTTACAGAATCATTAATTTATTGTAATTTGTATTTCATTGATCGGTTTCAGATGATAACGACGGCCGGATGTGATAAAGAGATCCGGTGAATTGTGGAGGTACCAACGAACGCCACCTCCACGGACGGCGCGTGTCGCTTCACTTAGATTTTTGTTGCTGACAAAGACGGGAATTACGAGTTACGATCCGCATCTACCGGACGCCGGTGAGCAGCTGTCGCCAGTCAGTACAGTCGCGTACTCTCACAGTATCGTCACTACTCTCGTTTAGTCGTGGTGGTCTCCCGGAGTGAAACAGCATCAGCACCGACATCCGCAGTCGCGAATACGATTTAAGATAATATTATCTTAAATCGTGGTCGTGAGTTTCTTTATCACGTGAGTACCGATGGTGGCAAACGCCGAGATGATAACGCGTGTGCAGTGTGAGCGCGGCGACCGACTTTTAAACTTTTTGAAAGTAAAAGTTCCGTCGCCGCGGCGTTTCACAATTTTTCAACAATAATATTATTTTTTTTGGTGTTTTTCACAACTTAAAGTTGTTTAACGAAACGTGACGCACACGTTATTATCATCACTGTTGTGCCCACAGTAGTTATTAAGGACACGTACATAGGCATGTGTTTCATACCAACGATTAATGTATGTTGTTCGTTTTTCTTTGTAGCCATCAAACGTACGGGTACCACAGTTTCCGCTGCAACGACTAGTGATATCTTCAAGAAAGTGAATGCAATAGAATGGCATACTATTACTATTATCAAAGTAAGATACATCCAATTACATACCTACTTATATAAAATTATTGTTATCGTTGACAAACAACATTATGTTCGATAGGTGTACGCTCAGAGCGTTAAAATTATTAAAATATAATCTCATATTTTCTTTATTTTAATAAATATATTTGTAGTAAGGCGTTTTGGAGAATAATAATTTTTGTTTGATGAATTTATAATATAATATATTATTTCATGGACTAGAGGTTTATCCATACTATACGTGAAATTTAAATTAGGTATATTTGATTGCTATGATGATCAATGAGTATTGAAAATATAGATTTTAACAAGTGTTCCTTACCAGCCAAATGCACAGTTTCACAAGCACTCAGCAATACTATAGTTAGTAATGATTTAACTAACATACAAAAATTATAATTTTAATAATAATATTTGAATATGTTCTTAAAAGATACTTATATCCAACATCATATGATAGATTAAGTAAAGATAATTTCTTATATTTAAATATAGAATAAAATAAAAATGTTACGTACTTTTCAGAAATAAAACCTTAATATCCCTAATTAAAGTCAAGTATAAGGTATACAAATATACAACTGTCAATTTTCACTTAAAATAAATAGTTTTACATTTTAAAATGTTTCGAATAGTCATGCATTTCTGCATCAATCTTTTATTGTTGCAGTTGCAGTATAAATATTTGCTAACAAGCTTATATGTGTATAGTATATTATGTATATATAAAAAAAAATGTTAACCATTTAAGATGGTTTATGTTGATGGTGTATTGGCGTCATTAGCAACTGTTGGCCGTTATTAAATGGCTACTAAGCTAACATTCTGTTACAGATTTACAGAGTATTCATTGCTATTTTAATTGGATACAACTATAAACTGTTAAACACTAAAATATATAGAATGTGTTAATGTCACCTGTGTTATAATATCTGTATTTCACTCGTTACAGCACCACCTGATCCACTATCACCTGTACCAACCACAGAAGAATTATCACCACCACAGCCACCTTTATTAATGCTATCTTCTCCACCGCAACAACAGCAATTGAATCTACCACTTCTCACATCAGTTCATCAATCGGTAACAACATCAATGCCAATGATGACGAAGACTACTACTACTGCTATAGAAAATAATGAACAGCAGCAGTTACCCACACCAAATACGTTCATTAGGCATTGCGATGACATGGGCTTATTTCATGATTTACAAAATATTGTAGTAATGTCTTCATTAACTGGACCATCAGGTGATGCAACTATTACTACAGTCCCTGCTTCTAATGCTGCTACAATAGTTACCACTACAACATCAACAGGACAACCTATTTCTTCAAATTTATTTGACTCATCATCAACAGCAATTGTGACAACCATGATGATGGCCAATCCTTTTGACGAAACATTTAAACAAGCAGTATTGCAACAACAAAAAAATGAAGCTAATCCATCAGAAAATATTTTCAATCACAACAATAACAATGATGGTGATTTAAACACCCCATTCATACCAACAACCACTGTTGTTAACACGTCCAATAACAATACTAGTAAGTGTTTAACACAGGTATAGTTTGAACTAGAATAATAAATTAATATAAATTGTTTCTTATAGTTATTGAAATAGCTATTAAAAATATCTAAAGTTTCCTTTGCAATTTATACATTTTGTATTAAAATAAAAATTATCTATCTACTTTAATAGATACTTAAATACTAAGCAAGTTTTCATAGATTAATTTAAAAAAAAAAATTCCATTTAATACACATTTTTGCATAAACAGAAATCACTTCCATATTTACCTTATTTGCATCTGCTATTTATAGTACTAGCTTGTTTGCATAAGTAATTGGCTTGTTTAAATTTAAAAAATATATTATTTCAGGTTTGAAAACTTCGACGTCAATGGATATGATATCTACAACTGCAGCAGTTGAATCTAATAAGATGAATTCGACAACTGTGCCTCAATCGCAACAGCAGAATATATACATAACGTCAACAGCAGAAGTAGGTTGACTTGATTTATTTTCTATATACAAGTTTTAAATATATTGTTGGTTTTATTTTTGTTTCACTCAAGACACCGACTAGGGGTGTATTAGTTATGATGGTAGAGCATCCACAACATCAACCGCGTAATTCATCTCTTCCTTTACGACCGGAACATCAACAACACCAACAAATTATCGAACAGCATCAGTTCATTGTTCCAACCACTACAACCACAACTAGTGTCATCGACACAACAACAATAACACATCATGATCAAGAATTGTATGATGAAGAAGTCGATGATGAAAACGGTGGTATAATTATTGATGTTAGAAATGAAACAACTACAATTAAACAGGTTGGTACTCAATAATCATTTATTTCTTCCTGACCCTTATTATTGTTGTGTGAACTAACTTTGTGTACATAATTTTTTAAGGAATAATAATAATAATATCATCTGTATATGTTTTTATGTTCATGCACAATTAAAGGCTTTAAAACAGAATCTATTGGTGAAGCAATTGTTACAGAAGCGCCAGAAACCTCCACTTATATCTGAAAGCAATCACGAGCTCGGTCAACTACTGCAGCATCAGAATAACGACAACGACATTGATTTTGTTGTCACAGATACCGACAGACAAGAACATGAAGACTATAATAGTAGTAATGGCCAGGAAGAAGAAGACAACAACAGTAAAAAGCAACAACTAAAACAGAAACGAAAACAAGAAATGTTAGAAAGGAACAGGTATACGTAATATTCTGCTACTGCTACATGACACCACTCACAACTATTTAAATATTAAATTTTTATGCACTTAAGATGCCGACACTGCAGCGTTATTCGGTATTTTATTTTTGCGGTATAGTACCACAGGTTATACCATTAAAATATTGTATCAGAGTGCCCCACACACTGTTACAGTACAAACTCATATGACACGTACATAAAAACAATACACTTTGGTTTTTCTCTATAATACATTTACTGGAATGTCTGGAACTGAGTCCTTGTTCAGTGTTTGGGCTATAGCCCATTTTAAGTCCATCATAAATTATTTAAGTAGTAAATATAAGTACCTTATTTAACAGTTTTAATCGTTTCACTTGTGTTGCACCCTGAGTACCTAGTAGCTGTTTCACTCTAGTTAAAAATTAAGAGTTTCTAAACTTATAACTTGTAGTTTATATACTAGTAAAAGTGTAGGATGTATATTGTATAATGATTAGATCTTCAGATATACTTTACAATTTTACTGACAATCGTATCATGTTATCATGAGTATTCATGACAATAATTATCAAATCGATAGTGAAGGTAGTATAGCAATCGTAGTTTATCAATCTACACTTTAATGACATATAAAATGACGAATATTTTTAATTTGGGTTATTGTGCAACAATAATATTTAATATACACTGGATAGGCCACTCCTAACATTTGTGTTAAAACTTCTTTTATATAATTTAAACTTATTGTACAAAATATGCATAAATTGTTTAATTTCAAATAAATTTTTAAAATAGTATTTTTAGATAAATATAATAATTAATAACAATCAATAATTTGATACAGGACAGCTGCTAAACGGTGTAGAATGAAGCGAAAGCAGAGGTGGGATCTGCTTTCAGAAGAGAATCGAAAGCTGAAAATCGAAAATGGCCGATTGCGTGACGCGCTTTCAAAACTTGTGAGCCATAGATGCAATAACTTACAGCAACATCAAATAGAACAGCCAGAGATAATACAAGAAATATTTAATCATAGTGATGATGTTTAAAACCATGATTGGTTGTTGCACTAATATTGGTGCTTAAACAAGTAATATTTACTTAATATAATATTATTACTAGGGCTCCGAAGTTGTAAAAGTTGCATAAGATTTTTCTTTACTGTTGATTTATAAAAGATCAAGCTAGTAACCCTTTTTATGCAATGGTGAAATTATTTTGAATGTATACTATTTAATATCTATTCAATTTTCTTTTATCACTTTATGTATTTTATAGTTAATTATTTAACATAGGTATTTTAATTTTCTAAAAATTTGTACAAAATAGTAAAAAACAGTATGTTCCAGTATAACATAACTGTTAATGCCATGTGTTTGTTATACACTTATACGCTTCAATGACATATTATTAATTTTTAGCAACCAGCTTTTGATTACTTTATTATTTTACTTCTACAACTTATGAGCCCTAATTATTACTATTATAAAAGTTGATGGTTTACACTTGTATGATTTAACACATATATATTTATATATATTAATATATTTTATAATTTTGTACGGAATTGTTATACATTTCAGTGCTGTATACTGTCAAGTACTCATAGTAATCAGTTTACATAACTAATAACTGTAACTAAAATAATATAATGTTTTGTTATTGTGTACAAATAATATTTTATTTCTAAAATCTATTTTGTTTTTTATTGTTTTATTTTATATCCATAAATATAAAAGAGGACACTACACCCGCATATGTTGTCAAAACTTATTTTGAGCGGGACAACTATGCTTCATCTGTTAGTATAGTGGATTTACCAAAATTCTACAACGTCTAGGGAAGAACTTTATCTGTGTCGTAGCTATTTTATTTTTTTGATATCATAAATACAATTAATGTTTTCAGTTTGATAACATTAGAGTTATCTGTTTTTTTTATTTGATTATTAAAAATTATTGGTTAGTGCTATTAAAAATAAAAACGTTACAACACAGATAAACTTCTTCGCTATGCATTATTTAATTTTAGATAGTACTACTCTAAAATACAGAGGGAGTATAGTTGTCCTGTGAAAAAAAAATATTTTGCCTTATTGTACATTTGTAAGACGGAGAAAACACTTGCTGGTGTAATGTCCTCTTAAGCCAATTTTTTTTTTAAATATTGATCATCAAGAATGTGGGTTGTTCATAGTTGATCATAGGTATCATTATTCTCAATTGTTTTTTTTTTAAACTGTATGATGATAATGTTATATGTTAATTTATAATAATAGTTTTATTTTAATTTAGTTTGTTTTAGTCATCATTTCTGACAACACTGATAATACCTTCAATTTTGTTATTTTTTTTAATTTTTGTTAATTTATCGACATTTAAAAACTACTAAATAATAAACCTATTAATATAAACAATATTCTTTAAATAAAATGTTAATATAAAAATTTAAATTAAATTAAAAAATCATTTAAAATACAATAAAAAATATATGTATATATGTTTAATTTAATTAAATTATTATTTATTACGATAGATATTATTTAATAGCATGATATTATATTATATTTATTAATATCAATAAGAATATATTAAATATTGTTGAAGAATAATCGGTTAAATATGCAAGCAAATATAAGAATATAAGAATTTCATATCAACAAAGAAATTACTAAAGATAACTATGTATTTATTTTTCAATTAATAAATAGGTATTTTACATTTATATTTTATTTTATGTGATTGCTTATTATTATTAGTCAATAATTAAAATTAAATTAAAAATATATGTAATATTGTTTAATATTACTTAAATTTTCATAATTGATATACAACATGTCAACTATAAATTGTGATTAATTGACCTTTATTTTATAAGCTGTTTATGTTAGAACTATAGTTTTTGTAATCCACATATTATTATGATTTATGTTTATTATTATAACTATTACTTCCAAAGTCTAATTATATATATCAAATTTATAGCCTTCTGTACATGGACTGTATACTTGTATTATATTAATCAAGATTTTTTTTTATTTAGAATTTAAGTCTTATTTTGATGTACCCATATTACTTGATTTATATTTTACTAACCAACAATTGTTTTTTAAATTAAATATTTTATTTTCGTTAAGTTTGTATGTTAGTTATACATAATATAATATAAGCACTGTTTATATTATTTCAGTCAAAATAAATTGTGTTCAGCACTCAAATAACTTTTTAGATTAATTGTTTATGATTGAGTTGCTAGATAATACTTAATATAATTTCTATACATTTTCAAATTCATGAACTGAACCGTTGTAGTTGCATAGAATGTTTTCAACTAATAATGTTTTATGGAATATAATATAAGGTATTAGATAATGTTTGTGGTAATAATTAAATAAAAAACGGAGTGTACTAGGTAAATAAGTGTTAACATTACTACAAATCTATGCTTGTATGAATGTATTGGATATCATAGTAAAATGGTGTTATAAGTATTATTTTTTGTTTTATAAATATACATAATTTTGTATAAATAGGTCGAGAGTACATTTTTAACTTTAAATGGCTAGATTTTCAGGTATGCGATTTAATCAGGTTATTTAATTTAAGTAGTTCATGTTAAATATTTGTATGTGATTTAAATATATTATATCAGAATTCAATAAATTCTTTATTATTGGATACCATTATCATGATAATTTACAAGTTTTATTAGGAAATATGAATGTATTTGATATTTGCACATATGTCAGTAATAATACAGTATATATCCACTTACTCTGATGCCCTAATATTTAATATTACAATGTTGAATTGAACTAACTGCACTTAATGTAACATTGTTAAAAATACACAGGCATATAATATTATATTAACACACTTGTAATACCTACCTAACCATAAGTTAGGAATACTTATTTTAAAATTTCATTCATTATACTGACAATGCTTAATGGTTTCAAGTTCTAAGTTAATATTCTAAAGGTATACAGATGAAGAGATTTTGCTGCTTAGTCGAATATACAAGGGCATTCAAACTCCGTGTGGACTTGATATGAAAAAAAAAATGCTTTCTAGAGCATAATTCAACATTCAGGTGCAATAGAAAGATAGTAGACACAATAGTGGTTTTTGTAACTAAAATACTAAAGTTATACTTGTGAGACATGTTCAACTACTTCTTTTCAACGCCAGGTTTTCGATTATCAGAGCAACAGGTCTGTACAAAACTACGAATATACAATGATTATTCATTATCCCATGATAAAATAACTTCATTTCTCTAGTCTAGATCTCTAAACCATTGACCAACAATTTAGTATTCTTGTCCATAATATAAGGAATAATTAAATATAATATTTTTTATACGATGCTCTTGTCTAGGCCCTTCTATCGCCTGTATTTCCGCAGCAGCCGATGGCCGATGCGGATGCTAGACACGGCGATCGGGCGTTGGGAGAGATTATAAATTGTAAAACCGTGGAACAAGCATTATGTTAAAATAAACTAACTTTTTTTATACTTGTCTACTTGTCTTTTATAATATTATCACTTATCATAGGCCATTATAAAAATATGAAAAACAATTATTACTATTACTATTATTGTAGACCACGGCTATAGATATTTAATGGTGCTGTGGGCTGTGGACATAGGAGTTTGAAACTGTGAAACAAATTGACAGTTAAATATCGGTCGTGTGTTTAGGTCAGTAGTTCCACTGATGAGGATTATAATTTATAGCTGATAAGCGTAATCAAGTTACTCCCTGGACGCCGAGCTCGAAGCAATAAAACATCGTGTCATCGTGACGCCGATTTTCACCGCCATTTTGGTTAACAACAAACAACAACAACCACTACGACGGCCTTATAGGTTAGGAATTTGTTTTGTAACTGCTCCAAGCGGCAAGCATGAGGTTTACGTAGATGTGAGTCTCATGATTGTCGTTCGTCTGGCGTCTCTCTTTATTGTTTTGCCCGCCGTTCGTAGTTGACGTCTGATCACGTTGTTTCTGCCGCTCGCAATATTCGCGCGTATTGTCTCTTTTAGTGCCGCCATCGCCTGTCTGCTCGAACCGAACTGAATCTTCTGTTAATAATTAAATAACGATTTGAGTTTTATGACAGTCTATTCAGTCTAACTACATTGTGCGCGGCTAGTCACCGCCATTTTTGTTTTCGCGAGTACCGCCGTCCGGATCTTCGATTCCACCATGAGTGAATTACTTCTGCTTAGTGAAAATTTTGATGTGTGTAGATTATGTTTGGTCGAGCGTGATACAGAAGGTTATGAACCGTTTGTAGGCATTATGACGCCCATCGACGGAAAACTAAAGTCAAAGAAGCGAGTGTTAGAATTGCTTGGAATCGATGTACGTATTTATATGTGACAATAAAATAAGTAAAACTATTGAAATTAAATGATTTTTTGAATTTTCCTTAGATCGAGTACGATGAAACTAAACCCAATATGATTTGCAAATGCTGCTTTGGAGCACTAGAAAACTTTCATCAAATGAAGAAAGAGCGAATGAAAGTCAAATTGTAATCAATTATATTGCTAAGAAAAAAGTAAGTGAGATAGGTAATATTAATATTTAACATTTTTTATTTGAAATTTTATAAGTACTTAATTAACCTTTAAGATTTATATTTATTTGTAAAATGCTTCAACAGAATACGGTATGTTTTTATTAATGTATGTTGGTATATGCCTATGTATGTTGGTAAGCATTGTCTGAGTTAAATTTTAATAGCTCATATATAGGCATATATTTTTTTTAAGATGACGCTTTATAGATATCTTGTATCTGTCTTACAAGTTCATAACACAGCAGATTTACGTTCTTATTCCTATAAGTCCCATACGTCTTATTCTCATGTGTGTGTGTTATACAATTGTGTAATTTTTTACGCACAGACATTCTAATTTAGGTTCGTTTGATAATAGTTTTAATATCAAAGTGAATGTACCTAAAAGCATTTTTTTGATTTTTAATTTTGAAACATTATCAATATAGTACTATTTAACGCACAAGAGATTGTTTTTATATTTTTTTCAATATTTTCTATGCGCTATGTATAGTTGCATATATTAGTCGTCCAAAAGTTTCTAATATGATCGCTCTCGCTCATAGACCTTTTATATTTAATTGACGTCTTTACTTGTCAAAGGGTTAACTTCTTTAGGTTTATATTATATAATAATGAACACTTAATTAACTATTTAACTAGGTATCTTAAAAATCACTTTTTACTGAAATAAAATATTTCTTTTAGTACTCCATTGTATAACTCAATTTAATAAAAAAAACCTTACACATTAAATTTCAGGGGTGCCAAATTTTTTTAAATGTGGCCGGGCAATTTCAAATCTTTGTGGCCTCATTACCTAAGAGGACACCACACCTGCATCTGTTGTCTCCGTCTTACACGTGCGTAACATAGCAAATTTTATGCTCCGCAGAATACGTGTAACTCCGTAACTTGTTTTAACATTAAAATATAAAAAAAAAAAACCAACGATATTCACTAGATAATATTAACTCTACATTTGATAATAGATCAATTCACTGTAATTTTTAAGCCAACGGAGCTACACGTGTTCTGCTGAGCATAAAATTTGCTATTTTACGCACTTGTAAGATGGAGACAACACATGCAGATGTAGTGTCCTCTTAATTATCCTTATATATATAAAAGAACAGGCCTTTTTTATGTACCAATTTTGTGACGACGCTATTTAACTTTTTTCCAATTTTTTTTCACAAAGTTGTTCCAAATACCTTCGTGAGTGTCACCACGTCGCCCGATTTTCAAAATTTTGATTTTAAAGGGTTGAAATTGGCAAAAATAAATTTTTACGTGTAATTTGAATATCTATATTCATATAACAATAACAATAGCAGTCGAACGATAACGGGAAATACGGTACGGCACGGCGGTCCTAGGGTTTCCATCTACCTGGACTCTGACCTTTTTTTTGTGGGTGTATTTTATCAAAAACTTCTTTATCTATATATTACTATATCTATCCATTTATCTATCTCTATAATATATAAATTTGCCTTGGACGCTCCATCACACGTAAACGGCTGCCACCGATTTGGCTAATTCTTTTTTTCGTGTGTTCGCAATATTGTCAGGAGAAGGTTCTTAACTCTCGAGTAAGATAATTAAGAAAATCCACCGGAAAAGTAGAAAATTTGGATGTAAGTGCCATCTGTCCAGTAAGAATAGAAACTAAATAATATTATATTTTCGTTTATTGTAAGGTTGCTATTGGTCATGATTGAATAATGAATATAATTTTAGACTTGTTGCTATGTAGCTTAGTAAAAACGGTATTCCCAAGACTAATTTTTCGACACATACACATCGTAATATCAACGTGTTGATGAAACATTCGTAATTACGTACGGTACGCACTTCTAGGAGTTTGCAATCCACCGCAGGTGGATTACCTACTCGAAAACATACTACGTGTCTCACGCATACAATACATACAAGTGTAGTGTCTCTCGGGTAATATATACAAGATGATCGATGAAAATTTTTAAGTTTTGAACATCATACACCGAATTTTAAATAAACAAATTGAATAAAATTTGAATCCTATAGAGTTGGTACATATTTTAACGAGCAACGCAATGAACGGGATCAGCTATGATAAATATTCAATTAATGCATTTTTCAGTTCTTGAACTTATGCACATAAGTTATATTGGCTATTGCCAACTATTTCACCTGAGGTAATTTTTGCCCGGGCAACGCCGGGTGGGACAGCTAGTTTAATATAAAGCTACTCTAATATAAATTTACTGAGCATTTACTTATAATCATGGCTTAAATATATACTCATGCTCATAATAAAGTTATGATGTAAATAAACATTTTTTTAAATGAGGTTGGGCCATGGACCAATGTCAATTTTTATGAACAGTTATTTTTCATCAAAATTATATTTTTAATCTCTAACAATTCTTAGGAGTACTAAACTATAATGAATAAGTATATTTTCATTAAAATTACACTGATTACATTCATTGACCAGAAAATATATATGTGGGGCGAAAGAGTAATTTTATTGTGGACAGTATGATGGGTCTGGATAACAAAATAACTTGCAGGTGGGAGTTTTTTTGTAATGCCGGATGACGGCCTACTATTCCCAAAATAATAATCAAATATAAGGACATAATATGCCAGCCGACATAAGGCTCATAAAACTAATTAACAATAATTCAAAGGACAATAATATATAATAATAATTAATAAATTAATAAAAACCGTAACGGGTACGACGGTCTATATGGTGTTCTGTGATGCCGGTGAAATGCCTGGGTGATAGGGAAACTGATGGTGAATTGACTATGATGTGCCTGGGTTAGACCTTTTTGACGGTTAGGTAAGGGTAGGGCACTATAGGTACAGGTATGCTACGCCGCCATTTTGCGACTAGTAATGTCATGTGAATATGAATTCCTCTCCCTTTATTTTATCATTTTATCATTGATAAATGAGTCGCAAAATGCTAGCATAGCATACTCGTTATATGTAGAGCCTTAGTAAAGGTAATATGCCGGTAACAAGAAAATTGCTTTAAACTTTTCTAGTAGGTGCAATTTAGTTTGCGGTAGGTGCAAAAAATACACGTTAAACGGTAAGACGGTCTCGCGGTGACATGACGCATACGGTATCGGAACGCAACTCGTCGTGCGTGCGCAATTGACGGCTAACTGGTAACGGCCGATTGCAGCGGTATAGTAAGGTAGGTCGGGCAGCAGTTGTTTTTTTTTCTTTGTAGAAGGTCTGAACACTGAACAATACAAAAACTACAACTAACAAATGTTCTCCTTAGTTACCTGATTTATTCATTATTACAAGTCACATACAGATATTTTTCTTTGCTTCTTGCTCTTCTAAATCATATAAGAATCTTAAATACTAATCTTTTTTCAAATTAAGGATTAGTTAATTTTGGAAATAAACACTCATAATAAAATCTGAAACATGAGTATAATATTATTATTTATTACTTTATAAATAATAATTAATTATTTAATTATTTAGGTACTGACATATTTAATAAATGAGGAATGAATTAATTCCTGTTGAAGAACATTTGTCACTATACCTATTTAATTTTTATCGTACATAAAATAATTGTTCTGTAGACAATTTCAAATATTTGAATTACTTTCGTTTCAAATCAGCGGTGAATTTGTACTTTTTTCGTCACAAATAACTTTAAATATCTGCATAGTCTTGAGCAGAATATGGATATTTAATTTCTATTTTCTAATCATTCACATTAATGCCATTTAAATAACATTAAACAACAATTAAATACAAAATTTAAATTACAATTAATTATAGTTATTATTACTACCCATATAATTGTCATAAGAGGATGCCTCACCCACATATGTTGTCTCTGTTTTACAAGTGTGTAACCTAGAAAATTGTACGCTCAGCAGAACACGTGTAGCTCCGTTAGTTTAAAAATTAGTGTGAATTGACCTCTTATAAAATTTAAACGTAAGATAACAATCTTAAATTATAAAGCGAGTTATGAGTATTTTAATTTAAAATTTTAAAATACTCCTAACTTGCTTTATAATTAAAATTTAATAAAAAGCCCTTTAGATTGCCTAGATAATAATTTTACCTTTAAATTTAATTAGAGGTCAATTCACTCTAATTTTTAAACTACACGTGTTCTGCTGAGCGTACAATTGCTATCTCGATTGTTATGTTACGCACTTATAAGACGGAGACAACATATGCGATTGAACTACCTGGGATAATTTCCATATACAGAAATCACTGTCCAAGCATAGACTATTGGCAGTATAATTAATCCAAAAATTGAATTAAATTAAATTTTGCTTCAGCCACTGGTTCCATTCTACAACTTTTAATTTATGATTGCTATGCCCATATTAAAATCTATGTACTATCTTTTTACAAGATGTAGAAGATCTTATTTTCCATGTTTTACCAACTATAGATGCAGCAATTTTTTTTCTTCTCAAAATATCTAAGTAGTTTCATTGTCCGCTTATTTCTTTTTCTTAATCATCTAAAAAACGATACAATTTTAAAATAAGTTGAAAATAATATAAAAAAGCGGGTAAGTGGATGTCATTCTGCTGTACAGTAAGTTACAAGTAGGCACTGTAATGGATGGTATTACATTAGTATTCAATGATATAATATAATTGTATAAGAAAAACGATTCTGAGCAAAGATGGTGAGTCAGCCTATGATATTACCAAGTATATTTGATGATATTATTGTGAATAAAGTTTATATATTATAAAATATTTACGTGGAACCTTGTTTTAAAATTTCATTTCTTAGCTACCTATAAAAGTTGAAACTTTTTATACATTTTTAAATTTTGTCAAAATTCAAACTTTAAATGCTTAAAAAAAAAAAATTGTGCCTATGTATTTTAATATTTTTTAACTGCTATTATAACAATATATCAGTAGCCTTGTACTAAATTATCACACTATTTGACCAGATAAATTACATTTTTTGACATTTATATAAAAAAAAACTAAAAAAATTGGAAACAGAAAATGTCCATACACAGATCAAAAGGAGTTAAATTATTTTCAAAATTGTATGGTGTATAGAAAATGCTAGTACAAACATTTAGTGAAATTTTCAAGTATCTATAGTCATTCGTTTTTTAATTACTACAAAATAAGAAAATCGTTACATGAAAAATCGAGTGAATATCAAATGTTGTTAAAAAATAAATTTCAAATGCTCATAAAAATTTAATTTGACTTGTAGACATTTTTTTTTTTTGATAAAGGTAGACAAACTTATGAGGAATCTTTATATTACACAAATCTTAGATTAAAAAAAATTTTGATGAATTTCTAACTCAAAATAGTTTGCTGATTTTTGTGATTTTTCCGTATTTTGTCAATATTTGATTTTTATAAAAAAAAAATTGTGACCATGGAATTAAAATTTTTTTTTCTGCCTTTGAAATAATTCACTAGGAGCCTTATATTCAATTTTCAAGCTTTTTTTAACCAACAAATAAAATTGTATTGATATTTATAGAAAAGAAAATCGTATTTAGAAAATTCTAATATTAACATTTAAAAAAAATTTCATGTATTTACGGTCATTTTTTTTAGACCAACAAGAACCAAAATCGATTTAAAAAAATATTAAAAAACAACATTTCATTGTAAATCAAATTACAAATTTAAATACAAACAGTACAAATTTTGTTTTTTACATAATGTTTGCTTACGTAGATATATTAGTTTCTTTTAATATATTTATAAAATGGTTTATTTTTTTGTTTCTAAATCTTCCATCAATTATTATCTCTTGATAATTATTCAAGAACATAATAATGTTTTTGAATATTTACTTGTTTTTAAGTGGACGTGCTACCCAAATGTGTTGTCTCCGTCTTACAAATGTAAAACATATCAAAAAACTGTTTAGTGCATAACAACTTAACTCCCCCTATATTTATCATAGAATTCCCAAAATTTCACAACACATAGGGAAAAACATTGTCCGTGAGTAGCATTTTTATTTTTTTGATAATGTAAATACAATTACAGTTATCAGTTTGAGATCATTAGGTTTTTTTTTTTTCGTTTTTTTAATTTATTATTAAAGTTGATTGATTAGTGTTATCAAAAAAATTAAACTGCTACGTCACAGATAAAGTTCTTCTCTATGCATTGTGGAATTTTATTAATTACAAAAAGTAAAGTTGTTACGCGCAAAACTGTTTTTAGCAGCGTTTTTTGTATGACAGAGACAACCCACTTGGGTAGCACGTCCTCTTAAAGGATATAATAGGTACACTTCTTAAGTTATTGGGTCATTTTCTTTGAACGTTTTTAAAAATTATTTTCAAAATATACCTAATAAAAATGTATTTTTGAATTTTAAATGAACAAAATTATTTTATATACTTGTAAAGTAGGTATTTGAATATTATTGGGGCATGCTCAAAGGAAGAGCAGTTTATGCGGCTTAACCCATAACCCTTGCCCAGTAACTGATGAATAAATTTCTCATTATGATATAGAGCTATCCAGGGAGGCTATGGAAATTAAAAACTTAATTGGGGAGCATTCGATTACATAAGTAGTATGTAGGTATATACCGCTTAAATACTTATTAACTTAAAATGTTTTTGACCGATTTTTATTGTCTTGGTTATGTACTTTTTAATAGAAAATTATTTATGGTTTATAAATTTTCCTTGTAAAGGAAAATTTCAAGTAGCGTCCCATGGTTGTTTTTACATTAATATTTATCATACTTTAAGTGCCTTCAATTGTTGATTTTTCCCTCAAGCCACTAAAGTCATCATATGATACAAAGAACATCACTTACGTTTACTATACTATTTCATATTGTATAGATTGTATAATTTGAAAACTAAAAGTAAAAATAAAAAATTATCATCCTACCTTTTTTATAGGTATATATTAAAAAACTAAATACAATGTAGATATTATATATTTACAAAAATTAAACAAGAATAGTAGAGGTACCTTTAGACTATAAAGTAGGTAAGGATAAAATGTAAAAAAAAAACGCCATAAGTACATATAACCTATTTGGAATAATTACTTTTTTTTTAAATTATTGATTGCTTTAATAGGTACCGGACTTTTTTTATTCTGTGAAGATGGTGGAAGGAATGTAGGTGTGGTAGGGATGGTCATTAGGAACAGATGATTGTCCTTATTGAAACCCTATGGACAAGCTCCCTGCAATTAAGTGACTATTTTCGTGGCAAGCACTGTAGTTTAACTTATAAATGAAAATTCTTAGAAAGAATATTTTGAAAAAAGTAATTATGTGTTTCAAATTAATTTACTTCAAAAATATATATTGATATTTTAAAAATTATAAAAACTAAATTATTTGGGGCCTAAATAAACAATTTTACCATTAACATTTTTCAGAATTTAAGATTAAAAATTGGCTATTTTGAATTTTTCCAAAAAAATCTTAATTCTTTGTTAAATATCTGTAATGTCAACATTTGAACTTCATATATCTTTACAACGATTACCTGATCTTACGCCACTAGACTTTTTACGGGGTCATTTAAAAACAATAGTGTATGCCGTCCCTCCTATAAATCTTCAAAATTTAAAATATTAAATAACAGCACCATGCAATAAACTGATTGAAGAACAAATTGCAGCTGTAACAAGTAAAGAATTTACGCGGTGTGTTGAATCATGTTTTGTTCACGGCAGACAACAATTTGAACAATTTATGTGTTAAATTAACTAAATACTAATAGGAGTTGTTAAGCCTAAACAATCCTTGAATAATTATGTTCAGAGATGCAGTAAAAAATCTGAACATTTTGCAAATTTTGCAGTATTTTTTGTTAATTGACTGTCTCTTTGTCAATTTTGGACTTGGAAAGTTGATAGCATCACCAAAATCCATTAATAAATTAGGCAAAAAATAATTGTAGTTAAAATAGGTGGTTGCCATTTAAGAAAAAAAGTTGTACTGCGCATGCTCAAGTCAAATTTAGTTGAAAAAATTCAGAGGCTATAAAATAGTGAATTTTTATATCATAATAACCAACAAGAAAGCAGACTTCAAATTGCATGGCTCTTTTATTTTTTTAAAATACTATAGATTTAATTTAGACTAATTAGGTTTTGACTTTTTGTTTTAAAAATTTTCGAATTGAAATAACTAAACTTAACATAAGTATTAATGTAGAGTTATAGAACAAAAATATTCCATTATCCTATAAAACCCGAGGTGGCCAAATGGTTGATCTTGGGCGATTTCTAAGTTGATCCCCTTTGTTAGAATTTATTAATTATTATTATGTACATTTGTCATTTAGTAGATAAAATTACTAAATACATATTTCGGATTAACCTGTTGGTATAAAACGTCATTTTCCCACATGAAAGTTATAAAAGCTGAATAGGTACTGAGCTACATTTTCTGATGGTCATTTAGATTAGTGTCTTCGTTTAGCACTTAGCGACTATTTCCAAGATTGTAATTGACCATGATATGCTACAACACACTTGTACATCAATAACAAAAATGTCTTAAAAATTTTTAAATCTGACTTTTAATTTAATTTTAAAAAGTTATGGAACACTGAAATTTGAAGAAAAAAAGAAACAAAAGTAATTATACAACATTTACAATATAAAAAAAAGTCAGATTGACAGCTAGAAATAATTTAAGAAAATACAAAAAGTGGGTTTGTATTGACATTTAATAATATAATAATACATAATACACATAATAATGTATAACACATAAAACATCTCATTGGTTTGTCGGAAGCATAGTTGGTGGTGCATGTTGGAATTAAAAAAATAGTATGTGACCTGGTGTGTTTAGAAAGAACTTTAAAGTTTAATTGAGATAAAAGGTAAGGAAAAGTAACATAACCATTTAGTAAGCCATTCAAGAATTGAGTTTCATCATCTTTCTGTGATCCGCTAGCGAGTTTGGGTTAAGGGGATCTGCAATTGGTGCATATGTGGAACATTTAATAAAAAACCTACGTGTTGAAAAAATCTACATGGACTCCTTCTATTCAGTAAAAGTCATGAGCAGTATGAGGATTACAAATAATAGAGCCATGCTCAATTGCTCAAGAATCAGAGGGACTAATAGTAATGCTTTTAATAATTTGTTAAATGTATATGAAAATGATTTTGAAAGAAGGCCTATATATATGTTTGTCAGCCTATATATATATTACTAACTACTAAATATATTTAATTATATACTTGTATTGCTAAATTAATAGTTTATTTTAATATTAGCAAAACAGTAGGTGTTTTATGGATTAACCCTTTCTCTGCTACACTATTTATCCACTACAACCAGTATGCTACGTAAAATAAAATATTTATTGTTTTTTTTTAATTTTTTTTAAGATTTAAATTTTGAAATCTATATGATCTAATTATTTAAGTTTAAAATAATGCAAACCATGGTTTTCAAAATTTGTACGGTTACCAGAAAATGGGGATATTTTAAATACGCCTGGGCCAGTGGGAGGGTTAAATAGGCAATGGTCTAAATGCATTTGAATATTTTGAAAATGTCATTGCGTACCTACCGTAAAATATAATAATACCTACTAACCAATTTCAAGGCCCTAAAATAGTTATTCTTTGTTTAAATATTAAATTTCTCCAAAAATTTGAACATCAAATACCTTTAAATTAAATTGTAATTTTATTTGTTAGAGTTTCAGTAAGAAATTACTTATGAGGATAGGTACTTGAAATAAATGTTAAAGCTTAAGCAAAAAAATGTAATTATTTTTAAATTTTTAACTGCAATAATATTGCTCATTTTCTTGATTTTGACAAATTTGTTGTATACATAATTATATTTTTGTTTTTAGTTTGGTGGTACTATGCCTGAAACATCTGTTGCATCCACTTCATCGATGATATTAAAGAATAATGAAGACTCATCTCATTCCATGCCTGGAACATCTACTGCATCTACTTCATCACTGATGTTAAGAAATAATGATGAAACAACTCATGAAACTCCGTTCAAACGTTCTCAATCAATATCAAAACGATCAAATGAGTTTCGTGATTCCATGCCTGGAACATCTAAAGCATCTACTTCATCAATGATATTAAGAAATAATAAAGAGTCATCTCATGAAACTCCGTTCAAAAGTTATCGATCAATATCAAAACGATCAAATGAATTTGGTGATTCCATGCCTGGAACATCTAAAGCATCTACTTCATCAATTATGTTCAGAAATGATGAAGAATCATCTCACGAAACTCCGTTCAAAAGTTATCGATCAATATCTAAACGATCAAATGAATTTGGTGATGGTATGCCTGGAACATCTAAAGCATCTACTACATCAATGTTGTTAAGTGTTAGTAAAGTACCATTTCAGGAAACTCCGTTCAAAAGTTATCGATCAAATGAGTTTGGTGATTCCATGCCTGGAACATCTAAAGCATCTACTTCAACTGTAATGTTAAAAAATAATGAAGAATCATCTCATGAAACTCCGTTCAGAAGTTATCGATCAATATCAAAACGATCAAATGAATTTGGTGATTCCATGCCTGGAACATCTAAAGCATCTACTTCATCAATGATATTAAAAAATAAAGAATCATCTCATGAAACGCCGTTCATAAGTTATCGATCAATATCAAAACGATCAAATAAAAATGTAACCATTTTAAATGGACATATTGATAGTAATAACTATCAAGGTAATTCTAGTAGATCACTTGTTACAAATCATTTAAAATCAGAATTTGATGAAGAATCAGATGATGATTCTTGCATAATAATAACAGATCCAGTTGAAACAGTTGAATTAATATCAGATGATGAAGACGATGATAATGATCCTATTATAACTATTGATGATATTGTAGAATTATCTGACGACGAAGAAACAGTTGAACTATCCCAGGATGAAGTAATAATTGATTTATCATCAGATAGTGAGGACAGTGATAATAATATGAAAAAAGAATATGTTAATAATGTGCCTGAAAAATTATACTACTGTTCAATCTGTCAAAAGAAGAATGTTCTCAACCATAATTGTACTCGACATACTAAATCATTTTTTACTTGCTTGGTACCTTGCTGTAACGTTTTATCAAGATCAAAAAAAGATTTTACATTCCATTATCAACCGCATATTGGTATGTCTTCATCAGCAATTATGTGTCATCGTTGTTTTAAAGCAGTAGATCAATCTAATAATGATGGCAATGGTCGTCACATAATCTGTGATATTGAAGATGCATTTAGATGTTTTTCATGCAATATAAGATATGAAAATATACACATATTTGCCTATCATAAATTAAAACATCATAATGCCTTTTTAATGGACTCTCATTGTAATTATATATGTTTATATTGTGAAAAATCAACTCAAAATTTGAACGAAATAAAATCACATATGAAACATTGTCTTAAAAGTCAGATACAAAATGGAACTGCAGCCAGCATGAAACCAAATAAAGAAACAGAATTATTGCCTGTTAAGATAAGGAAGAAAAACGTAAACAACAACTCAAGTGTGCGTACATCACAACATGTACTTTTTACTTGTTTAAAACCTTCTTGCGATATAATTTTCCAATCCTTCAGCAATTTTAAACAACATTATCGTCGCCATTTTCAACTTGGAAATGCCTTGGTATGTTGGCAATGTTGTAAGCCATGTTCTGATATACCAGATCTTAGAGCGCATCAAGTCAAAAATAAATGTCGTATTCCTGGCATGTACAAATGTTATAAATGTCCTTCAAAATTTGATGATGTTGAAAGTTTAAGTATTCATAAATTAACTTTCCATGAAGGTAAATTAATTGCCGGTAAAAAAAATAGAAAAACTATTATGT
Organism: Sitobion miscanthi; assembly: GCA_008086715.1. NCBI lineage: Eukaryota > Metazoa > Arthropoda > Insecta > Hemiptera > Aphididae > Sitobion > Sitobion miscanthi. The sequence goes on from CM017804.1 coordinate 16,623,686, forward strand.
GTGCATTTTGTCAAACGGATATTAATATTTTCAACTTTAAATCTCATTTGGCCACATGTCAAAAGAAGGATAGCAAACAAAATACTTGTACTACAAAGTCTAAAGATAATTTTACTTGTGAAACTTGTGAAAGAGTGTTTGCGTCATCAATATCCTTATCAAATCATTCAAGGGTTCACAAACGGCCTCAAATTTCAAATTTGAAAAAAGAAAGTACATAATCTAACAATTCAAGAACATTTTGAATTTATCCAACTTAAGTTAAAATCAAGAAACTGATGGATTGTTTATGTTTGAAAAATGATCATCAGTGGCAGAACGTCGCATAATATAGACTAAATATACTAGAGTTAAATTATTTGTTCTATTTTATGTTTTGTTTTATATTTGTATAAAGTACCCACTCAATTTTTATTTATAATGTATGTTTAAATAATTTTAATTTAGTATAATATTTATTTTAACTATGGAATATAATGGGTGATGAGTGTTTGCCTCATCAATATCCTTATCAAATCATTCGAGGGTTCACGGTCCTCTCGAATTACATATTTAAAAAAAAGAATAAGTGCATAATGTAAGAACTCAAGAACATTTTGAATTTGTCCAACTTAAATTAAAATCAAGAAACTGATAAATTGTTTATGTTAAGAGAATGATCATCAGTGGCAGAACACTGCATAATATAGACTTACGTATTATTATTATACTAGAGTTAAATTATTTGTTCTATTTTATGTTTTGTTTTAAATTTGTATAAAGTAACTACTTATTTTTATTTTTATTTTTTATTTATAATGTATATTTTAATAATTTTAATTTAGTAAATACTTAATTTAATTATGGGTTATAATGGGTTTCATATATTTTTGAAGTTTTTAATTAGTAGACGAGGTCTGCAATGAAATTATGTTAAAATAAGGATATAAGATATTTTTTAAATATATTAGTTACTGTCAATAATATCCAGACATTATTAAAAATGGCTGGTATATATAACTCTTTTTGGTTTCTTAATAATATTGATATTATTAGCTAGTCGTTTTAGTAATTGCCTAACATAAGCAATTAATATCACAAATAATTAAAAAAAAAATTTTTTGTAACTGACCATTCATTATTATTATAGACTAAGACTCTGTATCAAAAAAATATTCTAAAGGCTTAGTTTTAAGTACCTAAATTTAACAAAAAAAATTATACATTATTATATTACTATTTAATAATAATTAACTATATATTAGAAATGTAGGTATTACTGTAATTTTGGAAGTTAATATAATTAGTATTATATTACAATTTATTTGGATGTCATTTATCATTTCACAATAAACTGCAGTGGTGTTTTTAAATCAAATCCGTTTAGCTGAACAACAAGTAAATTTATTAGATTTGCAGATTTGCAGTGGTGGTATATTTGGAATCATTGAGATTCCATAACTGATGTCTCCAGTTCCTTCACGAAGAGTGATTTCTTTTTTATTTGCAAAATTGATGATATTTTCAAGGTGAACGAATTTTTCTTTACTAACAAAAATGTTAATCCTACTATACAAATATTTCAGAAAATGTGAAAACAATTCTCTGTATTTTAAATAATATTTTAAAATTTTTTTTATGTGTATACTTAAATATTTAATTTCTAAATTTGATTCATAATGTTTTTTGTTTGATGTTCCAAGCTCATTGCTAATAAATTTTTTTCATTTAATTTTTTTTCTAATCTGTTGTTAACTAAAATTTAACAATATTGGTACATATTTTTAATGATAATTCATTTTTCAAAAGTTAACACTAAAAATATTAATTTGGGTTAGGTTAGGTTCATAAAATATATTTAACTCTTGAAGTTACAAGTAAGTTAATCAATACTATTTTAATTATTACCAATCACATATTGTATTGTGCAATATTATGAAATATAAATTTGTTTATATAATAATGACTAAACTTTTTTGCAATTACACGCTAAGTCAACTAAATAAATTATTAAAACAAGGTACCTACAATTGTTTATTTATTTGTGTTTAAAATAAATTTATAAAGTTTGTGATGAAATAAAAAAAAAATTTAATATCGAATTCAGTGATACATAATATCAAGGCCTAGGCATTAACGAGTGAAAAAGTTAAAGTTAAGTCGAAAAGTTTATCTAATTTTAATTTTTTAACTTAACTAGTTATTTTTGGCTTTTCATTAACTTAATTGTTAACTTACTAAATTTCTTTTTTAATTAACTTGAAATTAACAGATTAATTTTTTCATTTTAAGAAGTAAGTTAAGTTAATTTATTTAGTTTTTAATTTTATTATATTTCACAATTTCAATCAATTTCGTTTTCATATAAAAAAAATTTAGCTTGAATTTTTTAAAGTATAAACTCTAGTCGTTTTGGGTTTGAAAAAAATTAAGTATGCTAGCGTTGTATAAACAAATAAACTTTTTTTAACAAAAAGTGTGTATAAACTTTTAACTTAACTAAGTTAACCTATTGTTAATTAACTTTTAACTTTTTGTTATTGGTGCATATTGACTTAAATTAACTGATTTAAAAAAAATCATTAACTTGCCAAGCCTTGCTTAATATGGATAAGAATATGTGGCCTTGTTATGGATGCAATGATAGGCCAGTGGCATGGGATGTTCAACCAACAATTGCAGGATGAATTGAAAATGATGACAGTCAATGGATTCATCAAAAGATAGAGAATACATTGGCTAAGATTTGTAACATGCTGTGATTTGGATTCAGCAATTAGGTTAGCACTGGATTGGAAGCCAAAAGGAAAAAAGATCACAGTGTCGCCTCAGAAGAGATTGATTGATATGGAAAAAGATTTGCAAGACATGGGAGTGCTGAAATGGAAGTATATAGTGCAGAATCAAGGCAAGTAGAATGATCTGGCGCTAGTGGATAAAACTCTTTGAGAGTATTAAAAGCAAGAGGAAGAACACAATAAAATTTAATAATGTATACACATGTTTTTAACTTAAATATTAACTTCTTAACTCGGTACCAGGCACCTAATCATTGCCACTTTTAAGATCTTTTATATCACTAATTATAGAAATAAAATAACTAACCAAGGTTTACTTAAATTAATTAATTTTTTTTCACAATTGTTGACTGAGCAATAGAAGTATAAAAATTATAATTAATATTTCAAGTCAGTTTTGATGAATTTTTTTCTTAAACAATAGTAAAGTTACTCCTTGATTTACATAACTCTCCATTATAGATTTATTTCAAATTATTAAGAGCTTGTTAATATTTTCTAAATCTTCTTCTTTGCTTAAATTATCAGTTTCATTTAGTAAAAAGCCAATTAATGCAGTGATGGTGCACCAAGGATTGTGGGACACCCAAGTCCCAAATATCGCCTCACATAGTGATCACTAATAATATTTTTAAAAATACACATATATTTAAAATTATTTAATTTTATATAGATTATAAGTGTATTAAAATATGTATGTTAATCTGTTACATTAATAAGAATGAAAGACCCTAATTTTTTCTAACAAATTTTATTCCCAATAAGCAATTTATAAAATATTTGATAGTTTGTGCATTTTTTGCTTCTAATATACCCTGGCTTTCACTGCCATTTCACTATGCCATGGTTTACCGTGAATTCTCTTAACATCACCCCAAATTGAATTTGGTCCCAAAAACCATGACGACCAGACCACCATGAACATTTGCGACATGACTAGGTATTATGTAGAATATCAAAGAATTTGTCAGTTGATACATAATTGAGTGCGCTTTTTGAACTATATTATTTATAAAATAATGTATTTAATAATCCGTTCTTACACATTGAATAGTATATCATACTTAAGAATCCATCTGCTGTCTACCTATATCTACTTTTTGGCATTTAACTGTTTAATTCGGTATTTTATTTATCAGTTTACAACATTAATGGTAAAATTGAAAAACAATGACATAGGTTGTTAAAAACTGAATTATTGAGATAAAGATAAAAAATATACTTAACACAATTTATCTATGTAAAATTTATAAATTTTAATTATTGATCTATAATTTTTACTTACAATTTATTATTAATTTAGAATTATTTTTATTATTTTATTAATTTAAAAAAAATTTTAAAATTCTTAAATATTATTAATCAATAATTATTAGATTCTGGAGTGATAAATGTATTGGTTTTACAATGATCTGTGTTTTTTTTTAAATTTTTAAATTTTTTTAATTTGTGTGTCACCACCTTTTAGTACAGTAAAAATACTTAGACTTCCTTCAATAGCATCTTTTCTGATAAAAAAGTGAATCTAGTTTGTACTTTGGAAGTCTAAAATCTCAATAGTTTTGAAAAGCGCTGAGAAAAACAAAAAAACTAACTGAAATTTTTACACAAAATCAATTTTGGTGTGACTCTAAAACAAATTATCGTAAATACATGAAATTTTCACTGAATGTTTATATTAGCATTTTCTTCACACCACAGTATTTTCAAAATATTCTTAGATATTGACGGACATATTATGTTTCCAATTTTTTAGTTATTTTTATAATTGTCAACAAAATATTATTTGTTGTGTTAAAAAGCTTAAAATGTAATACAAGGCTCCTAAAATATTGTTACAATGGCAGTTGAAAAATATTAAAAACAGTCAAATTTTGACAAAGGGCTTTAAAATTATAAAATGTGCAAATTATTTTGTCTTAGAAATTCCTAAAAAATTTTTCTTTTTAAATCTAAGATTTTAAAATGTATTACAAAATTCCTTATAAGGTTATCTACCTTTATAAAAAAAAAAAATGTCTATAGGAAAGTTAAATTACATTTTTATGAGTAGTATTGGATATTTACTCGATTTCTCATGTAGCGATTTTCTTATTTTGTTGTAATTCAATAACGAATAACTGTAGATACTTGAAATACACCATATGTTTATTTTATCAATTCCTATAGGTACCCACTTAATAACATTTTCAAAATATTTTTGACTCGTTTTCAGCTGTTTACCAACATTTTCAATGACCAAACAATTTTTCTATAAATGTCAATATAATTTATTTGTTGGGTCAAAAAGTGTAAAAATGTAATATAAGACTCCTGATATATTATTACAATAGCAGTTGAAAAATATTAAAAATGCATAGGCACATTTATAAAGTAAGTTACTAAGTAAGGATTAAAAAGTAAAACAAGGTTCCACATAAGTAGGTTATTCTGCAACCAAAAAATATAAAGTCTTTTTATAGTTATTTTATGTGCAAATTTATGTACAAAAATACATATTAAGTAAGTATTAATTTACCAATATTATTTGTGGGTAAGTATATGAAATTTAGTATATTATTATACATAAATATTGAAATATGATAATATACAAATAATATTAATTAAACTTACTGGCTACCTTTTCATATGATTTTAAAAAGGGTATTAGGAGGCGTGGGGGCATAGTCTCAATAACGTTTAACAAGTCTTGGGGGTCCCCCTACTTTAATTTGTCCAAGTCTCAAAATCCATTACAGTGACCCACTTGTACAACAGAGCTATACCCACTTGCCCACTTTTTGTTAAATTATTGACGATAAGAAATTTTTGTTTTGTTTAACATTTTGAAAATTTAATTGAATATTCCCTATAACTTATTATTATATTTTTTTATAAGCAACTGCTTGCATTTCGGCGAAATTCGTCAATAGGTATCACGAAAATTGTAAATAATTTTGAGTTATAAATTCATAATAAATGTTGTATTTATATTTAATATTTAACATTTGAAAATATAAGACAAAATTATTTTTACATTTTCCTAGATTTCTATAATTTTAATATTTTGTGATTATTTTTTTCATCATAATCATTACATATTTATATTATTAATTTAAAAACTACGAATACCGAAAATAAAAAATGAAAAGTATTCCAGAAAATAAATCGAAATAAATTAGTGTCTTTAATATGGTAAAATATTTGACATTTATTAAAAAAAAAAAAAACGAAAAACTGTACATATCTATTGGTAAAAAACTTGGCACTTAAGTACTTAACATTTTTGCCATTTTGGTGCTCCTAAAAACCCATTTGAAGCTTCTTAAGAAAATTTAAAACTATAGTAGGAAAGTAAAAATATTGGTACTTACAATAAATAGTACCAACTATCAGTAGGTATTATGTTATTAAGAATGAACAATATAGTTAATGATTAGGTATAGGTACCAATAGATGTCGAAGTTAAAATCTTGCCAAAATACTGAAAAATCACAAAAATTAGTAAATTATTTTGAGTTGAAAATTCATAAAAAATTTTCTTTTTAAATGCTTATAAAAAAAATTGTGCCTATGTATTTTTAATATTTTTCAACTGCTATGAGAACGAAATATCAGGAGCCTTATTTTCTCGCTTTTTTACTCAACAAATAAAATTTTATTGATATTTACAGAAAAAAAATTAAAAAATTGAAAATGACAATGTCCGTAAACAGCTCAAAAAGAGTCAAAATTTTATCGTGTATAGAAAATGCTAACACGAACATTCATTGAAATTTTCAAGTATCTACGGTCATTTGTTTTTGAGTTGCACCAAAAACCAAAATCGATTTTCTCGAAAACAGATTTTGCGTAAATATTGCCGTTTTTCCTTAATTTTTCTTTTGTTTTTCACGGTGCTTTTAAAAACTACTGGGAAATTTTTCATATCAGAAAAGTTACTATTGAAGAAAATCCAAGCACTTTTACTGTCCTAAAAGGTGATGACAGACACAAAAAAAAATTAAAAATAAAACACACATCATTGTAAAATCAATGCATTCATCGCTTCGCTCAGAATCTAAAATCAAAGAAATATATGAAAACAAATTGTCTTATTTATTATTCAATATAGGTAAATAATGATCTCAGTGGATTTTCTATATGCTATAACCTATAAGTATATACTAAAATAAAAATGTAAGGTTTAAAAATAAGATTTAAAATTATTAGAAAATTACGATAACAAAAAATGTTATTTAACAGAATCATTATTCTTAAAGTACAATTACTTCTAGTTTTGAAACGACCATATATTTTTTTTTAAGTTTGGTTTTCGGTAGCGGTTGAAGCGTTGGAAAGCGTCCTTCTTCCGTCCAGCGGGCGGTAAAGTGGAAATCCCCGAAAGTGTTGCGTGGACGGCACACATTTCACCACAATTGAAATTCATACCATGGTCGTCGGTCCTTACAAAACATTTTGTTACATCTTATAATCATATTATAACCTCCATGCGTGACGCTTAAAACAAATAAAACCAATTCCTTTTTTTTTAATGAAATATTGTTGTCTTATAATTATAGTCTAGTTGTTGCATAGATCCCTGCATTACCTTTTCCGTGATCGATAAACGCGGAGGCGTGACAAAAAAATAGTATGTGTGGCTCGTGCGCGAAGGCAATTTCAGTCTTGGGTGAAATGCGGGCCTCGCCTGCGGCTCGTTCCAAACACTGAAATAGCTCACTTCTCGCCCTATTGCCACACAATATATACTATTTAGAATCTGAGCGGAGCGATGAATGTAATGGTTTTACAATGATGGGCGTGTGTGTTTCAAAAATAATATATTTTGTCTCTATGTACATGATAAGTAATCGAAAAATGCTTCTATTTTCAACATGAGTATCTTTTCCGGTGCGTAAGTGAATCTAGTTGGTGCATTTGCGAGGTCAACTATATTTATAGTTCCAAGTACTTATCTAGTTTCCAAAAGCACCGTCAAAAAAGTATAAGGAAAAACGGGAATTTTAACTCAAAATCGGTTTTAATTGATTTTGGTTTTTGGTGGAACTCTATAAAAAATGATCCTGACATCTATATACGAGTACATGACGTTTTCACAGAAATAAAAAATGTTTACACTTTCAAAAAACTTAAAAATATAATACTAGAATTCTCGTAAGTTAAGAAATTAAAAAAAGCGTAAATACCCACAATAATATTTTATAAGCGTTTGAAGTTCAAATTTTGTCAAAATTCGTAAAAATCAAGAAATTATACTAATTACTTTGAGTTAAAAATTCATAAAAAAAATTTTACAAGCATTTAAATTTCAAATGTTTTTAAAATTTATCAAATGTTGAATTTATTTTTATAGCTTTAAGGATTGAAATTTAAAACAATAGGCTTCACGTAAGTAGTTCATTCTGTAATCAAAATATTTAAAAAAAATAATATATAAACAGTTTTTTTTATAGATATTTTAAGTTCAAATTCGGATGTAGTTACATATTACTAATAATATAAATACCTATTTAACTTAAATACTTAGTAGCTACACTGTAGGTACAATATATTACTGTGGATCTATAAATCGTAGTACTTACATGCACGAATAAGAGTAAATCATCTGTTTAAAATAGTTTATATTTGTATGGTTGCTATAATGCTATTATCATTTTTAAGTTTTAAATGGACATAGGTATTTTGTGAATAATTAAGTACAAAATTTAAGTATAAGTTAATTAATTAATAGTATCTATGTAAAATAGGTGAATAAAAACTGTAAACAGTTTTAACTTATAATATAAATAGTATAACTTTTTTTGAGTAAGGAATAAATAAGTACCTATTTAATATTCTATTACATGTAGGTAGCTATATAGATATAAGATATAAAACATGACGCAGTTACTATTGTTACGAATTTGATGTATTTTCGTCACCCACCATCTTCTTTTCATTGGACGACTGACGTTTTTTAATATTTACCACACATAACAATAAATGCGAAGAAAAAACTAGTGTTTTATCGTTGTCACTTATCATGAGTGCTCGACTTGGCCAAATTAAAGTAGAGGGACTGTTTACTTTTAAAAAAAGAGAGACCCCCATCACTTGTTAAACGTTATTAAGGTCTACCCGATATTGACTAATACCCTTTTTTAAATCATATAAAAGATATTTATAAATTATCATTTAAAAAAAAGAAGTAGGCAAGTGGGTGTTGCTCTGCTGTACAGTACTACAATAGGTTACAAGTGAGTCACTGCGAAAACGGTCAGTCAGCCTATGATATTAGGTACTAAGTATATTTTATGTTATTATAATACAACATAATTATAATATTACACTATATCGTGAATAAAATTATTTATATATAAACTATTTACGTGGAACCTTGTTTTAAATTGTCAATCCTTAGCTGTACAAGTTGAACATTTTATAAATTTGTAACTACATAATAATTATGAGATTTTAAATTTGATAAATTTTGCCAAAATTCGAACTTTAAATGATTATAAAAAAAATTTGTGCTTATATATTTTTATATTTTTCAATTGCTACTGTAACAATATATCTGGAGCCTTGTATTAAATTTTCACGTTTTGTGACCAGACAATAATTAATAGGTAATGATTATTATATTATGATAATATACGTTGATGTAGCAAGTACGAATGTATTGTAATATTGGTCATAGTTTTCGCGGAAGAAATATGCGTGTTGTGTATAGCTTATCTGCTTATTGCATATTAGCTTCAAGCTTATATAACGCCCCTATGGGCTATGGCCCATTTTAATATTATATATTATTTTATTATATTTAAATAGGTACCCTTAATGGCGTACCTACCAATTCTTGTAAAATAATGATATTTATTGCATCGTACTGTGTGATTAAAAGTTAAAATTCTCAGTAGTTTTCAAAAGCACCGGGAAAAACTAAAATAAATTAAGAAAAAACGGTAATTTTTACGCAAAATCGATAATGGCTGTAGAATGCAGTTGGAAAATATTAAAAATACATAAGTCACAATTTTCTTTTTTATAAGCATTTAAAGTTCGTATTTTGACACAATACGTAAAAATGACGAAAATGTAAAAATTATTTTAAGTTATAAATTCGTAAAAATTGTTCTTTTTAAATCTAAGATTTGAAAATTTAACACAAAATTGGTCATAAGTTTGTCTTCCTTTATTAAAAAAAAATATTTACAAGAAAGTCAAATTAAATGGTTGTGAGTGTTTGAAATATAGATACTTGATTTAAGCAAAGTTTTTGTGACTATTAAATTTTAGTGACGCTGATTAGGGGGGTGTGGGGGCTTTGTCCCCTACGGTGTATTTTACACTTTGGTTTTCTAGAACTCTAGCCCCTGTAACTATTCTATCCTAGTTACGCCCATGGGTACTCCCCCTGTCAAGTACACCAGTCGTGTGAACACTCTAATCGTGCACCAGTCCAATGTACAATTATTGGCGTTTGACAAGTACATCAGTCGTGGAAATCCGGCTTAATGATTATACAGTCGATTCCGCTTTATTGGGACACATCGGTTGCATGTTATTTTGTCTACATCTGCATCTTTACTCTATCGTTTCCTTTTCCGAGTTGTCACTTGGCTAAGAGCTTCTTTTTTTTTTTATTAGGTTTTAAGGCTTCGACGACTGAGGTCATTAGCCTGTAAGGTTGGTGGGGTTGGTACTGTAGGGTTGGGATGGTTGGTACGGTCGGTTAGGAACATGTGCATGTGTGGCAAGGTTTTTGGGCACTACGAACCCGAGCGGCCACCCATCAGAGAACTAGTGGCAGCGGCCGTTGCTTACTCTCAATCACGTCTCGTAATTGATTTCAGCCACTGCGCCACGCCGAGCCACGCTAAGAGCTTGTTCTCGTAAAAACTGTTCTTGTAGCCTGGTGACTGTAATTTAATTTTGTCTAGAATTCCTAATTTTTGCGTAAGCGATAAATCTTTACGTTTACGAGACATCGTTACTGCACGCGAAAAACACGACTAATGCACTAAATAACATTTAATACACATCACATTTGAACAAACGATAAGATAATATGTAGACATAATTTAATCTAATAATCGATTACGCGAGTCAGTCGCGATTGTCGGACTATTGATCTATTATAATATATTATAATAGATATATATATATAATATGTATTTAATATTTACTATTATACTCGATAAAAATGTTCCAATTATCCGGATTCACGGCCCAGATAAGCGGCGTAATTTTACATTACAAGTATACATTTGTTTTTGTAATTGTAGAATTGTCCCGATTAAGCGGTTGTCCTTATTAACCGGTGTCTCTATTAAACGGAATCTACTGTATTAGAATATTCATGTCGAATTATCAATGTCGTAGCCCATAAGTACACCGCAACGCACACTTTTTATGTCATGTAGATTGTAGGCAGTAATATTGCAGTTAGTGTAGTGCTTACTATGAGGTGTGAAGTTGTGTCTATCGTGTGAGCGCCCGCCAAGAACCAACAGCCTCGCTCAGACACGGCAACAGGTCGGTTATCATTTTAACAGTAATTAAAAAACAAAATAATTACAAATTTGTTTGTTTATCAAATACAAATTATAACAATGGCCTTAAAAATAAGACTTCACTGATCTATGATTAATGATCTAGTATCTACTACGCTCACTACCAGTTCCCACGTTCCAGGTAAAGATTTGCTTATACTGAACTCCTTAAAAACTGTCTGTGTATTTAATTTATACATTGTATATTGTTTTTACACATTATCTAATCCTCCTAAATATGCTACAAAGGAAAAAAAAAAGAGGGCAAGTGTGTACCGCTCTGTTGTATTATAGTAGATATCGAGTGGGTCAAATTAATGACAAATGGATGAGTGACATGGGCGCAAATATGGAGAAGGTACTTAGGGGGTATTAGCACCCCCAATTTTAAAATTAGCATCCTCTAATAATTTTTGTGTTTGTATATCAAAACTTCTCCTTACAGAAAAAAAAAACCAAAAACAGTTTATCATCAGACATCAAAAGGTCTCAGAGTATAATGAATGAAACAATTAACTCGACAATAATTGTCATTTGATCGAGTTCAAATCTATTTATAGAACATTAATTATTATTTCCCAATGTTTATCTTCAACTAAACCCGGTCGTTGTGGTCGGTTATATTATTATATTATTATCAGTTATCACTTTCAGCAGCGACTCAGCGCTACGACAATTTATAGAATTGCGAGTATTTACTAATATAAACATTCCCGTGTCTACATCTAATTCGGACAAAAACATAATTTATTACGATATACGATAATCACTTGTCAGTCGGTGTTCACTTATGAGTTTCAAGTTTCCGATAGTTTGTGTGATTGTGTATGCCGTATGGTATTATATAGTATATACTATACACAGGGTGAACAGATAGAACTGACTTTTAGAATAACTTTTGTACTAATCAATATTTAAAAAAAATTTTTATACAATTTATAGTCACTTGCGCTACACATGTATTATACAAAAAGTAATTTTTATTTTTAGATTCTGAGTGAAGCGATGAATGTATTGATTTTACAATGATGTGTGTTTTTTTTTGTGACTGTCATCAGCTTTTAGGACAGTAAAAGTGCTTGGAATTTCTTCAACAGTAACTTTGCTGATAGTTGGTACCTTGCGGGGGCAAAAGTAAAAATTTCTCAGTAATTTACAAACGCGACGTGAAAAACAAAAGAAAAATTAAGAAAAACGGGAATTTTTACGCAAAATCTGTTTTCGAGAAAATCGATTTTGGTTTTTGGTGCAACTCTAAAACAAATGACCGTAGGTACATGCAATTTTGATTGAATGTTTATGTTAGAATTCTCTATACACCATATTATTTTTCAAATATTTTGACTTATTTTGAGCTGTTAACGGACATTTTAAGTTTCCATTTTTTTTAGTTTTTTTCTATCATTATCAATAAAATTTTATATGTTGGTTAAAAAGTTTGAAAATTTAAAAGAAGGCTCTTAAGTTATTTTTTCAAAGGCAGATTAAAAAAATTAAAAATCCTTAACCAGGGTTTTAATTTATAAGTATTTAAAGTTCGCATCTTGACAAAATACGGAAAAATCACGAAAATTAGCAAATTATTTTGAGTTGAGAATTCATAAAAAATTTTCTATATACCATACAAATTTTGAAAATATTTTGACTCTTTTTGAGCTGTTTACGGACAATGTTAGTTTTCAATTTTTTTAGTTTTATTAATGATAACGAGGTACCCTCCAAAGTATCCAAAGTATCCTCCCTGGATACGCCATTGTAGCATAGCGATTACATACTTATTATAACATATTTTTTGAGCCATTTCAATTATAATATTGTAAAGAATAACAATGATAAATTTATGGGTGTTTCTGGATAAACCAGTGAAAGCTGTACATTTTTTCTATTTTATATTATACTAAACAGCTGGAGCAACTATAATATTTACTACAATTACTACTATTATGTAAAAGACCCTTCAAAACAAATATATTATTTTTTAATTGTAGGTATATATTATAATAAAATAAGGCAGTACAATTTTATTTTGGAACCATACAACCAATAAAAAGAAAAGTGCATTAAAACCATTATGCATATAATCTACAATAAAGGAAAAAAAACAATGAAAAATTTCTTAAAAACTATTTCGTACAACAGAATACAACCTGCGGGTTTAATTGTTGACAACAATATGCCATTTATAGCAGCTTCCCCTGACGGAATAATAGTTAGTTGAAATTAAGTGTCCAGCTAGTGCTAAAGAACTTGCACCAGAAGATGCTATACAGAACAACAAATATAATGTTGCTCAATTAAGGATGGGAAATTATACTTAAAACGCAACGATAATTATTATTATCAAGTTCAGGGTCAACTGCACATCAGTCAAAAGACTTATTGCTATTTTTGTGTATGGGCCCCAAAAGGTAAACAACAGTTATTAAAATTATTTACATAACATATACTAGTAAAAATTTATCATTACAGGTTTGATGTAAGAAAAATAAAAAGAGACGGTGATTTTTGGATAAATAATTTGGAAAGTAAAATTAAAACGTTTTATTTAGAAAATCTTTTACCCGTTTTAATCAAGGAAAACCTTAGGCAATATATGCACAAATACTTTTTTTTTTTAATCTTTAATATACGTATATTTCATAATATTATTATAATTTATACCCGTGAATATACTAATTGTGTTTGTCATTTCTTATTTGTCTCGCTGACTTTTACTCTAAATTGTACCTATCATATATATATAGTATTGTTGTATCATTATATTATTTACCTAGGTACCTATACGATAATACGCCATGGATATCATAATTTAAATTCATATACAAGACAGTTTATTATTAATAATTATGATAATACAGTTTATAGTTAAATTTTTAAAAATATTACTATAGTAATATACTTAAATATTAATTAATAATTTATATTGAACTTCATGTTTCAATATATAGTATTTGAAATTTCTAAAATTGGTAAAATAATGTGGTAAATATTTTGGTAAAAGACATTTTTTTTTGACTTTTTTCCTTGGTTACGTGGTTTTAGAATTAATTGATTTAGTATATGAACGTGAGTTTCCTTTTCCTATCGGGGATGGTTTGTAATACTACTTTTTTAAATAGTTGTATTTGTATTAAAAAGTTAAGTAATGTAATAGTTAATAACTATGAAATAACTAGGGATGCCATACGTCCCGTATTATACGGGAACGTCCCGTAATTCATGACAGTGTCCCGGTGTCCCCGTAACAGATCCAATATCGTAAAAATGTCCCGTATTATGAAATTCTCGTCCCGTATGTCCCGTAAAAATAGAATACATTTTTGTTTAATATTTGTACATAATATTATATTCAAAATGTGTTTTCAAATATCAAGACAAAAATATTTTTAACCACTGATTGGCTGATAACATATTAACATAAATGTTTCCGGTCTATGTGTTCCTGTCACTTACCGTTCGGTAAACAATTTGGAATCTGGTTCCTAACATCAATAACCAAAGTCAAGATTGTGAACACGAACTAAGATATAAGTCCGTGATTGTGAACTTACTACTGCATACTCGTTTCTTATCACTTATCAGTTTTTAGTTTTCAGTTATTCATACTTTTCATTTGAATTTGATAGATATTTATTAAAAAAAATTAATATTTTGTTCCTATTGTTTCTGTTCTTTGCCTAATATTTATTTATTATAACTCAAACAATAGCAACTATGCTTAAAGTTAAAAGAAAGTGCGTTTTTAATGAAAATTTACAAAAAGAATACGAGTTTTCAAAAATATGTGTGAAGCCAGGAATAATTGAGGTATAGGCCTACCGTTAAGTTTTAAAATTATATTTTAATTGTTTTCCTAAGCATATTGTTATTTATTACTAAAATGTTAAGAAAGTTCCTTAACTCTTGAGTCTTAACTATAACTCAATCATTTACCAAATAAAATATTTGTGATCATTTTAATCTTTAAATTATCTGTATAAGTCCATATAATTCTAATTTTATTATTAATAATGCAGTTATGAAAATAAAATTTGTATGTTTATTTAAATAAATAATAAGAATTAGTTGTTGAAAATTATCTTATTATTATTTTTATTTGACTAGTTATTTTTTCTTACATTGTGAAATGTTTTGTGCCATATTCTTATATGGTTTCTTAAAAAGCATTTTTTCACAAAATTAACTGTATATAACTTATCAGGCTCTAACATACTGCGATGGTAGGTACCCAACGGCCAACGTTCAACCCCCCCCCCCCCGCCATAATTTAATTGTTTATAGTTTTGTCCCGTATTTTTTATTTTGAAATCTGGCATCCCTAGAAATAACAAAGTGATTCTCTTGTGTAGCACAATGTAATTTTACATTTTTGCGAATTGCAGCGAAAGCCGAGTAGTGAGTAGGTAATAAAATAGTAAAAGATAACGCGCGCATTTGAACATATTATATTGTCATTTTTATAGCATTTTAATTACACGTAGTTTTGGGAATTCGTAATACTGTCGACCGATAGTACGTGGCACGCGATAATGGATTACACACACTAATGTTCATTTACTACTCACACATAGACATAGCCCAAATATTCATGTTATGTGAATTGCCTAAATATTACTCCTTAAAACATGATACGCTGGAGCCATAGACATATAAATAAATTATTAATAATATAATAATATAATTTATTAATATGTCTATGGCTGGAGCCCCTTACACTCTACTTACTTTTTATAATTAACAAAATATTATAATTACTAATATATTAATAATCGAGGACTATCGAGGATTGATTGACGAGTATCACTCATCAAGTGATAACTTTAATTATTAGGTATCTCTAATCTATGTAATGTATTTTGCGTTTTCGATTTCCTATTCATTCTATGTTCCATCGTCTGGACCCCTGAACCCCCATCAAAGTTCATGCCTGCCTTGGATACATTTTCTGTTTGATCCACAGATATATACTATAATACTAGATGCCCGAGCCCGACTCGGAGACCAATACCAGGCTGGTGCCACTCCTTATGGGCGAGTTTGTACTATGGTTGTACCATTCTAGTTCATCGTACAGTCACCGTGAGCGCTAGCATCGAAAAGTAGAAGGTTGCCTTGCGCATACGTTAGCCGCTTGGGTTTGAAAACAATTGTTATCAATGATTTTATCATTTATTAACGTATACTTGTCTATGAAATATTATACAGTTTACTGTTCACTGGCATTTAATTTTGAATTTTCTCACTCTCGTGTAGTATTTTTTATATTATTTGTAAATTTACAACTGCCAAATAACTTGTACAATATACATCATTTTTAAAAGTGTTGTCGTTGTTTTTGTCAGACTTTAAAATGTGTTGTTAAAGACTGTACTACCAAAAGTAAGTAGGTACACAATATTACAACTTAAAGACTGAATTTTTGTAATTATTTATGATTATTTTTTCAAATACGAGTACAATTGTCGAACTGTCTTAACTGGAAATCGGCACTTACTGCATTATAAACTTACAAAATAAACATACAATTCATATCTGAGGAATTTTGAATTTGGTTTGATTGTGTAATTTGTATCCATACATATTATATCGTTTTCATTATAGACATAGTCTGTCACCGTTTTCCCAACGAGAAAAAGGATTTAACAAGGTTTTTGAAATGAATAAAGCAGGTAGGCTTTACAGCAGATGATTATCATAAATTCAAAAACAAATTAATTTGTTCAGTACATTTTGCTGAAAATTGCTCTACCTAGTCCTGGAACAAAAAGATTAAATACAAATGCGTATCCTACTTAATACTTCCTCAGATTTTAAAATAGGTAAAACGACACATTTTTTTAAACAAGAGGGAAATACTGTCTGTGAGATAGATAAATTAAAAATATATGATAAAGAGTTAGGTTTTTTTAAGATAAAATTAGATAACCCATACTCAAAAAAAGATGGGTAAGTGGATGTTGCTCTGCTGTACAGTAGGTTACAAGTGGGTCACTGTAATGGATGGTGTTAAATTTGAATTCAATGATATAATATCATTGTATAAGAAAAACAATTCTGAGCGAAAACGGTCATACGGTTGGTATTACCAAGTATATTTGATGATATTATTGTGAATAAAGTAATTTATATATAACCTATTTACGTGGAGCCTTGTTTTCAATTTTCAATCCTTAGCTATAAAAGTTGAACATTTTATAAATTTTTAAGTACAAAATAATTATTAAATTATAAATTTTATAAATTTTGTCGAAATTTGAACTTTAAATGCTTATAAAAAAAAATTGTGCCTATGTATTTTTAATATTTTTCAATTGCTAATTGTAAAAATATATCAGGAGCCTTGTTTTAAATTTTCATGCTTTTTTTCCCAACAAATAAAATTTTATTGATATTTAAAGAAAAAAAACTAAAAAAATTGAAAACTGACAATGTCCGTAAACAGCTCAAAAAGAGTCAAATTATTTTCAAAATTTTATCGTGTAAAGAAACTGCTATATAAAACATTCAGTAAAATTTTCAAGTATCTACAGTCATTCGTTTTTTTCAATAAAATAAGAAAATCGTTACATGAGAAATCAAGTGAATATCAAATGTAAAAATATGAATTTCAAACGCTGATAAAAATTTAATTTGATTTGCTTGTAGACTTTTATTTTTTTTTGATAAAGGTAGACAAACTATGAGGAATCTTTTATTACATTTTCTATCTTAGATTTAAAAAGAAAAATTTCTATGAATTCTCAACTCAAAATAATTTGCTAATTTTCGTGATTTTTCCGATTTAATAATATTGAACTTTAAATGCTTATAAATAAAAACTGGACTAAGGATTTTTAATTTTTTCATCTGCCTTTGAAACAATAACTTAAGAGCCTTCTATTAAATTGTTCAAACTTTTTAACCAACATATAAAATTTTATTAGATATTGATAAAAAAAAACTAAAAAAATTGAAAACTGACAATGTCCGTAAACAGCTCAAAAAGAGTCAAATTATTTTCAAAATTTTATCGTGTAAAGAAAATGCTAATATAAACATTCAGTAAAATTTTCAAGTATCTACAGTCATTCGTTTTTTAATTACAATAAAATAAGAAAATCGTTACATGAGAAATCAAGTGAATATCAAATGTAAAAATATGAATTTCAAACGCTGATAAAAATTTAATTTGATTTGCTTGTAGACTTTTTTTTTTTTGATAAAGGTAGACAAACTTATGAGGAATCTTGTATTACATTTTCTAATCTTAGATTTAAAAAGAAAAATTTCTATGAATTCTCAACTCAAAATAATTTGCTAATTTTCGTGATTTTTCCGTATTTTAATAATATTTGAACTTTAAATGCTTATAAATAAAAACTGTGACTAAGGATTTTTAATTTTTTTCATCTGCCTTTGAAACAATAACTTAAGAGCCTTCTATTAAATTTTCAAACTTTTTAACCAACATATAAAATTTTATTGATATTGATAAAAAAAAACTAAAAAAAATGGAAACTTAAAATGTCCGTTAACAGCTCAAAATAAGTCAAAATATTTGGAAAATTATGCGGTGTATAGAAAATAAAAATATAAACAACTAGTGAAATTTTCATGTATCTAAGTTCATTTGTTTTAAAGTTACGACGAAAACCAAATTCGATTTTGCGTAAAAAGTCCCGTTTTTCCTTAATTTTTCTTTTGTTTTTCTTGGCGCTTTTGAAATTAACTGGGAATTTTAAATTTTGACCTCCTCAATGCACCAACGATATTCACTTTTCAATCGAAAAAGATACTGAAGTTGAAAATCGAAGCATTATTTAGATTACTTATCGTGTACACAGACACAAAAAAAAATAAAAAATAAAAAAAAATATAAAAACACACATCATTGTAAAATCAATACAATCATCGTTCCACTCAAAATCTAAAAATGAAGTCCTATCTTTAATTTTATTAATATGTTAATTGGCTTTTTACATTAATTGGCTTACAATTTATTGAATCTGTAATATCACAGTTGTTCTTTAAGGATTTCTAAGACTTTTCAAAAAACCCTTTTGCTTTAATATTATTTTCAATATCACTACCTACTCTGACAAAAAAATTTCATTTTCAATTAAACTATCATTGCTGTGTATACTTTGTATGTTATATGTATTATTTGAATTTCCTGTAAATTCTTTTAAGACTCCCCAAATAGATTTAAATTCATTTCCATTTGCTATAATTCTTTTTTGATAATGTAATATTTTTGATATTTTATTAGAATATTTAGCAGATTCCTATAGCGAGTACCTATATGATAATTTAAAATATCTATCAAAATATCTTTTTTGTAATTTAATGGATAAATTATTTATATTTCTAATTGAGACAACTAACCCTTGAGTTATCCATTCTTTAAGCTTTTTTTTTGGTATGCTTTTTAAATTATCCAGTAATATTTTAAGACGAAAAAAAAATAAGTTGTTTAATTGTGCTATTAAATGATTTATATGCTTTATTTTAACATTGTTGTCACCTAGTACATTATCCCAGTCTTCAGTACTAATGAGCAAATTTAGATGCTCTACGATAATTTAGTGTTATCAGTTAAATTAGTACTATGCTGAGAGGATATCATTGTAGCATAATGATCAGTGAGGTCTGATTTTACAATATATGAGTTTACAAAATCAGTATCTATATTTTTAATAAACATGTGCTCTATACACAATTGTGATGTATTGGAAACACAAGTATATTTATTTATGCACAAAATAAATTCTCTAGATGACAATATATTTGGATACTCAGTTGAAGTAAAAGAATTATTTAGAATATCAATATTTTTATCACCACAAATTATTGAGCTGTAAGAATTATTAATACTATTTACATACATTTCTAACACATTTCTCCATCCAAAAATCGACAATTATATTGGATAATTAATATTCAGAGACCTGTAAATATAAGTAATTAAACATTTTTTATTGAAATATTCAAATGATATTTCAATTGAATTGCAATTTTAAATAACATTTTCTTTGATATTAGTTAAATTAATAGATTCTTTAATATATATAGTAACTCTGTCACTTTTATTTAATTTCCCAATGAAGTTAATTGTTTGATATCCATTTAATGCAAATTTAAAGTCATAATCCAGGCAGGTTTCACTCAGAACAACTATTGAACTAGGTACATCTAAATTTAAAGCATTAGTGTTTAATAATAACACCAGTTCAACAAAATGTAACCTTATACTTCTAATGTTCATAGCAAAAATGGATAAATGATTAATATTCATTTTATTTGTAGATACATTAATAAAGGGCCATAAAACAAAAACAAAAATGGCTTTTGTTCAATTAATAGATAACTAATTAATATAACTAACAGTGGTACTAAAATTTGTATACGTTGATTGGTTAAGGCGCTATAGAGCCCAAGAGAGATAGTCGCGTGACGTCACAAGACCACACGGGGCGGCGGCGTATACTATTATACTGGGATTGCCGAAATGGTCTTGGTTATTTTTTTATATTTTTTGTTTTATTCAACAAAAATTAATAATTAAATCAATTATCATAAGTCTGTGGGTTTTAATAAATGTTAGTGTATGTTTTTCCGTCTTACTAAATTTAAATGTACGTAATAAATTTTTATTACCCATATTAACATATTGCATTATATTATCAATGGACTTGTAGTCATCCTGCCTTTAGAATTCCACGAGTTTATCCAATAAGTAAATTGTTTATGAACATAAAAGTTTTTTTTGCTTTTATTTTTTGATTTAACAATGATTTGTTATCGTGTAATATTGAGAACCTAATAACCATAATTTAAAAAATTGAGGACAAAATTAAAAACTGAATCTACTGTGTTTGTATTATGTAGGTGCCTAATTTATGATTTACTTCTTCATCTAAAATAATTTTAGATTCTGACCGGAGCGATGAATGTATTGATTTTGCAATGATGTGTGTTTTTTGATCTTTTATTTTTATGTCTGTCATCACGGTTTGGGGCAGTAAAACTGCTTCGATTTTCGTCAGCAGTATCTTGTTCGATGGTTAAGTGATAATCTAGTAATCTAGTTGGTGCATTCGGGAGGCAAATTTCTCAATAGTTTTTAAAAGCGCCGGGAAAAGCAACATAAAAATTAAAGAAAAACGAGGATTTTTACGCAAAATTTGTTTTCGAGAAAATCGATTTTGGTTTTTGGCGCAACTCTAAAACTAATGACCGTAGATACATGAAATTTTCACTGAACATTTATATTAGCATTTTATATACATAATACAAAATTCAAAATATTTTGACTTGTTTTGAGTTGTTTACAAAAGTTTTGAACGAAAGGCTATAACTTACTGTACAGTGGTACGTTGTCTTTAACTTCATCATCTTCTGATTTTTTCTTTACAAAATATTTAACTAAACTACACCTATTTGTAAAATTAATTAGTAGAAGAATAATAATTATTCATTGTTATAATTATTATAACAATGTAAACGGACGACCTGTCTAAAATCTAAAAAAAATAGTATAACACTAAAATAATCAACATACTTTTTCATTTTATATTGGACTAATAAAGTTTTGTACTACACTAACAGTGTCTTACTGTACATTATTTTAGGCTGTGGTGTTTTACTGTGATGAAATAGATCATAATTTTCATTATGATAAATTATGGTTAACTATAAAATAAATAAATATATAAATAGATTTTATATTAGCATATCTCAAGTGTCTTTTAAATTCTTATCTAATGTATTTTTCAAAAAAAAAATTCCTAGGTTCAAGAAAAAATAATGCCTTCAACAAGATCGAAAAACCGCGAGAGACATACCACATATAAAGAAAACCGTTATATTTGTAATGACTGTGGCAAATTATTTACCAAAAAACATCTAATTGCTATCCATTGTAAATTGCATTTCGGTGAAAATCAGGTTTGTGTATTTAAAAATATCTTAACATAGAGGCTGATCAAGTCTGTTCGAAATCATTTTTTAATTTATAATTAATAATTACCATTGGGTTACAATAAACAAAGAATAATAAGCTCTTTACAAATTATACATAGATAAAAAAAAATAAATCAAGTTAAGAGGACGTCATACCAGCATGTGTTGTTGTCTCGGTGGCGGTGGGCCCGTCCCACCCTTAAAAAGTCTACCCCCTCCGTGGCCCACCACAAATTAAAATTTATATTTAAAATTAATCATAATCGGCTATTCCAAATTATCTCACGATTCATAAAAATATTGAGTGTTAATGTATGACTTAATCAACATTTTGAATGGGCTGAAAACTATGCGCTATGCATTCAAGCCTCATAGGTAACGTGTTTTTACCAGTGTCTGAGTATGAAAATAATAGTTAATTAATTAGTAAATACTTTTAAAAAAGAATGCTCATTACGTGAGTTGTATACCTATTTGAATTGGTATTACAACATATAATATTTATTGTCAGTTTAAAATATTTGTAATGTTTTATTATAATTATACTCAATTATACTACAAAAAATTGATGCCTAATGGTGTGCGTAGTATTGGGTGTTATTTTGAGTTAGGGAGGAGGCATCGCAGGTACTCAGGATTTCTTCATCAAGGGAGTTACAAAAAAAGATAATAAAATACCATAAATTATTAGTAAATAGCATTATACTTACATTATTTTTTTAATTAGGTATATAAAAAGTGCTTACATCAATAGATGTGTAGTAAAAAAAAACCTTATGCAAGTGCCTATTGCCACTATGTTTTTATATACATGATGATTCACTAAGCATGCTCACCCCCTTTTTCTTCAATAATGCAGTTATTCAAAATCTGATTTTTTGAATTTTTAAATATACTTTAAGACCATATTTTAAAATTCTTGGAACTTTTTGTGCTACTTAAATATGGTCTTTGAGTATATTTAAAAATTCCAAAAATCATAATTTGAATAAATTCATTATTAAAGGAAAAATGGGGGTAAGCATTCTTGGTGGTGAATCACCCTTTATATTAAGAAAATATTTTTGTCTCCTAAAAAATGTTTACCTCAGCCTGGCCCACCTTGTACTTTATACTAGCACCACCACTGTGTTGTCTCTACTTTAGAAACATACAACTTGGCAAATTGTACGTTCACAATATCACAATAATACATTTTACTCTGTACTTTCTAAATTTAGAGTAAAATGACCTCTTATAAAATTTAAAGGTAAGATTATTATCTAGGGTCTATATTGTGTTTATTTTATGGATAAATGGATATTTTATTGTTAGAAAATAATAACTGATAAAGCATAGTGCGTTGCTCAGTACAATATCTGTATTTAAGTAAAACACTTCTCTACCATGGTGGTAAAAGTGCAAATAGCGTTTGGGATTTGGGTGGGGCTAAAGCCTTACTTTGATAATATTGAATAAGCTTAAAACAAAATGTAGGAAATGTTTGGGAGGGGCTATGTATACTTTTTAAGGGGCTTAGCTCCTAAAGCCCCCCCCCATATTTGCACCAATGCCCACCGCCCAGGGCTACTCAAAAAATAAGTATACCTCCTTTTGGAGAACATTATAGCCCACTTTGAGAGTATTTTAAGATGTACAAACAATTTACTATTTTTAAATATTTATAACTTACTTTGAAATTAAAATATAATGAAAAGCTTATGAGATACCCTAGAATCTAAATAATAATATTTTATAAGAGATAATTTCACCCTAATTTTAGAAATAACAGAGTAAAATATATTATTGTGAACACATACAGGCATCCTCTTAAGTATATAATTATTTTAAATTTTTGTTTTAAGACTAATCATCAAAAATTATCTTTGTAGGTCTATGATCCTTTATATCTTTGACAACAATATTTGTCCTTGTTCCTATTTACATTTTTATACGTAATGAGTTTTTGTTTTTTTTTCACTAAATCCACATACAAACCTGCCTAAATATTTCATCGTTAGTTTCAATTATGTTACAACAAATATAAAAATGTATGAAAATTGTTTATTGAAAAGTATTATAGGCATTATATGCAAAATAGAATATTTCATGATATTAATATGGATTAATAATATCAAACAAATTTGATTTTAGAAAAAGTCTAATCTTTAAGATATTATTTTCTTATATTTAAATTAGGTATTTACAACTTTAGAATGCAGTATTACATATTTCAAAATCTATTTAACTTCAATTTTTCTTTTATTACAATATGTAGATATCAAAATATATTCAATGTTTTGTGATGAAATATCTGATATTAAATCTTAAAATAATTTTTATTATGATAAAATGGTTCACTATAAAATAAATAAACACCTATTTAATTAGGTTTTAAATTTGAATATTCAATGTGTGTCTGTCAAATACTTATTTAACTCATTTTTTAAACGATTGTTTTCTAGGCTCTGGCTGGTGAAGTAACTAAGAAAAAACAAAAATGTTTTATTTGCGATGTTTGTCATGCAGCATTCAAAGAAAAACACCACATAGCACGGCATTGTAAAATTCATATTGGTGATAAACCATATACGTGTACTATATGTGGAAAGTTGTTTAGAGACCAATCAAATTTAATAAACCATAAATGCATCCACACTGTGGAAAAACGGTTTCAATGTACCCAGTGTGACAAAAAGTTTATGAAAAAGGATAATCTGCTAGTTCATTATAGAACACACAGTCACCAAAAACCATACGAGTGTGATGTATGTAAAAAAACTTTCTCTACTAATGGAAATCTATTAAGACATAAACGGACAGAACCAAAACGTTTGGATAGAGTTTTTGGATATTTTGCGCTTTGATAAAATTCTAGTTTAATAATAATTTGTTAAAATGTGATAATACTGTAGTAAATTAATCATTTATTTTGAGTTATAGCCTTAAGAAATTGTTCAAAATTTGTAATTTTTTTTTTTAATATTCTCTATAAATATTTCACTTTGTAAAATGCTTGAAAATTATATGCAAGGTTCCTTTATAAGTTTCATTAGTGTAATTTTCAATTTAAATTTGAATATTATATAAAAATTTTTTTTCATATATTATTATAAACATTTAATATTAATATTACATATAATTTTTTTTACGTTTTATTATTGACAATTAATATTAATATTATAAACAATTTCTCGATTTTGAGCGGGCGAGGAAGTTAGTTGTTTTACAATGGTGTTTATTTTTTTTTTTTTTATCTTGTATACAAAATTTCTACCAGGAGGAGTTTTTTCAATTTCAACATATAATATCTTATCTTTTAGATTACATTTCAAAAAATTTATCATGCATTAAAAGTCCTAATATAAATATTTTGAAGCAATTTCAGGCTCTTAAGATTTTTTGTTTTTGAGTTACTCCAAAAAAACAAAATATTTTTTGTTAAATAGGTTTTTCTTTTTTTCACAGTCATTCTAAAAAGTACTATGAGTTTTTTTATTTTTTACACTCCAAAAGTCCAAAGTACCAACTAGGTCCAATTCGCTATTAACACCACCCACAAAGTTGAAAACCGAAATTTTTTACTGCCTTAAATGATAATGTCACAAAAATAAAAATAAAACATAAATTTACATAATATTTTAAAATCAATACATATTCATTGCTCTGCTCAAAATCTAAAAGCTGTTTATATCATATAACTTTCTTGATATTTTTACTTTAGAAAACTAATAAGTATTAACTTATAAATTGAGCAGAACTCCAAGCTGGGTTAGGTAATCGAAAAAAAGTCCCAGTTAAAAAAATCTCTTATTGAAAAAAAAGTCCAGGAAAAGTTTATTGAAAAATTTACTGAAATACTTATTTTTGTACAGTTATTCAGTTGTATCTTGTATTTTAGTGTGTATAACTCACAACCCATATATTTTGATCTATTTATTGGTACACTAAAAAATTCACTATTTCCAAACATCTGACACATGCTACACAGCTATGATATTATATAGGTACCTAATGACTATTGAGAGACTCCATATCGCAAGTCTGTTGGATAACATTGTATCAGTGCACGTTTATGCGTTTGTTTTTGAAACTCATGTTTATTCCCAGTTCACAAGTAAGTTTGCATTTAAAAATGGAATTAATTAATTCTAACAAAAATACACCCAGGTATGGGAGCTTTATACAATTTCCACAAAGAATGCTTCGTTGGTGGTATTAAAAAAACAGTCCATGTTTTTTGTAAACTGATTTGAACATAACTCATCCAAATTTTATTTCTGTGTATAATGATCATGTGCATCAAGAAAATGAAAATCTATATATGCGACAAAAATAAAAAAATCTTTTGGTGAAAAAAATTAAATTAATAAGCGATTTGCCTGTTCAAATTGTCTAGGAAGTGTAACATAGTTCCCGAAGTGAACTCGCTGAATTGCCAAGACAAGAATTTCTAATAAGAACAATTAGAAACTATAGGTATATAATATAGGGCATTTAATGATCCACCTAAACATTCTTGTAAAAATGAAATAAATATAAAAGGTAAATAATATTGTAAGTTTTAAAAGTAATTTTTATTTATTTTTTTTAAATTAAATACCTACCAACTATCAATGTTTAAGGAATACAATAATTTAAAATGAAAAGTCTAATAAACGTACCTAGCTTAACCTAGTACTATTCAGGTGATTTTTTTATTAAACAACACTCATTATAGGTATTTTTAATTTTTTACATTTATTTTTTTTAATTTACTAGTAGACTAGAAAAGTATCGGTAATATGGAAATGAAAGATTTTTGCTGTATAACAGTAGACCAAATGCTGATAAACATTTTAATGTTTGCCACTGATAACTATTTGCTGTTCTTGGCTAAATCTGATACCCGGTTTGTTGACGGAAATTTTCGTCTCGTCCCTGAATTATTCAAGCAGTTATACGTCATTCGTGTACAACTGTGTATTACACATAAATTCCGTATTTGTCATTTCAGTATATTATATTGTGCAGAAATAGTCAATCTATACATTATGAATAAATATTTAATGTTGTATTAGAAAAATGCCAGACTCGTGATTTGAACCCAGATTCGATATTTTTACATTTAGATTTTGAATTGGCAATCATAAATGCTGCAAAAAATAATTTCGGAACCCATTTTGCGATTAACGGATGTTTTTATTATATAATTTATATTTTGTGTCAATCGATATTCGACGCATAGAAAAGTTCAGAAACTTGTTTTTTCGGAAAACGTATAAAGAAAGTAGTACCTAGTTTCAAAAATATTACGGCATGATTGATGGATTTAACTTTCCTACCACTGAATAAAGAAATAATCCCACCAGATTACCAGATGCAGAAGACCTTTTAATTTATTTTGATCCATATCATGTAAATAGTACCTACCTATATAGGTATGTAAGACCTTGCATTTTCAAAAAATTCCACCTATATTTTCACCTTCCTTATATGTACATAATACCACTTTGGTGGAAGGTATCGAACGGATATAATATAACTGAAGGGGTGGAATGATCGATTTGTAAAACTCTGTGGAGAATGGAAATAAGCATTCAAATATTTAGAAATAAATTAGGAAAATAAAAATGGAAATTTCCGAAATTATCGTTGAATGTAGTCGGAGATTCAAGAATTATTAAAAAACTAGGACTCGGATCGTAGAAAAACATAAAATATATATTGTATACAAATACAACTGGGAAAAATCGGTGTGTTAGATTTTTTAACAACCGCAAGTCTAACATAAGTAAGAGGTATGAATGTATGATTAAAATATTACCATGTTAATTGCATTAGGTATTATAATAATTATATATATGTACTATTGTATTTATTATTTTAGACTTTTTTAATTAATTGAGTTTTTCCTAGTGTGGGAGCTTTTTTACTGGAACTTTTTTTCCACGTTTCGGTGGGTTGTGTTAGGAAAAAGCTATAGCTTAAAGTTTTTTACGAAATCATATAATAATATACCTAGGTGGCTAGGTACCTATCAAAATTTGAATACACGCTGTATAATATATAAAATAATATACTAAGGTGACCGGCTTTCCAATTATTAATTAACATACTTACTATATACCCACCTAGTACAGTAGTATTTATATTTAATACATATCATATTTTTTTTTTTTACTTTCTCTCCTTGAAACTCTTCTTTAAGACAATGTATAGAAATTAAACCAATATATTATAATATGGAGATTTGATTAATAAAAATATAAAATAAATAAGAACCCACCTACTTTATTGATACAATATTATAAATTGTAATAAGTACATCCAAGACAGGTTAACGGTTTTAAAATATCGTACCGACACGCCGTACTACACTTTAATTTATACACTATCGACTATACAGTAGGTAGGGATTATACTGTATTGGGTACTACTCCATACAGCATCTATATTAAATTAGTCACCGTTCATTCTAGACGAATCTGACATAGAGGTTTTTGTCCGGATTAAATTAAATCCGGATTAATTGTTGGTTTATTGAGGTCCTAAGAATTTAGTCCATTTAATATTATGCGACGGTCCGGATTATCCAGTGACGGATTTTAAGCGGTGACTATAATATATTATACCGTATTTATAAATTATCGGTTATGCTTAAAGTTATAGTGTCATCATACATTATAATATATAAGTATATTACTTAACTAGTTTTTGTACAATATATATGAAATAGATAATAACTGTATATTTGATAAGTATACAAAACCGGCCTACGATATAATATAGTGTTAATACATAATCCGGGTCTGCAGATGTTGCAATTTTTACGTTAATTCCATTGAGTTACTCTATGGTTAATTATCCATCTCTAGTGCGGACTCCTGACGATTTCGGAGCAAAGGAAAAATTAGAAAGATGTCGATACAAAATTACTAAGTCATATAGATTGATAGCGTTTTCGATTTGACAAACTAGGTAGTGTGCACTGAAATTCCACTAGCACTACGCGAGTGTTGCACTAGTTTTCTAAAAATTGAATAAGAAAAAAAACATTATTATCAGATATAAATAATAAATATAATAATATGATAAATAGGAAATTAGATAATATTGTGTCCCGTTATAGAGAAAAACTGTTCATATTTATAAAATGCACCCATTGCACTGGTAAAATCGGCGGTGTAGAAAGTGTGCACATAATTATCGTCTGTGCAAAAAATCGAATACAAAACACTGCACCAGTTCACTGAATATTGGTCAAATCGAATACGTTTTTTCACTGAGTGCAAAAAGTGCGTCAAATCGAAAACGCTATAAGAGTAGAAGTTGGAAGTGTATTTAGTCGGTGACAATTAAATGCCAGAGATACAGAATATCTAAGCTTTACTATATAGGTTTTTATAAGTTATATTATATATAATATACGTATATTATACGATATACTAAATATTAATTACACATTAAAAAACCGGGCACCCATAGGAATGTATGTATTTAAAACAGACTACCTATTTAAGAATGAAGAAAGTGTGTGTATAATTTGACTGATTTCCAGAGAAAAGGAGAGGAGAGATTTTAAGACTTTGGAAGAGAGGAATTTATCTATATAATTTATAGAATAAAATAATATTCAATAAACTCCGACAGTCTGACCTGAGATATATGTATACGTACTATTAATTACTATGTTAACAAATAATCACATTTACACAAAATAATAATAGTTATATACTTATATCGTACATAATAATAAATACATTTTTATAAATGTAATATTCGTAGATAGTATAGATACCTGATACCTTATAATAATATTAGGTAAACATACATTTTAATTCTACTTATTTTATAGGTAGGTATAAATATTTAATTTTAAGCGCTATAGTATAAAATATTATTAGGTATATTATGTTATCATCGATGAAATATTACTATATAGTATAAACGTTCAACCTATACGTAATAAAAAAATTGTAACATAGAGTTGTTACTAGGTATACCTATATTAGGCTATAACTATTTTATGTCCTATATGGCTATATATAATATTATACACTATAATAACTATTATTATTATTATTATTAATAAGTAATAAGCATAACTAATAAAGCCTAAAATATTTAAGCTACATTATATGTATTAAGTTATTTATTTTTTAGATAATAGACGTATATAATATAAGTGTATTGTGTATTATGTAAAGTATAGAAATGTTATATAGTACCTAAATTATTAATTAATGACTAACTATAATCATAACTAAAATTATGATTATTATTGTCATAAGCGTGCACAGACATTTCTGGCAGAGTAGTCATAGATAATTATTAAACATAACACAACACACACACACACACATACGTATATATTATATAATTATTCACGCCTAACTGCCTAAGTTATGAAAACTAATTCGGATGGGGTAACCTAATTTAACTAAACATACCAAGGTAAAAATTATTTTATAAATAAAATAAAAATGATGATTGATTATCATTTATTATGATAATATTAAATATTGAAGAGGGCGAAAAATTCGCACAGTAGTCAGGTGCCATCACCGCACGCTATTATTACTATTATGGTAATTTATATATTTAGTTACAACATAAATGAAAATAAAATAAAGTCAACTCTCAAACATAAAGTCGTTATATACTTATACGAAGGTAAATACTAAGCCACTAGGGTAGTGGCTATACATATTACATATAATAATTTTAATTTTACTTACATCCCTTATTGTGTAATGTATTGTGTTTAGGCGTGCTTTAACAACCCGCGCACGTGTTATACTGTCCAAGTATTTGATATACCTAATAACCAATAAGTATTAAGTATTTACTTCCTAATATCGAAGCGGTGGAAGACATAATTGCCGAAACGAGATAACAAAAAATAAATCGTATCGTACAAAACTGAAAACTCAACAAAACAACTAAATCCGTGATGTTTAATTTAGAACTACTTGTAGTTATGTTAATTTTTTAAAAACCCAAAACCTATAATTTTAAATTTTAGTTGATAAAAATAAATTGTTTGTTATTACCATAAAGCGTCAGAGTTATTGTGTTATAATAGTTATACTATATTGTGAATACCTAAGCATTCGCATTCGCTATATTCCAGTAGGTAGGTAAGCAGGTAAGCTAACTGTAGTGAAAATTAATTTTATGAATTCAGGAATTTTACGTATTTTGTAATAATCAAAAAAAATATATTTTTCCAATCATAATAATATATAATATTACATTATATATCATTAAATTAATGATGGTTTTGAATATTTTGAAATACATAAAATACATATTATATTTCTTTTTTATTCCCATGCCCTTTGGCACTTATATACCATTCATATAAGTGTAATTTGGGTAATTGTTTGTGAATGATATGAAATGTTTCTATATAACCCTTATGTCAAAAAGGTAATCAAAGGAAATGCAGATCAGTTTTACGTCGTTAGCATATATACATATTGTTCCGGTACGGTGGTAGCTATACCTAGTTAATACTAAATAATACCTATTGGCTATTACTATAGAGCCCGAATGTTGATGCCCTAAAAACCCTATAAAGATGCATTTATGACATTAAAACAGAAAAAAAAATTTCTAAATACCTAATGAATAAAATATTAGATGTTTAATGATCCAAATACTTAAAAACGTTCACTAAAATAATGTATTGGTTTTTAAATTAATAAATACAATATTACCTTAACATAAATTATAATAATTATATAAAACGTATATAACTATTTTGGTTTAAGTTTGAATTTCAAAACTGGTTTTAATCTAAAAAACAATATTTAAAAATGTTGTAATAGGCATGTTACGAACCTATAGTAGTTTGGTAAAATTAAACTAAATTAAAAATGTACCTAATGCTAATAATATTCATACTTGCGTACATTTTGGTAAGTATTTTTTTTATCGATTTTTTGGGTATTTATAAATATAATATATGATGTAACGGAAAAAAAATTAACTTGTGATTTTTTTATTGATTGGTGAAAATGCCCTAAAATTACAAAAAAAAAAAACCTAAAAAAGTCAAAAATACCCTAAACACGAAAAAAACAAAACAATTATGATAAAAAATGAAAATGAAAAATTAATTATATAAATTCGTAAGTTATTAAAAAAACATTTTAAGTTGGGAAAGTATCGTCCATGACATTTGAAAAAAAATGTTAACAAAAATCAACATCTTTGCCCTATACGCCTATATACCTACTAAATGTCTTATTACTATATCTTCTGCTGTAATACATAATATCATAATAAACCAACCTAATAAGTAAGATTATGTAATGCGCATATCTGGCTATCTATAGATAAAGTATATTATAATATTTATAAAATAAGTAGGTACAAGGTACCTATAGGTACAGCAAAATTATTCAATAATGTAGGCGTGGTACGATTGCAGCAGTCATTTTCCAACCATTGCGGTTCTAGATCCATATATAGATGCGATATATTAGGATTTGCAATCAAACAATTCGACGTGCTTTGGACGGACAGGAATCGTGTACCTATTACCTATGAATATATGGATCTTAAACCTCTTCAACGTTACATTACATAACGTGTATGGGCAAGTGCGGTGGCCTCAAAGTGTCAATCGGTCGTAGGTACCTATATATAGCCTCAAGTCGGTAACTGCGTTCCCGTTGTAGTGTATTATATCATGGGCGATGTATAATATTGTTATTTTACAATATGTGTAATATTGTACATATAGGTAGGTCGTTGGGTCCGGGGCAGTGTACGTCGTGTTTTCGTTTTCTCAGCGCCATGCCGCCATCCCACCGACCGGTCGGGTGATCGTCCGCACAATCGTTTAGGCTAACGTCGTCGTCGGGTCTTGTCTATTGGGCGGGCACGCAAGCGGGGTACATACCGGACAAAATATGTGTGTCTGTGTGTGAACCGGTGCCTGACCATATAATAATAATATAATAATAATAATAATCATCATAATATAATTATCATAATACGTTGCGCCGTATAGTACGACTTGTAAAAAAAAAACCAGAAATCGTTAACGAGCACAGGCGTGCTGCATCTACAGGTAGTTGTTGGTTGTCCGGTGCGCAACGAGTTTTCATCTACGCAGACTACGACCACAATGATAGTAATAATAATAATATAATAATATAATAATAATAATATTAATACACACCGACACTACATAGGACGACGATGACGGTTACTTCAGATACCTGTTATAATATTAACCGCGGCGGATGTGGCGGCGCAGCAGTCGTTGTGCCGGATCTCCGCGCTCCCACTGGCCGTAATTTCGAACGACGCAATCGTCGACGCGTCCTCGTCGGTTTTTTATTAATAATAATAATAATAATAATATCCTTTCCCCCTTCCACGGTGCAGCCGATGGTGGTTTTGTGCGCGGGTGCGGTGAGGGGAAGAGATCGGCCGGACGCGCGCACGCACACGCCGACCCAAGTCACCGAACGGCGAACAGTCGTCTTGACGTTTTCGCCGCGGTGTAGTCGACTGCCGTTCGGCCGAATCCCAACCGTATACGAATGCGTGCATAGTCGCACAGAGTGTTATGTTCTCTGCGAGTTGACATTCATCGACATCATCACATAATAGTATCTACACGATAATTAATAAGAACGGTCGGCTGCGGACGATGGCCGCCACAGCGGTGACGAGGGCTCATAACCGGGCTATCGCAAAGGTCAGTAGTTTACCCTATATGTTGTATACTTACACGATGTATAGCCATCTAGGTATACTAATAACTATTACTATAGGATATAATATGGTAAGTACCTATATATAGATGACCGTCACACTGAGCGTATGTCCTTAGAGTGGTAGGTACCAAGCGCCCAGTGATATTTATAATAATTATAATTATAAGCCCGCTTTTTTAATATAGGTATCTAGCTATACTATGCGAATGCCATACAGGCCTGAATCGTAAAATTCACCTCTAAAGTCCGCGATCGGTAGATCTATTTATTTATTTGTGTGTGCGTGTGTGTGTGTGTACGTGTGCGTGCACAAGATTCCCCCTCGCAGGTCCTCCCATCATCGACCGTGTAACTGCGCGCGTATAACGGGTCCGTCCTAAATTATTACCGCTGTTTATCGCTGCTTCCACTATATTATTAGTATTTATTACTATTGTACCTGCAGATACCAGCTACTATTATTATGGGTATACCGGGAAATCTGTGCATGCCTAACTCGGCCGCCCGAGCGCGCACACATAATATAAACGTGCAAACAATAATTCATTTAAATGAAAAGAACGTAGGTACAGTGTAGTTGTGATAAAGGTATCTGCATAATTTCATGAATAGGTAATACCTATGATCACTCTTATCGGATAGTACCTATAAGAAAAAAGGAGATATTATAAATACGCATGGTACTAGTTGAATTTATCAGTGGCGCACGCAGGGGGGGGGGGGTTAGGAGGTCATAACCCCCCCCGAAATGTCTTCCTTCATTACGAGCGTCTAGAAACAACCCACGAACAAATTTCTCATCATGTCTTTATTTCTTATCAAATATATTATAACCAGAAATTCGTTACTTGTAATCGGTGACTATTTCCCCTTAAAATTGGAATTGCATTGCTACGTAATCTGTGATAACGTGTTTTTAAATTATTGTTAATTGTTATTGGTTTTGGTTAGTCAATGGAAATCTATTAGACAATAACTCAGTCAATAAGTATTAAATTTATTTCATTTTTAAGTTTTTCACATTATGAGTGAAAAAAAGAAAAGGATTGCCCATGGTAATATTACGTCATTTTTTCACAAAAAGTGTAAAAAAAATTATGAACAACCCTCAACTTCAAATCTAATAACAGTAAGAATTTAGAAATACATTTTTTATTTCATTTATTAATTATTTAAGTACTAACTTCAAAAGTTTTCTAAAAATGTTTTAAATTAGTATTGGTGAATGGTGGTACTTATTTTATTATAATTAAATGGCATTTTATAGGAGCTAAATGTTGATCACATCATTGCAACTATTGCAAGTTAGTCAGGACACTCAAGAGGTTGAGGTAAAAATCTAATGATAGTCAGGATCAGCCCGATCATGTAATCAATATCAATGTAATTATGTATTATTATTGGACTATGTAAATAATATAAGAACCATTAGATACAGTTAACATTAAAAGGTACATTTGAATTCTGTATTTAATGTATTTCCATATTTAAATTTGATAAAACTAGCCAATGACTTAATTATTTAAAATAATTAAATTTTATAATATTAAGATTAATTTAAATTCTAAAAAATACACAATTACAAAAAATAATGATATGTTAAGAAATTTATTACATAGTCTATCATAATTTTTAAAAATAGAGACAATTGAATTTCATTGATTCATTTCAAACAAGAGATTGGCATTAAATTTATAAAATTATATTTTTTTGCATACATTGTTCTATTATAAAAATTTGACTATTTTAATTTTGTATTCATTGACCTTTAAACTGTTAATAATAATTAAAATGTTATAATTAGTATATAGACTATAAAATATATTGGATGTACAAATATAGTTCATACTATTTTGATACGTTTTATAATTTTTTAGCATAGGGCTATACAATGCCTCTATAGTGAATTATTAATAGAACAACCCCCCCCGAAAAAAAATCCTGTGTGCGCCACTGGAATTTATTAGTATTTAGTAGTAGGTATTATAGGTACCGTACATATCTATTGTGTAAATTGGACATGATACTTCCGAGTCTCAGAGAGTGTGA
This sequence comes from Sitobion miscanthi, assembly GCA_008086715.1. Taxonomy (NCBI): domain Eukaryota; kingdom Metazoa; phylum Arthropoda; class Insecta; order Hemiptera; family Aphididae; genus Sitobion; species Sitobion miscanthi. The sequence continues at coordinate 16,659,668 of CM017804.1, forward strand.
TGTAGGTTGGTAGGTACACAATAATAATACGCATTGAGGAATTACAATGTATACGCCGTCAGCTGCAGTGGCGATAAAAATTGTACGGCATCGATATACCTACATAACACGCGTGTCAACCCGTTACAATGTACCCGTTTACCAGCACAATAGTTTATTAGTTTCGGAACGCGGCCGCGGCGACTAGTGTATAATACACTAATATACTATGTAGGTATACCACCTACCTGTTGCGGGATGTAGTACACGAATAATACTGGCTGTGTACCTATCTACCTATGTTTTTCTATCGCCGACACAGACGATTGCGGACAAAGAGCGTTGTAATAATGTACTAATGAATACTGCGCTGTGACTGTACACTTATATTACGTACATATACTTATAGACGAATAACATCGAACGGTAACAGCTTGCCCACGGAACATTATTTATAACACTACAACAGTCATCAGAGGTGACTGCCGCGACTCCCCAAGTCGTACCTACCTCGCAGCTCTATAGAAAGTGAACCGAGAAATGATTTTCATTGTAGTTATATATTTGTTAGATTTAGAGACTGTGTCAATATGCACAATATGCACTATGATCTATGAGGTATATACCTCCATGGTTTTAAGTACAGGTACACTAGGTACAGATATAGGTTTACTTGTTTTTGTTTTGAAACTTATATCCGTATTATGTATGTTTCCGGATCAGCACCACCAACCAAGTGGGAATGTGCAGGCTCTGCTTTGTATATTACATACTACGCTATACTTAATTCACCATGATTCGTGTTTATTAATGTTGCTCAATTGTTCGTGGTCATATTATATAGGGCACAGATCCAAAGGCGGCTACTTGCCGGGCAAAGTTGCAACGAGCGCGGTCTGCTTTGAACCGGCAGATGGACCGGGAGCTGCGGTTACGCGAAGGCGCCGAGAACCTGTTGCGGTGAGTATAAAATATTATATAATAATTTCGTTTTCCCAATGATTGTAAACGGCGTTTCTCATATTAACTTAATGGATTATATATACCCTGCACAATATGTACCTTAATGTTCCGCTGTCTCCCAAAAAGCTCACCGTGAAACGTGATAATTATATTATGTAAACTCACGGGCCGAGTAGGATCGAGCTCAACTATATACGGTATAAGTGGTATAGGTAAATGATTAAAAACGAAAATGGCGGTTAACTAATGGTATATTGACCACTAGATAACCAATGGTATTCGACCAATTACTGATCTTGAATATTTTTCAAGAAATCGCGTTTCACGACGAACTCTTATTTACTCTGTGTATTATTTTATTTCGTAATAATAATATTATGGATGATTTAGGGCCACCACCAAGGATGGTGGTAGTAGCGATAACAGTGGTATCGTCGGTAGTGGCGGCGGCCGCAGGAATAAGAGCAAAAGCAGAAAGCTCATCAGGCAGACGGTGGCACTGGAGCTGAGTTTCCTAGATTCCAATGTCCGATTGCTGGCTGACGAGCTGGCCGAACTCAACGGTTCCGTTGACGTCTACCAGCACCGAGATGACGACGATGACGGCGAAGACAATTTTGACGGTCCAGCCGTGGTAGGTGCTAGTGCGGATGGCTCGATGGCGAATCGGCGGCGACTGCACCGGCAACGGTTAATGCCCATGATTGCCGTGCCGTTGAAAGACACCAGACCCATAGATTTTGGACCACCACTCGAGGTAATATTATTTTATCACAGACTCACAGCTTATCTGACTTGTGTGTGTACACCACTTTATCATCATATTTCCCGTATAATAGGTTCGCAAAACCATTCGCAGTTGCATATCTGAATAATAGTATACCATACTTTTTAATAAAATTGACGACAAAAACCCGTTGAACAATGAAAATTACTATTACTAATTGTGACTCATATAAGGACTTAATAATATGTTATAATTTAGAAAATTAGGAGCTGAATGATGTTTTTTTTTGTTTTTAAAATAAGTACCTATTAGTACTTACCTACCCCCACTGCCTCATACACACAAGTTAAAATACCGGCGTATTTCTTCGGTTTTTCGACAACTCGACCCACTGTATTATTCCCAACTAAACACGATTTTTGTGGCGGGTATTTTATATATTCTACAGCGGTTCATCAGTCAACACTATGGCGTGGATTTGTCAGCGGCACCGGAAGAGACAAACGCTGGCCAAGGTGGTGTAGGGGAAAATGGAGACGACTGCGATGACAGTGGTGTCGCTGTGCGGCGGCGTTCATTGTCGTTACGCGAAGCCATCGACGAATTGACGCAGCTCCGGGTGGTACGTTATACAAATATACGTGTTGTGTTTACTCACATTCTGTTAGGTATATCAATGTATGGAGGACGAGGGGCGTGATTAGAAAAGAAAAAGTTGAATTCGTACTCTAGAATTCATTTAATTGAAAGCCTAAAGTTTTTTAAACGGGAAATAAACGTATGATGTGAAAACCTAAAATTCGTATCGTGATTTCGTTAATAGAATAAATAATGACCCGATTTACTTCAAAAATTAGCAATTATACTTATATCCACTGGAGAATAACGTGCCAATATGGGTATAAAGATATTTGTTATATAATATATTATATTACGTTATTAGAATAATGCAAAATATTTGGTTCTGAAATAGAATCTGCCATAATTTATTTGCAAGACGGCATTTACTCTATAGAAAAATCTCGCGATACCGTGGGTTCTTGGACATGGAAAACTTCAACTACATTTTTAACTATTATTACGTAAGCAATAAAATATATTTTTGAGGATAAGCTCAAGTCTCAGGGTCCATAATAACATATACGACTATACGAGTACATTAAACGTATACCATTGAACACACCGAACATGGAATATACCCAAAGTTGAACCCATCGTCATAATTTTGCAGGACACACAGACGCCTAGCAGAGACTTGGACGGCGTTCGACTTTTGCTACGGTATTACAGGCAGCTGTACTACGTTGACCGCAGGTTTTTCCCACCGGCTTCGTTGGCGGTACCGGTGACGACAACGCCGCGACATTATCAACAACACAATCGCCAGCAGCAGGACCCCAATTATCGTCACGTTAAGCAACAACAGTATTCGCCCGCCGTCGGCTCGTCATTTACTTCACCGCCACCGGCCATTTATTTCGAGTGGTAATCTATCTCTAAAATATAATAATTTAATATTACGTAATAAAATTGAGTTTATATATATTATACAATATATACTCAACGGTAATATGATCAATTGACAAATGTACAGACATAAAAAAAAACTATATAGATGGCTATAATAACCAGCATTATTATTTGATGACATTCGCCATTTACATGTGGTAGGTACTTGGTTAATTTTTACAGTCTTAAAAACAACTCTTATACGTCTAAAAATAGACCAATTTTTAATTCATGTAGTGCTACTATTATTGTTATATTTTAATTATGTTAATTTTATTTGCTGCGTACAGTTTAATAAAATACATTTTTAGTATTTTTACTTTACACATAGAATATGTATTATGTCCCTATATGACCCTATCTATATATTTTTTTTTAATAATTAAAAGTACCTATACCACCAGTCACCACTCACCATCAAAATATTAATGATAATAAATAATAATATACATGACAGTATACCAGTGAATGATATCATTTAGGATCAAATATCAATGTTCTGTATTTTATTTTTTATCGTAATATATTAATTTGTATTACAAAGTAGAAACTATATACACTGCAACACTATAGTATGGTGATTTGCCGTCCGCATAATATTATATTCAGCCATGCAGATGCAAATATACATCATTGTTATGTAGTGTGCAACAACAACGTTGATGAAAATTTGAATATAGCTCGTCACGCTGACTTAACTCAAAATAATTAAAAGATTAAAAACAGCATTCGCTGAAAGCAATATTCAATATACTATAGTATACTTGTAAAAACAAAACACAATATTGTCCCACAAACAAACATAAAAACCATATAATTTCCAACTATCATTTAAACTCATCCCGTCCCTGCGTTCGTTAAGGTACGATTCGTTTGGTGGTCCAGTGCCGTCGTGCGGACAACGCACCGTCCGGTTCGAGCAAGCGTGCGTACTTTTTAACGTGGCCGCGGTGCACACGCAAATGGGCGCCAAGCACGACCGTCGTTGCAGAGACGATGCAGACGACGGCGACGACGACGACTACAGCATGAGCATTGGCTCGGGAAAGCGGGCCGGCTCATCATCGGCCTCGACCGGACCTGAAGCGGCCGATGGGGCCGCGGCCGCTGCGCAATGCTTCTTGCGGGCCGCCGGCGCGTATCGGCACATCGGCGACACGTTTGCCAACGCGCCCGCCCGGGCCGCCGATCTGCGCGCAACAGGCGTCCTATACGCAGTCATGATGGTCAGTGATTTTTATATTTTATTGTTATATTATATTTATACCCATCGGCTCGATCGCGGCTTAATACTTTTCGATCGCCGATGGCAATACGACCGAAAGTTGTATATGTTCGTGTTTGTTCAAGAGCATTAATATTTTTAACATTAATATTAATATAAATTGATGCTTACTGGGACATTTAAATTTTATTTTTAAAATAAAAGTTGAACAATTTAAAAAAAACCATCTATTCTGATACGTTTAGGTACACGAGTTATTGGTATATATAAATAAAAGTCAAAATACAAGAATATTTGTTACATTAGGTATATTATACAACTTATGGCCTTATGATGATCATTAAATTGTGTTATTGCATCAATACATTTTGTTGACGTGCTCGTCGTTAACCTATAGGCTCAGGCTCACGAATGTGCTTTCGAGAAATTACAATGGCGCTTCTTGACGTCCGTTCGGCATCGGTGTAGTCGTCAACGTCATCGAGGCGACCAAGCCAAAGAAGATGAGACCGACGCAGAAGGACTTGGCAGTGGTGACCGTCGTAGCCGTGGTGACCGAGATGCCGCAACGAGACGAACATCGGCATCAGGTGTCAGTGGTGGTAACGTTGGAGGGACGTGCGAGGTAACCGCAAATACACCGTCATGGACAGAGTTGGCTCGTGAAGCAGCTCACGTGAGTACCTCTACTCATATATGCATAATAGTTGATAAGTAGGTATATTAAACTCGTGTCTTATAATGAGCAATATTTAGGCAATATGCAATTTTGTTTCCACCACTGGCCGTGGGTCTTTGGTTAGCCGTAAGTCTTAAATGATAATTAATGTGAGTTTGATGGTTGCTATTCTGGCTTATCTATTCACACGCTGCAGGCGTGCACATGTCAATGGCACCTCCAACCAAAATAATAAGCTTGAATTTTTGCTCGAAGAACGCTTTATATGAAACTTTCATGACTCGTAGAGTGGCTTGATTTCATTAATTTTGTTTTGTTAATAAAAGAATAAATCTCTAAAGGATTGGACTTTGATTCTTGCAGATTACGTTCCTGAAAACAAAAATAATAAAAAAACAAAAGTTTATGAAAATTGGTAACATTAAAAATCGTTAATTATATGGCTGACAAATAGAATTTTAAAAATCGAACTCTAATGCGCACTATAAGTAATTTTTTCTCTACCAAAAAAAAAAATTTAAATGATCAAAATCGGATAATAGTTACAGGGCGTGAGAGTTTTTCCTGTGAGGCATGTGGTTGTGCAAAACAACAGGTCACGTGCAGTCCCCTTGAGTATATAATAAATAAATAAAACCACTAATTGCGACAGTCTGTCATATATTGTGTAGGTATACATAATGTCTCATTGATAATAATATATACGTACTGTTGTAGCTTTGATATATTGCTATTAGCCCCTAAATAATAATAATAATAATATTTTATACGTAATATTTTAACAAACATCAGAAATGGTGCGTGTCGAATGACGGTGAGACTGGGCAGGAATCCGTTGACATATTTAAAGGAATTTAGCGAGACCAGTCAGTTTATGTATTACATTCCAATCGAGATATCGCGATCGTCATTCGTTACAATTTACTAACCGTAAATTATCTATTATTACAATAGTACCCAATGGCTAATATTAAATTAGTATAATTCTTTTTCTTCAAATTCTATAGTTTTTCATTTTCTAAACTGCCTCGGGGATTTGGGCCAATGACAACAGGAATCTTAGCTTAATTACAATCATTGAGGAATTATTTTACAATATTAAAATTTATACAAAACAATATCCATAATTACCTACTTAAAAATATCACCTAGCAATGAACATACCTAATGGTTAATATAGATAATATAATTATACATTTTTGTTGGTAGTTCACTAGTTTCGTATTATTTAGAAATTTTAGTATCTACATTTAGGAGTACCAGAGCATAGTTTTTCAGATAGGACTATAACTAAATTATTTTTGTATTACACTATTTAAGTAGGTTACTATTGTGTGAAATTCATAACATTATCAATAGACAATAGCCATTAGAGGATCTGAACTTTTGAATCAATTAAACTTATTTAATACATTTATTTGGTACAACGAAAGCATATTAGGTATATAATAATATATATTAGTTATATTAGATATAGGTAGTAGGTATACGTACTATACGTAGGTGTAATAAGTATTATAACATGATGATTTTATTTATTATTAATTTTCAATTGTTACTGTAATCAAGTTTCAAGTAGGTATTAAGATGGTAGAATATCTATAATGTATTATTTGTACGTTAAAGTATTACACTACTAATGCCTATAATTAGGGTTGGGCAATACCTGATCAATTAATTCACTTCATTTTCAAATAATTAAAAAATGTAACAAATTGTTTGCGATTTAAAATAAAAGATACATGCACCTACGGGCTACGACCTATATTATCTAAAGTTGAATTTGAATAGGATATAGTTAATAATCGGATGATATCAATATTTATATATCAATTTAGTAGATATTTTTAAAAACTAAAATGTTTTATTTACATCGATATGAAAGTTGATTTCTTTTCAAACCAAAATCACCGTACATAGAGCACCCTCTAGATACGCCCACGCTGACTAGATATAGGTATACTTATTTTTCCTGATTTTCAGTTTTCACTAATATTGGCAATAAAATAAAAAAACTGCTAAGATATGAGTAAAATTCTGTATCATTAAAGGTAATTGTATTATTTATTTTAAAATGTATCGAATTTAAAGTATAATTGGTGTTGTACCAATAAGTATACTTGTGTGTCGGCGTATGTTATAATCATTATCCATATTTCGAGTTAACCTAACTTTTAGTTAGTTTTAATTTATAACTTATCTAAATCATTTTTCTTATTAACTGCTCATACAAACAAATAAACAATACATTTTTTTTTTGAAGAAATAGGTACCTACATTTAAATAATGAAATACCTTGTAAATTGAATTGTACCTTAGTTACTGTAACCGTAACTTGTAATCAGTAAAAAATGTTCAAAGCCCCTTCTAAATTATAACCAGTTACAACTATAATCGAGAAACTTGATTATAGTCAATCGATATACTATATAGTTATAACTATAGAAACTGTAGAATAATATTTCGTTTTCGTTACGAAGGTGTCGCGAATGTACGGGGACGTGGTGAACAATAGCAGCAGCCGCCAGTCCAACGAAAGAGCCGCCCATCGGGGTAAGGAAAACGGTGGCGAACAGAGTGTAACGGCGACACCGGTGTCTATTTTGCCGGACGTCTGGGTGGCCGTGTGCCGGATCAAAGACCGGCACTACGCGGCGCTGGCGTATCGTTACGCCGCGTGCGCCCTGCTCCCGCACCGCCGATGCGGCGCGGACGGACAGCCGGACAAGCAGCACCATATGGGTGGTGCCCGCCGTCGTGGCACCGTCGACTCGGACGCCAGCCAACTGCTGACGGAGCTGACGGCGGCTGCAGCGGCCGCGGGCCTTGGGGTGGCCGATGACGACGACGACGATGACGAGACGAGCTCAGTGGCGGTGCGGCAACGGCGGCGTCGAAAACAACTCGGTATGGATTCAACCCTAAATGTTCTTAATGTCTAATGTGTGAAGACAGTTAACCAGAGACGTGACCGAGAGGTGCGTGCGGTGACTAAAGCTCTAAAGTTTATGATTTATAAACGTCTTTTCTAGCCTCCCACAAATATTATTTATAGCCTGCAGTGGGTCAATATTAATCACGACGCATATACGTTACTCATCATCCTGTAGTATTACTTATATTTTAATAAGTTGATACTTCAGGTTTCTAGCACCTTGAACTTTGAATTTGCATGGAAATTAGTCTTACAACAAAGCGAGAATTTCTAAAAATGTATTGTATTCAGCATTTTATTCCTTCATAAGTAGATAGTGCGATGTTTTGAATTTTTCTGCGTTGCTTTTCACTTTTACATTTTATACGGTGACACGGCGAAAAATATTCAATGATGATGCTAAGAAATTATAAACATGCATAATATAATTTATAAAAAATCGCATTAGAAAAAAATTTTGTTTTTTGTTTTACTTTTGTTTTGTAACAAATATGAATGTAAGCACGTGACCGCAAAAGTCTATGCATTCACTGCTATCGGAGTTATTAAGCCGTATATAATCTCGTTGCAGGTAAGCTGTTGCTAGAGGCGGCGGCAGCGGCCCACGACCGAGCGGACCGCGCACTGCGCCTATGTCGGCAGCTCCGGGTTAAATCCGAGGGGAATACATCGGGCAGCGGCGGTGGAGGGGGTTTGCTGGCCGGCGTGCTGGACCGAGAACGCCAGCGAACAGTACGGTTGTTGTTATCGCACCTCCGTGACGACGAAGAAGACGAATACGCTTCGGCCGAAGGTGACAGCGATCGCAGAGATGGCCGTGCCGAGAAGAATTGTAGCCGTTGCTGGGATTGCCACGACTGTTGCTCGGACGACGACGGTGTCGATGCTGCCGCGGTAGCGGATTATTGTTCGGGTGACCAAGAGGAACTTACCGCTGCCGGGATCGCTGGCGTACCTGGCCTGGACGTCGACCGTGGTGTGTTAATCAGACGTGAGTACCACCTGTACACTGCATTATATATTACTAGTTGAATTACCTGTCGCTACCCGGTTACAGTAAAAATACAAGATTGTTGAATAATTATATATATAAATAAAAATAAAAAATTTATAAATCGTTATACCTATTATTGTGCCATTAATGTTTAGGATCAACTTAAAATAGAAAGTAATTTGATTTCTTAGCTTATACTAAGTAATTGTGTTTGAAAAAAAAAATTATGAAAATCAGTCTAGTAGAACTTCAGATATAGGTGATATAGCTGTCTGAAGAAATCTGCTCACGTTTTAATAGTATATAAAGATAATGGCATTATGCGTGAGCCTCAAGACAACAATTATTTTTCCCACCCATTTATTGATATAAAAACGCCTCTTTTGCATACATTTATTACATTGTTATTATTAAACAAACCAAGCTAATTTAACACCTTTTACTAAATCATTTAACCTTAAGCCAATACAGAATCTATCTCTAGTACCTATAGATACTACCTAGTATACCCACTTCCTATTTAACATCCACGCAGTCGCTCATAATCCACACATCTATTAAAAAAATTACTAATTTTCAGAATTACAGAACTACCTTTGCACCACCACTGTACACCCCTAACCTTAAAATATACTAGATCGATATAGTGTTTGGCTGCCTAATTTGTGCGTCTATGTTTGCATTAATTTTAGAAAGTACCTATACCGAGGTATTAAATTTAAGTGTTCTCGTGAAAACCTTTAGTGTTCATATTTAGAACGTTCTAGTAAAAAAATTACGGATTATGCATATAAATTTAAAAGATTGATGAATAAGAACAATATGTCACGTATACGCTTAGGTATATAAATTGCAAATATTATTTTTTTTAGAAATTAATTTTAGATTCTGAGCGATGAATTTATTGATTTTACAATAATATGTGTTTTTTTTTGTGTATTGTACATGACAAGTAGTCATAAAACTTAGATTTTCCACTTAGTATGTTGTTCGATGGGAAAGTGAATACGGTTAGTGTGTTAAGGAGGTCAAAATTTAAAATTCCCAGTAATTATCAACAGCACCAGGAAAAACAAAAAAAAAAAATTAAAGAAAATCGGGAATTTTTACACAAAATAGGTTTTTGCTAAAATCGATTTTCGTAATTGGTTTAACTCTACAACAAATGACCGTAGATACATGAAATTTTCACTGAATATTTAAATTAGCATTTTATTGCTAAATTTAAAAAATATTTTGACTTGTTTTGAAAGAAAAATTAAATTTTTATGAGCATTTGAAGTTAAAATATTTACAACATATATTTAAAATTGGATATTTACTCGATTTCTTAATTAGCGATTATCATATTTTGTTGAAATTTAAAAACGAATAACTATAGATATACTTGGAATTTATATCATAATATATTATGTTTATTTTGTCCATTCCCATATTTAATAAAATGTTTAAAATATTTTGATTCGTTTTGAGTTGTTTGGAGACATTTTCTATTTTCAATTTTTTTAGTTTTTCTTTCTATAAATGTCAATAAAATTGTATTTGTTGGGTCAAAAAGCTTTTAAATTGAATACAAGGCGCCTTCTATATTGTTCTATTAGCAGTTGAAAATACATAGGCACAATTTTCTTTTAAAAGCATTTAAAGTTCGAATTTTGACAAAATGTATCAAATTTAAAATTTAAAAATGATTTTGTAGTTAAAAATCTATAAAATGTTCAAATTTCATAGCTAAGGATTGAAATTTTAAAATAAAGTTCCACGTAAATAGGTTATATGACATAAATTACTTTATTCGCAGTAATATCAGCCAATATACTTAGTAATACACTAATACCATAGGTTGACTGAAAGTCATCGCTCAGAATCGTTTTTCTTATATACAATGATATTTAAAGACCGGATTTATATTCTCTTAAAATACTTAAAATATCATGCTAATATTCTCTAAAAAAGCTTAAAATATTCTCATTATATTCTCTTAAAAATATTCAAAAATATGCAAAAATAATCAATAAACATCATTATTTGCTTTAATATGCATTTTAAAAATTTTTTTTAACATTATTTTAATAGTGAGGTATTAATTAGTTATTAAAAGTTGCGTATTCTAATGGGATACGGCTATTGCACTTTAGTAAGGGTTGGAAATGATGAAAAAAAATTTTTCTGGGTTCCGTAATATTAAAATTAAAAATAAATATGAATGTTTTCTCACAATTTACGAAATATTCCGAAATATGATAAATGGGTTAAATATTCTCTAACCTATAAAATATTCTCAAATATGCAAAAAAAACTTTTTCCTACGCATTCAGAATTGAACGAATCGTCCACAATTTTTTACTCCCTTAAGACTGCATAGACCCAGTAAAAATATGTAAAAACATATAAATCCGGTCTTTAATGATATTATTATATCATTGAATTCAAATTTAACACCATCCATTACAGTGACTCACTTGTAACCTACTGTACAGCAGAGCGACATCCACTTGCCCACCTTTTTTGTATTTATTATAGCTAACATGTGCCAAAAACATTCCACCAATTTTTAGTTGTTGTTTATACTGTACTATTATTTTGTAGGTACTATTAGGTATTATTTATTATGTTTATATAGTATCAGCGGCGGATCCAGAATATTTTGACAGGGAGGGCACAATAATCATTCTTGTAAAATTTATTTAAAAATAAATTAAAATAAAATAATCTAATATATATTACTATCTATCTTACATAACAACTTATATTAACTTATATATATTAGTATATTACAAACTTAATTCTTAAATATCCAATTGAAGTTTTCTATTATGTTTTGTAGACAATTTGTCCAATACTTCTTCTGTGGTTATTTTAATATCTTTATTAATATTAAGCATTGCTAAGCCGTTGAGTCTACTCTGGTTCATTGTAGACCTCAAATATGTTTTTATGCGTTTCAACGAACTGAATGATCGTTATGAAGTCGCTGTTGTAACGGGTATAATACATAATATTTTTAAAAGGCACTCAATATTAGGAAACATATATGCAGATTTATAAGCTTCCATAGGTGTATCTGCTTACTCAGATTTTGTCTTTCATAACTCTTTCCATAAACACAGTTCTCCTGCACGAAGTACTTCAATGCTAGATGGTAATCAGCTTCATATTTTTGAGCCGCATACAATATTTCTTCATCAGGTGTATCATATTCGAAATAATTTTTCTTAAGTTAGAAATTATAACATTATTATCTTTAGGAAATCGTAAATTCAATTCTGATATAAAGTAATCTAAATAAGGTAAAAAAATATTTATTCGATAATATTCTGCTAGATCATTATGTTTGTATATTATGCTCATAATAATCAATAGTTTTCGTTTTTTTAAAATAATTCAAAAAAATGTTTTGTTGTTTTCGTATTCTATCCATTTTATAATTTTGTTTTATCTTGTGTTTAAGAATCAATTCTACAAAAATATTAAAATCATTATCAACACGTATAAATAAAAATCATTAAAAATAATGATGTCATAATAATAATTTAACTGTTATATTTTATTTTCATTAAGTACGACGGTTATTAAAAGTAAGCGAAAAAATTTACATGGTTACATTACGTCGTGCTGAATGGTTCGGACCCGACGCCGACGACGTAAAAACCTCATTATGATTAATATAAATTTTTATTTAATATACATAATAGCTACATAATAGCTAGTATACCTTTTACCTACATTAATACAATTATCCTTAAATATATTTTAATATAAAAGTAACATATTAATATAATAAAAAAATACACAAAATTATATAATTAATATTCAATATTATCAATAGGTACCTACAGATTCTAAAAATTGAAATAAAATAAATACTTACATTGATTATTAAGATGTTTCCTCATAAGATGTTCGTGAACAAATGTACGATATTACTAGTATATTTTGTCACAATAAGTGATTATGTGAAAGAAGATAATATAATAATAAGATTAGTGAAATAATAATGCTTTTAAATTATAACAATCGGAAAAACAGCGATAACGCCGGCAGTCCGACGCGTGGTGCTTTGCTGGGAGTTCCGGAGTCCGACAATAGAAAAATATATTATATTATAACATATTCAAATAAAACATTTATGAAAGCTATAAAAATATAAAAATTTTCCCCGTCATTTTTTTTAGATCCTACTTGACAGGAGGGGCACGTGCCCCTGTGCCCCCTCCCCCCATGGATCCGCCACTGTATAGTATTACATTTTATTCGGAGGGAAAATGCCCATTTACCACTATATTGTACTATTGTAGTAAATGTGTGGGAATGATTATTTATCTGGATATGGCCAAATTTAGTGTCCATCATAATAAAATTAAACGCTTAAGATTTTTTCTCTAAAGCAACACAGATATACAATTTTAAATATTATCTTTACCTCGTCCACTTAAAAATCAGTATAAGAACGGCTGAGAGCCTCGTTGCAGTAAAATAATAATATTGAAAAAAACCATAAAAATAATTATCCGTATTAACGCACTATCGATTATCATCCGTGTTATACTGCGATGATGTGGATAATATTATCAATCCGTTGATTTGTGTTTAAATGTTTATAGCACGGACCAGATTTCGATTGATGTCGATTGCGCCTGACTTTACGGACACCGGTGACGGAGGCAACTACAACGATGGCGACGTGGACGGCGGTGACGAATACGACTTGGTCGGCTCGGCGGTGACCAAACAACGTGGCGGTGGCGATGACCGACACCGACAGAAGAGGGAAGAACGGCAGCACGAGACTGCCGATCGCGAGGAACGCAGAGCTGATCTGTTCGCCGGGCTAGGGCCTGTGGCCGTGTTTTCGGCGCGTCACCAGTGTTCGCGGCCCCGGTGGGTGAAAGTCACCCGTGGAGGTGGCCGTCATCGTTCCCCCGGCGGTGGAGACGAAGACTTATGTGACGACGACAAATCTGTTGCATCCACTGATCCGATTCAGCTCGTGGACAGGTGGTTCGGGTTTGAGTTGCGCAGCCACGGCGGTGGAACAGCGGCGGCGGTCCCGCCGGCTACCGTGGGACACGTTAGGTCCAGTTCTCAGGCACAAGTATATAATTTTGTCTATTATTTTTATTTTTTATTATATTATCGCAATTACAGACACCCATAGAATTGATGACCATTTTATTATATTAATGCGCAGCACAAATCATGTAAAGTATAGCATAACTCTTAACTGAGGTTATCCACTATATATATAACCAATATGGACATATATCATGATAAAAATATACGTGGTATGATCGGTAAAAAATTAAAGAAAAATGGAAATTTTTATGCAAAACCAGTATTTTCACTGAGTGTTTATAGTAGCAACTTCTATGCACCATAAATATTACGACTCTTTTTGTGCTATTTATAGACATAAGAAAATTTCAAGTTTTACTAGCATTTGAGGTTGGACATTGGATATTCACCCGTAAATTAACAAATTCTAATACAACAATTTTTTTATTTTATTTTAGTTCAAAAACAATTAGACGTAAGTACTTGAAGTTTTTCATCAAATGTTTATATTATTATTTTCTATACATGATAACATTTTTAAAACATTTCTACTCGTTTTAAGTTACTTAATTATAGAAATTTGAATATTTTTTAGTTTTTGTACTATAAATGCTAAAAAATGAAAATAAAGTTCTTCATAAGTTGAAAATAGCAGTTGAAAAATATTAAAAATACATACGTACGATTTTTTTTTATAGGAATTTAATGTTCAAATGTTTACGAAATTAATCATAATCTCGACAATTTACAAATTATTTAGTAGTCAGATATTCATACAAAAGATATGAACATTTAATACAAGGTTCTTTATAAGTATATAGTCTAATAACAATTTAGAAATAAGAAAGATCCACGATTTTTTTAATAAGTATTTTAAGTTAAATTTTTGACTAAATGTATCACATTAAAAATGTATAAAATGTTGAACTTTTATAGCTAAGAATTAAAAATTTAAAACAACGATTCTCATAAATAGTTCATACTGTAATCAAAAAATCTAAAAATATATTAACACAGTTGTTATTTACGATTATAAGTTAAAATTTGGACGAAATTGCATGATATTAAAACTAAGAATAACGATTTTAGTTATTTTGTTGTACCTAATTCAAAAATATTATTCGTGAATATAATATGAAATGTTATGAGTATCATATTATTATATCTTTAGATACCTACACAATGTAATTTTTTTGGCAAAAATTAATTTCATCTACTGTTGAATATTAAAATAGATTACTCATAAAATATCTTTAGTAATATTATAGACGGACAGACCGTCTTCGCTCGGAATCGTTCTTCGTATACAATGATTTTATATCATTGATTTCAAATTTAACATCACCCATTACTGTGACCCACTTGTAACCTACTGTACATCGGAGAGACTTCCACTTACCAGCTTTTTTTTTAATATAGATATTAATTAATATAAGCATTGATCGTTATAAATACTAGTATTTCTAATCAATTATATAAGTCGACTATCGACACGATTATATTATTTTATTAATAATCATATTAATTATTGTGTTCTCGATAAAGCACATCGGCCTGAGACGTGGTGACATAGTGGTGGCGTTGAAGCTATGTACTGGCGATGGCGGCGGCGGCAGGGCGATGGACGTCAGGTGGGAGACGTGCCGCAGGGTGGCCGAATTTATCGTTCACCATCATCAGAGGCGTCGGAAACCAAGTTCCGGGGAAGGAGCTGTCATTCAGTTGAAAGTCGTCACGCCGATCACGGCCTCGGCGGCGTCTGACGGCTACGTTGATCCGAACAAGGTACCTACTTACACATTCATTACGTATGAAAAGTGCGTGCGCGTCAGTCAGTGATATTCCTCTACTTTATAAAGAGTACACTCTTGTCTCAAAAGTAGTAAAATAGTTGATAGTCGTTGATAGGAAATCCTAGAATTTTAATATCCTGACAAAATAACGCATTAATTGGCTTTAATAATCTATTTTATTTTGGATTCTGAGCTAGGTGATGAATGTATGGACATTAGGTAGGGACAATTAGTTCTACAATGATGTAAGTACCTTGGTACCTACTTGTGTTTTTATTTATTTTTATCATTGTTGAGTCGGTCATTTCCTTTTGGAGCGGTAAAAATGATTAGATCTTCTTTAAATGTGGTTTCTAGCAGAAAATAAGATCTATCTAGAACTTTGGGAAAAGTAAAAAATATCAAGTATTTTTTACAATAACCAGGAAAAACTTTAAAAACTACAAAAAAACGGTAGCAGAATGATTACACATATCAGTTTCAAAAAAAAATTGACTGTTATTTTGTTGCAATTCAAGTAGGTACTTGACATTGTCACCAAATGTTTATTTATATTTTTTTAATTAGGTACCTCTCTACCTATGTTGGTAACAATTTTTATAAATCAAAATGATAGATTATAGACTCCTCATAAGCTGTTTATGCAACAGTAAAAAAATAGTGAAAATACAGTTTTTATGAGCGCTTAAAAATTAGTTTGAATTTAAAATTGTATTGACATTGGATATTCTAAATTATAATAATTTTTCTTAAACAATTTTTTGTTATAATTTAATAAAATAAATATTAAATGTAGAAACATGAAACTTGAAACCAATACTTGAATTATTATTTCTCTATACATAATACAAATATTTAGTCTAATTATAAACTATTATTTTATTTTTTATATTTTGAAATGTTTCATTTTTTATTTTTTTTTTCCATAAATGTTGATACTTTTTTTTTCTAGTTAAAAAAGCGTTAAAATATACTTACTACCAACAAGGTTCCTCATAATTTGTTTTTAAAGACATTTAAAAATATTGAAAATACAATGGCATAATTTTTTTTGTAAGTGTTTCTTTAATTTGTACAATATTTTTCAAATTTATCATTAAGTTACACAAGTAATGAATTACTCTGAATGTGTGCTTGAATCTCTTTTGTAATTAGGAAAGATTTGGATTTAACTGATTTCAGCAATGTAATAAAACCCATGTACATTCATTAATTTCTTTAATAGATAGTTATAAATTTATAATAATAGAAAGAAATGTTGGATCTGAAAAAGAAGTTTCCCAAGAAAATTATTCTAGGTTGTTGTATAGTTATAGTATCTTTTCTGTAAGTATCATTGATAACAATTTAAATCCAATACATAATTTCAGGCAAAAAGTATACTTAATGTCAATTGCATACTTTAGAAAAACTTGGCAGTTATCGATATTTCCGTACATCGTTTTTAAAACTAAAGTTAAATAAAATATACTTTATACGTTTTCAACAAATAAAATCTAGCATTTTCTATTTAAATAATTCTTAATTATTACAGTTCCCCTTATAATTCAGTGATTACTGACCTCACTTAGTTTAATATTTTGTTTAAAACTTGTCTATGTTATCACATATAGATTTATAAACGGAGGAGTACAAATATGGCGGCCTTAAATTCAAATATACATTCCGCTCCACCAATACCACCCATGTTGTCACAGACCAACTCTAAACAACGTCGTCAACGACGTCAGAACACAAATGGTGGCAGCGAAGGAACCGAGAGTACTAATAAAAAAATCACATGGTTATGGAATCCTTTCAGACGGCGGCGAAGAAGCGTAGTCGGCAATAAGTGTTAAAAAATGTGCACAAATGTAATGACTGTTAATTGTCATAAAATATTAATGGATGTTAAATGTATACTGTTTATAAGCTGTAAGACACTTTAAGGATAATATTTTACTATTATGATGTAAATAATAAACGCAAGGTATACATTTTTAATTTTTTTTTAATCCAACTATGTTACGTTAAAATTTAAATTACTATTAAAGCTTAATAATAAACCCCCACCAGATTGTGGGGGTTACTTATAACAAACAAAATTCGATCGTTACCTTAGATTATAAACATATAATAAAAATGTATAGTAATAAATTATTGTTTCTATAATAAATTATTTTCAAAACATTCAAGTGTCATCTCTATTGGTATCCAGATTTCAATTAATTAATACATATAAACATCGCAAAGGTTTTTAGTAGATTGAAATGTACCAACAGTGATGTCATTGTGAAATGTATATTGATGGTTATAAGTAGATTCAATTGCATCGATAGTATTTGGTTGCATGGACAATTATAGCTCATTCAACTCACTATTGGTAATAATTAGCTTATGTTAAATATCGCAAAGCTTTTTATTATGCTCAAATTGTGATGAATGATAATAATATTAAATTTAGTTTATGGCGTGAACATTATGAGGTAGATTGAAATGTTTTGATAGTATTTTGGTCTTATGAACATTTTTGAGCACATTCAAATTTTATCAACATTGGTATTCAATTAATAATAAATGTTATATATTAAAATGGTTTTTGTTAAATTGAAATTAACCAATGGTGATAGTTATCTGAAATATATTATATGATAGAAATATTTAAGGGTATATAGAAATATATCAAAAATATTTTGGTCATATGAGTTATTTTGAGCGTATTAAAAAGATGTTATCTATTGATATCCATAATCCAATTAACTAATTAGTGTTAAATATCGCAAAAGGTTTTATAAAATTGAAATATACCAATGGTGATAATATCATTTAATGTATTTCATGGTGCAAATATATTGAGGTAGATTTAAATGTATCAATAATTTTTGGGTTATTTTAGTGATTTTGAGCACATTTAATTGTTATTACTAGAGTTGGAAATTGAATGCACTAAAAGACTAATAATATGGCCTACAAAAATGTATTAATGCCCTAAAAATGTAAAATAATGCACTAAAAACTAAAATTAGAACAAAAATAATAGATTAATAGATTTTTTAAGATTTAAGATTCATTAAACATAGAAATATGTTTACTGTTTTATTTATAATTTGATGAATTTAGATTTTTTGTTTTTGGTGATTATTAAAGTATTAGGTAATAGGTTGCTTAGCTTTCATTGATTTTATTATTTGTAAGAGATATTAAATGGAAGGTCAGATCATATTTTAATTGTTTGCATTTATAGTAATTATAATTTATAAAATTATAAGAATTTCAACTATAAAATCCAATTAAATTTTTTTTGAATTTGGACATACATATAAAATGTGATATAATCATTGAAATATTCTTATTAAAAATGAAAAAATGGCTTTAAGGCTGTTGGAGAACACCATATTTTTTGTAGTTTTAAACCAATAAGCGGAAGATTAGTTTATGTACTTCCCGATGTCCAATTAATATTTTAAAAATTTGTATGAACTCATCATCTTTTTCTAGGTTATGAAGGAAACAGATTTTTATTTTTGTATTCAATAAGGCTTAAAAAATATGTTAAAATTTAAAAAAAATATGAAAATATTTTTATTTTATACACTTACATTCAGTTTTAAACATCAATTATTTTTCCTAAACAACCTAGTAAATGGGATGATAAGTTCATACATATTTTTAAAATAATAATCGGATATCGGGAAGTACATAAACTAATCTTCCGCTCATAACTATTTTGTACCGATTTTAACGGTTTTTTTTTTACGATAACATGATAATGGCCCAGATAATGGATTACACACACTAAGGTTCATTTACTACTCACACAATGACAAATATTCGCCAATCATATTATTTCAAAATTTCCTAGATAGTACTACTTAAAATATTCTATGCTGCAACAGCCTTAAATACCAAAAATTCCATTAAAAAATATTCGAATGAATAATTTGAAACTGTGACCTTAGAAAATTTATCCTGGAGTTTTTACTAATAAATAGATAAATAAATAAATAAAAATCCATTCAACAAGAACAAATGAATCATATTTGTACCAAAACAAGTATGTTAGCAAAGTGCATTATTATTCCAGCCCTAGTTAATACCATTGGTATAGGGCATATACATTTAAATAATTAATAAATTTTAAATATTGCAAAAGTATATATTGAAATATACCAATGGTAACAATAATCACATGTGTTTGATGGTTCCTAGATTTTAGTGTTAATTGAAATATATCGATAATGGGCAAATGAGTAATTTTGAGCATATTAAAGTGTTATCATCATTGGTATTCATATCCCAATTAATTACGGTATGTTAAAATATTGCAATTTTTTTACTACACTGAAATATACCAGTATGGTATTCAGAAATGTATAGTTATTTTTATTATGACATATCTTTTATAATATTGGATGATGATAGTGGCCCATCTAGTTCAGTGTTTGAACTAAGAGTATTAGAAGCTGTGCTACAATAATTAGGAGATGCAATAATACTGGTGTTATTAGCTATAGAAGAAGGGTTAAGGGTAGTTGCCGATCTTGTAGAAGTGACAGCTGTAGTAGCATCAGGTGCGATTGGTCTTGGAGTTATATTTGTTGTAGTATTGGAGTCACCGGTCTGCATTGTTGTTGATTGTTGAAGCTGCTGTTGATGGTATGATCTGTTTATATAGAGATTGGTTAGTAAAAAATTAAAAGTAATTTAATTAAATGCATACTTTTTTATACAAACCTTTTCTTATCGATACCGCTACAGCCATCAACCCGTGGTGGTGATGATGGATGTGTAAGAGACAGCTGTTGCTGTAGCAAAATTTGATTATGGTTGTAACGACTGTCATTGTCATCGTCATCATCACCTAATTCAACATTTTCATTCTGCACATGGTAACCATCCCAGAAAAAATATTGACCATCATCGTTGTAATCGTCATCATCTTCACAAAAACTATCGCTGGCATATGGGCACACACTGTTACTGCTTAAGCTACTCTGGCGACGACCTCTATAACGGTTGTTGTCATTGCAATCATTGTAGTCGATCATTGAATTGACGTCACTTAATGCAGCTAAATATTAAACATGTCAAATTAAAAAAAGGTGGACAAGTGGATACCGCTTTACTGTACTGTAGTTTCAAAGGATGTGTTATATTTTTTAAGCACGATTCTAAGCGGTTAGCGTAGTCCTTATATTATTATTTTTTATTTGTTGCTATAGTGATAAACAAAGCGTTAGAAATTAAAATTCCATTTTTTAGCGGTTTTTTGTAATTTAATGATAGTTTTTCTCAACGTTTTTTAAAAACTAGGTATTTGGAAATTTCAATTTTGACCTCCTAAAAGTAACAACTAGGTTCACTTTTCACTTTTCAGAAAAGATGCTGATCTCAAAAATTGAAGCATGCTTACTATCCAAAATGTTATTGACAGAAAGAAAATATATAAAAAAAAAAATCCACACATTATTGTAAAACCAATACATTCTTTCGCTACGCTCAGAATCTAAAAAATATTATACAGTAATAATAATAATAATAATACAATGTGTATAAATGAAAATACCAAATATGATAATTAAGTTAAGTCACAGAAAAATTTCAAACCTTCAGCATCAGTTAGCCCAGTGTCGTTCAAAGTTGATAAGTTGTCATCGAGTTGTCGTGCTGTAGATGCATCAGGTTGACTTATGGTAGCAGCATATGGCATATCCGTCTCTCGGTCAGCAGGAGCAGCAGCCTCGTCTGTTGTGTATCCAGTGGTAGTATATCCGTCACCGTCAGTCGTGTAATCATCACCCTCCCCGCCGGTAGTGTATTCTGTTTCAGCAGTCATGATGCTGCTGTTAGCTTCATAGTCACTCAAACCTACTTTGAAACCGACTCGTTGTGGCCGATGTTTGTTATCTAGTAATGATGATGATGGTTCTAACGATTCATCGTCGCTCCATGATGACTCTACCGCCAACGACATAACTCGTTGTTTACGGCTGTGTGAAATAGCATCAGCCATGACTGTGGCCGGCCCTCTGACAACAGCTACCACATTGTTCTTATGCTCCTGTAATATCCGTCTCACTTCGGCTTGCTGAAATATTATGATACAAATTTTAATCACACAAACTATAAGCTTACAATAATTAATATAGAATGTTTCTGACCTGCCGCTTAACTTGTTCCGTTATTTGTCTTTCACGCTCCTCAAACAATGACGCTGATGAAATACTTGTCGTCGAAACTACAGTAGTTGGGACTGATATTGCTGCTGTGTTTGTAATATCTTTCTCGACTTGTTGATTATTTTTGTCATCTTTATCGGGTTTCCGATCCATTGTTGAAACTGTTGCAATGCAAAGATGCTGTTGTTCTGACGAAGACAAGTGTTTAGCAACATTATCATTGACTCTGCTATAAAAAATTAATAATATATTTGTACTAATGTATTAAATAAAACAGGGAATAAAAACACATAAGATATTGAAAGGGTATTCACACAGACAACCAATGCCACTAACAATTGTAGAGGTACTTATGTGATGACAGTCAATATAATCCACTTTAATTCATATTTTTATCACTGTTTCACTTCATTCTAACACAAACATATTATTAATGAACATTATTATGTTCATCATACCTATACATTATGTCAAGTTTCTCAAACACAAAGAATATTAACCTAATTCAGTGGATATATGGTGTGAAAATAAATATTATACAAAATTAGTAACTCATCAGTCATTACTATTTATTTCTGAAATTTTAAATAGATACTCACTCTTTGTTGTCAGTGCTGTGTCTGTTGACTTGCATTCCTTCTTCTTTGAATGGTCCTCCCTGCTGTTGACGAACGTTTCCACGGTGTTGGTCTAATAACAATATACGTCGTATTTCATCTGTAAAATCTGGGCCCACCACTCCACCACCTGTTCCTTGGTCTTTAGTTGTAATTTGTCGTCGCTGCTGTTGTTTTTTCCATGGCGATGATGACGATGACTCATACTTTTCAGTTGACACATTTGAGGTAGTGTTCATTATCCCTACAACATCTGGTATAACACCAGCTGGGGGTGTAGAATTTCCAGCTATTGCTGTGTTGTTTTGTTGCTGCTGTCGGCGTCGACGACGGCGACTGGAGCTGCTACCAGCACCCGAGGTGGTGTTAGCAGAGCGTACATGGCGGCGGTTTAGCGATTGTGTTCCTCCAAAGTTGGTAGTGGTAGTATGGCCAACAATAGGTGGAGATCGCAATGATGAAGACGATGCAGCGGTGTTGTCACCAGCAGATAACGGTGAGCGGAAAGACGACGATCGTTTAACAGGAGATGAATTAGCTGTCGTTGACGGAGACCACTGATGAAGCAGTAATTGTTGCTGTTGGCGATAACGATGGTGAGCTGATGATATAGCCACGGAAGGAGCAGCAGTACCTACATTTTCAGTATCTACTCGGTCAATGCCAGCACAGTCTTCTGTAGTCGTACAGCCATAACTGTCGTCCGACGACGAAGCCGTGGTGGTGGTGTTGTAATTATTATTTGATGTTGTAGTGCCACCAGCATCTGTGGAGCTGGATGACGACAATGATGATGGTGGAGATGACACGCTGACAAAACTTCCGACACTGATCGGTGAACGGAACGAAGATGAAGACGGCCAGGCCGGGGAGACCACACCCAGACAATGGTCGTTCTTTATATCCTGTTTGGCTTCCTGCTGTTGTTTGGTGATTGTGGGTGGTTGATTGTGCTGACGACGCCGTCGCCGCCGTGGATCATCACGGTTTCGATGTCGACCAGCTACAGTGTCAGAGGAGCGTGGTGGATCCGGTAGAGGACGATTGGCGTCAAACTTATTAGTTGATGCAGATGTTGTATTTTTCAGAAGCAATACGTTTGGGCGACGTACTTGTTGGGGCTGTTGATGGTTATGTAAAGCGGTGTTAAGAATTGTCCCTCCGGCAGAATGGTTAGAAGAGGTTGGTTTGGCTTCGGTAGTAGTTGGAGTGTTTGACGGCGATAGATGTTGTGAATCACCAAAAATTTGAACGAGACCATGGGGCACTGGCGCCAAAGTAGATGGATGCTGTTGTTTTTGAAGTGGGCGGGCGTATGTGGCTGCTGTTGTTGTGGTCGAGTTGGATGCACATCGGGATTGGGAGACACCTGCTCGTTGTTGAAGGGCAAAAAAATAAAATAAAAAATAAGTATATTTTCATGCACATAAAATATACATTCTATTTCACATCTCACATTTTTGTAACAAAATATAATTTTTCTACTTCCAGCATAAAAGTTTATTTTGGGTCTAATACCTCTCAACCGGTGTGTTTCGAAGTACAGTCATTTACCAAAATAATTATAGATGATTTAAGTTTTTCATAATTTATTTGAATTTAAGTTAGGACATTGTCGTGAAAAAGATGTTGAAAACATCCGATTTAACTATAATTAGAGATAACTATAATTATATTATAATTTTTTGTTATGAAAACATTTTATGCTTTTAATTTTTTTATTAGTCTTAAATTTTAAGACTTCAAACAAAATTAAAAGTGTTTAAATTATTATTACATGATACACAAGCTGGTATAATCTTTACATTGTCACATTTCCCCTCAAACCTACAACATGTGCATTGATCCACACAAGAGTGGTACTTAGATATTGTTAAATACACCATTGGTTCAGTTGATTGCACCTCAATCTTATAATACACATTTAATTCTCGAAGCATTTCATAGACCTCCATCCTCTATAAAAGTTCATTGATTCATTTTTTCTTATCAAGGGACCATTGGTGATAGAGTTTGGGTCAGACATCAACTTTTACTTATTATTGGAATACTTGTTTAACCTATCCTATGAGTACATGTATCTAACTAGAACAGTTAACTATTTTTAAGTAAATATTAATACATTAAATTCTTAAAATTTGATTAGTGTGCAATAAAAACACTTTTTAAGGTGTCCAATACTTTAAGGCAAAATGAATAGGTTAATAAAATAGATTTTTCACACTTAAGGGTCACAGCTAATGTGGATCATACTCAGCTTTTACCTCGTGATCTATTCTGGATATCTGGATATCGATCGCGTTCTTCACTGTATTGATGTTGCATCGGATATTGGGTCCGCCGTGTTGTAACAGGTGGTGGACTTCGTGGTGGTGGTGGCGGCGGTGGTGTTTTTTGTGGTTCCAAACATTTTTGTCGCGAATCCTGTTGTACCATAGAATTGTAGTGGGAGTGCTTCGAGTGGACGTTGACAAGCGGTACTACATTGAGTGGTGGCTGGTCACGTGCCAAGTGCAGAGGTGTTGTGCGGAGGACGTTCTGTGACGATCGAATGGGGGTCTGTTGTTTGTTCTGCTGATGTGGTCGGTCTGACTCATATTGATAGGGAGAATTTTGGCGCAGCTGTGGAAGATGGTAGTTAGAGGGTTTTCGTTGAACTGAGTTATGCTCATCATCTCGTTCAAAACTTTCACGAACAAAATACGTAGGTATCCTATTGTCTTTGTTTATCATCTTGGTTTGGGTTTCAAACTCATACTTTGGATTTGGATAATGCATCAATTGCATTATGTCGACAACGCAACTAGTAACTTGCGTTCTACCTGGTATACTAGTGATGTCCATCTGTCTAGCCTCGTTCACTGTATTACCCCATACGTCAAACTGTGGACGTTTCCAGATTCTATCATTGCAGCCGATTAATCCAGCTACAGCAGGTCCAACGTTTACTCCTATAACATAAATGGATGTTTCATAACTTTTAATATTTTACATAACAAATAAACATTAACTGTAAGTTAATTTAATTTATATTTCAGATGCTGTAAAACGAGTAAAATTAATAAACGTTTTAAAAACTATGACATAATAGATAGTAGTACAGTTTTCCCAATTTTCATTTTCCCGAATCTAATATTCCCAATCCAATTTCTCTTATTTTAATATTTAAAAAAAAATTCTAATATCATTTTTGTGGGGCATTTGTGTGTACCTATATAATATAAATATATTATAGGTATATAGTATTTTTACGTCATTTAAAGATTATAACTTGTGGTGTATATTATAGTCGTTATTGACCATGTATTATAATGTTTAATATAATATATTTAATTATTATTGTCACGTAGTTAAAATAATACTCTAACCAACTATAATTGTTAATATTATGATACCTTCCTGGTTTCTATAGTGTTTTCTATTTGTTTTTATTTTTAAATTATATTTTGGTTATAAATAATTTTGGTATTATAATAAACTAACCAACTCGAAGAACAAATTGTGATGGTTGCGAGTTATTTGAGCTTCCAACAGGAGTCACCGTCTCCGTTTGCTGACGATGCAGTGCACGACGCATTTCCCGAATGAAATCTAAAGCAAATGTTATATAATTTGCTGATATGATATTATATAACTCATATTCATTTTCTAGATCATTGTCAATATCATCTCCGACATGGTAATTTTCAACATAATTTTTTGTTTCTTGTCCATCAAAGTTACAAGATTCATCGCATCTCTCTTTCATATCTTTCAGCAGCATGACTTGTCGACGTTTCGGCCCATCATGGTGTTGTAGACCAACAGCTGCCATGTATGTGTTAGTTCCCAACATTTTTATTTTTTCTATTAATCCTCGGTACTTTTGATTATCTAGAAGCTGTTAGCAAAAAAAAAAAAAAAATAAGTGATAACTTAAAAATTGTTTACAGCTCATAAAAATTACTCTATCAAATTCGCTGAATATGTTGTGAAGTAGTGCTAGCTGTTTATGACAGTGATGACTAATTGCATCATTTTTTTCACTACGGTTAATGTTGGTCGGCAATGATTGTTCTTGCTGTACAATTGTGGCAAACAAGATAACTATGGATCGGTAGCCACATTGATAGAGTGGTGGTGCTAAGTATGCAGGCATGTTTTCTTGACTTTGATGCTAAACCATAAAAAATACAATTTACACAAGAAGAATTTTAAGTTCAAGTACCTACTGAATTAAACGAGGAATAATGTATATTTGAGGTTTGAGGATACTTACAGTGGTTCGTATCGGTCTAGTTTCTCCAAAACCATAGTTCTGTTGGTGCTGAGTTCTTTCACATTCATCGTCAGCATCATTAGCATCGTTTCTGCAGCTTCGTCGCAATAAAGTTGCCACGTGGTCCGGTACGATGGCATGCAAAGTGCGCCTGTGGGCTTCGCGCAAAACACGCAACCGTCTCAAGTCACGATCCACCTATAAAAAAAAAAAATATAAGCAAATGTCAACGAACTTCATTAATTAAATATGAATGTAACTGGCAAATCCATGATGTTCAAACACGTTTGTTAATACTAGGTACTAACCTTAACCCTGTGATGTGCTCGTCGATCTTGTAATCGATGTTTGTACACAAAGCAGGCAAGCGTGGCTATGGCGAACGAAATCGCGTAAACCGTAGCCGTGGCAGTGTTTAAGCCAGCTGCTCGCTGCTGTTCTCGGTCTTGTAGTTTCAATCTATATGCACAGGGGTAATAAATAAATACCGTTAATAAGGATACACCAGCATTATAGAATATTTACGATATATTATCATGTGCAATCATAAAAGTGTCAATGAACTAATACACTTCGATTACTTACAAATCCCAAAAAGTTTATTATTAGATAATAGTTGTGAGAATCCGGAGCTTTTTAGGGCTCCGTAAACCACCCACGACAGAAGAGGGACACTTCTGTCGCGACCTGTGAGCCGCACCGCGTGATGACCCGAGGGCCAAGTCGGTGGAGCTCACAGGCTTTGAACATGCAACGGCAATTGAATGCCGAGGATTTATTTATTTGAGGGGAAATGGTATAATAATAATAGTAATCATGATATGAAATCTGTTATGAACAATATATATATTAAATTGGACAAACATTAAAGAATATCTAGCAGCACATAGCAAATACAAAAATAATTTTAACGAGGCGCATGCTTTCCCGGCCCACGGGAGGCGACACACCATATCATGCATGGTGTGTCCTCGCAGGGTTACCGGGAAAACGTGCTGGGTTTGTCAAAGCCGAAACAGGGGAAATTTGATTTGTTTTTTCGGGACCCGCGTCTTGCGACGCTTCCCTGGCGCACAGATTATACGAACATGAATTTCGTATAACCTGTGGCCTACGTGCTGGTAAAGGGGGGACAGGGGAAATTAGACATATTACGACTTTGACGTGATGACTGCATGGTTGATGTTGGTAGGAGCTGTCGGCCGCCGCCCGGGCCCTCATGGCGGACCTAGCGCATCATCGTGGTTGACTACGGGCGTCGAAAAATGTTGACGGCAGTTGGCGGTTGGTGAGACAAAAAAATCTGTGTGCCTCGTGGTTCCTGGGTGGTTGCGCGTTGGTCGTCGAACAGACGGGTGGATGGTGTCGACTGGGCAGGTGTGGAGCCGTGAGAAAAAGAGTACCGACCAGGCACAGCGTAGGTAGCGAAGATAAAGAACAATTGTAATGGAAACCCGGCGACGGCGGTGGTCTTATGCCGGCGGCGGAGCTTTTTTGTGTTGAGTGGGGCAGGTCAATGTCGTCATATTGCGGGAATACATCATATTTTCGGGGTGTACAGTATTGTTCCGCCGGTGCGGTGCCGCCGGACGCGACGAAAGCGCCGACAGCAACGGCGGCCGTGCGTGGCGACATGTGGACACCGTACACTGCGAGTTTGTGGGGGCCAGGGGACAATTATTACCTAATACTGCGGTCATTTCTGCATTAGCGCGCGATAATCATAATAATATAAAACGAAGGTACGCTCATTAGTGGCAATATGGGTACAGGTATGTTTGTGATATAATAATATTAATGCAAAAAATGCTGTGACGTTACATAGTTAAGGAGAATTACAATATTTTTAGTGATATGTAAATGATACAACTAATTGGACCGTACAAACCATAAAACAAATGCATAAGGGTAGACGGTTGTACTTGTAAAAATAGTAATATTATTAAAAATGATAATGCTCACAATCGTTGATTTTCTCGGTAGCCATCACTATGGACTGGAGCGTTGATTATTTCACGCTGGTCATTGTAATTTATAGTGAAAGTGTTGTTTGTTCGATGATTTTGGAACTCGTCAGACTTGCTATAGAACGAAGGTGTTGGAGAAGACATCGAGGCAGCGATAAACACGTGCTTGTGCGTAAAGTGAACGAAAGCCACGGCAAATACGCAAGTCATGACAAGCAATATTCCGATTTTCATTCGCAGTGTTGGCAGTGAACCATAGTAAATGGGAAACGCAATAGCTATTGAAACGTACACTAAGCAGCACGTGAGAACGGCATATTGAGGCCACATACACGTCAATGGATTTCGATGTGGTTGTGTTGTATTAACTGTAGGGGTGTTGAATCCACCACTACCATTTATAATAGTGTTATGAGTGTGTTGATCGTATACGGTGTTTGTTGCAGTTATTTCAACTGGTTCGCAGGTAAACTAAAAATACATATGAAAATTAGTATAAAATAAAAAAGTTGGACTAGTGGGTACCACCGCTCTCTGCTGTACAGTAGTTGTCGTTTATGTCATAGTAATGGATGTATTAGATTTTAATTGAATGATAAATCATTGTATACGAAAAACGATTCTGAGTGGAGGCAGTGTGCCATCCTAGCATATTTGTGTATATAATTAAATTTAATAATTAAAAAAATCGAAAATATCTTGTAACTATGAATAGCGTAACTTTCCGATAATTTTTTTTTTTTCAAAAGGTAGAAAACTTTGTGGGGAATCTTCTATTAAAATTTCTCATGTTAGCTATGAATTTTTTTATGAATCTCTAACTGATAAATAATTTTCAAACTTATGAATTTTGTAAAAATTTGAACGTAAAATTCATGTAAAATATAATTGTGTGTATGTTCTTTTACGTTTTAAGCTTCTATTAAAAAATGTACGTGAAACCATGCATTTAATTTTCAATCTTTTACTGAGTGAAAAATGTTTCATATTGACAATGATTAAAAAAATATTTATAAAATTTGAACATTTCTCATGGCTATAAATAGCTGTTAAAATATTTTTAAAATTTTACTATGTATAACAAATTATAATAGAAACATTTGGTGAACATTTCTAGTGTAAACGGCTATTAGTTTTTGAGTTACACTAAAAAAATTAGTTCGATTTTGCGTAAAAATGTTTTCTTCATTTTTTTTTGTCTATCCCGACTTAATAAATTATTGGGAATTTTCAATTTTGACCACTTAAATGGACCAACTATAAATCCATATTTCTATCCGAAAATCGGAGCATTTATACCACCCCAAATATTGATAACAGACAGATTAAAAAAAACACATTACTGTAAAAACAATACATTCATCGCTACGCTCAAAATCTAAAAATCATTAAAACTACGGAATTGGACACGATTGAGTGCAGTGTAATTATAATAGTAAAAGTATGTACAGCAAAAATTGTATGTAAAATTATAATAAATAAATATGAAGTGGTAATCGCAATAACACTCACAGCGTTTAACAAAGCCAAAAGACAAATGAGCAATACGACAATTAATTCACAGCAGGCACATGTCCAATAAAAGTAGGTACGTCTCTCTTCATCTTGATATATCCGTTTCAGATGTCTGTGTCGCCGACGTAGTAGATTATTATTGTAGCTGTTATTCATGTTAATCGGTTGTGAGTGTTGTCGCCGGATTTGCTGCCGTGGAGGAGACGTTCTTGTTGTTGCTGCCATTATGGCATTCTCGTTTCGAAAGCCGAGTCTGCTTTCAATGTCACTGTCGTCAGACGACATGCAAGACGATGCTCTTTGATTATTTAAACAACAGGTGAACCAGCTATGGCGGCCATAACAACGACACCATTTAAAATAACATTTTCGCCAACCGTCACCATTGTCTAAATGGTTACGGGTGGTCATCGCGGTATTTGTTCTACATTGAAATGGTTTCAATAGCCAGGCGAACAATGAATATCTACCGGGATGACAGACAAAAAAGCGCCTTAAGCATTTATCATCTCCGTTACTGCTGCTACTAGTATCACTATCAATGTTATCATAGTGATGATAATATTCGTCATCATCAGCAATAATGGCGGTGGCGTAAGTAGTGCTGTAGAACCTGGGACGAGGAATCCAGTCAATCAACAAGGCCATCACATAAATTAGTTCTCCCTATCCGTATACAAATTATATTGATTAGACATTAAAAATACGAGTACTGTAACTAATATTGTTTAATTTAAATTAAAAATACTCACGGCAGTTATAACAAACGGTGTAATAAATGTAATGCCAAGTAACATAGTCCAGGGCATAGTTGTTACATTAACCACAAACAGGGCAATAATTACGCACAGAAGTAGTAGCTGTGACTTGGCTATCCGAAAGAGATCATCGTCGTCGGATTTACTTCTAACTTTCTCGTGATCATCGTTGTTACAAACTACAAATACATCATTTTCCCACCGGCTGTAACGCTCCTAAAAATAAAATATACAATGCGTACTTCTAACATGAGGTAAGATGTTGCCTGACGTATTCGTAGTACCCAACCAACCAGTGCCGTAGACAACATTTTTTCGGGGGGGAAGGGGATAAAATATTTGCTAGGGCTAGGGTTCTACCGGATTTTTACAATATAGTAAGTTGGTTCATTCTATCATAAATTTTAAGAATATTGAATTCTAAAACTCCCATATTATTTTCTTTGCTTTGCCACCAGTGAACTTTACATTATTTATTTTTAAAATGTTATTGTATATATAAAATTCTAATATAAACATTCAGTGAAAATTGTATGTATCTACGGTCATTTGTTCTAGAGTTACACCAAAACCAAATTCGATTTTGTTGAAAACCGATTTTGCTTAATTTATTTTTGTTTTTTTAACGGTGCTTTTGAAAAATACTGGGAATTTTTAACTTCTGAACTAATTAAATATGTAATATACAATACTGAATACTACAATAAAATTACAGTAGATACAAGAAACGAGTAACGATTCATACCCACGACAGGCGAATATATAATTTCCACTTTGATATTTCGGGCTACGGAACTGCAACCAACACATAAGTGTACTTACAACCCACTATTACTCTTTATTAAATTCTAATTATTACATACCATTGATGATGTGATAGCGCAATTGGTATTGATATTTGTAGAAGCTGCCTGTTGTGACTCTTGATCAAAATATCTACTCCGTCTATGGCGGTTCCTTTTCATTACCGATGCTACAGGAACTACAGGAACCAAAGCAGCCATTGTCACAGATATGTCCGCAATTGCTGTTGTCGAAATAGCTGGCAATTGTTCTAACTCCATCTCTGTTTCAGGCCTTAACCCAGCGACAGCATATTTTTGTCTCATTTCCTCTCTTAGCAATTGCTGATCTACTGATTGGAGAATCAGCGAAACAATATCTCCGCTACCGTTCTCATACATTGTATAGTTATCAGTCAACTTTTCAGTATTTTCTGAATGAGGATACTGAAAAAATAAATAAAATCATTAACAATTTAGTTTGTTACAAAAACTTAAGTGTTAACATGTATAGCTTACTACTGTTTTGGGAATTACAAAATATGTATCGATTCGGTTGTGGCGGAGAAACTGGTTCCTTTCTTCTTCACGACTACGTTCAAATGAATAGTCATCTAAGTTGTCTTTGGAATCGGTTTGATAGTTGATTGAATTGTTACGGAGTTTTACTCCCGGTGGCACATGATTTACTCTATTCACTGCAGTATCAGCAACTCCTTTCTTAGTAACCTGATTGACCGTGGCACGACTTACATGCACCATTCCAGAACGACCGCAGTTCTCAATATATGACGCTACGTGAACGTCACGGCCCCACGCACTATATTGCCAACGGCTACCCGAGTCAGATGGGATGCCTGTACCTCCAGTGAAACCTAGCACACCACACGCTACTCGGCCCGAATGAACGCCTACCCGAACATTAAGATTGATTTTGTGTCTGTTGTGGAAACGGCTTACATCACGAACCACGGTACTATTTAATTAAATTAAAATATAATAATTAAATAAAGCATTATTTTATAACAATATTATATACTAGGATAATTTACACCCAGGCGGTTAGTTTTATGTGCGGGTAAATAATAACTGTAGCTGATTGAATATTAAGTATTGATAACAAGATTGAAATCGATAAGCCTATACAAAGTTATTTATAAAATAATAATGCATTAAGGGGATCGCAGCCAACGTATTTCTCATATGTTTTAGACCAATAAGTGATGGTGAATTAAAAATACTTCGGAATATCCGATTTTTATTTTTTATACATGTATAAACTCATTAACAAAATATCCAGGCTATTTAGGAAGTCGATTTTAAATTTTAAAGGACCTTAAAATTGAAGATTTTTTTTTGAAAATTCCCATGAAATATTTGCATTTATTCCGAGCACATCTGATTTTAAATCAAAAAAGTGATTCCTAAAGAGCATAGTATAGAAACTTATAATTAATAATTATATTTTATTTTTCGCTTAGTATTGAAATGTGCGTGCGCGTGAGAGTTGCATCTGGTGGCGGTTCCTGGAGCGGAATTCTCGATAACACACACACACACCACACACACACACACACACTAATGTCTATTTACTATTTACACATAGACATTGAATTTGTTATAACTGACAATTATACGAAGTATGTAGATTTTAACAATTGAGAAAATGTTAACATTTTATATAGAAATTATTTAATTTACTTAACTTTTTCTTCTAGAAAAAAAAATAACTATCTAAAAGTAAGAAAAAATGTATCAGAAAAACTAAAGATAATGGTATCTTATTAGTAGCATCAACGGGACAGTAGGTGAAATAAGGATCGTATTCGATTAGTTGTGTACTTACTTAACAGCGTCGATTAAATCCAATCCCATTTGGATAGCATTTCTTGCATGTCCATTGTCATTCATCATCCAAGTACCGTTCTTGTGTCCATCATCGTCATATCCATAGCTTTCTTCATCCGGCAACCCAGCAATGAAATACATACGGTGGCCAAGCAGACGTATTGGGAGGCAACGATTGCGATATGCCAGTTTACGAAATAGATTCGCCAGCAATCGATCAATAAGTGTAATGACCTGCATGGAAGTTTGGGGGCCAGAATTATCATGGCTCACAACTAGTGGCGCATTATCCCAGAATCCGGTGACATTGGCAAACACAACACTTACATTTTCGTATTCTTTTAAATACATTCTAGGCATATTATCTATTTTTAACAATATTTCCTGCTGATGCCTCTGTAGTTGCACATCGTCTCGGTGGCTATTGTCATTAGAACTGCGAATTGCGTTATAGGAACGTGCTGCATCGGCAACTATGTCATGTTTCATTTCCAAAAACACGCGCCTGGGTAGCAAGGATGTTAGGAGTTGATTCTGTTTATAAAATTAATCATAATATGATTTTAATATTTATATTAAAAAGTCGATAATGTCGTTTTTAATATAATAACAATAAAATATATAGTAGAATAAATATTAATTATTTTAGTTTACGAATTTACGATGTCAATTGTCGGAATATCTAAAATCGTAATGGAATCTAATATTAGAACTATTAAGTACTTATTGGAAGAGAACACTGTTTATGAACCTTGTTTTCGTAATACCCAGTACCTAATCGAACTATTTTTAATATCATCACTATTCACTATACATAGATATATTGACATGTTATAGCCGCCGGCGCACCGAGCCGCCTGCATACAATATTGCCAATATAAAACATTTATTTGTTGTGTAAAAAAGCTTGAAAATTTAATACAAGGCTCCTGATATATTGTTACAATATCAGTGGAAAAATATTAAAAATATATCATCGCAATTTTTTTACAAGCATTACATAATACGTAAGAATCACAAAAATATGCAAATCATTTGGAGTTGGAAATACATAACTATTTTTTTTTATTAATCTAAGATTCTTCATAAATTTGTCAAATTTTATAAAAAAAATCTCAACTGGAAATATAGATTAAATTTTTAGAGTGTTTGAAGATATATTCACTCGATTTGTCATGTAGTGATTTTCTTATTTTGTTGTTATCCAAAAACAAATAATTGTAGATATTCGAAAATTGCATTGAATGTTTAAATTCTCATTTTCTATACACCATACAATTTTGAAAATATTTTGACTTGTTTTGAGCTGTTTATGGACAATTTTAAATTTCAAAAATCTATTTTATTAGTTTTTTTTTCTATTGTTATTAATTCGATTTTATTTGTTGGGTAAAAAGGCTTGAATATTTAATACAAAGATCCTGATATATTGTCACTTTAGAAGTTGAAAATATTAAAGATACATAAGCATAATTTTTTTTTAATAAGCATTTTAAGTTCAAATTTTGAAAAAATGTACCAAATTTAAAATTGAATGATTATTTTTTAGTTGAAAATGTATAACATGTTCAAATTGTATATCTAAGGAAGAAGGATTGAACATTTTTAACAAGGTTCCACGTAAATAAGTAAATATATAAATTACTTTATTCACAATTATATCATCAAATATACTTAGTAATATCATAGGCTGACTGACCGTTTTCGCTCAGAATCGTTTTTCTTATACATTAATATTATATCATTAAATTCAAATTTAACACCATCCATTATATTACGGTGACCCACTTATAACCTACTGTACAGCAGAGCGACACCCATTTGCCCACCTTTTTTTATCTATAAATGTCAACAAAATTTTATTTGTTGGGTCAAAAAGCATGAACATTTCATACCAAATTAATATTTTACTTAGATTTGAAACCTTGAACTTTGACATATTCTCTCGTAAATGGTAAATCAAACAAATTCTCAAACAACGATTTTCTTATAACATCGTTATTCAAAAACTAATAACTGTAATACTTTTATTAAATGTTTATTTTATCATTTTCTATATATGATATATCTAAAAATATATACGTACTTATATATATTTTAAGTTATTTTTTTGTAATTTATTAATATTATTCATGGGTATATGAAATGTTTAGAGTATATTATTATATTTTATACGCACAATTACATTTTTAAAAGTAATTTTTTTGGGAAAAATGTATATAACCTAATGTTATACTAATGCCTTTAGCCGATTGACCTTCTTCGCTCAGAATCGTTTTACGTATACCTAGGTACAATGGTTTTAAATTATTGAATTCAAATTTAACACATCCATTACAGTGACTCTATATACATTTAATATACAGCAGAGCGTTAACCACGCGTTAACCGATTTTTTTTTATATTTATAAAATGAAACAGTTATTTAAAAATCAACTAATAATATTATCCTAATCATCAATATTATCATCAAATATCATCAAGCCGGCGTTATTTTGTAATGTTTTTAGGTAAAATTTAATTTAAATTAGTTTTTAGTAGGAAATATATCACGCAATTTTGATGAGCAAAAATACATTTTCAAGACAAATTCACCCCTTGTAG
The DNA here is from genome assembly GCA_008086715.1 of Sitobion miscanthi. Lineage (NCBI taxonomy): Eukaryota > Metazoa > Arthropoda > Insecta > Hemiptera > Aphididae > Sitobion > Sitobion miscanthi. The sequence continues at coordinate 16,696,034 of CM017804.1, forward strand.
AATAGTTGGATAACTGTAAGAACAGAACTGAGGAAAACTGTAAGAAGTCGTTTCTATTTAAAATAATAATGTATCAAATTTAAATCAACTAATATGTATGATGATGTAAATATTTCTTCGTGAGAAGTTTTTGAATTAATAATGCATTTGTTCTGACACTTTTAACAAACGGATTCTTACTTTATAACATTATAAATTGTTTTTAAGTCGAGTAAAATTGTAAAATGTTTAAACTATCTAGTTATAGTAATAGAATTGGGCATAAATGTAATTTAATATCAATAGTATTTCCGTGTACTCACCAGCTTGTCGGCTTGCCGGCGCAATGCTGCTCGAAGATATTTGTGTTTCCCATTAAATCTGCTGTTGCCTTCGTGACTTCTAATTTCTATACGGTCCTGGATTATCGACTGACGCAGTAGCCATCCAGCCAGGTTGACGCATGCGAGAACTACTACGTTAGCTATGAGCTATTTTTTTTAAATAAAAAAGTAAATTATATCAACGCAATATAAATTAGAAAGAATATTCTTTAAGTTATACGAACCTGTTGAATAGCCGCCATGGACGAATTGTTGACCAGTCGTTTCTGTTGATGGTATGCGATGTACATATTAAGGGTTGTGTGTCCGAGAGAAGCTACGATAGCAAACAACAAAACGGCGGTTGAAATGTGGCGGTCTTCTTTGAAATTATCTTCTATATTTCTTTGGTTATCATCATGTTCATTAATAGTTTCGCTGTACTCGTTATCTGATTGTCCGTCTACACTTGTTGGCAACACTAGGCAGTACGAGACGAATATGAAAAATGACACGTGCCATAAGCCCTCGTAAAGTGCTAATTGATTTTCATATAAACTTTCTGAATTATAATAGTTCTGTCTTTCGGCAGAGTTTTCCACGGGAACTTTCGTCATTTTATTCACGATTTTATCAACGAAGACTTCGGCTAGTGGTACAGACGGAAAAATTGCGGTGATAAATAGTGCAATTAACATGTAGCAACACCACTTTTCCCGTTTTTGCCATTGATACCAAACATAACCAATGGTGACTGCACAAAAAGCTTGTCCAACAAAATACCACATCGGCGGTAGCTGGCATAACCATTTAAATAGACTGCTGCTGTCGACTTCTTTTAACCATATCCATCCGCTACCAGATGTCACGCCATATATATAATAAACTGCGGCCATAGCAGCTGAATACATGGTATGTAACAGGACGGCCCATACAATCGGTGATATTGGTAACGCTGATCGATTTTTATGAATCCCTTGATGTTGCGATTGTTGAGACTTACGTCGCCGTTGTCGAAGCGGTTGTTTTTCCCAGTCATCTGGCGACTGATAACGGTTATGTAATTCAAAAAGAACAGCTGGTGACGGTTGCAGATGCATTTCATCTCCGCCGTACCAGAGCAAGTTGAGCCGGTGTTCTTCTTGCCGCTGTTGCCACCTTCTTTGTTCCTCAGTTATGTTAGCGTTATCTGTGGCAGGGGTGCGACAAGTTGAACTATTATTAACTGACGTAGAAATAGTTGGAAATACCAAAGAGTTCGAATTGTGCCCGTTAGACTGAAAACCATTTCGCCAAGATCTTGTGGCAGCTGTCACCAATCCGTTTAAAAGGCTACGACGACCGGGAACCTCGGTCCCAAGGGGATTCATAATCCCAGTATTTTCGTCTTTGCTGTTGGACTTTCATACGGAATCGATGTCCAAATACGAGGATCGAATGTGCTATGGTTAGACTATATTGGATCAATGATGGTAGTACTATTAAAGTAAGTAGTATTTGTAGGCAGTTTGTTGGTTAAGTGGCAGTAGTTGTTGCGATAGTAGGAAAGTGATTATTCGATATTAGTAAACTGGTGATAGAAGTAAATTGCCGCCATTATAATAATAGCAATATTTGAATTTAATTACCGTATCTGTTACAGTATTTGACTAATTCTGATATCGATCCAAAATGTTTTAGGCACAGTGGTAGCCTTGCGTCCCTCGTTGTAATGGCTAAGGTGAAATGGTCAAATCGAGCGACGGCACCCAGTATCACAGAAACTAGTGGTAACAGAGAAAGTATCGTCACCGCAGTAAGAGAGCAGGGTAGTCGGTAGTGACACCAGCATGTACGTATTCACTTCATGCGTCACACCTAACAACATAATTTTTAATTTTTTGTTAATAAATTAATAAATCACCAAAATATTGAAATGCAAAAAACCTGTAGTAGTTTAATTTTGTATATTTAAGCCTTTAGAGGCCTTTGCAATAAACATTTTTATTGAAACGATCTAAACACCTGGCAACAACGTACTTACTCCCTGTGGTGCGACTTAAAAATATAAAAATATTCCGTGTAAATAACGACTGAGTAAAACGAAAAAAAAAACAGATCTTTAAGCCCTATAAAGATGTGATAATGTGATATCATAAATAAACGCTAATGCCGGATTGCACAAAACATTAAGGGTGGGTTGCATAAACGTCCTGTAGTGACTTACCGAACCGTTATCACACCGTTAACCGCTAACGGCTTTGTAAATAAAAGTGGGTGTTGCTTGAACGCCCGATAATGGTAACGGTTCTGTAAACTATCGATTACCGGACCTGTAAACTACAGATAGGATTTTGGTTCTGTAACTTACAGATCGATTAATTATACGAATGTTATCAAACTAATCAAATAAAATGTGGTTTAATTTATTTGGTGACCCCGGTTATCAATAATTTAATATTTCTTTATGCAACCCACCTATAGTCTTACACAATCATTAAACCTTACTGGAACGGTAAATTACAGGGCCGGTAACGAATTTACAAACTATTCTTTATGCAACCCACCCTTAATGAATCAATAGTGAGCTAATGGTCCCTTAAACAAGATTAGTGGCCCGTGATTGGTCCATTAAATTTAATAAATTGTTTATGCAACCCAGCATAAGTAAATTAAATTAAAGTGCAGTTATTGTTTTTTTTTATTGGCGAGAAATCATTTTGAGTAGAAATGTCTTTTATTATATTTTAAATTTTAATGAATTTCTAATGACTTTTGTTATAAAATACAATAAAAGCTTATCTTATAACTTTTGTTCACATTATTTCGTGTGCCGTGTCATATTAAGTATATAATTTCTCACCAAGTAAATAAATTATTGAAACAAAATAAGTGCGGTACTTTAATTTAATTTACTTAGCATTTATTTATAATGTTACATTTTTATAGTGCTTAAAGAACTGTTTTTTTTTTTTTACTTAGAAGTTTTTTACACGGAGTTTGACGAAGTGTTTTTGTTGTGATATCACCATTTTTCAGAAAATTTTCGAGACAACAGTTTTTTTGGGGAATTTATTTTATCACTAGGTTTCTTTTTTTATTCAATAAGTACTTTTCTTTATTTTTATTATTTGTTTGTACACTTTAGTTGGCATATTTATGATAAAATAATACTAATATATTATTGTATGCGAGGTGCGAACCACGGTTATCTACATGTGTATATTACCGTGGTGCGAACACAGTAATAACTAACAACAGTAATAAGACAGTAATAACACACTAATACACTGTATCTATAACCATACGATTTCATGATTTTTGCAAAAGAACAATCCGCACAATTTGTTTGATTTTTCCAATTTATTAGGTATTAATTGATTAAGTAAAAAATTAGTTAGGTAAAGTTAAAAGAAGCACCAAAATGTACACTGTTTAAATGATCAACTTCTGCTTCGAAATAATATACATGTGTCGCTGCTATATTTTTTTTTACTTAGCTCGAGCCGCGACTGTGGCGCAAGATATACCTAATATATACGATGAATAACTATGATAAAATACTATCTAATATCTAGTCTATGATATAATTCTGTGTCCCCAAAAAGAAAATAATATGGTATTCTCTAAAGAGGGTAATAAGTCATGATTACGAATATAATGAAAATCAAGATTGAACTTATCATTTTATAATATTTTTAAAGAAATTATCACCATTACAATCTATAAAGTTTATATAATTTGTATTTGTTCTAAATTGTATTAACTTGTTTAAATTAGGTTTTGTCATATAGCGCACTGTTTTCTCTCTCTAGCCCATGCGCAACATTGACAAAAACATTTACGCCGTATGTTTTAGAATAATCTTAGAGTAAAATTAGTAAATTACCAATTACAAATTCATAGATAACAATATTTTAGAGCATATTACATATTATAATTGGTCTAAATATTGTCTCATAACAATTTAAACATCATTTAAACTAACAAAATTAAAAGTTGAAAGTTGAATAATAAAAATATATAAATTTGATACGTCAAACCCTTAAAAATATTGTACTCTATAGTTTTTGTAATAGGTGGTTTTACTCATTCAAGATCTCCCAAAAATCATAAAAAAAACGATTTTAGGTGAAAACGTAAACGTTATATTACGCGTGGGTCTGAGAGAGAAAAAAAATATTGCTCTGACATTCTCTTAATACGAATAAAGTTGTAGAGCTTATATATCCCAACGACCACGAACAAAATATATAAAATTCATTAAAAGATTCTGAGTAGAAACTTCAAAACATTTTAACATTTTAAGTGATTATAAAATAAACATACATTTTGGAATTATTTACACATTAAATAAGTATTTAAATGTTATCTTATTCTTTACGTTTTTACCGTGGGTTTAGATATTATTTATAGGTATCTGATTAAATAAAAATTGAAAATAATTTTACTGACCTGTGTTTTGATGATTATTTCAGATTAAGGGACATCTACGGTAGTACGGAGTCTTAAAGTTGATGTGGGCATAACAGTTGGCGTAAAAAATGACGAGAAAGTTTTCGTTCAAGAATGAATATGTCTAGGCAATTTCTATCGTTTTGACTATTGTCAGATAACTTTCTTATTGCCACATGTGCATCACTGCAAGTGTACGAGGGTTATAATCACCACCAGTCCCTGTTGGCACAGCTTCTTTTGTGCTGTTACGTCATAGTACCGTTAACGCTAACAAGTTATTTGGTGATACTCTGTATTACACCGATGGCTCGAGTGTTCTACCAAGCAGTGGTTAGTACATGTACATATGCTTATATTGTGAGTGTGATCGCGTATTATGACGAAGATATGACAACATTAACGTGGATTTCGTCGCTGGTTTCTGATGCAACAATTGCACGATCGACAATAGTTGAAGTGACGATTTCGTCTATTATTTCTGGCATTGTCCATAATGAATACGTAAAAACAAGAAATGACAACGACCACGAGTAGAATCAGCGTGACGGTTTTATTTACGACTATAAATATATTATAGCGTAAGTATATAGAAATATTTGGAGACTTGGTGAGAGACGCGTTTTTGTTGGTTTGGAAGTAGTTACGATAATATCACAATGATATGACAACAAATAGTTGTCGAGTAGGTGGGTATTGGTGGACGATGATGATTATTTGAATGCGAAAGAAAAGTAAAATTGGGTGACACGGTTGAGATTAAATTATTATATCAGTGAAAAAAATAAGGGGAAAGCGCTGAAAAATTCGAATACAATTATTGGCGTTTGATTCAGAGGAACAATATCGTCGCTGTTGTTGTTGCTGATGTGGTCACGGTGCGTCGAAAAATCACATGGAGCAGTCGAGCATACGCACAAACACTTTGTCTAGGAAGCAGAATACAATATCGCAGTGAAGACTTGCAGTAGGCGACGTCGATATGATGGCGCGGCTACGCGACACAAGTGTGAAAAATTGTAAGTCAAATAATAAACTATTGAGCACCGCGTACTTGTTGATAGTAAGAAAATACGATGCAAACGATTGCAGTGTGAATGACAACAGGTGTAACTGATGGGAGCGAAAAACAAACGGCGATAAATAACAATAAGTTAAAAAATTGGGTAATATGGTATTATTGATAGTAAGTAAATAGGTAATAAAAGGAATTGTTTTTAGTGGTGGCCACGGTGGCTGACAGCCAAAAGTTGACTGAATGGTCGCGGATCTCAAAATAGCAGCACCATCCGTTTAGTCGCAGTGAAAGTTCGATTTGTGGAATGGGAGAGGCGTGTAGGGAAAGGACGACCTACGAATCCGCCTACGTTCAATAACATTTCGTGAAAACCACCCATATTGTCACCGATGGGCGGGCGGTAGTATTCTGCACACGCGTCGCAGCAAATTTTGGTCGAAGGGGTAAATACGGCGTCTATATGGCGAGAAGCCTTTCCCATCACAAATGTCTATACCTTACTCACCTCACCAGGGTATTCGGCGGATGACTCACAACGACCACCCCTAACGAAGGAAAATACTAAAATATAGGGCAACAATCGCCGCCCACACAACCTACCACCGAAGTATAATTTATTCCACGACCCAGTTTCGGAGTGAAAGTGGTATTCATGCCTACACTCTGCTGTCACTGTTGATCGATCCAAAACAGATTTTCCGAGGCACCCCTACCCCTATGTAGCACCACCGCCTCTTTCGTAACTGTATACACATTGAACTGTCACCACCCTCGGTAAACCCTCCCCCAGTTTCCAACTGTTGTCATTATTAAAGTGTTTATCGGTGCACTTTTTGGTTGGATAAAAGAATATAATAAAATAAAATTTCACAAACCAAAGTTTACTTAATACTAACTTGATTACTACAAAATGTAAGCACAGATTTATAATACTATATACAGGGTGTAACAAAAAAACCTGAGAAATGAAAAATGGAAAATAGATAAAAGTCAAGTGTATGAAAAAAATTATGAAAATTATATGAAGAATAAAATATGATTTAAGATTTACTTATGTCTGAAAATTCAATTAATATTTTGAAAAAAGTTATTAAGATCAAATTAATTTACTGAAAAAATTATTAATATTTAAAAAAAGTTTAAAAAATAAACTATTTGACTTAAATAAACGTTTTTGACATTAAAAATTTTTTAACTAAATTTACAAATTAGTTACCTTGAAATTTTTCAAAAAAATTTAATACATTTTTTTATTTTCAATAAGTACCTATTAAAAAATAAAAAATGATACAACTACTTATAGCTATTCTTGTAGCGTGAACGTGTATAAACTATAAAAATATTTTAAAAAAATATGTTTAAAATATATAGATTTAAACAAAATTATTTTATTTGTCAGGTATTTCTGTATGCATTTCAAAGATAATTTTCATAATAGCTTCTTATCAGTAACATAATATTAGGTAGGTGCACAACTATTTAGGTAAATAATAAAATAAATACCAAAGGATAAATAATATATAACATTCAAGTTCTCTTATATAATTTGTTTGATTTAAAAGAAAACTATTCATCACACATGCTGACAACAATAGGCTATTGAAAAAAATTAAAAAATTTTTTCTGTAAGTGCATACCGAAATATCAGTAGTGTAAAACAGTTGAAGAATAAATAATTGATATAATAATCCATATTAAATACTTAAAACAATTTTAAATTCCAATGAATAACTAACTTTTAAACTATTGTAAGTAACAATATCTGATGAAAATCTGATACCAATAAATGCGCTTACAAAATTCATGATCAAGTGACATCTCCCTAGACATCATTTAGCCTATTTTTAATAATTTTCTCTTAATATAAATTTTAACATAATCAATTAATTGGGATAGTGAAAATACTTAATACAAAATTAAAATGTAACATTATAGTAGGGGTATAACTAAAGACATGTATCGAGATTAATTTAAAGTATTAAAATGTTTATCATACCAAGATATAAAGATATTTTTTTTCAAAGTTCAAATAAAATATTGAACAAGATACATGAGCATATTGCATAATTATTTTATTTTAATTAGGTACCCGATTTTATGCAATTATACATTCATAAAAATTGATTTTTATAAAAATATTTTTTCAAGCAAAGCTATACTTGTTGAGTGAAGTACAATACCATTTTCTGATAAATGAAGAAATTAATATATCACGGTGATACCTTAATGTTCTTTTACAATACATTATTGAACAAAAAATCAATGTCCTATCTGGAAAAACAGACTTTCCTACTCTCCTATCATTGATTTTAATGTACATCAATGATCTATTCGACATTCTGTTCTTTTTTCCATTTTACTTTCCTCCATAAACTATATGTTAAATGAACCATTAGACGTATAATGTCCCTTGCCAGTAAGGAGCCCGCCCCCATTCTATATTTAAATTATTAAATATTATTGTTGTATATAAATCTTAGTATATTGTAAAATCAATATGGTTGTTGTCAAAGTATATATAAATGTGCTAAGCATTATTGTTAAAGGACTCAGCCTGTTAAATCTTAATAAATAAATAAATAGTACATTAAATAAAACTGTTTTTTTTTTAAAATATATTCAGTGTCTAATAGTTGGTAAGGCAACTACAAACAATTTTTTTTTTCAATAATATGCTATGAGTATTAAAAAAAAACAAAAATCATTTATGATAAGATATCTAAGGTGGTTAGCAAAATCTAAGGGGCTGGCAAGAGTAACGTGCAGGGGTAAAGTCTCCTCTTAACTATTAAAAATAAGATAAGTATGGTATAATACAATACTAACTGGTCCACTTCTAGATTTTAAATATAAAATTTATGTAAGATTAAGAATATAATGAGTTAAGGTAGGATTAAAGTACTTTAATGCATTTGCACATTTTTTTATCAAATTATTTGTTGTTGTTAAAGTTATAGTTGGATAAAAATTTATTTTAAGAACAAATTTAAAAATTGTATTTTTTGTGTATTTGAATATTTCTAATAATATAACTTTAAAAGTTTAAAAGAACTTTTTTGATATACATTAGTAATTTAGTTCATATTCAAAATATTGAATTCAACTATGCAAAATAATTTGGTTTCCTTTAGACATTTTATCATTATAAAATAAAAACAAGTGCTGTTTATTATTATTCCATTTAAATGTAATTCTTATAAACTGTAGATACATAATATTATTTATAATATATACTGAAGAATATATAGTTTGGCCAAAGAAAAACAATAAGATATAACAATTAGGTACCGAAAAAATTTTACATGACAATTTACTAAAATAATAATAGTAATAATGATTTAGTAGCAACTAGATTTTTAGATTATTTTTGTTAGTAAAGGTTCATAATTGACTATAAAGTGGGGGATATTCAAACACCTTATAAGTAAATATACTACCTATTACTAGTTTCTATCATATCTCATCAAAGAATGTTCTGTTTAAAAACAGAATTATTCACTTTTTAACAGCTTAAGAAGACTTTTTGGAACTTTTGTAAAATATACTAATTATAGAATATTAAATAGGTAATTATTTGATATAATATTATGTACCAATTTTTCTTTTGAAACATAATTTTTATAAGTTAAATAACTCTTACTTAACATTGATTGGAGTTATTAATCAGTTACATATCTATTTATTAATAATTAACATTATCTCTTATAAATTGGTATAGGTACATATATTGATTGTGTACAATACGACTCTGAATGTTTACCGAAAATATTTATGCAATATAGCCACATTATTATAAGTTTAAGTACCAGCTACATAAATCTCTAAACTCTTACTGAAATAGGGAGTACGGCTTTAGGGTATAGGCCTCCCCCCCAAAAAAAATATGTCTATAGCCCCTTCAAATATTTCAAGTTGTTTTAAGCTTATTCAATATTATTAAAGTAGTGCTTTAGCCCCATAAAATCTCAAAATGCTATTTGCACATACAACTATCTACCATTTTTGACATTTAGATCAAGCTAATAATGAATATAAGATTTATAAAAATAAGTGTGATTAAATATTTGATACAGGTACCATTGGTAAAAAGGAATTTATTTATAAATAACTTATACGTTTTTTACATAATATTCAAACTTTTAAAATTATAATAGTAAATAGATAATAAATTGTTATTAATAAAAAAGTTAATTTTTTATTAGGTATTTTAAATAACAAATAATATAGTATGTTGTAGGATTTTTAGGGTCATTTACTTAGTCCATTGTTTTTAAGAGGACACTATGCCAATATATGTTGTCTCTATTTAACTAACGCATAACATAGCATATTATAATATTATGTTCAGAAGAATCCATTTCACTCTGTTATTTTTGATATTAGAGTGAATTGACCTATTTTCAAATTAAAAGTTAAAGTAGAATTATATCCAGTGCCCCACATACACCTTTTTTTTTGATATTTAAAACTATCATAACTTGCTTTAACATTTGAAATATAAAAAGAAAAGCTTAAATCAGGTTCTGGATAATATTTACACCTTTAAGTTTGATAATAGATCACTATTAATAATAATATTCACTCTAATATTAAAAATAACAGTAAAAGAGATTCTTCTGAACTACAATTTGCTGTTATCTATTACCTAATAAGCCTAATTTAACATATGCGTCAACAGCGTTCTAAAAAAATATATGTAATATGTTCCTAGTATACCATTTGCAACCATACTTTAATGTGTGTTACGACTGACCGTTAAGGATTTAATTAATTTTAGTTACAATTTATACTTATTACAGTTGTCATAAACTCCTTACATAATTTTCTAAAAAGTAATTTTCAAACTCCGAGTGAAATATATTATTTAATTAATTATTTAATGTTTCATGAAAATGAATAAAAACTCAATTAGAGTAATATTACCTATTTCTTTGCTTTATTTAGAATTTAAAATATAAAATATTTTATAAATATAGAAATAAATTCAATATAATTATTTTATCAAATAATTTAAATTATACATATATCTGATATATATAAAATATTTAGTTATAAATAAATAAGTATTAATCTTACCAAATTTACACTTTGAGGTCTTAGAAAGTAAAATGTAGTAGTATAAATAGTGGAGTAGAATGATGGCACGTGAGATATCAGTTGAAATATTCTTTAGACATGTGTATACCACGTTAATGAAGTATGAGATGTTATAGTTAAACTGATTGCTACTTCGTTGATTGTATAGAAAAACCTTTTTCACACTGTAATCATTAAAAACATAATATTATGAAAATGAAAGTAAATAACATGCGCCAAGCAAGATCAGGTACAATGGGAGCGGGCTATGGGCTCTGAAGGGTAGATTTCACTCTTAAATTATACATAATATTAAAGATAACATTCTTGTTCATCAGTTAATTTTTAAAAAGGATTTATTCTTATTAGTCTCAAATAATATTTTCAATATTTTGTATGTTTATGGTTTTTTGTTATTTTTTAAACTGAGTATAAGGTAAGTTAAATTTAAATGACTAAGGTACACATTTAGTTTTTAGATTTTAGCATACCCTTTTTTTAAATTCTTTTATCTGACCTTAATGACAAGTTTAATATAACTAGAAATTTTTGATAGTTGGTATAGATACCTATATTAAGTTCTCTAAAATATCAGAAAATTATTTGAAGGAATAATTGTTTATAAAAATATATAAAATACCTATGCTAAAATTATAAAAATCACCTAAAGAGTAAAGATTAATAGGAAATGGTTTTAATAGGTTTTATTTACATTATCTCTTTGAGGCACGCAACAAACATTTTAGTTATCTAAATAGTATTAAAATTATATAAAGGCAGTTTATACCTTAAAGTAAGATTTTGTCTTTTTTTCCTTGATCAATTTAAACTTTTCAAATATACTTTTTATAAGTAAGAGGTAGGCTACTTTATGATTTGAGTGTTTATATAACATACAAAAGTAATAAATGTATACACATTTAAGTCTAGGTTCCAATTATATTGTGTTGTCTGTCAAAAAAGTGTAAAAAAATTAAGAACAGTGGACATTCTTAATCAAAAACCAATACAAGGCTATGATTTATGTCATATCTAATGGAATTGACATTATCGTAGTACCTACCTAAAACCTAGAGTTGCCATTTGTCACGGTTTTGAAAATAGGGTCCTGGTGTCTCCTTAAAGTGTATCAGGATGGTCGATTGTCATGAAAATATACTTAAGTAATATTTGTTACATTTTATTTTTTATTAAACATTTCTACTAGAAAAACTGATTAGGTACTTGATTGACTAATACAATATATCTATAATCATTGATGAATACATTCATATTTATTATCGCAACTCATCTAGATTTGTAAGATTGAGTAAGTTTCTGCAGTATATTTCAACTTTATGACACATTTTTTTTTAAACTTTTGTAGTTAAGTACACTGAAAACGATGGCAAAGTCAGAATTTGGCGCTTGGGCATAGTTTTGAAGTAAGGACATTTCAAAATTAGTTTATAAAGAGTAGGGAAAATGATAAGAGTGGATATACGGTGGTTACCCTGTGACCAACTTGAGGTGTTGTTGCATAGCAAGTCGAGGGATATTTTTGATTTTTTGGTCAGAGCGCAGCGCAGCAAGTAGCAACACGGGCATCACTTGTATCTACCCAAATAAAGGGGTCTCCCGTAAAGAAGAAAAGTTCCGATTTCAGATTAGAAATGCATGTCGTAAAGTGCCAACTGTGGAGGAGTGGTAAGATTTTTCCCATGAAAATTATTCAAAAAATGTTTATCCAGGTTTAAGTAAAATAAAATAACTCTACTACAAACCAGTAACAAAAAATGACTATTAGGCAGGTATCTATATTAATAGTACGGTTGGTAAGCACATCTAAAATTAAAAACCAAGAACTTACCACTAAGTTCTAAAAATTGCACAAATAGGAAGCTTGTTACAAAGTCTGTTGGTCTTGTTCTGTTATTCAAACAGACCGGCGACAGAGAGCACAGTCGGTGGATAGCAACGGGCCAGCGAAACGTCTAACGTCACAGACACGGTGTCTACCTTTTCACGCGTATGTAAACGTCGAGTTACATTGGCAACGTTCTGCCGAGGAGGTGTTCCGTCGATTTCGAGACGCGTATTACAGTGGGACGAGAACGGCACCAACCACGAAATTAACGGAGTGAGAAACTAGGTGTGACTAGGGTTCTTGGCGGCTAGGACCGTTTACAGATTCGCGTTGACATGCTCGTTCTGTAAACGTTCACGGCGTTTATCCACTGAGCGCGGCGCCGATGACGGAAACACCGTCACAAGATCTGATGTCGTCGACGTTTCGACGTCGCGGAGGAGTCGATGGTCGATCGTCGATCTGCGGCTACAATACCCCGCGCGCTCCGTTTTTCCACCAGTACGCACGTTTGCCGGCGGACGACTTCGTCCCCGCCCCCGCTCATTCCCACCACAACAAACCACCGCCGCCGCAAGACGACACTGGGTTGAGCCGGCTTCCCTTTGTTTACAACGCGATAACGTCGCGCAGGCACCCACAACTCCGAACACGCACAGGCACTGACCTGATAGATCGACGCGCCGAGTTATGCGATTTATTCAACATAATTATCGGACACCGTCAGACATCTAAATTTGTTATTATTACAGTCTATTGTAAAATATAAAATATGTTGGTGGTCATTTCGATGGGCGCCCTGTGACCGCTCGGCTGACTTGTGCCAACGGGAACGACTGTCGTCGGCTGACACGACAACCGGTCACCATGTTATCTATCCGATAGATAGGACGGTGTCGTTGGCCTGTTGTTATCGTCCCGGGATAATAACAACAACAATATTGTTGTTGTTCCGCGAATATTACGTTATTCCCCCGAACAAACATCACGTTATTACGTATCACCGGGGTCATCGGTCTGATGCGTCCCGTGACGGATTCCAACTACAAAACCGTCGTTGCGAATTGCGATCATTGTCCGCCCCCTCGTCAGCGGAGCCCACGACATTGATAACGTCAGTGGCGGCGAACGTTATCAACGCAATGCAACAACACACAAGTGATGGAACAATAGTGACCATACATTAACATTACTAATTACGGTCACATTCGTAGCAAATCATCATCATTATTATCATCATCGTTATTATTATTTTAATTGGAGAATACACTGTGCGATATAGAATTAATAATAATTGTTCGTCGGGATTACACAACACACACGCACACGCAAGGCTACGACCAATTGGATCGACTTTCGTGTCTCGTTTGTGTAACAGGTAAACTTATTATAATACTTCTCTTCGTCTCGTCCTCAACAATAGTATTATTATTGTTTACATCCATACGTTATTGTTTTTGTATATTGTAGACTCGGACTCGGCAGTCGCGTCAAGTGTTTGGATAGCCGTGTCCTCGCAAACTGCCGCCGCACCCGCCTCCGCTACAGTTTGATCTCTGTGTGTGAGCGCTCCCATTGTTTGGCGCCCGTGTATTTTTTTGCCGCCAACGCAGAACAAGCCGGTGTGGTTGCACAAGGGGCCTAAAGCTGAGAAGAAGAATCGTCATTTCGGTCCCTGTAATTTTGGATACGCTGGAAAGAATTACTTGAAGAGGACATATTATAGGTAAGTGTTTTTTTCCACCCCCCTGGTAAATTCGCCAAACGTTAGTCAGTAACAGAGTGATTTGCTCTAGACGACTACAGATACTATGATTGTGAATATTAAATATTTTAATATTCTTATGCTCATCCTAGTACAAGTGCTTTACCACAAAATATTTTTTGTTCTGTACATTATATTTTACAATCTAATTATACTGTGTATGTGCATGTGTTACTAGCTACTAAGCCACACCATCCCATTGGTGTCAACAGCAAACATCATGATTGAACCCATGATATCCTAAGTTGGTGAGCAAGTGCTGTAACCTAAAGCTTTTTAATTAACACACAGTAGCAGTAGCATCTACGCGCATCTTCTACACTACGATCACTACTCCTAAAATGAAGGTATTGTGTTTGTATTTGATTATATATTATAATTTATGAATACACATTTATAGAAATACCTATGCATAAGCAGATTAATTTTAATTATTATCTTTATTTAAATAATTTATTAATAGACATGGTCAGACACTTGATGTAAAACAAAAAATAGTATGAACATAAACATAATATTATATAATATAATAATAGCTCATTTGAATTAAGTAATACAACTATAATACAACTTGGTCAGGGCCAATTTACAGGTTATATTAACACATTGTATGCATATTGGTTTAAGTATAATATACCATATTACATAACCATACCCTGTGGCCTGTACGTACTTTTTATGTCATACCATAAAGCTTATGTTTTTTGATGGTCTAAATGAATTATGAAAATTGGATTTTAAATTGTATATTTGGTAATAAGTGATAACCATTAAAGCTTCAGAGTTATGTTTACATACGCCAATGGTGCGTTCTATTTTTAAGAAATTGATTTCCATTCACTGTTTTATTTACACTGTTTATATGAATTTTTCAACACCAGATTGATTAAAATTGTTTTTGAGGAATCAACAAGGAAAATAGAAATTTTAGATTATCGGGACTTGCTTCAATGATGATTAATCGTAATATAAAATTTACTATAGATGAAATTTTCAATATTTTTTAAAAAAATATAATAAAAAATGAATCTTACATATAACTTATAATAATATAGGTACATATAATAAATATTTATAAAATAAAATTGGCAATTTCTATTTCTATTGTTTATTTTTTAATTAGAACATAATATTATAACATATTTTATAACCACTTGTAAAAATTCTAGTTATGGCTATATTATTGCTATGCTTGACTAGCGATAAATTGGCCCATAGTGAAAATAATACCTATATACGCCACTGCAACTTGTCTCTTCTGTTAATTTAGTCTATACATATATTATGTAAATTCATGATTTACAAAGAAGAATATCAAAATTATTATAACCAAATAAAACAATTATTATTCACTTATTTTTAAAATCATAACACAGGTGAAGCCGTTTGTTGTTAATCTTTGTGTCTTGAAATAAAATTGTTGTGCCTAGGTTTTAGTATTGTATGATTTTGTGGGTGAACCCGGCTCATCAGAACTATCAGTGACTGCTGGCGAGACACTGTTAGTAACACGGCAGGATGTCGGTGAGGGCTGGTGGGAAGGAACAAGTGCATCTGGCCGCACAGGCTTGTTTCCAGCGGCATATGTTGAGGTATTTTTATCTCATATTTTTATTTTTATAGTTGGATAGTTTATCATTGTTAATGTATGTACTGAATGCTAACAGGAAATTAAAACCACAGCAGATGACAGAACAGATGAAAGTAAACCACCGCCAGCTTTGCCGCCACCACCGTTACCGCCATCAACAGATCCATGGGGAGTTGATGATCAACAAAATGAGTTTTATTCACAAGTACCCGGCAGTCAAAATCAGCAACAAAATGCATATCCACATCAACAGGCTAGTACTTACACAAAAAAAATTAATAAATATACAATACATTGTGGCTAATAAATTAGTAAATATGTATATATTTTATATTCAGATTTTTAAGAATTAACCTTAGAATTTGAACTTTAATTACCACTATTACACGATAAGCTAAAGTTTGAAATTAAATTTTTTTTTTTTTGTGGTATTTTGAAATTAGTTTATAGTTTTTAAAATTAATTATGCTTTAGTTAAATAATTATAGGTAATATTCTTTATTTTAAACTTGGTTTTTTTTCCTTAGTGAAATCTAGATAATCTATGTTGTCTTATTATCAATTAAATATGATATGTGTTTAATGTATTTAAATTTGTTCATGTATTTGTAATTTTTGTTGTAAAAACTGATCAAATTGGCTATCATCCGGTTATCAAACATCTAAGAGATAACAGTTTTAGTTGTAAATTATATTGAAATTATTTGTGTTTACAGTCACCTGATGATTATTATGACGATGAATGGGACGATGATTCTGAATATGGTGGTGGCAGTACTGTGGCTTCATCTGCTGCTATACCTCCAACTATTCAGTATCCAGCTATAGGAACAAAGTCGACATCAATAAGAAAAACAACAGGTAGTAAAAATCAATAATGTTGGTATAATTATTTTAAAGAATAATTCATTAGATTTTTAAACATTTTAAGCTCTCACAAAATATAAAAAATAATTTAACCACTTATAACAGTAATATTTAACAAAAATAATAAAATACATATAAAATTATTAAATATTAAATATTACTGTAATTTGTCTTATTTTATGTAGGTAAGACAGCTACAACAACTGGTGGTAGCAGTTCTCGGTTTTCTAAGTTGGTAGGTGGTGGTGATGCATCATATATAATGGGTGCCATCCAGCCGCCCATCCACTTACCCGATACAGAAAACATTACAATTGTTGTGCGTGGTGGTACTGGTGGTGGCCCTATGGCAGTGGATGTTGAATGGTGCCGAGATCCCGACGATGAACCACAGGGATACCAGTGTGTGGTGGCATCACCAAAGAAAGAATCGAAACTCAAAGGCCTGAAATCATTTATTGCATACCAAATAACTCCAACGGTATGTTTCTTATGTATATATCGTACTTGTATCTCTCAATTTCTCATGTATATAACAATATAACATATACAAAATCAGTAATTAAGTATAAAATAATACTCTTGTACTAGGTTGCATGAAAAATTAATTGATTTAATGCTTCAATAAAATTTAATGGACCAATCGTGGACTATTAAACATTAGCTCACTATTGATTCTATAAATGTTTAGTGATTGTTCATGGAACCCGGAATCGCTGTATTAAAAACTTATCTGTATTGATTTGACCAAAATATCAATAAAAAAACTCGGCAATTATTCACCATTCAATAACTTTCCACTGCTTAACATATATTATTAATTGTTATTAATGCAGTGAAACTTCCATATAAAAAACTTTTGTTTAACGAAATATTTTTCAGAACCAAACCAAATTAGAACAAAACTAATTTAGTTCTATTTAATAAAATTCTCTATGATACAAATTGTTTTTGTTCCCCGTGACATTTCTTAATATGGAAGTTTCACTGTACTACTTTTTATGAGTATATTATAGTATTTGTATAATCACTAGATTATATGATAAAATTACACCAAAGTAATATTATATACCATGTACATATATTTTATTTCTGCTTGGTTTGTATGTGTTGTAGTTTAACAATATTCAAGTATCCAGGAGGTACAAACACTTTGACTGGTTACATGAACGGCTGTTAGAAAAATACTGCTGTCTAGTGCCAATACCACCATTACCAGATAAACAAATTTCAGGTTAGAAGAATCAATAAGTAGACCTACTTAGCTTATATTTCTTATACTATAGAAAATCATTAATAAATAATATTGATTTTCAAACAAAATATAATATACATTTTTAACACAATGTTATTTATTACACTCAGGTCGATACGAAGAACAATTCATTGAACGTCGTAAACAGCAATTACAGGCGTTTGTAGACGCAGTGTGCCGACATCCCGTGCTATCACGAGGTTGGGTATGGCGGCAGCACTTTATTACGTGTACGGACGAGAAGCGCTGGAAGAATGGGAAGCGGAAGGCTGAATCACGAAATACAAGCGCTGAGACGCTCACTGGGGCCAATGTATTTTTTGTAATTAGAGTAGTGTCTGCAGATGGTAGTAGTGATCCTCCTCCACCTATCAACCCAGCTATATTGTATGTATGTTATAATATTATACCTAATTATTTATTTAATATTTTTATCTTTTGATTTTTAAAGAGACCGTGAAGTGGATGGATTTCAAAGATTTGTGGCTGGACTGGAGGGAGCGTTAAAAAATATGGCACAAACTGTTGCAGAACAATCAAAACGTATGCAAACATGTTATAAACGTGATGCTCAAAGGTTAGGCCAGTCGTTTTATATGCTAGGTCATGCATATAGTGGTAAGAAACAGTACAATTTGATATATCAGTTGTTACCGAAATATTTTACTAACTTATTATTTGTTTCATAAAAATTAATGCAGGAGCGTCATCTTCATCAATTGGAGATACTAGTGGTAATGGAAATGTGATAAGTCTAACTACCCGACAGTTGATGACAGCATTGAAGAAAACCGGTGATGTGTACAATGAAATGGGTGGACGGCTGATGGACGAGCTACCCGCTGTAGGATGGGACTCATTTGCTGACATGTTACATGTGTATCGTGGTGTTGCAGGCGCGTTCCCTGATATACTGGCTGTGCACAAGGTAAATTGCAGACTTGTACTTGATATTATGTGTGTGTTAAGGCTAATGGTAACAAATTTTACTGTATTTATAGTTATTTTTGTTATTTTCCATTATTATGTGTTAATCTATTATTTATAGATAATATTGTGAACTATTCTTAAAAATGATTGTGTGCAATAATCACAGAAAAGTAACCTTTTTTTGATTTTAATAGAGTGCAGTGCAAAAACGCAAAGAATGTGAAAGACAGTACTCAGAAGGTTTACCAATTGGCAGCAGTGGCGGTGATGGAGCTGGAGGATCAAGTGGTGGAGCATCGTCGTCTGGCTCTGGCGGTGGTGGGGCTGTAGCAGTAGCAGACCCAGAACAACAGCGGCGGCTGCTGCGTGAGATGCAACGTCGTACTGATTTAGTGTCATATGCTCTGTTAGCAGAGATAAATCAATTTCATCGAGACCATGTACTTGGCCAAATGGCTGGCCATGTTCGTCAGCTCTTACGCAACCAGATAGAATATTACAGAAAAGTTAGTGATACATTTATGAGGACAATATAATATAACCGTCGTTGTTAAAATTATAATCAAGGGATAGCAACATTAGCTAGTGTGGGGGAATGCTTGCAGTTTATATTTTTGACTATACTGTTTTGCATGCGGCAAAATACAAGCCATTTTGTTTTTCCTCGTATGCGTGCCAATCACCTAGGACACGTCGTTATAATTTGAAAGTGGATTGCAATATTATGATGTACTAAAACTTGAAATAAAAAATCTATATGAAAGATATATAATTGTTCTGTAAATCTGCTTGAAATTTGGTAGAAAAAAATCAGAATACCATTATTGATTTGTGGTTATAATTTTGATGTAACAGCGATTAAAATAAAAAAAATAATTTATGAATGATAAAAGAAAAAATATGTTAACTGTGTTAAAGTCTTTTAAATCACTCAAGTTTTCATTTATAATTTTATTTGTTAGTTGCAATTTGCTAACTTTTGATATTCATCATTAAAATATTATTATAGTGTCACTATAATACTTTCTTAAATATTAATAGTATACAAATATTTTCTTTTCAGATTGCTGATAATTTAGAAAACGTTCTACACATGTACCCTGATAATGGTGATGAAGACTCTATAGGAGTTGGAGTAGACCATCATTATGAGCAACAACACTACAACCAAGGAATAATCGATGATAATGCCTCTTATCAACATCAATATTATTCAAATCAGTAGAGTTTTAGTAGTTTAGTGGAATGGGTAATATAAAACATGGTAAATAACTAGAATACAATTGTTTTTAAAACTGCTTATGTGTAACACCTACCCATATTATATTAGGTATAGTATGATTAATTTGTTTAAATTATCTTGGACTGTCAATAACGCACTAATACCATCTAAATAAAAAACTATTGTCATTCTTCTTATTAAACATATTGATAATATTTTTGGGGACTTCATACATCATAACCCTTACTAGTAATTTAACCGTTATCCCTAAATGAAACATTTTAGTCTGTTAATTGTTTTTGATAATACTTGATTATTATTTTCGTTGTTATTCCATCAGTGATTTTTTTTTCAATTTATTACCGTGTATTAATTATATTACTATGATTATTACAATACTACTATGCTTATGCCCATTGTTGTTATAAATGTTCTTAGAGGTGGGATTTATATTCTTTTCAATATGTAAAATATTGTTTTTAAATTTATGCTACTGTAAAAGATGCTAACTTCACATACTCAAATATCATAATAATGATTCAAATTATATGTATTTAAATACTTATTGCATATGTTTATAATTAGATAATGCAAAAATTGACTAATTATGGTCAATTTAGAAGTTTCCTATAGTTTTTAAAATATTAGTGAAATGCAATGATATTTACATTAAACCCTTTGTGCAACTTGATTTAGTCAGCTAATATAAAAAAAAAATCATTCTGAAGATCTGAAATATCGTCCAATATTTTTATATTAAATTCTAATAATCAAGATTTGTTGAAATATCAAAATTTTGTTTAATAGCAATGACTAAAAGAATTTGTAATTTTTAACACTAGAATTTAATGTAAATTATATGTTTACATTGACTATAATTGATAAAATCTAACAAGTGATAATTTCGACTTCAACCTTAATATTATTGGGACCAATTTTTTTTTTTACATAATAAGCTATAATTGTATGCATTTTTTCAATTTAAATCATCGTATTTGTTTTATTTACATATTTATTTATAGTATAATTCTAAGGATATATATATATATTTATTATATTTTTATTACATAACATATATAATATTTATAAGAATACATATATGTATTTTATTTTTATTACATTATATATATTATATATGTATACATCTATGTATTTTATTTTTATTTACTTTACATGTGCCATTGTTTGGGTGTTAATTATTATGTAACTTAGTAACTTAAAAGGGTCTATTACATGCATGTTAACTAAATTTATCTATAATATGTGGTACGAGTATGTATTAAATAATTTACTTAAAATAAATATGTATCCTGTGGCTAGTCTGATAAATATGTTATTATTATAAGTTATTACCATTTTTTTTCTGTTTGTTAACACCACCAATATTAGATTATTATCTTACCAATACTAATTTTGGGTGCAGTGTATGTATATTACATTCATTACATTACACCTTTTTTTAGCTTATAATTATAGATTGTATTACATTTATAATAGACACCAAAATACAATTAGCTGATAATTCTATTCTTTATACTACATATATTATGTATTTAATAATTATTATTAATTAATATATATTATAATAACTATAGCTATAATACATGAATTAAAATATATTTGTATACTTTTATGAAATTAAATCTTAATGGTACAATTTTATTGTGGACAATATATTAAGTTATTCCTGATTTAATATATTCATCCTAATGGTCTTAACTGTTAAATAGAGTTCAACTAACTGTCATTAATTATCATTCATCACTAAGACAATAATGGCTATGTGACTAAACATTAATCTAATTTCAATAATACCAATATTCTGATTTCTGGCTAAACTGATAGTACAATAACTGAGATTTTATTATTTTAAAAACAAGACGTTAATGTAAGTTTTAGTTTGAGATAAGTTTTCTAGTTTGTAAATTTGTAATTATAAACCAAAGCTGTATTTTTGCGATTGGCGTTGTCCTAATTTCCGATTATGAATTGTAAAAAGTTACGGATTACCGATTAAATACATAAATGTCAAAATACTAAAGTGGATCGTTTTATATTTTTTGGGAAAATGAAAATTTTCAATACAACATTGACGAATTTAAGTATGTACAAATAAAATATAATATCAGAGAAAACCCTGACGAAATTATATACCATTGTCTGATTAATATCTTAATTGTAGACCTTGCCCAGTTCATCTTAGCACTGGTCGCTCAAACAGTGTCCAAAAATAATATATTGAAAAAAATATAATCTCACATAATGTTATTTATAAACCTAAGAAAAAAACAAGGTAGTTTTCGGATCACAATTTTTTTGTTATTTATTTTTTTATTCATATTATAACGGTGGCCGAGTTCCAAGATTAATTGAACGGGTTATGAGATATAAGCATGATGATAAATTAATAATATTTGTATAACAGCGCAGCTATTACAACGGTAATATGTAACAGAATCACGGAATTATAATAAATGCCTTGTATGTTATTATAATATTATTTATAATAATAATATTGTAACAAGTGGGAAACACGACCGGGCAGACTTTATCGTCGGTACTCGTTTTTGGCCGCCGGACTTAACACCACCTATTATATCACCATTGCCGCCGGCAGATCTTGCGTCTCCCCCTCGGCCCTCGCCTATGTCTATAGTACTGCAGCAAACAGTCGTGCCGAGCGTGTCGTGTTTGTCTGTAGTGTGTGCGTGCGTGTTCGCGTTTTGCCAGGCGTTCAATTACCGCGAATTATTATTCCGTCGAGTGGTTGGATAATAATAACATTATAACCATCGTTGGTTAACAATAACGTGGGAAACTCTGAACTCTCCGATTTATAAAAAAAAAAAAAACACCCGCCAACGACCGCAGTAGGTATACTCGGTCACCGGTATACCTATGCGCTAGGTACGCGCTCGGGTCAAATCGGTGAGTAAAATGCGCTTACAAAATATTATCTATTGTA
Source organism: Sitobion miscanthi (assembly GCA_008086715.1). Taxonomy (NCBI): domain Eukaryota; kingdom Metazoa; phylum Arthropoda; class Insecta; order Hemiptera; family Aphididae; genus Sitobion; species Sitobion miscanthi. Next base: position 16,719,305 of record CM017804.1, read on the forward strand.
ATTGGTAGCTGTAACAAAATGTTGGTGGAATAGAAAAATAATAATATTAACTTTGTTACGACGAAATGTCCGCGATTTAGCGACTGCCATATAGGGTGGGCAGGAATCAACGAGTCAAACTAATACGATGATCGGATGATCTACACTCTAGCTAAGGTGTACCTACATCGTGTTTAAACGTACTACGCTCGACAGATGGCATATTATTTAATTAATATTGTAATGACCGATCGAGGTCGTCTAGCCGTGTAGGTTAGTAAATCGGAGCTTTTGTGAAGTTGTCATTGTAGTCGTATTGTATAGTTGAAATGTCGAATACCTATACAAAAAATGTATCAAGATGTAATGTATGTAAATGATATATATTATATTGGGTACTTTTTGTGTGTCAGTGTGTGTGGGTGTGCCAACAAAAAAAGTGGCTCAATGTCAATGGCGTTAGATAAAGTTTACTTCTCAGTTCTTAAGTTCTAAGCCTTCTCGGTCTAACAAGTAACAAATAGGTATAACAAAAATAGAACAAATCGTAGATTATTATTTATAGTGTAATAATAAATTAATAACAAATGTAAATTTAGCACAGGCACGTATTTGTGTCAGTTCCTTAAAATATACACTGTTGTAGATACCTACAGGCTACAACTGTTACAATATAATATTATTATAAATAGGATATCGTTCCCGAATTAATTTAATTTAAACTTATAAAAAAGTAATATGCCTACGGGTAAATATGTTTTTATTTACTGTTAACGTGGGACAATCTATTACGATAAATCTATTGGACGGAATTGTGACTGTCTGTAGATAAAAAAAAACACAATAATTCCAAGTAAACAATCGTTTTTATTCATTAATTATTATCAGTAAATATAATCATTATTAATTATATTGCTAATTTCGCAAAAAGAAAAGAATACAAATCAATTATGTATACCATATAATAATTGTTTGTATAACGTTATCGGTTGTTCAATTCATAGAAAAATGTATAATATGGTATTTATGTAAAAAAAATATGGCCCAACTATAGTAGAGGAATTTAGTCATATCATTTGGAACGCAGTTCGAAGAATTATCGGTTGAAATGACGTAAACCACAAATCGCTCGAAATGAAGTTTGACCTTATCGCATAAAAAAAAACGGAACACTAACGGATTATAATAATGATCTGTAATCTCCTTCACTCCGAAAGCTGTTGATATGCCATAGGATAATATTCATATTGTAACATTGTATTATAGTTCAATAGTTGTACATATTATACGGTCAGTGGTCACACGGACTTATCGTAATAAAAAACAATTGAAACATTGATGATTTATACGCGACATCAGTAGGTACATCACGGTTGTTGGTCTTTCTTTTAATAAATTAACGTCAAACAAGACTTTTCAAAGTGCTTTTTTCGATATTCTGTGTAATGCGGCACATATTATATTGATATCAATAATAGTCCATCAATAAATATTAAAACGGGTTTTGATATTTTCAATATTATTGAAGTATCTTTAATATAACAAATTCACGGTCAATAATATTGATCGTGTATGGGTCACTATAAATTATAGATGAATCACAATTTTCAAACGGATGGACGCTAAATCTATGTGCGATCGCCGATCATAGCGACATAGCTTTAGCTAACAAAATTAAAAATATTAACGTGTTCACGTCAAATAAATATTATAGTGTCGCATTAACCATTAAAGTAGGTCTACGCTGTTATACTGTTATACAGAATACGTAGGTTCCTAACGCCTATAACATTTAACGATATTATTAATATATTATACGAAACTCAAATCAACGCAAGACGTTGTCTTCATAGACCTTAATATAATATTATGAATTATAGTAATTAGTAATATTATGTTCAGTGGTTGTCTCCGAAAAGACTAGTATAAAAATCCAAAAAATCCAAGCCACCGATTCAGTCTCAGAATTAAATTCTATATTATTTGTGTTCTTAATATATTTTGTTCTGTATTTCAGTCATTCCACATTCAAATTTGATGGCTTCATGCCGTCATCGTCGTTGATAACGGGTCGGCGTTGTGAATTGTGATAACGAGATCACACCGCCTCCAAACATCACCACCACTACCCATTAATCATTATCGTACTCAGACAAAAACGTCGACGGACCTACTCTGTTTATTCTGTTACCGTTCTCGAGTCTGGCGGTTCGGAGGCCTTACATATTTTGATTGTTTTTTTTTCGTTATCGTTCTACGCTTTCATTCCGATGTCTCTGTAAACATTGCGAGGACGGAGAGGCGTGTGCGTTGACAAGACCGTGTCGCGCGTGCTACACGGTCGTCTAGTGTCGTCTGCAAGGAGACGAAAAGATATCGACGACCGTGGATTTTGTCCAGTAAGATAAGTCCATTACGAGGACGAAAAATCAGCCAAACCTTGTGCGGTCCCTAGTTGTTGCCTGCCATGTGCGACTACGTTATTGACCTCGTAAGTAGAACACTTTTGCCACTGTCTATTTATTTTTCCTTAAACTAGTGCGGCAGTTAGACTCTGTCTTACAAAAGACAGCTAATCAGAGAAACATCACATCTGATCAAATAGTATGCTGCACAGTGGCGTGACAAAGGACTTTATTTGAGGCACGTGTCTCAGTTTAAAAGGGTGGTGGGGCATTTCACATAGGTATTATAATAATTTATCATAGTGTGTACTAATACTAAGCCAATCTTTCTCGATTACCATTTACATAAATACGTAATTACTTATATAAGTATTTTTAATTTATTACTTTTATAAATTATTGTGCCCATAAGTTAATGAAGTTCGCCACGCCACTGATGTTGCATACCGGTTCCTTCCACTTGCATGTACATAGCTGTAACTAGCATGTGCGTATTATAATTTGGTGTCATCGCTCAGTGATGTGATGGTGATTAGTTGAATAGTTTAGATGTCTGAAAACCACTTGCATAATTGGTACATTATAACATTTACCAAGTTCAAATGCAATTATGTATGTAGATTAGATTAACACATCTAGCCCCGCTAGAATTATCAAAGCATAGCCCGTGTCGCCACACCAAAAATACATCCTGTAGACTATTTCAGGGAAAAAATGAATATCAAAACAAAAAATAAAAACCAATTATATCGTTAGCTTCTAGAGACAGTACCTGATCACCTGCAATATATTTCAAAATGTTATCTCATTGCCAGTCAAAATTATAAATCATCAAAGTGAACACATTTGTCGATAGGCAATCGACACCGGCGACCTGGAAAATGTTTATGATGTTGACTACCCTTCGACCGTAGCGTTTAACGTGTTAGGGAGGACACTACAATTGCATGTCTCTGTCTTACAAACATACAATATGGAAAATTTGCGTTGAGTAGAAATAATTTTCTCTTGTTAGTTTTAATATTAGAGTGATTGTCTCATGATCAATCCTACAAGTATGAACATTGTCTGTGTTTTCTTCTTAATATTTTATGATACCTATTTTAATTTTTAAGCAAGTTATAAACATTTTTATATTTATTTTTATATTTTACATAACTACTCATAAGTCTGTTAGCTTATTTCCATATTGTTTTTATTTGTCAATTAGGACTGTGTTGAAAGGTTGCTACCTGGTTAACACAATATGTGATATGTAACTTATACCTTTTTTTTATAGAGAGAATAATACCTGGTGTTGGCCAGTGTTTTTGTTGTATTTTGTGTTATATCTTTTTGTAGAGTTTGAAAATGTTCATGCAATTTTTAGCAACATTGAATTTTTTCAACTTCTTTCAATTTTCAATTTTTATACAAAGCTTAGGTAGGTACATCATACACAAATACCAGTAAAGGAAGTACAATTTTTAATTTGACGTGTTTAGTAATATTAATAAAAACCGTTGATAATACCTAACGATTGTGATAATTGATTATTTATATTTATACAATGCTTATATATTTTTAAATTTATAACACCTACATTTTCAAATAATAAAATATATTAAACAGTCAGTATTTTTATTGCATAAGTAAGTTGGTAAATATTTTGTGAATAAATGTATAATTAACAAATAGACCATAATTTAAAAAATAAATAATTACAAAATCTATATAAAAAAAAATTTCATAATGTTCACAGTTGAACATTTTCATGAAATATTCATGAATATTTACACCTCTACCTGTTAGTGGTATAGAGTTTTATACAAGTTTTATATTGTTTAGTATTGTTTATGTAAGTAGACTTACTTTTCCTTCTACACATTTATTCGTTTTTATTTCATTCCAGTCTATTTTATTTAATTACAATTTATTATAATCGACATATTTATATATGTTGTTAACTTTTTGTGTTTTTGTTTCGTTGGGAGGTATGACTATTTAGTTGTAGAAAGAGTGGATAGTGGTCCGTGATTAGGGAATCTATAACTGCAGTGTATAGGACATGTTGTTGATGGGACTGATAATATTCTTTGTTAAAAACTTGAATAACAATGTGGTCTATACATGTGTTCGATTTGGGTTGGATGGATTGGTTTATAAGTTGAACGAAACCATATGTATTTAATAAATCTAGATAAAGGGCTGTTGAATTAGTTGTGTCTAATATATTAATGTTTATTTCTCTGATTATAATTAGCAGGATGCTTTTATGTAGGTAAGTCTATTATATTTTCGTTAACAATATCTAGATCCTCAATAAATTTAATTATATTTCCACTTGGTAATCTGTATATAGATATGATTCTAAAATTTAAATCATGATTTTGAATTATAGTTAGGATGCAATTAGCATTTGAAATATTATATTCTAAATGCCATTTTTAACAAAAACTATCTATTACACTTACTTAGGTATATGAAAACTTATTGTTTGTGGTAATTGTTTTATAACTTTTTAATAGTAGGTAATTACAGTTAAGATTTGGATTCAGCCAAGATTCAGACATGATTATTATGTGGTTGTTGATACATTCCAGTTCAAGTAAATGGTTTGTAATGCTTCTAATGTTGATATATTATATATTTATGGCCGAGTTGCTTATTTTTGAGTTTATTTCCCCTAGAGTTTTAAAGGGCGTAGTTTTGTTGTCAGTTATATCGTTGATTGTCTATTACGTATATTATCATATACTCAATTTATTGGTTTTAAAAATACTGTATCTCTGTTATATTGTTTACAAATATTAAGTGTTAAGTTATTTTTTAAGAATAATAAACTTAAAATTTAATGAGATTACGTTATTTATGAAGATGTGTAATATGGACAAAAGAGATAACGCTGATAATTAGCTTACCTTCAAGTTTGATAATAGGTGAGATAATAAGTAAATTCACTTTAATTAAAACTCAATATTTAAGCTTACAACATACAACTGGTGCTACTGAATGAAAGTTGCTATGTTGCGATGTTTGAAAGACGGATACAATACATGCAGGTATGGCATTCTCTTAATTTAGGAGTTATATGAGTATTATAAATCCCTTTTTATTTGCATATTAATTATTTTATACAATGGATAAAATCAAACTGGCTCTAATGATAAAAATTTGATATAAACATGGCAGCTGACACTTAAATATCATTAAAGTAGACTTTGTATAGTATAATAAGTTTATATGACAAACTTCAGTTTGTACTTTTAAAAAAGTGTGAGATATGAAACTTAGGTAGGTAAGTAAGTTCTAAAGGTGTAGGATGTAAAATATTACAAAATCTTCACAATTTTTATAATTTTTTCTATCCTTTTGTCCGAAAATACATCAATAACTTTCTCAAAATTAATGTTTGCAGTGAAGAATTTTCAATTCATGTAATTGCAAAACATGTATATATAATAAAATTATTTTATACTTTCTCTAAACTTTATATGTGAGTTTTTAAATATGGATGCTGGATAAGAATTGCATAATAAAACGGGCAATAAACTGATATAGAGTTTTTAATACAAATTGATGCTTTAAGTGTGCACATATGCGTTTTAAAAAACCTAATTTCGCAAACGCTTTGTTTCTAATGAAATGTATATGGTCATTAAAAGAGAGTTTAACATAAAATCAGACTTCAAGACATTTACTGTAGATACTCTTGATAAATTAACATCTGCAAAAGAAAAATTAAATTGAATTGTTGTTTTTTTCAAAAAAAAGTAATTGTGGAAATGCTCTACTGTTTTACTGTATCTTACTCATTAAAAAAAACCCTCAATTGAATTACTCTAAATATTAACTCATTATAAAACCACCAAAGATGTGCTATTTGATTCAAAATTAATTTTTATTAAACATGTTGATTATATTTAAAATGAGTCATTTATGAAATTAGGTATTTTTAATCGTAAGTGTATAGATTTTTTATGATAATACGGCATTAAAAATGTTATATTTCTCATTAGTTGGATCCCAAATAGAATATGCCCTAATATGATGCACAATATCGGTCGAAATAAAAGCATTTCAAAATAATATTTTAAGATATGTATCATATAAATGTAATGTTGAAAGAACCCATTCAGCATATAATTCAGTAGGTGATTTTTTTAAAATTGATTGTTCAAAAAACAGATATGTTATATTAAATTAAAGTTTTTTGATCTAATTATGGCCTACAATAATAGATTTTGAGAATTCTTAAATTTTGATTTAAATAATTGACCAATTAAACTGTAAAGTAAATCCAAAAAACTCCAGAAACAAACCCACATTTTAATGTCTGCAGTTAATACTGTCATCAATTTGATTAGTTCTCATTCCAGTTCTCACTTGATAAGTTTCTTGTTATTTAAAATATTATAATACTTACCAAATCTATTATTAGTTAAAATGAAATTGGATATTTTTCTTTTTTTCTCTTCTCCTTTTTATTATTATTATTATTAGTTGATTAATTGTATATTTTTACTTAATAGTTAATATTATATTATCCATTATTATAATATTAAAAGTTAATTGTACCTTTGCAATACTAAAAATTATTATTATTATTAAAACCATAAGTTTGATTGATTATCACTAAAATACATAGGCAGCCCTATGGGTGCAGCCTGTGCTGCACCTGACATTTCAACCATCACTTTATTTTATTTGTTGAAATCACATAATTATTCATAACTCATAAGGTAGACATTTTATAATTTATATATCTTTGTTATTTCACGATCTATTATTCTGATTATGAACTAAGTTGTTAGTTGTAGTGTTGGAGAGTAATGTAACAAAAATTACAAATTACTGTAACAAAATTACTATTGTAGTAGCCAGTAACGCTGTAGTATGTTCTTTATATTTTATTTAAATTAACGCAATTGTAACAAAGTTTCTTTTAAAAGTAATTTCTATGGAGTACCGTGTTATTTTCCACATTGTTAAAATAAGTTATAAATGTAGAGTACATGACATAAACTAAGGGTTAGGATATGTGAGTAAAATTAAAAATTTATAAAATGTATTTACTTATCTGAAATTTCAATAAAAATGATGAGTATTATAAAAGATGCAGGAATTTTACGAATTTTATTCGTGCGTATTACATTCATCCATTATGAATATAGTGTACCTACTACTTATTATATTCGTTATGGACTTAATTTTTCATTAAGTTTCGAAAAAGTAACTATTCGTTACGCATTACTTTTTGAATGAAAAAGTAACATAACGTGATAAAAATAATGTCGGGTAACGCGAATGTAATTTAAATAAAAATATTTAATGTAATAATTAACGTAATTGAGTTTCTTATCAAAAGTAATTTACCCAACAATGGATAGTTCAATAGTTGTTAGCTCGTAGTTCTGATGATCAAGCCAGGATTAAGGGGAAGAAGACCCTAGGCTAACAGCGGTATTTATATAGTCACAATCACATCTATAATTATCACGATATGATAATTATTATATTATTAAGAATAATAATTCATATTATGAAGAAAAACCAAGTTTGGAGGAAAGGAAATTACTAGTTTACTAGTTTCAATAATTATATGTAATAGTCCAAAGTAAATTATGGTTCATTGATACTCAGTGAATCTAACTTTGTACACATTCCCGATACCCTTAACATTTAGAATTAAGCGAGGAAATTAGCCATTTATGCTGCACCTGAAGTAAAATACTGGGACCGCCTATGCTAAAATATGTTCATTTATATAAATTAAGGTTAGTTAGGTATACATGGTATAATATAAAATTATAAAATAAATAAGTACCTATTAGGTTCTTACCGATGTTCTTATATAAAATGATAATACATTTTTATTACCTATAAATTTATTATATTCTTAACAAATACAGTATAATTCAGAATAATCTACATATTTAGGTAATATAATTTACCTAAATTAAATGTGATAAATTTACAAAAATGTACATTTTTAAAAATAATTTACAAAAAGTGGTAGTGAGGTCCATACAGCACTATGACCACATTGTTATACCTTCTGCCTTAAAGGGTAAACATTTTTAAAATAAATAATTTTGCTGCTATGATTGAAGCTGAATTCTTTAGTTTGTTTCTACAATCAACTGTGTACATAGAATTTCACAAGGTATTTGATTATTTCTTTATTATCCATGATAAACAGACCACTTCTTGTTTCATCTACCTAATATATCTTTTTTCATTGTATATTAAAAATGTATTAAAATGTACTTTTGCAATGTATGATATGGTCTATTTCTATAAATTCTATCTTTTTGAAGTGAAACTTCTTTACAGAGGGTACGAAAAAAAAGATAATCGCGCGTCATGGACTGCCGTCACGTTGAGATAGTGTAGTGGTCAATTCACGAAGCTACTAATCACGATAGAGGTGGTTCGATTCCGGTCTAAGAACAACATTTTTTTTAATCTATTATATTATTAAAAATATTAATTATTATTATATTTATTAACCTACCTTAATCAAATAAAAAAAATATGGTGTGAAGATCAAGTTATTCGTTTGATTTTGCATGTTTGATTAAGCTTTTTTTCTTTTTTTTATTTTATTCCCATACGAACCTAATAAAAAACGCAAGTGACATTTTATTTTGATATAACAATACAGTACAAAACTATATAATAAGTTATCTCTTAGTACAGATTTGGAAACGATTCGGGTTTAGCAACTTTTCGATTTTTAAATTTTTTTTTTTTATGTGTATTTAAGGGTGCTTTTTAAGAATGTAAAAAAAAACCCAGACAAACTTCATTTTGAAGTTATTGATAGAAAACTACATTTTTCTTCGTATATGAAATTAAAAAAAATTCTTAGAATTGAATATCGCTCCGACAAAAAAATCGAAAATATCCCCCAGTTTGCTAATTGTATGTAAAACCACCTTGGGCAGGCCTCAGAATAAAACAAAGTTGTTAAAAACTAAAAAGCACATGCTCTGCTCTGCGTTCGGACAAAAAATCGAAAAAACACCAAAGTAGTGTTGCGCATATGCGTATAAACGTAACATCGCAAACTTTGGATGACTATAACTTCCAAAATAATGGTTTTCGTAAAAAAATTCAAACAGTTTCGAAATCAGCGTTAAAAACCACACATTTTGAAGAAAAAAAAAATAATTTAAACTAAGCGTATAACCACCGCATTGGTATATTATATAGTACAGCTTTAATCTACCAATATAACAAATTAACAAAAATAAATATTGTTTATACCTAAATGATTATGGTATTTTTCTTGCAGAGTGGTTAAGAATATTAAATTAGTCAATTTGCATTTTCATTAAAATTATTTTCAATCTTCATCACACAAGGTCCAGTACTTGATAAATGGTCCTAGGGCCCCCCATACGTCAACACAGGATAGGGCCTACCGGGAAAATCCCGAATTCCCAGTGGGCCTATCTGCCACTGCTGTTGAATGACTGAAAGAAGTTTCATTTCATCCGTGCCTACTCGTTACACGCACAGTTTTTTTTTCAAAGTTCCTCTTGAAATCCTATGCTGCTTTTCATCTTTCTGTAAATGATGTTCCAGGAAGTTCAACTGGTGGAATTCTATATTGCTATATCACATTTGTGCAGATTTTAATCTATGTGAAATTTTTTATTCTATTATAAATAACCTCTGAAATAACCTATCTATTCATTAATACAATTAGTTGCTACTGTTGACTGTGGCCTTTTCACTGCTATTAATTGAAACATTTATTTAACTCACCAAAGTTTAATTCAGTTTTTCATTTAGATCAGCAAATCTCAACATTTTTAGCCGCCAGTGCCTCTTTAGTTAGTCCAATTTTATCGATGGTTCCCTCATGTGAATACCACAAAGAACATACTAGAATTGAACACTAGTTCTCATTATTAACTGATTTAAATAATTTTATTGAACTTATTATAAACAAATTACAAAGTTATATTTGAAAATAAAGAGAACAAATATTACAAAATAGAAAAACTACTTTAAAAGTTAAAAATGCTTTTGGAGTATTGTAATTGCTCCACTCCTATTGCGGTCATACATTTTATTAAAAAATTCATGGTTTCAGCTAATGTAGCGTTTCGGTCCATTAGAAATAAAGAAACTTCAGTCCCCAATTCCATCGCTAACCGTGTTAACACTACTGCGAGATAGTTACCTGATTTCTGTATGAAAAAGTAACATACCATGATTACTTCCCACATCGTCACACATGTTTTTAAAAAGTCTGGATTTCAGAGGTTGCGACTTGATGAAGTTGACTATTTTTATGGCTTCATTCATTACGTTTTTAGACAAGGAGGTATGTTTTTATTAGATAGTAATTTTGTATGTATAACAATTATTTGTCTTTTTGACTATAATAAATTGTAAATAATTTTTTTCATTCTTGAGTGAGCCGTGATATCGCTGAAATGAGCTTGGGGTGCCCTTAAGGCACCGTTGATTTAGAACATTAGATTTAAAACAGATGATAAATGAGAATATTAATGTGATATAAGGGTTATATTAAAATGTAATAAAAATATTTTTTAATTTTATTATTATATAATATATTAAATCGTTTAACCTATAAATTCTTTTGAATTTAAAAAAATTTTATTGGTCCTTTAAGATTGTCTTGTTTATGTGTTGTTGGGCTATGCCGTCAATAAGTTATAAAAAACCAATATATTATCTTGCAGTTCTAAATTTAGTCTATAATTTTAGTTATAAATTTAGAAATGGTCTAGCAAAAATATAATAATGAAATTAATAAATATTTCTTAAAAGATCTGTTACCACTATACATACACAACTTTCCACTGAGTTTGTAGACATAAATGTTTAAGGTTCCATTGCTGGACCTAACTTTGAAAGTATACCAATTGATCTGCTTCTTTTTGAATTTTACACATTTCACATTCATTTCAAAATATGTTAGTAACGGGGTTAGTAATTAGTGATTAACACTAATATGACCATGGCAGTCGATTTAGTAGGTACCTACGTGTCTATTATATGAATTATTTTAAAACCAAATCCCTGTGAAATAATAATTCTTTGTTTAGTTTTGAGATTTTTGAAGCTAATATTCTCTTTTTCTATAATTTTCTTTAAATTTTAGTTAAATTATAATTTGTTTGTTGGTCCATTATTATCTCTTTTAATGTGACGATTCTCAAAACTTTTATTATAGCTTCTTTGTGTTCAAAATGTTTCAGTACCTATCTAGCCCAGGGGTGTCTTTTCATATTTTTCATGAAATGCAAAACCATTAACATTGGTTTTAAACCAATATTGAAAATCTAAATCAATAGTTGAGCCGCCAATCAATACTAAAGTTAAACATATGAATAATAATAATAATAATAACAAATAGTAGATTTATACTTTATAAGTGATAATATATATTGTAAAAGTACCTACTAGTATAAGTATATACTCCGCGCACGTTAAGTGCATCACCAGTTTGCTGTCTAAAACTGATTATTTCCCATGTTAACTGGTCATCGTCTTAATGTGCTCAGAGTATAGTATATATCAGGGATGGGCAACTGGCCCGCACTATATTTCAAATTACTTTATAAAAATATAAAATGTTAGGATTTTTCTGTAATTTATTAACTTTATAAAACTATTAAAATCGATATAATGTTTATCCTAAAACGTAGGTATGAATTCTTAAATAATATTAAACTATTAAATGTCTTAATATTATATTATTTATAGGGCCATAGTTAACTTTTTTTTGCTTTCTATGTTCTCTGGCCCATTAGATTTTTGAACTAAAAAAATTGGCCCTCTAGTAACATTGAGTGAGTTGCCCATCCTTGGTATATATAGTACCTATATAAGTAATAAAAACTAATTTTTTAATTTGTACAATAATATTTCAAAAAAAGTGTGTATATGATGAATGTATTAATATAAATTAGAGTTTTTAGCATTTAAATTGGGTACTTGTGTTAACATGTCTTTTTAATTATTTTAATAATACAAATAACAATAATTTAAATCTGTAAATCGAATAATGAAAAATAATGTCTATTATTATTAGGGATGTCGATAAGACAAACCTGAGTGGTGAGGCTTTACAATTTTTACACGCCTAGGCGGGGATATAACAAAGCAGTAGAAATTATATTTTATTAGTATTTTCTAGACATGATATAATTTTCAAAATATTTCTAAATATCTATTTTAGATATTTATAGAAATTAGGAATGTTGGACTTTTAAATATTTTTACTGTATTACTTATTAATAAATGACCTTTTCTTAAATTGATTCCACACGGCTGTTTTACTTTGGAGATAGTAGGATAAGGCTTATATGATAACCTCAATACATAGGGATCAGCAACACTGTGTTTTGAATTTGTTATATTGATTAGATTTAAGTAAAGTTTTATTAGAATATGTATGTTTTCTGCAGAAATATTTGAATTAACTTGTGTTTTTTGAACTGAATTGTAATTTACGAAATAAGATTATATTTATTTCGTCAGTTTATTGACTTTGTTTATTAGGTAGAAGATAGAAATTAGAAATAAGATATTGCTCTAATGAGTCTAATCCATGAGCCATTTTCAGTCACTAGTGTTCTATGTCTGGCTATTTTTCTCTTAACAATCATACCGTGATATTGCTAATATCTATATATATGTGTTATTATATACTGGTTTTGAACGATAGTTTTATACCGATATGTATCGTTACACTCAAATTTGTTTCTTAAAAATCTTAAAGGTTTATGAAACATACACTTATGCACATTTATAAATGCGTAATCGTACAAGCAAGCTATAAAATCTAAAAAAGGTTATGGTTCAAAATAATGCCCATATTTACATAAAATTATTATGAAAATATGTTTGAAGTAATGATATCAATGTTTATTAGTTAAATTAAATGTATTTATTTACCTAAACTAAAAAAAGTTGCATTTAGTGGCAAGAAGTAGAGTGGTTAAGATTATAAGTTCTAATTTACAAATATTTTCGTTAAGAGGACGCTATTGTTGATTCCGTCTTACAAGTGCGTAACATAGAAGAACCAATACTGTGTCAACATCTTAAATATTAAAATTACTTAATACAATATAAATGTAAACATTTTATCCTAGGTACATCTCTTAGACTTTCATTGATCTTTAAATTTTAAAAATTTTGAGCATTTAAATATTTTTATAGCTTATATCCCAACTTATATAGTTATAAGTAGAGTGTAAATTTATATGCGTTTAAAACCAAACAAATATTTGCTAAAAAATCATAAATATGCATAAATATATGCACTAAAATGTTGAAATATGCATGAAAAATAAAAATTATGCAGAAAAAAAGTAGCAAAAAAAAGGTATTTTTTGAACACTTATTTAAAATATATACTAAGTAATAAAAACTGGAATTACAATGGAAAGCAAATACCGTTAATCTGGGTGACTTGGAACGATTTTGACCTTTTAACTACTGTAACACATTCATTATTGATAATTAAATTCTGTAAAAAATCATGCAGTGGTGTCGCACACCTCCAAGGAATAGATTGAGCAAAAATAAAAAAATAAAAAGTGCTCGTTCCAAGTCAACCGAAGTTTTGGTTGACTTGAAACATGCGTTTATTTAAATGCAGATTGTATTTAATCATTTGTGGAAGGTGACTTGGAACACTACAATTATTTAAAAAAAAAAAAAAGTGTTAAAAACCATATTTTTATTAAAACTATATTTAGTTTAAAACTAGGTACCTATTTATTACCAAATAATACATTTTTTTATAAGTTGCAGTCTTTGCTCCTAAAATAAATTTAACCAACATATTTATATAACTAAACTTTGTAAACAAAAAAAAAAAAGTCGTTACCAAGTAATATAGGAACTTAGGTACCAAGTAACCCACTTATTTTTTACAAAAAATTAAAACAACCCAAAAAAATTTAAATAATTTTATTTCTTTATTCTACTTAATGATTAACAACAAACAACACATTAGGAATTCACTAAAAAATAACAATAATTTGATTTATGAACCTGAAGTAACACTTTCAAAATCATTATTAAATTATTGTTGTATCACATGGCTTATTGATAAAAGATAACACATTTTTGATGATAACAAAACTTTTATAAAACTTACAGAAAAATATTCTTGTGGAGACAGAATTTTATTTCCCTTATCCAGCATAAAATTAAACGCTGTTATCAAAAAATAACACAATTCTACCAAGTCACCCGGTTTGACAGTTGTACTTATAACTCAATTTAAAATTAAAATATTAACATAATCATATGAGATAATATCCTTACCTTTAAGTTTGATAATAGGTCAATTCACTCTTTTGATTGTTTTTAAATGATTTAAAATTATAAAAATTTCATTTTAGATTAGGTTCTGTCCTTTTTTTATATAATCAATCATTATTATTTATTTATTTATAATAATAATTTACCCACAAAATTTAGCTACTGTTTGTTTTTTAGAGAAAATAAATATTGTCTATATTTTATTTATTTTTTGTTGTAGGTACCTACACGAAAACAGCTTCAAACTAGTTAATTCATTAGCCTATTCATAAGCAAGTTGATAAAGACAAAGTCATTGATGATTAATGCTTGATTAATTTAATGTTTTCGTTCCAGGTAAGACATATGTTATTATAGTATATCATCTTAGAAGAAATACATTTGAAATATTTTTGAAATCTTTGTAATTTATTAATCTAAACAACCAAACCAATATTTAAAATATATCACTTAAATGTATTATAGTTAAGAACAACCTTAAAACTTGAGTGTAGTTCAACCTATGCATAGTTCTAAGAAATATTATTTTTAATTATTTCATTATCTTTAAAAAAAAAATATATTTCCAAGAATCCCAAAATAAGTAGGTAGGTACAGTAAATATTAGTATAACGAGCATCGCTTAGAAAGAAATACGGCTTCCAACAAGCAAACATTATGTCCTGGCACTAGTCCATATGATTGTATGATAAAATATACGTTGCAAACGAGTATGGTTATTACTCGTTATTGGCTATAACGAGTAAGATATATCGATTTATAAAATAAATGTTCTGTTATAACTAACCGATTACTGTGATGATTGACTGGTTACAACGAACACTTGCTATAACGTATACATAGTGATGTAAAATTTCAGAAATTGTATAATCAAGAAATTTTGAAGGATAAATATCTGTTAATTTCTGATATTTAAAAATTGAATTTTTTTTTTAATGGAACTTACTTTTTACTGAAGCGTATTAATATTAAAAATATTTATTGAATTTTAAAGTATATTTCATAACGTTAAAAATAATGTACTTGTACAAATTGTATTAACTTAAATGTTTTGTTTTTCAACATAATTAATAAGTACAGAGGTTATAACCGATTTCTACTGTATTTATACATTTTTTGGTTGAGCAGTTTTGTAGATGTACCTATTATTTTTATTAACTAATTATGTACCCTGTAACAATAGGGCCAGGGGCCACAATAGCAAATGAAAATAATTATGCTTATAAAATATAAAACTAATAGTGGTTTATTGTATGTAATGTTTCCGGTATAACCAATATGCTTAATACTTTTACTACTAACCGGACTCATAAATTATTACAACATGATATAAATTTGCTTGTCTTGTAGTGAATTCAAACTAACTTATGCTTCATACTAATTAATTCAAAATATAATATTTCTAAATATGCTCACACAGTATTTTATTATTGTCATTACCTTGATGGATTTTATATTTTTAAAGATCTGGATATATTGTATATGGTGTGATTAAAATCTGAATAAAGTTTAGGTGCTTAAAAAACAGAACTATTCCATAGTATCAACTTTTATATTCATTTTTAAATTATTTAAAATGTTGAATGTTAGAATAATTTGAAAAAATATATTAGAATGCATAGACACAGCATCCATTTGTGTGTCGTGTTTGTTTTAAATTTACCCAATATAATTACTTATAAAAATCACTTCAAATAGTACCTATCATTAAAAATAGAAAGTAAAAATAATTGATTTATTATTTTTGTTAACAAATAACAATGTACGTAAGATTTTACATAATTGTATAAATCTGGGCATAAATAATCAGTTTGAAACATATTTTCTTATTACTTATGCATTATATAAAAGTTAGTTGATATCCCAACTATGTCATGTACGTTCGAGCTTTGATAAGGTTGTAATAACTAAAGTACCAACATTATTATTATTTTTTTTATTTAGGTGTGTTAGTGTATAGGTAACTATAGCTACAGTGATTTCAATTTACCTGTCACGACAATGGATCCTGGACGGCCACAGCAGCAGGACAAAAAGCAGCTATTGCAGCAACAGCAACATCTGTTGCAAAAACAATTACAACAGCAACATCAACACCAGCAATTATTAAAACAACAACAACAGCAGCAACAACAGCTTAATCTCCAACAGCAGCAATTTAAACAACAGCAACAGTTAAAACCACAGCAGCACTTACAATCACAACCGAATTCTCAGCCACAGCAGCAGGTAATACAAGCACAATCACAATATTTGCAGCAGCAGTTATCGCCAAACCAACAACAATTGTTGATACGGAATCAAGATTTTTTGAAACAACGGGGTATGCAGCATGGTAATTTAAACCAGCAGCAACTTCTGGAACATCAGAAAAATCAAGATCAAGCCATTATAGAACTGTTAACACTCCACGACAACAATAAATACGAAGATGAAAATCAAGAAGACCATCTTATTTTACAACGACAACAAGTTATTCAACAGCAGCAACAACCTAGTTTACAACGACAACAGCCGCTACAGCAGTTACAATCACAACTAATGCAACAGTCCCAACTAGGTCAACAACCTCAGCATCATCAACAGCACTCGCAATTTTTACAACAACCGCAGCAGCAATTTCAGAGTGTACAACAACTACAAAATGTGTCGCAACTACAAAATTTGCAACAATTACAGACTGTGCAACAACCTCAGCTGATAACACAAACACAGGTTGTACCAAAGACTCAAGTTGAACGTCAACCTCAAGTTGTAAGACAACCCCCGGCAGTACAAAAACCCAATTCGTTGCAACAATCGCAGATTGTACAGCAACAGAATAATCAGTATTCTTCCGTGTCTACACAACAACAATCAAAAAAACAGCCCCCTCCTCATACTCAACAACTACTCCAGCAGCAACTACAACAGTTATTATTAAAGAATAAAAATTATCCTCAACGTATCGTCGTTTTGGGCAATCAACCACAGCAACAGCAGTTGTCATCACAGCAACCACAGCGCGTGGTTACTAACAACAGCACCGGCCAGCAACCACAACAGATGCAATGTGTTGTTGTAACAAACACTGGTCAACAACCTCCACAGATGCAACGTGTTGTCGTTACAGGAACCGGTCAACAACAACAGCAACAAATTCAACGTGTCATGGTGGGAAACAACGGACAACCACAATGTCAACAAATGCAACGTGTCGTTGTTCCAACCACTGTAACACATCAACAGATGCAACGTGTTGTTGTTACAAGCACCGGCCAGCAAATACAGCAACAGCAGTTACAACATGTTGTCATTCCAGGTACTAGTCAACAACAATCACATCAAGTGCAAAACGTGGTCACCCAAACATCTATCCAACAACAACCACAGCAATTGCAACGTGTTGTCGTCGCACCTACTGGCCAACAACAGGTTCAACGTGTTGTTACTTCAACCTCAAGTCAACAGCAACAGCAGATTGCGCAGCAACATCAACCAGTGTCACAACGTATTGTTATTGGTCAACTCAAAACATCGCAGCAGACACAGCAAATGCAACCGTCGTCACAAAATGGAGTAGTACTTAATCAGCAGGTGATACAACGGCCGATAGGATCAATACAGCAGCAGCAACGTGTTGTCATAGCAGGCCAACAACAAATTTTAAAATTAACTAACCAGCAACAATCTCAACAGCAAATCACACTTCAAAAACAGTTGGCTCATAAATTATTGCAGCCCACACAACAACAGCAGCAACAAGATGTCGTAAAAAACCAACAGCTACAACTAGATGCAGTAAAAAACCAACAGCAACAATTAGATGTAATAAACCAATATCATCAACAAGACATGATAAAACAACAACAAAAACAACTAGATGTAGTAAAAATTAAACATCAGCCTCAAGACATAGTAAAAAAACAACAACAGCAACAACAACAAGATTTAGTAAAAAAACAAATGCAACAAGGGCAGTTATCTCAAGGTACTGTTGTTTCTCTAACGCAGCAGCAGAAAAATAACCTCAACTTGTCTAATGAAAGTCTGGCAAAGGAGCTACATATTAAACAATCCCATCAACAGTTACAGCAATTGCACATACAACCATCACAAAAACATTCACAGGAACAAATAAACAAGCAACTACAACAACAAAAACTTAAACAGAAGAAAGAAATAGATCAATTAAAACATCAATTGAAACAACCTCAACGTAGTGGTGTGATAGTAGGACAATTGCAACAACCAGAAAAACCAGAACCAGAAAAGTTGAAAAAGCAACTTGAGATACAGCAACAACAACGACAGAAACTTCAAGAACGCCTTCTATTGCAACAACGGCAGCAACAACAACAACAAAAAAAACTCAAAGAGCAACAACTGCAACAAAAGCACCAACAACAGCTCCGTGAACAAGTTTTACTTCAGCAACATCTTAAACAACAACAGCAGCAGCAATTACAGAAAAAATTACTACTCAGACAACAGGCATCTTCAGAAAACCGTTTGTCATTAGTTGTAAATGGAAACCAAGATCAGAAAATACACGATGGAGAGAAAACGATTAATAGTCATGAAAAGTCAGAGGAACCAGAACATTTTCGGCAAATAGAAAAAGCTACTAATTCTGAAAAACAGTATCAACTTTCTATCAAACGAAAGAATAACGAAAATGTGCCAGTTAGTGAAAAAGATTTATTATTATCATCATCGTCGGATGATGATGACGACGATGAAACAATACGTAAGCAACGAAATTTGGTTCGTGAAGCTGAACGTCTCGTTCAGGAACGGTACGATGCACTGAAAGTGGTTTTAGGACCTAAATACCAAGCTCAATATGATGACATTTTGAGAAACTGGATGGCAAACCGGTTATCGCGTGAAGAGTTTGATCGTGAGATTCGCAAGGTGTTATATGTTTCATGGATAGCCATGACGAAAAATGTTAATGTTGATAACAATAGAAAAAATTCATCTATTAAAACCAACAATACAACTTCGAAAAAAACTGTCAAAAAGGACGCGGTAGCCACCATATCAAAGATTAAAGAAGATAATAGTTCCTTAATTAATTCAACGGCGCATAAATCACCTACATCAAAAAAAGTGGCTGAAATAAATGAAGACATGGATATTAATATTGAAAAAAAAGAAGTTAAGGCCATTTTAGCAGAACGAGTGCCGTTGCATAATGCATTAGTCACCAGTTTAATAACGTGGTTGCCACTTAATTGTCAGTGGTTAGAACAGCGTAAAGCACGTTCCCAAGGTGTTTCCGAAACTGGGTCTCCGTTACGATTGTACACATATGCAGATGTGCCACAAGTGCGTGGCCCAAGTGACCACTGGTACCCTAATGTACCTGGTAGCTTGGCCCATTGGTATTGGCCAAATAATTTGCCATGCAAGTCTTCATTGGTAGAAAGCAATGAACAACCAACACTGAAAATACCGTTTCATGAACAAGAAAAAAAGAAAGTTGCTGATGCTGTAGCTGCGGCGGTCTTGATAAAGCCACCATCTAGCAAATTGCTGCCATTGCTGATGGAGGTAGCTGAAAACACAGAAAAAGTGAAAAGAGCAAGGCAAATACAGTACCAGAAGAGGTTTCCAAAGAAACAAAATGCGAAAGTTACGAAAATATTACAATTTCAACGGTTACAAGAACAAAAACGGTTCGATACAATGGTGCGATTACGAGATGGATGTTCAAAATTGTTGCGTGAACTTAAAAAGCGCCTTCGATGTCTCGCCAATCAAGAAGACCGGCTTATAGAACGGTTGCGCCGGCTTCAGATTCGTATGTCACGACGACGCCGTCAAGTGTTGGCACAATTCAAAATCCGAGAGAAAGACTTAAAATCTCGGATACGGAAGTTTTTTGATAGGTCATACTTAGAACAGCCAAATATTGATTCCCGAGAGCACCCGCCTACAGATGACTCAACTATTGAAGACGATGAGACTGATGACGATGAAAAATATAATGAAAAAGAACAGCAACAAAATTATCTCAAACAACATTGGAAAGAAGTTAATCTACTAGAGAAAAATCATGGAAAGAAGCAGTTGAAAACTACGATTGCTGGCCATCAATCTAAACGAAATGTTCGAGCTCAACGTCCTCAATCAACGGCCTTGACGATACGATTATTGCGTGACCGACAACGATTCTTAGCTACTACCAAGTTGTTACAAGTAATAAAGCAGGAACGATTGCAATTAAGTTGTAATGCTGATTATGTCCGAGAGGTCCGAAATAAGAACTGTCCGTGTGGAGAGTCAGATAACAAACCATGTCAATACCGAAGACAGATCCGTCAATTACGAAAAAAGTTACGTGCCCGTGAATTGGCTGCAATCAAAGAAGAAATAGACCGAGAGCTGGTAAGAAAAGCAGCTGAAAAGGAAAAGGTAGATGCCGACGAACTTCAAAAGACAACAGCCATAGAAACCGAAAATAAAAATACTGACACCCAAAAGAAAAAAGTCGTGACGAAATCTACGAAGAAAAAAAAACCGGTAGTGACCAAGAAAAATGTCAATGTCGAAGCAGAGGAAAAAAAAAGTGTGTCAGCTGCCAAAGGCAAAACTATTGATAATAGTCCTGTGAAAACCAATGCAATTACTAACATCAGTTCTTCAAAAAAAACATCATCCATTGTTATCACCAACACAAAAAATGTAGAGGTGCGACAAACCTCAGACAACCTAGACAAAGTAAACAAAGGAAAACATAATTTAGGAATTAATTGTGAACTATTGGTAGATAAAAGTACTCAACAAGCTCGATTTAATAGTTTAGGGGATACTAGAAATCGGATAAGACCACCGCTACCAAAAGATAAAAGAAGTGTAGTAAATGTAGCTGATGCTGCTGCACGGGCGGCTCAAGCAGCATTAGCTGCATCAAAGAAGACTCAGCTCCGCAAAACTAGAGCGGCTGCAGCAGCTGCTGCTGCTGCTGCAGCTTCTGCTACTGCTGCAGCTTCTGCTACTGCTGCAGCTTCTGCTACTGCTGCATCTTCTGCTACTGCTGCAGCTTTTGCTACTGCTACCACTGCATGTACTGTGTCTTCTTCCGGAAAAGATGACAACGATCGGCGAGCAAGTGAACTTATGCCACCACCACCACCACCACCTCTACTATCAACAGCTCCTTCAAAAACTGTTACTACTCCAAGAAATCCTACAATCGGGGCTCGATACTTGCAGCAACAGCAGTTTTTGTTGGATCGACACAGACAGCTGGAACGTATTCGACGTGACGAAGAAGAACGTCGGCAGCGAGCCCTAGATGAGCAGCAAGAGCAGGAGGGTTCCGATAGAGAAGATGACGAGACAAACATGAAAACGGATGACGTCTCGCCACCATATTTACCATCTTCTACACGAATGAGGTCAAAGCAACAAAAAGTTCCTGTAGGCAACATGCCCCGGGATATAAATCGGGAAAATGACAACGAAGAGCAAGATGAATTTAGCTCTATGAATCGTAGTAAAGCTAAAAATGGAGAAGAAAGGCTGCAATTGAGTGATTATTACTTTTATTATGGTGGTGCTGATTATTATTCATCAGACGAAGAGTCGTCTGGGTCGTCATTTATTGAACCACCATTTCCTCCGCTTTTGCATGATCTTCGGATAGACCAGTTACCAATGCCTACCAATCGGTTGCCAGTTGCGGCCATTCTTCCACGTGGCGTTCGAACTCGGTTGCAACCAATGTGTGCATCAAATTCCAAAATTGATGCTGTAGAATCATTAGTTGAGAGGCAACAAGAAAGCACAATCTTGGAGACTGACCATGGACGAAATATTAACGATATGGTTCAAAAAGAATCTTTTGACCGTGCCACGGAATTCAGAATTCAAAATCCTTTAAATTTGCACACAATGAGTGATACATGCAAGTTTACTGAGTCAGCTGATAAAATGTTGGCCACAAAAAAGTGTAATAAAGTGAGCAAAGGACTGCAGGCGGAACTTGTGGTACGGCGGGAACAGCAACAGATGCAACAAGGAAGAATTAATGATACTAAAATGTTACCAGAACAACGAAAGCGAAGTCAAGATGCGGGCAAATTGCCAGGAGCGAAGAAGACATTCGAACAAGTCCAACGGGAACGACAAGAAAATGGAAAACAGATATTAAAGACGAACCCGTTGACGGAGTGGTCAAAACGAAATTCAAAACAAGTGAAAATTACTTCAGTTAAAAAAACGAATTCATATAATAAAGATCAACCAAACCACCTCGTTAATCAACTGGAGCCTCAAAACTCTATTAATAAAATAACTAGATCAGTGCCATCGAAAAGGGTCCAAAAACCAGACACACGAGTGGACGTTGAAGAATTGCGATCGGTGCAATGGAAGGCCCCATTGACACAGTGGAATAAACGACCTGTTGCATATGAAGCGGCTGTTACACAAAAATACCCGATACAAAATAAGGGAAATGACTTACAGCATTCATTGAAGGAAAAATTAGTGACATACACATCGGCAAAATTTGAAGTTTCAAACCACAATCTAAGTGACCGGAAACAGAAGTTGCGACCTGAAATTGATCGACAAAAATACAATCGTATCGAAATGAAAAATATGGTGTTTGAGTACCAAAAACTTGTAGATACTTTACCTCTGAATGAACGGTTACAACATATGATCCAATTGCAACAGTACCTCCGGCCGCCAGAAAATATTATTGAAAAGACTACAATTAAGTCCAATCCGTCCGTAGAAGAACAACAGCAACAGCCTGTAGCATCAACTAACAGTTCATGTATACTACTAGACAATTTACCTGACGATGGTCAAGAACGTACAGTCTTGAGACAAATAGGGAATCTTTTGTTAAAAATCAAATATCAGCAAGAAAAAATGTACCAAAATGTTGGTATTTCTGACGACATTATTCGTTTTCCAGCAGTATCCAATAAACTTGATGTTAATAACGTGGAACAAAATGATCTAAAAAACTGGCGTGACCTATGGCCGGCATACGAAGGCAAGCCTAATAACGATGAATTGATGGACGAAGATCAAAGGTTACGCCGGACCCAAGAATTGATAAATCAATACTATTCCTGTACTAAAGACCAAATATCCGTACGTTCGTTGGATCAACAAAAACGGAGGCTTGGACGGTATGGGCGAGAACGACTTGAACGAGAGCTACCTGTTTATCAGCAACTACGAATGAAACAAATAATGCAAACAGAAACATCAGCCAGGCCAAATCTGACGGAAGAAAAAATACCAAAAAGACAAAAGCTACAGCATACTGAACAACATATGCCAGAACGACAAAAATATCTTAATCAATATAAGCGACTTGGACGAATTGAGCAATTTGAACAACAAAAACACCTATTAGAACATCGACAGCAACAACTTAACGAACAAAAGATTCAAAAATTACAAGATATGCAGCAACAAGATTCTGGCGTTGGACGTTCCTTTATTCAGCAGAAGAGGCCTTATTGGATGGTTAGTAAATTTCAAATGTCATCAACGTTATGTTATGACGAGGAACTTCCACTGTGTGAACAATTGTTGCGTAGAATCGTGAAAAAGAAATACGAGCAAACAATTAAAGTTCTTCAGCAACAGCAGCGTTCCAAATCCACAACAGTGCCTATAACTGCGACTCTACCCGAGATAACTATGCCTGGAAATGAATCTAATGTTAATACAAAGCGACAAACAAGTAGAGGATCACAGCTTTGGTGGTCGACTATTGGTCTTCCACGGCAAATATCACCGTTAGTCACTGGCGTTGACAATCAAGTTGATCTAGATGTAACTCATGTGGCAGTGATGCCAATCAGCAATCTACCACAGGTGACTAGACCGCAAATGGACACAAAAGTTGCATCAGTTATAGGCATTATGCCGAAAAGTAGTACGACATTGATTAATAAAATAAAGCTTCAAAAGTGGATGGAACCACATTTAATAAGTATGATGACAAACGATGAAGGAAGGTGGTTGGAACAGTTGCAATCAAAGATATCACAGCTTGATCAACAAGTAGACCAACATTGGAAGGCCATGATAGATGGACAGGAACAACAAGTGAAATTACTGCTGAATTATGACAAACGCCTGCAATGGGAAAAAGAAAAGAAACGTTTAGAACGTGAAAGACGGATACAACAGCTAAAAAAACGAACACCCTTTCAAGCGTTGCCAGTACACCACCAGCAAGCACATACGTTACGTGCGGCGGGCCATATGCGACAACAACAATCAGAAATCCCAATAATTGTTATCGATGATGATGATGATGATGCTGATGACCTTATTGATACAACTGTCGTTGGCCCAAAACGGGACACATATCAACATCCAGTGTTCATTGATGATGATCTGCTAAGTCATAAAATAGAAACAAAAATATTGTATGAAGATCAGCACAAGGGTATCAGTAATCGATGGAAGCAGTTAGATATTATACGTAAAGCACACCAAAAGCAATGGGAATTCAAACTAAAACAGTTATTCTCATATAAGGCAACCGATAGACAATTTTGTCGGGAGCTTAATGAACGTTTGATGAGAAAAATAAATAAGCCCAATTTAATTAAAACTCTAGATCAGCTTAACGGAGGGCCGCTAAGATATACTGAACGAAAACAACTTCAGCAGCAAATGCGACTTTTGGAACCACAGCCCGTGCAAGAACAATCAAGAATGTTACACCGTCAAAATGAGCAAACACAAAAGCAAGCCGCAAAGAGCCGTTCTCAGCAAACTCAAATGAAACAGAAAAAATATAAAACTTCAAAGTCAAGCAAAAAATCAAAAAAAACCAATAAGCAACAGCGGTCAACACATAAACTAGCTTTAAAACAACACCCACTAAACAAACAAGGAAATCAAAAACTTGAAAAACAGGTACCACAAAATTTGAACAGTATCAATAAAAATCAACCAAAAAAATCTTATGAACATCAAGAATCAGTCAATATTCGTCAACTACGTAGTAAAAGAAACGTAGTCGTAAATCAACCATCACAAAAACGATCAAAACAACCCAATCACCTAAATCAAAATAAACCCCAAATACAAAATAAATCTCCAATAGAACAGCATAAACAAGTAACGCAAAGGCGGTTCCATCGTGGTCAAATGTTAACGAAAGTTAAGCCACCAGCTATGAGTTCAAGACACATGTTCCTGCTACGAAATAGAATACTCCAGGTACACTCGAATCGAAATAAGCGACTACGGAAGCAAAATCAGCGATCGGTGGCTAAGCAAGATATTATCATTGACACCAAAGAAATGCAAAGTCAGCACACCCAAAATAAATTTACCAAAGCTATTCTTAAGACAATGACTTATTCTCTTCATAATCAACGGTCCACATTGCAGCGCCAACTGGATAGATTAAACAAATACTATCCTAGTAAAATCGACAATCCACTAAAACCATCAGTTTCAAAGACATTGATAATGTCTGTTCGACAACCTTCGATAACTTCAATGATATTGTCTCCACAGCAACCATCAACCATAAAACAACAATCTTTAATTTCTACTGTTAAACTAAGCCCACAGCGACCTTTAACATCTATAGAACAATCCACGATGTCTTCGGTAAAGTTAATATCACATCTACCAATGCAACCATATCAACCAACTGCGTCAACATCAGCGAACCAACAATGTCAAAAGATGGAAAAAAAACGTCTGTCTTTAACACAAAAGCTCTGCAGAGTACACAGTAAACTAAAACTACTGATGGAAATGTGGCAGCTTTCACTTCAGATGCCTGGACGTTGGTTGTTACAACAATTGGATGATATTGAGCAGTTAAGACGGAAAGAGGTTTCAGTTAAATCCATGTTAGACTTGAGAGGTCCGAATGTTCAACAGCAAAAACAACAAATACTTCAAAATAATGAGGTTCCAGCGGCTTCAACTACTATAACCATGTGTTCATTGCAACAGTTGCAACGGATTCGTGAACATCTGAATTGGCGACAACAACGAGTGCGTGATCTAATCGAAGACCTACTAATATTAATGTGCCCAGAACAACATCCCATGTTGTCTGATACAACTCAGCTATCTTCAAATTGTTCCGTGCTGATCAAACTACAGCAACATCCGATGATGACGGAACAGATAAATTCCATTTATTCGGCTGTATTGAACTTGCAAAGCCCTTCATCGTCGAATCATATGCAACAACAATTGTCGACTTATTCATTATTACTTAAGCTAAATCAACCAATGACGGCAAAAAAGCAGTCATTAATGTATTCAACAGTATTAAAACTTCAACAACCACCGGTGCCAAAACAAACTTCAAGTCTTCCAATGATGATAACTACACAGCAACCGTCAATTGCTTTTGTTTCAGAAAATATAATACATAACTCCACGCCCAGTTATAACAAACATACTCACCATCCTAATAACCAACTACTGGAAAAAAGACGGCTCAGCAGTGGAGATGAAACTAATGATTATTGCAAAAAACTTAAATCGTCAAGCAAAAAGAGATCCAAGTCACCGTTTAACTCCATTAGTCGTAAGCGATCGGTGCATTCTCTTATTAAAAATACTGGTATTGACAAAAATATCCCCATTATTAATCTTGTGGATTCTGATGACGATATCGAAATATTAGATTCTGATTCAAGCACTGAGTCATCGAACGAAGCTAGCTTTGGTGTGCAAGTTTCAGAAAAATCACCATTAACAATTAAAATAATAAAAAAAAAACCACTTCCCGATACACAACGGGTGATAACAGATATTAAAAATATATCGGAAATACATGAAATGAATTCTATTATAAAACATAAAGATAGTATAAGCAATATTGACTTAAACAAAGGTTTGGAGTCGACGAAGAATAAATATTTTAATAAAGATAAAACGATGCAAATAGAAGACAAATGGGAAGATTTAAAAAAATTAAAATCAACCAAGGATGAAGATAATAAAACACTTATCAGTGAACAAAATAACATTAAAGATGTAACGCCAGGAAAATCGGTACTCAGGACTTTTTCTCGCAGGCCAGAACAGATAGCTATCCATGTCAACAGACCCAAAGAGGCATTGGCTGTTATGAAGAAACCACGTGTGGCTGATGGCAATAATCAAATATTAAAAATAGCCGTGATTGAATGCACTTCATCGAACATTTCGAGTATTGACAGCGGCAAATCTATAAACGTGGTGCCTGATGGTAGAAAAACAATACACTTGAAGGGGAAGGGTGGTATCTTCAATTCAAAATATGATAATAGTGTTGATAGGACAACATCAGTCGTTAATAAATTTGTAGAGGCAGCAGTGAGTGTCATCAAAAGAACACCGGTGGCATTACCCCAAAACCATCAACCTGCAGTTGGCCAAATACCTACGCCGATAATAACACCTACTGGAAAATCAAATATAAAAATGACAAATTCAACAGACAAATCCCAGAGTAGCAACAATAGAACCGAAAATACCAAAAATATAAAAAAAAATAAAGTTGTTACGACAAACCATCATCGTCGAATTGACACATTTTCAAAGACTGTGCGCCGGTATCGACGCTTGAATCGTACTCTATCGTTGGAAACTCGTGGACCAGCGGTTTTTACATTCCATGACCATGGATTTTCTCAAGGTACTATTGAACAAATAATTCATGAGCGGTTCATGACCACTATAATGACGATGTCGGCTGCTCATACTATTGCGTCATATATACCTCCGAGTCTTCCACGGATACCATTTGACTATGCTTCAATGTATCAACATGATGGAAATGTTGCGTCTACTAACATCAACGTAGACAACACCAGCAACAACCAAAATATCAAATTAGCCAACGCACCGGTAACACCATTATCCGCAATCATGAGTTGGATAGAGAAAACCGCGGAGACCTCCTCAAACATTGCATGTGGTAATGGTCATGTTTGGAAAGGTTGCGCACGAGCATCATTTCCTACCCTAATGACTTTAAGCAAGATAACCAAAGAAGCTATACCACGAAAAAATGACATTCAATCACGCACTAGTTATTCGTCTAATTTGACCGAAGAAGTGAAAACACTACCAACAAGGTTGTCGAGGTCATCAAGAAAGAAGCCCATACCTGTCATCGAAAATTCGACAAAAAGTTCAGTGTCAGCCACGGTTCCCACTTCACCCATTTCTAATAGTAAAGGAAAACAACAAATAACCACTAAAAGCTCTACTTCACTGACTTCCATTGCAACACCGTCGCCATTGGAAATTATGACCACAAGTTATGCTCCATCGACCAAAAATGTGGCAGGGTTGTCATCATCTCTGCCATCATTTAAGCTTCACAATAGATCCAAGTCGGCTATAGGGGTAACCAGTGCCAGCAGAAAACAACCATCTAATTCTGTAGGACAGCCAACCAAAAGATCAGCGTCGGTAGCATTTTCATCCGTACCACTTCTCACGTCTGAAATAACAACAGACATGGCTGTTCCAGCGCTGGAAACAAAAATTTCAACCTCAGAAATAGTGGTCCGACCGCAGAAGAGATCAAAATCAGCAGTAACGACTACCAATACCTCAACTATCGACGTATCACCCACTTCCACGAAACTTGGTCGAAGTGAAAAACGTCTTGGGCCTGTCAAACGATCTGCATCAGTGGCGGGGTATGCATCTCCCTCCATATCTAGTAAAATATCGGACTTGTCACCTCCGGCAGTCAAACCTCCCAAGAGATCTAAGTCAGCCGTAGTAATTACACCTGTATCGGAGGCAGTCGCTGCATCTAGCAATCATTTCATACAACCAAGACCGATCAAAAGGTCTGCGTCAATGGCATTGTCACCACCTTCAGTCCGACAAACTAACAGATCCAAATCGACAGTTCAAACATCATTACCATTCAACAAAATGTCGACCACCCAAAGTGGACCAACATTGGCCAACGCTACTGTACCCGGGTCTAGAACATCAAGGACATTAAACATTTTAAAAACAATCCCTCCAGCAGAAATTTTGGCAGCAGCACCGAATAGTGAAAAAACCAATGTATTCACCAACACAGTTTTTGAAACCGGTAACGAAGACATCACCACTCATGAGAAAACGACAACGATCACCGATGAAGATCAGCGCACCATAACTGTAACGCGAACTCTGTGTCCTACCATTCCGGCACCTATGGACGTGACAGCTGACGCATGCTCACTTGTGACGGCTGCGTGTGAACAATTCATCAAAGCCATGGTGATGGAGCGGCATTTGAAGGCGGGTCGCGGTGCCGGAACGCTTCAATTACGTCGTCGAGATGCATTCGCCGCAGCCATAGCAGTTGACGATGAAATTCGACCATTTCCTGATTATTGTCGGACGCCGGCGATCGGTACGACCATCGTTAATCCAGTGTCACCGGCACACGCACAAGAAGAAAATAATGATGTAGAAAAGGGGACAGCATCGGAACAGAAATCTGTCATCACTGATAGCAGATATAATACAAAATCAATCGTTATGACTATAGACAAACCGGACCATGAAAACGAACGGAGGACTGTATTGAAACAACAGTCAATTATCGCTGACAGTAAATCGAATAATGAATTGTCCGTACTGACGGTCAAAACGGTCATTGAAACGCAGACCACATCTTCTACGACGACTACGATCAATAAACTCCAGGGTCCGACGACCATTACTACTAACTCCGCAGCAAAAACTATTTCATCGAGGTCGGTAGTCGAAGGTACTTCGGCTAGAACAAGAGGAGTGGTGATATTCAAAAAGACGAGGAGTTCAGTGTCTACATCAGAATCGACAATGCTATCATCCGGCGAACAACCGACAACCGGCAATCAGTTTTCCGCGGAGCCAACAGCCGATAGAAAGCGGTCGATGCGTCCTCCGCCGTTTATCGCTCCTAATACGACAGTGAAGTCTCCTTCTGTGGTCGGTGAGGCCACCAAAGCACTACTCGAGCTGCCTCCCAATGTCTCGTCGACTCGCGGATTTTTCGTGAATCGTGGTAGACCACTGTTGCAACCCGCTTTTAACCGGCGACAACCGTTCGGAAAACTGATAGACACCTGCACCATGGCAGCCGCGGATTTAACGGCTGCCAACAACACGTACTTTTCAGATGACCGTGGCCAAAATTTGAACACCAAAGTCCATTGGCCATACAATGATTCCATTAGCAATGCCTGGGGCTGTTATTTTGGCAATCAGAAAATGTTGCCGCCCGTCAGCCGGTTGAACAATTTCTTGAACATCGCCGACGAACCGAAGTTTGAAAACCACGATGGAGAAAATGGTGGCAGCGGCAGCGACGATACCGCCTACCAAGTACCGTCCAGTGGATCGACGAAACTGTTACACGATATGGTTAAGGCAGATGACAACAGCACTCTAGAGCAGATTTCGTTGGCAAACAGTCGACAGAAACTGATTTTAATGGATATCGCCTGTCAGCAACAGCACATGAAGCAGTTGGAGAAAGAGATGAAACGGCGGGTTCAAGAGTACCGAAACGGAGAACCCGACTCGCAGGAAGTTTACTACGAAAAGTTCCAAAAACTGCAATACGGTTCGTCAAACCCGCAACCGGAGCATTCAATATTGCAACTTTCTTCCAATGGCCACAGTCGACACAGCTTAATGAGTTGGTAAAATCATGGCAACCCATCGAAAGAATATTTTCCTCCGACACGTTAATAGGATGTATCCATAGATATTGTTTTACTACTACTATGCGTTTTAATCGACTTATTTTTCATTCCATCTTGTACTGTATTTTAAGCAGGTTCTATAACAGAATTTTTTATTTTAAAAAATAATTATGTGAAATTTAGTTTCGGTATTTACTTATTCTTTGTACACCGACGCTATTTATATTATTTTTTTTTTTTATGTAATAATAAATATAACTATTTTCGGCACGTGATTAAAAAAATCACTTATACTATAATTTTTAAGTTGTTATGAATATGAATTTTATTTTATTTTTTATAAATTTACTTTAAAAGCACTCATTGTCTTTTCGACTTTTTTTTTAGTATATCACAATTTATTCAATATGTGTTAAATTTAAAATGTTACATCCCGCAACTCTGGATGTTTTGTAAGAGAATAAAATATTTGAATAAAATTATATTTTTATAATTATTATTAAAAATTGTGTTTAGTATGGAGTATTCCGATATATTGTTTATATATTTGTGAAAACTCACTACTTGTCTCAAGGAACGAAATAAATTTAATAAATTGTAAATTGGTATAAGAGACTTATTGAATAAAAACTATTTAATTGTTACATTAGTGTGGTACCACACACATTTTTATGTTATAAGTAACAAATAATTAATTATGTATTATATTTGTATTTTGTATGTCATTAAAATATTTTATTTAAATGCAATTAAATGTTTTATAGAAAAATATTTCCTTCCTTTCCATCTGTCTACTATCATCTATATTTTAATCATCATAACTAGGGTTAGGATGTTTATGATTTTGCATGTTTTTTGTAGGTTATCCTAATATTTTCTTAGATAGAAATTTGTTTCATGATTTCTAGATTGGAATATAATTAATAAATTAATTTTATTTTGGATATACATATAAGTATATTTTTTTTGAAATTTAAATGATAAGTGCATATTTTGGCTTTTTATGGTTTTTGATACGAAAGTTAACTACAAAAAAACGTAAATTACTAAAAATAAATCCAAGTTTGTATATCTGTATTTTATATTGATTATATAAAAAATATCGATTATTCTCATTACTTATTTTTACTGTCAGTAATTCTATATTGTTATTTGGAGGGCTACATGAAAGGTTCAATAGAGCTCATGGTCGGTTGTAACAATCAACCTATTATCTTTCAACTGCTAAAACTTAGAAATTTATATATAATTGGAACTGTAATTTATAATTATATGTTTTTTAAACACCTTTATTTTTCAATTTATTCATTCGTAATTAGCTATTTTGTAGTGCATAAACATCCTAATCCTTATTATGACTTTACCTAAATTATGTACCTACTGGCTACCTACTGTATTTAGTATGTGTGTAACCGCACAGCAATGGAAATTGTTTTGTCTAAACAATTTAAACTATTTCTATTCTATGATATGTCTATTAGTAAACAATTATTACTTCATGTTACTATTATTGGATTATTATTTGTATTATCGATATGCAGTCGTGGATATAGAAAGGGTAAATACACAATTCAGAAAAATACAATTTTAGCATTTACAAAGTTATAGATAAATATAATAATAATAGTAAACATTTTATTTATATTTTAAATTTATAGAATTTAAGTTGTATGAATTATATAGGTATTATATATTAAATACATAATAATATATAACATTTCCAAAGGTGGTGCTTATGTCCCTTCCCTTCCCGTCTCCCAAAGCTAGAACCACGTCTGTAAATAAGTAGCCGTGTTTTTGAAAGTTTAACGATAATTGAGAAACTTTTACTGTTATACTATTACTATCATTAAAAAATAAAAACAAATTGTCCATGATAGTATAATAGATAACCATGATATTATTTTATATTAATAACGTGTGTAACCGCAAAGCACTTTCACAAGAAATAAAATATAATTTACTCAGTACATCAAATTGTGAATGGTTAATTTTTTCATTCTGAATATTCCTATAAAATATATTAATTGTAATTTGAACTTTGAAGACATGTACAACGTTGGGTGATAAGGTTGTTTATGAAACCTCACACGTCACTTGGTCATCGAGTACATAGGTATCATTTATAAGCAAAGCCAACTGCAGTGATCTGAGTAAAATTAGTGTGATGTACTAGTGTATGAAAGAATTAAGAAACTTTATCACATCGGTAAATATAACGATAAAAATATTTGTTGTTGGTACTCTGTCTCATCATCAGTGGACAGTGAGCTAGTGAAAGTAATATTGTCTATTGTATAACCCAGCGCTTCCCAACCTTTTTACTATACCACTGGCACTTGGAGAGCTTTTGCCCGAGCCCCACCTCAATTTAAAATAAATTCGGAAAACTTGTTGACATTAGTATGTTTGATGTTTAGGGGTTGAAAGAATAAAACGTTTTTTGGTGCACTTCTAGTTTTGCTAGAAACTTAAAATTGCATTTCCTTCATCCCTTTCGAACATTTACAAACGTATAATTAAATTATGTATTTAATATATAATATATAATTCATACAACTTAAATTCTATAAATTTAAAATATAAATAAAATATTTACTATTTTATTGATATTTATAAAAAAAAACTAAAAAAATTGAAAACTGACTATGTCTGTAAACAGCTCAAAAAGAGTCAAATTATTTTATACATTTTATGGTGTATAGAAAATGTTATATAAACATTTGGTGAAATTTTCAAGTATCTACAGTCATCTTTTTTTTAATAACAACAAAATAAGAAAATCGTTACATGAGAAATCGAGTGATAGTCAAATGTTGTAAAAATATGAATTTCAAACCCACATAAAAATGTAATTTAATTTTCTTGTAGACATTTTTTTTTTGATAAAGGTAGACAAACTTATGAGGAATCTTGTATTACATTTTCAAATTTTAGATTCAAAAATAAAATTTTTTATGAATTTCTAACTCAAAATAATTTGCAAATTTTCATAATTTTTACGTACTTTGTCAATATTTGAACTTTGAATGCTTATTAAAAAAAAACTATGACTATGGATTTTTAGTTTTTTTTCAACTGCCTTTGAAACAATATACTAGGAGCCTTCTATTAAATTTTCAAGCTTTTAACAAAAATTTAAATTTAAAAAAATTAAATTAAATTAAATTAAATTTTTTTTTAATTTTATTGATATAGAAAAGGAAACTAAAAAAAATGGAAACTGAAAATGTCCGTAAATAGTTCAAAATATTTGGAAAATCGTATGACGTATAGAAAATGCTAATATAAACATTCAGTCAAAACTTCATGTATCTATGGTCAATGGTCATTTGTTTAAGAGTTGAACCAAAAACTAAAATCGATTTTCTCGAAAATGTGTAGAAAATTCCAGTTTTTCCTTAATTTTTCTTTTGTTTTTCACGGCTCTTTAGAAAACTACTGAGAAATTTTTACTTTTGACCCTTTAAAGTACAAACTACATTCACTTTCCTATCAGAAAAGTTCTAACACGATAAAACCAGATCTTATCTAAGTAAATAAGTATAATTTTCATGGATTTATTTTTTTAAATTATATTTTATAACCATGTTTGTTGAGTTACAAAATCTTTTTCTACATTTTGAACTTTTTAATTTAACATAACGTAGTTTTATGATTTTTGTACTATCTAAACATTGTAAATAAATTTACTGTAAATGGACGATAACGTGCGCATAGAAAAATCCTATGGTTATCATTCTATAGTATTATAAGTATAAAACTCGAGATAAACATAAAATACAATTTAACAAAATAGTTGCAGCCAACAATCAATAAATGTTAACTTTTGGATATTGTAAATTAAATCAAAAAAAATTCTTTCCTAAAAACTTCATATCTCTAGAAGGTTTATGTACTGTTGGTTTTGACACATTTCTATGTGGGGCGATAATTCGTCGCTAAAAATCCCATTGGTCACCCATCCGGACCTGGACGATGCTTGACCGTTACACACATTAGGAACCGCGGCCAACCACCGCCCATTACCAGAACCCTGAATTGTTTTATATCGATACACATTATATAATGCATAGTTTTCAAAGCAGGTTAATATGATATTGTACTTACTTACAATATTGCACTTGTGGTGAAGATAATATTATGTTACTACCATTTTATCTGTTTTGTACAGAAAAATTAACACTCGTATTAATATTTCAACGTGATATAGTAGAACAATCTCACATTTACATGTATAACGCCTGTTCTTTTCGTAAATCAAATATCTTGAAATTGAATTACATTTTTTTTGTTTTCTATTCTCTTAAAAGTTTTAACATGATGCGACACTATAACATGTGATGTATTTGACGTTTTTATTTGAATAATATTTACAATTCCCACAATATATTACAGGTACGACTTGTGTAGGTATGATGACACGGATCGATATTATATATTACCAGTATTAACCAAGCAAAATAAAAATTAAATTTTGTTCACTAGATTTTTTTAATAAAACTGCCGCAATACAATATCGCGCGTATACAAACAAACAAAACAAACTATAATATGCCTAAAAATAATGTTAAATAATAATCAACACTCCCAAAATAATACACATCACAATACAATTCATATTATACACTGTATGACATATAGACATTATAGCAGTAATAGTAACGACAATAAATTAATACCTAATAAACATAATATAGTGAAAATAGTTTAATAGTAATAATAATTATAATAATAATCTATATAGTTATGATCTAGAGTAGGCAAGAATAATCATGGTAGGTATAGAATTATGGCGAGGAGGTGTGCGGTCAGTAAAATATAATGGCGAGACCGGTGGCGTTTTATGTTTTTGCTTAAAATGAACATCGCTCTACCGTAGTGGATGTTTGATGGCCGCCAGAATTCATCACCATTGCCGGAACGAAACTACCATAACGATCGCTGTTTGTAAGACGATCAACCCGGTGGTCGTGGTTCCGGTCGTCAGGGCGACACTGGAGGACGGAGACCGAGACGCGCTACCGTACTTGTCACAGATGTTCTGCAAAGGTCAATAATATTATGATGAGTATTATACTGTTATTCAACACCACTACATAATTGTAGAGGCACGCGTTACATCCAAACGTTAAGTGAGTCAAACTCACAAAATGTTATATGATTAGAACTACAAGCTACAACCTATATAGTTTACCGTTTCAAGGGGCTTAGTGTAGGCAATTATATTTAGTCGTCAGCGATACGATTCTACGACGGTTAAATTGTTTTTAGTATGAGTAAATAATTACATTTGAAACATAATGATAAAAGGTAGTCATGAACTCTACGAGCGTATGTAAACTAAAATATAATTCATCGCGGAACCCGGTATACCTACCAATAACTTAAATAAAACTATATATTTTCTAATCTATATATTATACTAGCTGTCGACTGACAGGGCAATGTGTTGATATTGCTAGGTGTGTGTGATTATGTGAGCAGTATATTATCAGGTAAGCAATCTACCTGCGTTAGACCACGGTTTCGGTAAACCAATTTTTCGCATTGATTTAACATTTTTTTTTCTTATTTTTCCTTTTTTATTATTCTTCTTTATCTATGCATACAAATGTTTGGTTTTTTTTTTTTTATTTATCGGATTGTAGCATGGTTAGATTAAGTTAGGATTTTGTTTTAATTGATAGCATTGATTCAATTGATTTTCCTTAGGTTGAATTAAGTAAAAACAACAAACTTGGTATAGCTTTGATATTTTAGAGTTAAATTATATACACTTACGTATCTACAAACCACATGGGGTCCTCGATCTACCGTGGGTAGATTGCTTAGGTACCTGATATAATATACTGAAGCGAATCTCTCGGACAACGCCGGTCGGAATAGACCTGAGAGGAGCTGTACATTAAAATATAATATAATTTACACTTAAAAAAAACACTGCTTCCACAGCGTGGTGTTACACCCAAAAGAAGTTGAACAATCAACATTTTTTTACGGGCAACGCCGGGTAATTCAGCTAGTTTTTATATAACGCACAAAGTGTATCAAGACAAAATACGAATGACATTCGTGGGCCACGGTACTCAAAATGTTTACCTATTACTGTTTTGTTCGATTTACGGCAGTTACTCAACAAACTGTATTACATTATAAGTAATAAATATAGTGTTATATAATATACGTAATCAACAATCGTAAATCGTAAATTTATTGTACACAGGCATCGTTAAACATACAATTTTAGAATTTGAACGTAATATTTACACATGCAAACCAATATTTTAAATGTATTTTTTAATCTAAATTTTATATAATATGTAATTCAATACTCACCAAAAGCGAAGATGCCATTTGACTAAGGAATTGACTGGCGAACTCTTCGGTCTGCTGGCCGCAAGTGGCCCGGACAATGCCGTGTACACACTGTAAATGTCCTCTAAATGATCTGTTGGTAAATTACACAAATAGATATTAGCAAAATATGGCTAATGAGTAAGAAAAACTCAAGTTTTGACAATGACATAATGTGTGTAAATATAAATAATCTTTGGAAAATACCCGTGTAAGCACTTATAGTAGGTACCTGAAAGTGTAAATGATGGATGTACCATGTACACAAATCCAAAATATTCACTTATAAAGTAAAAACTAAATTATATTTATAACAATGACAACATAGTACCATAAAAATAGCTAAAAAATATGTATTTTTTCATATTATCTATTATTGATCAAAATACATCAACAGCTGTTAGTAATGTTTGTAAATAAATTTCAAATATTAATATTTAATAAAAAAATATGTATATTATGTTAAATCGTTACGGTAAATAATACCGGCGAAATCTATGATACACAAAATAGTTTGGTAAGACCCCGAATGATTTTTGTATTTCGGACTTTTATGAACGAGATTTGGTGAATCTTAGGATCAACAACCAGTGTTGGTAAAAGTCCAAAATTGTTTACCAATTATTGTGTGTTATTTTTCCCCTTGTTTTATACTCGTATATTATCATAACAATAGTATACGTTAACATAAAAATAATAATAATTATTATTTAAGTATATTCGTTACTGCCTACAAATAAATTAGATACACACATTTAAATTATTATAAAATATTACTGCAAAAATTGAAAGTATTGCATGCAGCAAGTGACATTTTACTGCGATCAATGATTATGTAATAAAAATATACTTAAATAATAATGTTTATTATTTGTATTTTAACGTATACTATTGTAATAATTATAAAACAAGAGGAAAATATCACACAATAATTGATAAACAATTTTGGACTTTAACCAACACGGTTGTTTTTCCAATATCAAAATTCGAACACTTACCGGTAAATCCTAGGTTTTACTAGTATTTGTACTTTTACTTTCATACTTATACATATAAATTCAAAGTTTTGACATTTCGTATAAAATTATTATTTATAGATGTTTTAACTTGGAATACAAAGTTATAGAATATTTTAAGTACATGTAAATAATAAATAATATTAATAATCAGGGCTTGCAAACTTTATAATAACGTTATGATGATAACGTTTTATTTTACAAAAAACGATTGAAATTTGTAAACGTAATAAATTATAACATAAAGTGATAATCGAAAATAATAAAATACCGCAAAACAAAACATAACGATTAACAAAATATATTATATATCATTAAACCAAAAATAACGCAAAACATAATTCATTAATTCATAGAATATCAATGAACGAAAAATAACGCAAAACGAAATATTTTCAAATCTATTTATTTAAAAGATCTATTGGTTTCGTAGAAACATTTATTTCATGCAATCAATCTAAGAATTGATTATAATATTATATTCCATATCCGGGCCATTATCTACACGCATTAGTTATTATTTTAAATTTAAATTGTACTAACACTATTCTAAATAGCGATAAACGAAAAAATTGTGTAACGTTTTAATTGTAAATAGGTAACATAAGACGGAATTTTCTTTTTCAAATACGGTTTTAGCAGAGCGAGCGGTTAAAATGAAGTCAATCAGCAGATATGTGTGAAGACACTGTGGAAACTGTGCGTTCATTAAACGAAATACGTAGAATCGAAATGCATGTAGCGGTAAATAAATCAATTAATGATATTTATATTTATCTTTATCACTGTAAATTTTTACTACTCAACGTGTTAAATATTTTATTTGTTTGACTAAAATTTTTATTTTATTTACAAATTGCAGTCCTGTTTCACATTTAATATAATATATTTGGCGGTAACGAATGTCTTGCAATCGTTGTCTCTTAGGCAATCGTTGCGACCAGTTACAATACAACAAAATATGATAACACTCACCCACACAGGCGGGCCAGGTTCTGTGTTATATGTTCAGCGTCCGTGCTTGGCAACGCGGTCGAAGCCACAGTTCCATCACTTCCGATATGCTGCTCCTGATCCACCATTAGGGAGGACAACTCAGTCTGGTGTCGACGTCCACACTGCACGTACTCGGTATGCACAGTGCGCAAGCAAGCGGCGTGTTTCAAGTATTCTGTGGGTGGAATGTACGTATTGATGAAATGATAACAAAATGATTTGCAAAATATTATGATATATGGATACTGACCTTCCCTGTAAGGGCTACCCTCGGTGCACAGCTCTTGCATGTCCATCGTCGGAACGGTGTACAGCGAGTAAAAGGCTCCCCGCTGATCTGGCGTCATGCACCGGCGGGTAAACGCGTCCACGCACCGAAAATGTCGTTCCAAGTTTTTGTACCTGTAGCGGTCGAAAAATCGAATAACACAAAATTATAAGCTGATGAAATGCACATATTAATTCCTACTTTTTATATGCCATACTAAAGTAAATAGGTATAATAAGTAACACAATTACAAACTATTCTTAGTTACTAGTTACTATACCCACTAAAATATTTTTATAGAAGTACCTTCTTATCAGTGGCATAGTCCCGGGTGGATATAAGGGGGGGGGGCATAACCACCATCGTCTGCATTATACACTCAAAGTTAATAGTTCCTTCAAAAACTTGAATTTTTAATTGTTTAATCTATTGTTTTTAGATATACCTAGGTACAATTCAAACTAAATGAACTGTTAAAAAATGTATAATTTTCACTAAAGTTGTAAGTACATTTTTTAGTCAAAATAGCTAGGTATAGCTGGAATAAAATCTCGTTTCTTTTACATTATTACACACAAATGTATGACTGAGTAACTGACCAGTAATATTTTTCACTATACAGCATGAAATTAATCAATCCTCACACTTTGTAAAAACAATTTTAATGCTATCTTTAATTTTTCACAATTATATTTTCGGTGCGATGGACGGCAAGTAGTTTTGTAAAAATAAAACGGGTAAAATCGAATTCCCTTCATTTATGTTTCAAAGTAATTACTAACAGAAAGCCGGTACATCACACTTTCATTATTGGCTGTTGCATAATAACAAAACTACCTATATAAAAAAACAATGTTTTAACGTGGAAAATAACGCAGTTCGAACACAAGTCTACAAAAATACTGATGGCAATATAGGAACAGAAAAATCTAAAAAAGTATATATATTTTATATTTTAAACTTTACCGGATACTTTTATTTTTAAAACTTTATCAAAACTTAAGTTATTTTGTATTCTTAAAACGATGATGCGATCAGAATTTGGAGACTCAACTGAAAGTTTTGAAGTTCATGTAATTTTTTACTATTGTGTTACAACTTATAGCGCAACGCGTGGACGTGTGTTTGACTGTAATATTGTGTGGCTTGGTTTATGTTCCTAACATCAGTCTTATGTATCTGACATTTCGGCTAATCTTTTAATATCCTAGTGTGTCAAGTGGACCTGGTTAGCTTAGAGAGCAGTCCCTTTCAAACTTTCAGAAACTCCTATACAGTAATCCAATAGGCTCGTTATCATTTCAGATATAATAGATATACGCAATTGTCTTTATATGCTCCTTAATAAATAGTCATGAACGTGCTAAAAAATAATTAAAAACTTCAAATCTAAGTCCGACTGCATTAATTCTGATTCCATCATCGTTTTCAACATTGTATAAATTACCTAAGTTTTTTTTAAATAAAAGAGAACTCGCTTCTGCTGCATAGTAAGGTTTGAGTGTCATTTATTAGGATCTTATATACTGAAATAGGTGAATTACTCCTTTCCCTACCCCTGTCGACTTTTAGATACACCACTGAACTAATAGACCTAATATAATAATAATAATTTATAATATTCAACTGTCGGTGGTTACTAACGGGCAATTAACATCTTGTAGTATGTCAGAGGCGGCTTCGGGTCCAACAGGCGGTGGTGTCAAATCAGTGTAGTTGAACAGTGGCAGCGTGCGGCAATTAATCACGCGTCCGTCATCGCAGCGCCCGTACGCGGCTTCGGATAGCTCTTCAGAGTCCACCAGGTGTTGTTTGTCGTTGCCGACGACCGCGGCGGATTGTGTCAAAGTCACCAGCGCTGCTACGCCTGCGGAAAGAAACGGAAAGGTTGTTATTCGTACTGCGATAATATTGTTATCGAGTAGAGCTTTCATTTGGGCACTGTCAGTAAATAGATGCAGGTAGGTATAATAAGACAATAACTTAACGTATAAAGGACGCCACACACTGCAGCGGTGGCGGTAAAATTGTGCCCGGACTCATTTTTCCGAAATCGCCACCGCTGCAGTGTGTGGGCACCTTAAAGCAGGATAAAGGTGTTCTATTTTTATGTCTAAATAGGAAAATAATTGAACATTTTAGTGTAAGTCGTTATGGCATCCTTAAAGTTATGACAACCGAGTACCGACCGCCCTAGCCATTTCTTGGTAATGGCTATAATGAATAATGATATTTTTCGCACTCACGTCCAGAAGTCGATGACATGTTTGATATTGTTATAACAATAATTCGCTCACTTAATTCGAAGCTATATAATGCCAAATAGTCTGACAAAATTACATACACGAATGTTCCCCTTTTAATTTTTAATTTTAAAGACGTGCTAGTTATGTTGGAAATATAAATCAAATATATTTACCAAAGTTGAAAAAAACCTGATTTTTCTTAAAAATAATTCACATAATGTATTTTGATTTTACTTATGAATATGAGGTAGTAATATCGCCATGTGACAACGTAGTGAAGAGCCTAAATAATTTAAATACGTTTACAAAATTTAAATCAAATCATTCCAAGTATGTTGTAAGTATTTTGTCAGATTTCAAGATTTTATAGTCTCGAATTAAGCAAATTATTACTATATTGTAATATAATCCCATAAAAAATATCATACCAATAAATAGATAGGCTTTCATTAAAAAAAAAACCGATTACTCTCACTAATGTCTATAATTTTCCACACACTACATACAATACTCAAAAAAGTACATGTTATTATAATATTATATAATAATTTTATTTCATTGACCTAAGTCAAGCTCTCAGTTGATGTTAAATCCTAGAAAATTACCTTAGGTCTGTGATTTATTAGTTTATTACACACAACAACCTCACTATAATTATGATGTACTATAGTGCTAAGAAAAACAGGGCAACTCGACTCCTGTACATATGTTATTTAATTCATATTTCAGCTAAAAAAGTCAAATTTTTTTATGAAAAAATTATATAAATTTACATAACAGAATTCAATCGTAATTGTACGATTTATAGTATAATACTAAAATAGTTCTAGTTCTATAAAGTTATAGTTACGATGTAAAATAAAACCAAATCTTGCGTCATTATAGTTTAAAACATAAATATTAAGTCTATAAACGAATGCCCTTCTAACATTAATAAATATATTAATATATATAATGGTAATCCTCAAATGTAAGTAGGTAGTCACCCATAGTCAATACCAATTTATAAAGAAAATACAACTCTTTTGATAACATTAAAGTAATACAATTTTGACCAAATGTCGACTAAGATACGTTTACCTTGAAGCTATAGATTAGAAACCTGACGGAATGAAATGTCGAAATCTCGTGGGACTGTGATTAAAGTCAGTTTTCAACAAATTTCCGGTTTGTACGCAATGTCCGTTTCGACTAGATTTAAGCGTATACAATGACGACAACAGCAATTACATATAATGTTAAATTAAAGCACGACAAAACAACATAGTTGGTCGTTGTATAACTGCATAAGTAAGCCAGTAAAGGCTTGGGTCTGATATCACAGGTAGTAACAATGTTCAAATTAAATAATTGTTTCAAAAACTGATTAACTCCACAATATGTCAATATCTCAAGGTTTTTTTAGTTATTTACCAAATCTTCAGAACTGTAAATTTCGACTTATATAATATAACAATAGTTTCCAACATGTTTGACAGTATTTTTTCAAATGCGATATAAATCTTTAACATCGAACACAATTAATGAAATATTCTCAATGTAAGTTTCATCAATCCATAGGTAATGTTTATTTTGTTTATTGTCAAGAACAAAATATTATTATTATTACACATTTACAACGAGTGTTTGGCTTATATTTGCATGGATTAAGTTATGCTATTATTTATTAAAATATTTATCACATTATGTTTATAAAAAATAACAATTATAATACTTGATACTAAATATTTCAATATTATTAAGTATAAATTTTATTACAATACCGATGTCTTATACATTTTAATTAAATGGTATAGATACATTATAGGTGGTATTAGGTTGTAGGACTGTAGTTACTCAACGATATAACCAAATAATATATCTATCCGTAGTTAATTGTAAAGTATAATGATTAATGCGCTATATAGTAATTCATAACGGGTGTTATTCTCATTTTATTGTCAGATTTATAAAATTAATTGAAGCCATTAAAAATTAAATTTATTCGGATTCGATGTGCATATTTGCCAATAACCATATTTTTACTTTTCATACAATCATAAAGTACGACATAAATTTGACTATACATAATACATTATAACCACTTAACAACTTGATAGTGTAAGTGTAGTACCTATCATTGATTATAAATACTATTTATAATAATTTATGGTAGCATGAAC
This sequence comes from Sitobion miscanthi, assembly GCA_008086715.1. Lineage (NCBI taxonomy): Eukaryota > Metazoa > Arthropoda > Insecta > Hemiptera > Aphididae > Sitobion > Sitobion miscanthi. Next base: position 16,763,683 of record CM017804.1, read on the forward strand.
GATAATCATCGAGGGCAAAATAAGACTTTGAAAACATATAAGGGCATTAAAGAACGAAAATATATACGAGTAGGTCAAAATCAAATTTCTGCTTAGAAGTCAAAAAAAATGATAAACTGTTTTTTCTGATATATAATATACTATTAAACTATTTTTAATTTACCAGTTATACGATAGTAATAATAATAATTATTAATTAATTTTAATTTTAATAACTATAAATGTACGTTTTATTGCAACTTATATCAATAAAACTATATATGGTATAATATTCAACGCAGGACTACGACTTATTCCATTTTTTTTTCAATAAAATCCATTAGGTATATTATTTAATGTCGATGATTATAATAATATACTTTTAAAATATTTCTATAAATAAATAATGAATATCGTATATTATAATATATTAATATGTGATTACAATTTAATTTCTTAATATTTTATGTTTTGGCGTAAATTAATTTTTACTTCCAGCCGACAATATAATTAAAACATAAAGGTACAGACATTGAAGTATTTGTATTAACTATTAGACAATGTTAGTCGATAGTATAATATATTAGGTATTATGATATAACGCATATGCTTGTAAGTTGTATTTTTATTGCATCGCATTAATTTTTATTAAATAACAAATTAATCGATGTGACTTACCTATAATGTTTGTTTTTACTGAAATGTTATTGAACGAATAAATAGTATTTATATATTTTGGTTTTTGTAATATTACATAAACCTTTAACACTTTTGAAAATGTCCTTGATTAAAACATAATAATATAATTTGGTTTTAAAAATTAAAATACCACGCCCAATTTAAGTCCTGCAGAATTTTTCAGCGATATCATATTGTTTTGAAATTTTGAGTATCTTTAAAAATTGACTATAATAATATAGTTTAATGACATATTGTGCCTCTGCTTTGATAAATTTCCAGATTAGACTCACAAACACAATGCTTATTTATTTGTCACACTGAAAACAATTCACATAAAATGCCGTCATATCAAATTTCTGATATATTTTTGAATAAAACACCGCTAATTTCTAAGCAGTCCCCTTAATTTTGTTAAAGGATTTGCGCTGTTTAACATGTTTTCAATGGACTTTTTAAATGATTCATCCTTAAAAGATAATAATATAATTAAAATATAAAAAAAATTTTTTTTAACATTTCCATACCTAAATCATTAAAAAGAATAACCATCATACAAATACAATGTTCTCTCAAAGTTGTAAGATAAATACCATTGTATTTTTTTATCTAAAAAAATAAGAACCTATATATTATAATATACCTTTTAATAAAATGTATATTATAGAAGATAACTAAATAAAAAGCCTAATATCAGAAAATTACATTCAGCATTCAAATGTAATAATTATTTTATACATTAATTTAAAACTTCGTTATAAAAATTATAATATAATATAATATAATACGTCTTGTATATTGTATAAATTATCAATATGAACGCGTATCACAAGGTTTTGATAGTTTTCCATGAATATTATAGATTGCGATATCTGTAAAATATTAGTGATACTTATTCAATGTGCTTACTTATTAGTTACCTATTACTTATTACCACCTACCAAAATTATATTATTATGAATCAGTAAAGTCTTAATAATATAATTATTATTAAAATATAACCAGGTAAAACCGCCTGTGGAAAAGTTTTCAATTTCTTTGGGAGCCGGTTATTTAGTTTAATGTCCATCAATTAAGGTAACATGAAATTTCTTTTACCTATTATTCAAAAAGCGTATCTCGCACTGGCTATATTATATGATAATGACGCTGCTAAAGCATACATTTTTATATTACATTCTCTTCCTTTTTTTATACACCATGTTTACTCAATGTCAAATAATTTTTATTGTTACTATTAATTGTATTTATTATTGTTGTTATTGTTATAAGTAATGTAAGATTTTAAATTTTTCATGAATTTCAGATGACCCTGAACCTCCACACGAGTTATCGCAGTAAGGTCCAGTAGTAAAAAAATATATATAAATTACGTACTTATTAGTTATTAGTTATTACTTACAAGTTATAAATCATAATAAAATTAAATATTTAATACTATATTGTAACAATTATTTTTCATGTTATATAACATATATTATATTATTATGCAATTAAATAAAAATATATTATATAAGTGTCATCAATGTTTGTTCACTTATTTATAAATATTATATGTATTATTTTTTTTAAGTTGTATATTTCTTGTAAAATAAAAAAAAAATTACTATATTTTTGATGCTCTATGATTCTTGAATGTAGGTGACCAATATATAGTTAGGTATGCCAAATTCAAAAATTCAAAACGACTTTAAATATTTCTGCAAAACTAGGTTAAAATTGCTTTGAACTATGGGTAAAAACATTTAAAATTTTTCCGGCTTTCGGGTTTTAAATATATTAGTAGATAAAATTTTTTCCGGTTTACACAACGTATGCTAATTGTTGGCTAACGTGTTTTTAAACGTGTTAAAATGCATCCTAGATATAAAATAAGTATACATTTTGTTAACATGCTTATCGTGAGTTAAATTGTTTATTTTTATAAAAGCCAGTTATTAATTATTGGTTGGTAATTTTGAACAGAATGGCATGATATCATAATTGGCTGATGCCGTTCTAGCAGGAACCACTCAAATAAAGTCACTTATATTTCTTGTTTTGACTTATTGTTGAATGATACCTATAATTATTATTAATTATGCGTGATATTAAATAGAAACCCACATTCGACTAGCAATTAAAATGTAGTATCTTGTATACAGTCAAGTCACGATAACTTTACTCGCAGTTGAAGGGAGGTAAAAATCGTTTCGAGGTATGTACCTACTATTAGAGATGCTTGACTAAAACTTAACCTGAGCTAAGCTAACCTAACATCAAGGTGAATAAAATAAAACGACATGTCAAGTTTTCATGAGTTATCACGACTTGACTGTATTCTTATATTATACCTACTGCCTGCACGTCATCGGAATTCATTTACTACTTGTCTAATAGGGGTGTGAAAGATTCAAAATGACGTCGGGTCACCAATTATGCGTATAATGTGTCAAATATGTGTGCAACATTATAAAATAATAAACTAGATGAATTTCGCAGCGCTGCAAGTGCCCTACTCTATAGAAAATTATTTATTATCTAATATTATCTATCTACCCTAAATAGTGTCAAAAAATAACAATATTTATGCATTTCTTATCGATTTTCAGATGATCTTTTATTCCTCATCGCCACTTGAAATGGTTTTTTTTTTTTTTTATTTTATTGAAAATAATTACAAGCTATACATAATTTTGTACAATAAATAATTTTGTTGAGTGAAATAGCAGTGAAAACAACAGAGTGGGAAGGTACTCAGTAGTACCACCCGACAGGTCAAGCCCAGTATAGTTATACTGATACATTCGTGATTCGTCTTATACAATTATAGTATCTGACCTATATTAATATATTATAGGTTGACGCAGTAGCAGTTTAATGGTAAAGGGGAGGATAGATCCCCCATCATGACATTTTTTTAAATATTTATAATGATATAATTTGTATTTATTATAAAATATACTTTTGATGATCGAATAGTGCATGTTAAAAAATCAGCCTCATCCCCCCTCCATCGCGACAAAATTATTTGACAGCCACTGGGTTAATGTACTGTGCAAAGACGAAATCGCAAATTTCCAAAACCTGAGAACCATGAATGTCCAAAAATATACGATTTTGAGAAGTATTTAAATGAAATCGTATACGGATGTTTCTCGATGCATGAACCGCCCTGTATAAATATAATATACATTTATGCTGAGGACTATCTACGGCGAAGCGTGTCGCACTCGCACAAACACCTGTGCACCAGCACCGCGTTCGTGTAAAAATAAGCGTGCGACCGAGCTTTCGCGGCTGTGGCGAGGACAATGAACCCACATGCTATATATATTATTATTATGCTATATATTATACGTTTCTCATGATAATAATAAAATCACGTATTAATATTTATTGTATCGACGGCGGCGCAGCCTCGACGACAACAATGATTGTTTTTATTATGTTTTGTACAGATTGTGCGCTGTAGACACTTGTGATACGGATGCCAATAGTTTGACAATGTCGATTGTGTACAATATTATAACAACATTGGGAAAATCGAGACGAGCTATAGCGTTGCAGAGAGAGAGACTGAGGAAACAATAAAATCTAATCAAAAAATAATAGCGCAGCAGACGACTTTTTTATATTATTATTATTAGAACCCGCGAAGGAGAAGCCGTATATCGCCGGGAAAAAACAAGTCAATCACGTGTCGATCATACTCGCCGCCGCCGCAAATTCAATCTCCGCATCGCGATCGTCCAATACGTACAATTCAGCACTACGGCATTATGTATAATATAATATTATTATCATTGAGGTGTTACCATAAATTATAATACTGTTATAAGATCCTATGTATGACGGAAAAATTCACTCGTCATACTAAGATAATTTTTTTATAGTTATTATACTATTATCTATTGGCTATTTCTATATTGATTTTGTTGCTGCAAATTGTAAGTTGTAACATTCAAGTTTATGGCAACATATTTTGTCTTCGTCGCAAAATCGTAAAACAATTTGCCAGTCATCGTATACTAATATATATATTGCACTGAAAACTCTAGACTCATACTTTATTCTAAACCCAGCGGCGATATAATCGTCGGCCATCGACATAGCACATAGCACGTGCGAGCACGAACGGTTTACTAGTTAAATAGTTAAATTTATTATTTATTAATTTCGGTGCATATCTACCTATTGGCTATCATTATAAACGAGTACAGTTGAAAAAATCGTACACAACACATATTATATCATGTCCCGAGCGAACCATATTGGTATAATTGATAATAATCATAAATTGTAAAGCGACCGCGCAGATAATATTCAACGTGTTAAAATATGTTTGAATTTTTGTCTTTTCTTATGAAGTTTTAATTTTTATAATTTAATGTATTGTTTTGACGAGAAATTTGTGAATTGACCTATTATAATGAAACATGGTAAATATATTATCTTTGTTTGTATGTAAGTTGTTTATGATACTTGGTTAAATTTTTTAGCAAGTTATGCATATAAAATGTAGCGTAGATTAAAAATGCTCATAACTCACATAAAAACTAAATTATCCTAAAAAACCCACATAAAAATACAGATAATGTTCTTACCATCAAGTTTCAAAGTAGGTGATTCAAACGAATTTTTAAACTAACTGAGTTAAACGTGATCTGCTGAGCGTAAATTTGGTATGTTATGTACTTGTAAGATGGAGACAATAAATATCTGTATATAACTAACCATTTTTTTGCTTATTAATAATATATACGTTTATGTTATATGTACAGAATTTTATTTCATTAGGAATTACAAAATGAGATAATATAAAATAAATGCATATATTATAATAAACTAATAAAGTATTTAATGCATAAAAAGAAATTAAATTAAATCAAATTAAATATGTAAAATTATTATGGTTTACTTTTTACATCAATGAGACGATTGGTGTTGTTTTGAACGGACGATGACGTCAATATCGGGCTCCAAATTGGTAACTTTAAGTCTTAAATCATTTTCTACGTTTAATCTACTTCTATATTTATTTTTTGTGTACAATAAGTGAGAAAATGTAATTTCGCACAGATATGTTGATATACAAAAGGGATTAGAAACTTTAAAGCTTGTGTGGACAATGTCGAGTATTCTTGTTTCACGTCCGGCCAAAAATTAGTGATATTTTTGGTTTTGAAAGCGGTTTTTAGGATAGAGTCACTGGTTAAGTCAATAAATAAAGTTTATCGATTTGTATTATATTAAAGAGAATATCGTTATCTTAAGTGCTACGATTACAAACGACCTCCACACCATCAAATAAACATTAAATAAACCAAATAATATTTAATGTTAATAATGATTCATTCCAATTTTTTTTTTATAAAGGAAGATTTTCTTCGCGTACCACCTATGAGCTTTCCGCGTACCACTAGTGGTACGCGTACCACAGGTTGAGAACTGCTGCTCCATACGCATATTTACTATATTATGTAATATGTGCAGTTGGATAATTTCAATAATTCCAACCCATAACCCAGTGCAGGTCAAATAATTTTTTCAAGGGATGGCTGATTATTTATCGTGCACTATTTGATTTTTGAAAATATAATTTATGGTTATATCAGCTCTTTTGAAAATTGTCCCACCATTGACAACCACTGCTAGGTATAACCAGTAACCGAATGCTATCAAATTTCACAGACTGCGGCGACGGTGGTATTTATTATACCTATATTATATATATATATAATGTATTATAGTTATTATTGTATGGTACTATGTAGGAGTATAATGGTAATTAATAATTATCATTTTTGTGTTGCATATAGCGCAGTCGTGTATTGTGCGTTTCGTCGTAGACGATAACAGCGAAGCTATAAATTGTTACCATATTATTATGTACACAGTAGCTACTACAACTGTAGTAGTAGTACTACACAGTTCAGTATAATAATAAGACGTAACAACGCCATAACGGCGGAATTATTATTTCTATTGTTGTTCAATGAATTTATTATTGCTGCGGGCGACTCAGGAATGCGCGATCATCGAAAAATATAAAGAGTATCGAAAAAAAAATTGTGTAGGTAATATAGGTACTACCTATAAGCTATATTGATAAAAATGCAAGGCTGGGCAAGTTAGTGATTTTTTTTAACTCGGTTAAGTTAAGTTTATATGCACCAATAACAAAAAGTTAAAGTTAAAAGTTAATTTAACTACTGGTTAACTCAGTTATGTTAAAAGTTAATACACACTTTTTGTTAACTTTTTATTAAGTTAAAAAAAAGTTAATTTGTCTATACAACGCTAGCGTACTTAATTTTTTTCCAACCCAAAACTAAATTATAGGATATAGTGTTAATACATCATACAGTACTTCCATATAAATTAGATTCAAATGATATAAATTTTGAACTTTAAACAGTTAACGATACATATGTTTTGACATGAAAACGAAATAGACTGAAATAGTGAAATATTATAAAATTAAAAACAAAACAAATTAACTTAACTTACTTCTTAAAATGAAAAATTAACTCGTTAATTTCACGTTAATTAAGAAAGAAATTTGGTAAGTTAACAGTTAAGTTATTGAAAAGCCAAAAGTAACTAGTTAAGTTAAAAAGTTAAAATAAATTAACTTTTTAACTTAACTTTAACTTTTTAACTCGTTAATGCCCAGCCTTGTAAAAATGTGTGATAAATTCATAATTTATTATAGAAAAAACAAACGACGTTGGTCTCAGTGCAGGAGGAGGAATGCACCACCTACACCACCGGCCATCGCATGTCCGCATATGATTATGAGATAAATATTATTATAATATTGTCAATATATTACAATTTTTTATTCAAGAGACTTATGTTTCAATAGAAAAACTGTTATTATTTATTATTGAAGACCGTATAGATAATTATAAAAATATATTGGTTAAGATCACAGATTTTTATCACTAAAATCATATCTATCAACATAGTATTAAGCTACATGATTTATTTCAATGACTTTTATTTTATAATCTTATTCCAAATAATAAGTCCAATATTAAATTAAGTGTTTTCTTTTGATTTTGTGTGTTTCGATTGAGAAATTGAAAATATAGGTAGCTACTTTATACCACGAGCTTTACAAGATAATATACTGCCTTTAGTTTTTACTTAATACAAGTATAAGAAAGGAATTTTTTTTAAATAAAGTGTTATTCATCGAAAATGTATGTGATATGAAATGGACATTAAATAATATTATGGTGTATGATAAAACAACAATAATAATATGAATATGTGAATACTACACATGTAGACAGTGACACCGTGTAGACTGTGTAGTGCATTACAATAGCTAAATAGTATAATATTATAGAACACAAATACGCAAATAATATTCTATGATTCATTTTTTTAAATTATCGATTTTAATATTACGTAGTCGTACAGATTACGGAGCGCTAAGCCAGCATTTACATTTTACAATCGCTGATCTCATTTCATTAAGATTACAATATAATTATAATATAAAGTTACATATTTTATAATATTCTAACATAAATCTTCCAAATTAAATTTAAATAAGTTATTTCTATAGCTATAAATTAAAAATGAATTGAAGTGTACGACATTTTTAATATCCGATCAACTGCAAGGTTTTAAAAAAAAGATTTTAAAATATAATTTTTGCAATCGTGTAAGACATTTCATAATGTTCGGTCTGACATTACAAACGTTGTTTTGTTAAATTATGTTTCGACATAAACCAAATCTGAAGTTCACTTTTTGGAAATACGAAGTAGGTACCTGGGTAGAGCAATAGTCTCGTAATGTTGCGAGGTGGTTGAAAAATAAACCGAAAAGGTAAACGCGGATGTATAACGTCCTCTTTATATTGTTACTTTAATATTATAGTTCTCGTGAATAATATTATTGTACTTAAGACATTTATTATTATAGGTTATTTATAATCGAAGATGTTACGAAACTATACACCGTTGCATCTTCTTCTTCGCCACAGGTTGCAGACGCATTCTACTGTTGCGCTATATATATACACTGCCTACGTTATAGAACTCCGCCACTTCCTGTTTCACCGCCGTCAGTAGAACAAAGCATACCGCCGCCGTCGATTAATTAATTAATAAGCTAATTCAGTTTCGATATGACGCGCGATCGACGATTTTCCAAATATATAACCACAACACGAGCGCAATAAATGCGATTAATTATATATTAATAGTCGATAATACCATTATAATGCGCCGGAAATTGAGATTGTAATTAAATAAAAAAAACCAAATGCCTACCTATCATAATATATCATTATTATAATATGTTACTGTGATTATTTGACGAGTGTGCATACGCAGGCAATGATTAAACACCGCTGCACCATCGATGCGCGAACTGCCGTCACGATAATAATAATAATATTAAAATAACAATTTTTTGTTGTTTTCGAAAATATGTATTAAGTATGGAAATGCTAAACAAATCGCTCATCTCGCGCGTTGTTTGTACGCGTCCGTGCCTCGTTATTCCGTTCGCGTTTCCGTTAATGTAAATAATTTCATAATACCTACGCACTGCAGTTCTGTACATCGTACGAAATTCGTACATCGGTCTGGACAGGGTACTAAAATAACTCGCAGACTTACAACTGTGGTTGTGGTATAGTTACGCAATGCGATTACAGAAAAAAAAATATTTAGTCACAGACTACAACCCCCCTCACCCCCACCCACACCACAGCCACCGTCACGATCCCGACCGACGAGAGGTATGTGTATTATGGATTTGGCGATCTGCCACTGACGCTGTAGATGTCGACGGACGATGCACTCGTCGCACCGCAAAAGTATACTATACGACGAGCGTGTGCATTAATTTCGCCGAGAATTTTCAATAGAGAAAAAACCGATCACAGGTCGCGGTTGTAAATATAGATAATAGACTGGCGCGAACGAGGTCGCCGGCCGGTCGCTTCGGTGGTGGCGATTTCCCGTCGACATTGGGCCCGGTATCCGAAGACCGACGTCCTTCGCGACCAGTAAACGGGTGTAAATATAGTAAATGCGGTATAACATGTTATTATACCGTCGTCGTTGTCGTAGGAACCTACGATTTATATGTGTATAAATACAATATAAATTATTATGTGCGTGCACGTGAATAAAATTGCGCCATGTCTATACCTTTATCGTATTAATGGTTACCTGTTTTACATAATATACCTATGTATAATAATCTCTATACCTAATAGTCGAGTATTGTATCGCTAATACTCGATGTTTTGGCATTGCGATTTCTGTGTGGCTGGGCAATATAGTTTTGGGCCGCCCCTCCCACAAAAAAATTAAAATGTCATTTAAATTGCAGATAATACATAATATAGATGTGAGCATTGTATGTGAAATTTAACTTGTAAAAGAACCGCTGCATAGATATGTTATATAATATGTTAAACATTTCCGTGTACCTACGTCGAAAGTCTGTTACAAATATAAATTATAGAACCCCTCCCACCCTTTTATTTGTTTTTAATATAAACACGATTTAGAAAACTTAAACGGTTACCTAATGGAAATTGGCAGTATATGGCAATAGGTTGAAACTTCACATACGGTGAGTATCCTGGATCCTAAAGGCAGTGGCTACTGCAGAACTTTTGCACTAGCGGGGACAGGCTGAGGCCAACATTTTATAAGGAGGGGTAGCATTTTGACTTGATATACATCACAACCCTCACATTGGCTCTAAAATAAAATTAATAAATACCTAATAACGATAATGATATAATGAGTAATGCAAATGTCAAGCGATGAGCAATGCAAAAATAAGACGTAATAAGTATAAGTTAGGTACCCAAATCGTTGTTTGGTTAATTAATTACACATTTTATACACTCTCTGAGAGAAGTAAGTTTTTCAGTCGGTTGATATAAAAAAATATAAGCACAATTCAAAAACGTGAATTCAAATTTTACAAATTTACACGGCGTGTATAGGTACTATGCTTCTGAATACGTACACAAAAAATACAGTATATATAACTGGGACATTTTATTCTATGTATGAAAATTTGTAAGAATTTAGAGAGAAAAACTAGTTAAAAAGTAGTTAAAATTTATTATTTACACTTAATCTTAGACTACTGATTTATTGCATAATACAACAAAATCATAATTATTATTCTATAATTAATCCTTAAGATCTCACAAATTTTGTAATTATTTTATATTAATAGGGGGGTTCCTAGCGGTTAGTTTTTAAGAGGACGTCTCATACTCGCGTGTATACATTTGTTGCATATCTTTGTACTACAAATTATGGACGAAATTGCTAATTTGAGTTGGAGAAGTGTCAATTTTGTGTTGTTTGTTTTATTATTAGAGTAAATTGGCCTATTATCGAACTTAAAGTTGAGAACATTATATAATGTGTTCTATCGTTGTTTTTTTAAATTTAAATTTTTCATGGATTGTAGATAACCCTGGACCGCCATACGAGTTATTTCACTAAGGTCCAGTAGTCTGTTACCAGATATTAATTATAAAAAAAATATGTATACATATTACATACTTTTTACTTATAAACTTATTATAATACCTACATTTAAATATATAATATTATCACTGAGTATATATTGTACAAAATATAATGATATTATGTTGAGACAATTATTTAAACATACCTATTTAAAAGTTTAAAAATTTTTAATTATTATTTATTAATATTTTAAGTACTCATTGCTTGCTTATAAATCAAAATATCGTAGAAATTCAACATGAACCTTTCCTTTAACCATTTTAACCGTGATAATAATTAATAGGTTAATTCCCGATTATTTGAGCTAACAAAACAAAATTGGGACTACTGATCGTACATTTTAATGTTATACATATTTATGTCATGCGTTAGTAAGATCATTATAATTTATAATAAATATAATTTATAAGTTATAACCACTAGGTATTAAAGAATTGTATGGGTATAATCATTGGTAAGATGGAGACCATAGATAATACAATAATGGATAGGCCATCAGATTTTATCACATGGGCCTGAACAATAAGAGGTTACAAGGGATCTTATCATTCTATTATTGTGAAATAAAATTAATGATAAAACCCCTTTCTGTGAGAGCACTATATAAGTGTATCATCCACATTCCAGCCCGCAAACCCTTATGTTGTTAATATAGGAATGCGTGGAATGGCCAATCCATTCTTTTATTATTAATTATGACGGAGACAAAACAATATGCGGGTACAGTAAGGAATCCAATATAGGCAATAATTAGAGAATGTGCGTAAACTAATTCTGCAAATGTAAAACTTTGAGCACTAGCTTTCGTTGTCGTATATACTAAAATTAGGATGTAATCGCATTGGTCTAGGAAATACATGAAGGGTAACTACGTCATCAACCATTGGTCATCGGTCAGAGCGACGAGAAGAAACAGGAAAACAAACCCAAAAATAAAAACAACAAATACAAAAATCTCCAATGACGTCAACCGCGACAAGTTTTTGCGCGCATATTATATCATTAGAATATTAAATTATGGGAGCGGTTGTTTATTATACAGGGTGTTTCGCAAATATTTTATACATTTAAATTTAATTTCACTGAGAGATTTTCAACTACTATTTCTTGAGGCGCTGAACACCTACTACATATAATATTACACCAACCTATAGTGGTATACTATAGTCTATAGTATAATAATTTAATAGTCGTAATAATCGTGTAGATTTGAATATATAATTTTAGTTATAACTACTTATAAGTTAACATATTACTGGCCACATACTCACATTCATACGGTTGGAAAAATTAATTATGTCCGCAATATTATTCGGAGTATATTAAATAACCCGATATTTATGCAGAAAACAAATAATTTTAATCAGCCAATTAATATAAATAACTTAAACCGATAATGTTTTTTTTTAACTGTAAATTTATCGTTGACACTAGGAACATGATAAATTATGTTATATTAAATGTATGAAACAACTACTTAAAAAGTCTCTACTAAAAAAAGATTTAAAACCTTTATGGTTTTATTAATACTTTTTTTAGTTTATTTAAATATATTCAATCTGTTTACAAATTAAAAACAATAAGTAGTAAGGATAACATAGAAAAGTATATTCTTACATTAACTGTGTGAAGAGGAGACCGAACTTAACAGAACTTAATTTTACATACCTATAATATTTTTGTCTTGAATTTTGAAAATAAGTCAAATGTCGAGTAATATTTTTTTATTTTACTTTGTTGAAACTTGAAACTGCTTATTTTCCATTTAAAAATTACTAATTTTGTACTTCAATAATAATTGTTTTCAAACCGATTTAAAATAATTATTTCTTTTATATAAAACATAAGCAGGAAAACATGTAAAGATATTTAAAAATCAATATTTATTTTTTTAAGTCAGGACGTCAGGTTTCGGGTTTTTAAAATTATTTTGCACTCAACAATGCATTTTTTAATGTTTTTGAAACTTAATTATGTGTTGTAGAGCATTAAAAATACAAATAAAAATATATGTATCTTAGTTTATCTTTGGTCCTCATCTAATATATATTTTTTATTTTTTGACAATAATGGCTTTTTTTGTGATTTTTTAAACCGGATGTACGGTACCTATGTAGATCAAATTGTAAAGGTTACACATCTCTCACGAGGATCCAGGTGTATTTCCCTGAATGGATCTCAAACATAATTGACCATGGTTAGACAAATTAATTTTATTTAATATGAAAATATTAGGTATACACGGGAACGCAACTAGGTATAATAATATTATTGAAAAAAATCATGAACAATATTATTTATATTATCGTATATAGAAAATTATAATATAAACAATCAGTGAAAATTGCATGTATTTACTTTATTTTAGAGTTACCCAAAGGCCAAAATCGATTTGGTCAAAAACCGATTTTACGTAAAGATTCCCGTTTATCTTTAATTTTTATTTTGTTTTTCCCGGTGGCGCTTTTGAAAACTAATGAGAATTTTAAATTTTTACCTCCCGAATTCTCCAACTAGATTCACTTTCCCATTAAACAAGATACTGTTAAAGAAAATCGAAGCAGTTTTACTGGCCCAAACGGTGATGATCGCTCCGCTCGGAATCTATAACTACAAAATTGAGTATTTTAAATTTTGAAAACATTAACTTGCGTCAAAACACGATCTTAACTATTGTTAAAAGGTCTCGATTGGAATAAAACTTTTTTGTTTAACATTACTATAGTTTTATGTACAAAAAATACTGTAAACTATGCTGTGAAAAATATATAATTCTGTAATAAATACGTCATAATTATTAGATTCGGTTCGCTGTTATGGATTGCGATTGACCAACAATAGCGTAAGTACATCTAAAGTTATTGGCAGAGTGGCGAAAACAACTTGTTTACGAAAATCAGTAAGGTTCGGGTTGGATTTAGTTGAGCGCAAAAGCACACTGAATGAATAAACGATTGCACAATATCCACAATAGAAATTATTTGTAGTTTTCAAATTATTGCAAATTATTAGTTACACAAAGTAACTATAAGTACAATCCGTATAACATACTATAATATAAAAAAAACGTATAGAGAATATTGTTTTCACCTATTAATATTATTATATTATTATAATATTCCTGTTGTGACTCTCATCGTAACGATTATAATATTGGGTATTATAAAAAAACTGATTATCACCATTGTCACTGTCTCATATTTTATATTATTACTTGATGACATATCATTTTTGGCTTTTACATTTTAAACGCATTGATAATTTTTTTCACTGCAGGTTAGGTTACCTACCTTACTATACGTTGCAGTTTTATTGCTATCTTTAAATTAATTACACTTTTGATGGATACAAAATAAATACTACCGCTATTGGGTATTGTTATACAGATAGGTACTGTTATTTGGTATATTTAAATTCATAATAAATAATAATGCTATTTATTGTCAATTACGATTTTATTGACCCGTTGACATTAATTATATTGTTATAATTATTTTTATTTTAAACATGAGATATTAAAATTTAGTCATTAAAATGAATACATTGTCTATACCGGAAACTTAAGTGTGCCTAAAATGCACAATGCCACTACCTAGTCATTGTAGTTTCCAGTGACACTATACTGGTTTATTTCGTGAATAATTATAGTGACTAATGAATAATGATTGGTAATGTAAATTCTTTAAAATGAACCAACACCGCTCGTCTACATATTTATAATTAAATTACAAAATTATAATTTTCAATAGAAGATAACTTAAATTTATCTATAATATACCCAACGTTATAATTTGTTTAATAAATAAATTCAATAATTGTATACAAAAACCAAATTAACAAATGTTTACGACTCAATTTTTCAAAATCTATCAAAACTATTGAAAATACAAAAACGTTACACCACGCAGATACAATATTATAAAAATCAATAATAGGTAGTATGGCAATACCGTTATAAGCATATTATTGTACATAAAATAAATGTTTAACGGAGTTGGTTAGAGAAAATTCAGCTTTTCGCTAGATTCACACACTTTCGTTTATACGACTATTACGCTCTTAATACATTTTTCTATACTACATTATTTGCATAATCTAAAAAATTCAGAAAATAAAACGAAAATCGATGACACCGATATTGTATAATACGATTCGTTAGTGGAAATCGCGCGTGCTAATATGGGACAGATACGCAGTGAGCGATTTGCGAAGTTTTTGAAATTACACTTTCCCGCCATTCAATTATTATAATATTAATATTATCACAGTTGCAGGTCCTCGTGTATATTTCACCAATTATTATTAGTTATTACAGATCACAAGGAGAACTTCACATATAAAGGTGTACCAGTTACGTTCTTCGTTATAATAGGCAGGTACATAGATAAAAAATTAATGATCGAGAAAATATGTGTGTAGCATATATTTGCATATATTTAAGATATTAGTGTTAATTTCATTTACCTTTGAGCGTTCATATTTAAACATGTGTTTTTAATGTATTCCTAACATATTTTTTATTTGTATAACTATAGTGTTCAGACATTCACATTCCCGAGAATAAAAGTTTTCCCAGTTGAATAAACTCTGCCGAGAAGGATAAAATTTATGCTCCCCCAAATCGCTTGAATTAGAAATAGTCAAATAGATTTTAAAATAGTTTTTTATTGCAATAGTCAATACTTATCGAAATCTGGGTGACCATATAGTTAACAATATTGCAGTAACGAATCCATCCATATGCCACAGTTATCTGAGCTTACAAATTGTTATAATAGTGTACCTATTATAATATGACGGCAGTTCATACCGATATTCTAAATTTTTCGTGCCACAAGTGCAAGTGTATTACAATTATTACCCTGTAATTTGAATAAATATTAAATTGCGCTGTGTAATGTGTAACCATAATATTGGTAATATCATTGGCAGACTATGCCGGCGGCATACGGGACTTTTGCCGGTGGGCTGCGGGCCGCTGTTCATACAAATAATAATTAGAGCCTAGAGGCATTCTTGCTTATGGCTGAAGAACAAAATACGTCAAATAATAATTGATATCGATGTTGAAGAAATTATTTACATTGTTAAAAATGAAAGTGATTATTATTAGATAAAAAACTATATAAAACTATGTATTTTTTTTAAATTTAATATTATTTTCTGTTAATGCCTAAGTGTAAAATATGAGTAATTTTGTACTACCTAGTACCTAATCACTAATTTGAGGGCAATATGTTCTATATAATTTAAAAATAATTTTTTATACCCTAAACAAATTACTAAATATAGGTAGGTGCTCAGAACAAAACCTATACTCACCGGTAAATTAGTTTTCAGGGCCGAATTTTTTTCATAGTCCGTAACTGTATAATATTATAAGAATTAGGAGGATAATATAATAAAATGTATTGTGCGTGTCCCAATATCCCTTTGACACATCACCCATTCCCCTATGAAAATTGGAGAAATAATATGTCGTGGAGGGTTGGGCCCCTAAGCCATCCCTGGTCTCCGTCTTACGTACAACCAGTACGTGTTTTTTTTACATTATTTTTGTTTTAGAATTAAAACGCATAACTTGCTTAAAATTTAAAACATCGTAAAGATTGTTGTGAGACAACACATATAATGTTCTTAAGTTTGTAATAGGTCAAATACTATATTGGTAATTAAAGCTACTCTAGTAACTGCATAATTGTTCTATGTTGTGCGTTTGTAAGACAGAGACAACACATACGAGTGTCGGAGTGTGTTACACAATAACAATAATCAAATCATAATTTTCTTTTTATTGCAATGATTACCTAGGTATGTTATGTTGTTATATATCACGCGATGACAGTCGTCATAATAATAATTTAATATTATTTATAAAAATGATTATGCAACGTGGCCGACGGTATCGAAAACAATAATATCTATAATTATTCGCAAGAGAAAAAACTGCGCCGAAAATAATCATACGGAAAGTGACGTTGTTACAACTATCGTCTGCAGATGAAATACGTCGCCGCCTCCTTGAAGACAAAAATATTATAATGCCATAACACACTGTAATAGTTAATGATTAAGATCATGGAATTATCTAGAAAACCACCACGAACGTGATCAAGAAAAAATAATACCTTACTTGACTTGTCAAGATTTTTTCATTTTATTTTCCATATAATGTATTAGGTGGGTAGTGTAATTGAAAGTCAAGACAAATTTGCGTGATGAGAACGTACAATATATTTGCGTTTAGCAGCAGAATCCATATTTTTGTGTTATTAGTTTTAATATGACAGTAAATTGACTTATTTTCAAATTAATATAAAGGTAAAAATATTATCTATATTAATTATTCTCTCGTAGGATTTTTTCGTCTATTTAATTTTAAGACAAGTTATGATGAGTATTTTTAAATTTTAATAATTTATACATACTTATAAAGTTATAACTGGTTCATTACATAAAATCATGAAAAACCGACAAGAAACATAAATCATATTATTCATATCTTTAAAATTTGATATAGGTAAATTTATTGTAAATTTAAATATTAAAACTAACAACAAAAAATGATTTAAGCTGAACGCATATATTTTGCATTGTCGTATACGCTTTTAAAGCAGATACAACATCGTCGTCTCAATATAGTATGATTATGTCACTCATGTACTCATATTTAAGGGGCTTGTTAAGATTTTAGGCTTTAGCAATCCAATTTGCGTTTTCTGGCTACTACCTCTATATAATATAATGTAGTTATCCATCGAGTGAATATATTATAAAGTGTAAACAATATGTTAATAATAAATTAAACATTGAATGTTGATAATATTTAGCAGCGTGACACTGAACTACAATATATTCATAGTCTAGTGCAAAATGTAATTAAAACGCAATAAACCGTAATAAATAATATTCAATTTAGTTTTAACGGGTTGCACAGATAATGATAGTAAATATTTATATATTATAAAATGTATATTGTACGTATATACCTACGTCCTACAACTATATATACCTAGGTATATAAAAATATTATCCTATACTACAGCGGACAAAATAATATATACTAGTATAGGTTAGTATAGCTATCACAAATGTATACATTTGCAAACGTCCGTGATACACAGCAGCTGCAATCCGTCGAACGGTCGCCAACAATAATATATAACGATATATAATTTGTGCATAATATTACATCAGAATAATGTAGGTAGAAACAAACTCATCAGTGTAAGTCTGTCCAAAAAAAAAAAACCTCTAACGCGAGCGTTTTGAATGTCGTGTTTTAAAACGCGTACGTTAGCGTCTTAAAACGTAAGTTACAGAATCAGCTTTAAACTAAACTAACTGTTTATTTTTATTTTGTTACGATTTACGTTTGATTATATAATATAGCTGCAAGCGATATGTAAACGATCACTCACCGATTAAGACGAATAGTTCCGCGACTGGCACCATCAGTGGCATGTCGGTGATAAATCCAACCGTCGATGCCAACCACCGGCCGAAGATTGTGAAGCTCTGGTGCAGCGTAGCCGGTTGTCGCTAAACCGCAAACACAATCAGCTGTATGTGTGGCTGAAAAAGCGAAACGGTTCATTTGTAATTTTCGTACATGCCAATTCAGTCGAAAGTCACGAATCACGATGCGTATAAGTCGGCATAAAAGAATCAGATAAAAAAATCGTCTGGTGCCGGGACAGAGCAGCAAAATAATGTCTTCCTGAACTCGGTCGAGCCTGAAGTAAGGGTAAAGGCTCCTCTCGGTTTTATTTTGGGATTGCCAAGACAAAAATTTTTTGTTTAGAAATATTATAATAACAAGGTAATAATACCATTGTATGTGTAAAATTATTTACAACATTAAAATAGAACACTAGTAAGTTTATGCCATATTTTATCTTTATTTTGTATCGAAACTATAGCCTCTATATTATAAAGTAATATTATTATCTTTGTTATTATTTAATATTAATATCCCAACGACCAGCATAGGAATTCAGTTTTTTTTGTATTATTTCTATAAATTATGATAATATAGTAGGTATGGTATTATTATTGCATTACCTAATATTTAATTAATACTTTTGTGTGATATGTGCCAGTTATAAGATAAAAAGCTCACGGGTGGGGGTGTATTGACACTCTCATACAGTCATACCTCCCGCAATTACACCACTATTCACAAGAAAAGTGTCGTAAGCATTAATTACACGTGCATGTTTTCCAACACCTGATCATTTTCCCGATTTAGATAAACAAAAATTTTTTTTCCGCAAGCACAGAGAGCACAAGACCGTACTTGGGACAAATAAATTATTTTGATTGATTTCATAACCGAAAACGTGTACAACGTATTTCCATTCGAAGCCTCTACAAGTTATATTATTATCGTAGCAACTGCACCCATCAGATCTGAGCGTCAAGCGGTGACGTCTAATCTAGTTATTTAGAGTAATAATAAAATGAGAGTAACAATAATACCTATACAATGTTATCGTGTTGTACAATAATAATATTATTATTGTAGTTTGACGATAGCTGGTCGTGCCGGTATTTCCGGGTTCGACGTACGCGGCGCCCGTCTGGCTAGTGTAACAAGTCCGGCGCCGAAGAAGACGACCACTAAATATTGTCCAGACGTCGACGGCTGCGATGCTGCGTACGATAAACGGACGGGGCCAAACGAAAAAAAAATTAAGAAAAACAATATTATTACGTTATTCGTTTGAACGCGATCGACGAAGACGCGGAAACGACTGACCGCGTGACGGCGATGCAAGTGGTTATATATTGTTGGTACCTATGATATTATTACGCGCGACAATCGAAAATAACATACTTGCCGACGACGGGACGTGACGGTCGACGCGGATCAGTCGATGAGCGCGCGAAGAGATAAGCGGCGAGAGAGCGCGTGCGACGATGCTGATAACAATATTATTGTTGTTGCTGTTGCTGCTGCTGCTGCTGCTGTTGTTACGACGCGATGCCCACTGCAGCTGCTGATTGCTGTGCCGTCTACGGATGTGTGCCCGCGGTCGCTCTGGTAACCGAACCGGACTGAATGACGGTCGTCTAGAGCCCGTCCGCGGTTCCTGCTGAGATCGCGATCTGTCAGTGCGTGTGCGTGGCGGCGTGGTGCGTACCACGAGCGTGAGTACATACGATTGAATGACGATGACTAGATAGTAGTATACAAGCGCTACGTGGAATGGGAACGCGACTACGTGTAGTTGTAGTAGTATTAGTGACTGGTGGCCGCCGCCACTACCACCACCTAACAAACGTTGTAAAATAACAATATCGTTTTGCCGCCGACGACGGCGGTTGCAACTGGGCCAAGACGTACCAAGCAGTGCGTGCGTGCGTGTGTGCACCGTTGCAATATTCCGCCGTCGAGTGCAACAGCAACAGCTGCTGCTGCCGACGCCGTCCCCGCCAGATGCTGAGATGCCCCTCATCGATAGCATGTAACGGAAATCCTTGCTTGGACGTCGGAAGCGTTGATTTTCCGTCGTTATCTACTCATCTCTGCTTCCGTCACATACCGCCGTCGCACCTACGGTCTGGCCAAGTTCCAGGACGGCAGAATTATGACTTTTATGAGCATTTCAAAATATACAAATTACAATAATTATGTATTTACAATTTTAAAATGATCAAACACGCCTTTAAAATTAAAATACAAAAATTGACTGTGGCCAATATTCTTACTACTACATTTCATAATTTACTGCTCAAATATTTAAACATAATAGAGAGTTAAATTATTTTAGTTAGATTATTCAGAATGTACAATTTGCTATGTCACGCGTTTGTTTAAGATGCGGGGACAACACGCATGCGGGTTTAGTCTTCTTAAAAATAACATGTCAGGCACTTTACACACTCTACACTGTAGTAGTCATCAATCTTTATATTAATTATAATATTAAATACAGCCGTATTTTATTACGCACGGAGCGGTTTCGGATTATGATCCGCGGTGATTAGCAACCGCTTCCGCAGCTCGCTTACACACATAGGCGGTTTAAAAAGCGGTTTCTACATTCGACAAGTTTGTTTTTGGCGCCAATTTGATGAAGCCATCACATTTAGTAAAAAATTGAATTATAAATAACATTGAACATAGATTTTTTGCATAAATACGGCAAATAGTGTTGACACCCAAAACAACCCCTGGCTACACCACTAGACTTTGGTACTCACAAAACTTACTCGTTTCCTCCGAGCCTCGAGGCTCTAATGTCGAGTGTAAACAAGAATGGCCCAACGGCAGACTATTAGCTATGTAAAAAATTCAAATGATTTGTTTTCGCCGTTTTTGGAATCATCATCGCCACATCACATCGAACTTGTATCATTGAAATCAGGGCATGCAATGATTTCAAAATAAATTTTAAATATCGTTAAGAATGGTTTTCAAAATCAAAAGTAATATAAAAATTACAATTTTTATAATAATGTTAAAAGTGAAATTTAAATCAAAAAATTAAAATCGCTGATAATAATGTATATCAAAATAATAAGTAAAAACCGTTTTATAATTTTATATATAGGTACAAATCGAATAAATATTTAAAAAATTTCAATTCTAATTTAAAATTCAACAAAATGGTTCACCAACAGGTCAATAATAATATTTTTTATAGGTAGGTAATTTCATTTTTTAGTACTGTTTTACAAGGCTGGGCAAGTTGACGAATTTTTTTAACTCGTTAAGTCGAGTTATTTTATAATAATAAAAGTTAAGTTAAGTTAAAAGTTACTCGTATTTTTTTTTGTTAACAAGTTAAGTAAAGAGTTAACTTTGAAAAAAAAGTAACTTAACTTAGTGTAAAGTTATAATTTGGTAATTTGCAAAAATAAAAAATTCCAGACACATAATATGGTTTATTAGATAGTTTTTCTTTACACTCAAGAAAATTACTGAGGAAATTTAAAATGATATATCAAAGTAAAAATCCATTAAAAATTTGCATTATTCTTCGGACGAAAATTACCTTAATTTAGATACTTTTAAAATAAAATAAACTTGAAGTTAACACGGTAATCTTGAAAAAAAGTAACTTATTAAGTTAAAAGTTAATTTGTAAAAAAAGTAACGAGTTAATTATAACTTAACGTTTTTATTTAATTTTAACTTTTAACTCGTTAATGCCCAGCCTTGCTGTTTTTTTAACCACACGTAACGATGCGTATATGGAACGCGCAAATTACGATCCTTGACGTATTATAGCTCGTAGATAGGAATCAAAATTAAAATCGTAAAAATATAAAGTTGATATTTTAAATAGAAAAAATAACAATTAAGTTTAAAATCTAATTAAAAATCAGAAAAAAATGTTGTGCAGCAATGTAAAATTCATAAAATTATAAAACAATTAATATATTAATGTATTAGCTAGGTACCTATTTTATTGAAATCTCAAAAGAATTAATATCAATAAGCAAAATTGTAATTATTAAAATGAAAAATTTAATTTCGATTTCAAGCCATAGTTGAAATATTATAATAAATTATATTATATACCTAACTATACATTTCTAAACTGCGTAGGTACCTATGACGTGTTAGACATGCTGATGTGAAGAGTCAGCAAAATATCATCGCTTCCAACCCCGATATGGTTCAAATCCAATACAGGTATACAATCTCTACAAATACGTTGGTTTTTTTACGACATGTCAATTTTAAAGTGAACTATGAGTTTTCTTATATGTTGTAATATTTTATACTTACCCAATACTCATAATTTAGTTGAAAATTGAAGTATCGTAAAAAACCAATGAACAAACACAGATAATATTAGAGCTAACAACACAAAATTTGGTCTGCTAAACGCAAATCCGTAATGATTTTATACATTTGTAAGACGGAGACAAGACGTCATGAGGTATAATGGCATTTTTTTAACGTTTCAATAAACGTAAGAAAATCGGCACGTGTGGACCGATAATATACCTACAATATAGATAAATCACATATAATATACTTAATACCTATAACATTATTTATTAATTAATTGTTCAAATTATTGTTGTAAACATTACAACCGATATTATACCAATACGGTATAATCACCACATATAACATTAACTAACGATAGATACCTACACTGTATGATAAAATATATAAATCATCGTATAGTACCTAATATATGGCGTTATAGACCATATCTTATTATGTACCTATATACCTATTATAATTATATATTATTATGTCCGTGTCGCCCCGTGTTAAAGGCGAAGGTTAATGCACACTGGCGGCTTAATCAAACATAATCATGACTATGTGTCGTGTGTAATATGCAGTGGCGCCCGCAGTACCCGTTTAATGTTGTATACGTTTATACGCGAATCTAGGCGGTCGTGTAAGGGATGTGAATTTCACGGTTGAGTATGAGGGGTAGTTGGAGATTTTGAAATTAAACCATGCGATACATTTTCGTGTATTATGTATTATTATTATTATTATTATACAATGGCAGAGGTATAAATAAGGATATTAATGGGTGTGTTTTATGCCGGAGGGGAAAGATTCTTGAATACTTACAGTTTGCCGAATCCGAAGCATGTATAGTAAAATAATTTTGTTATTACATGCAATAGAGCGGCAGTTTTCAACCTGTGGTACGCGGAAAGCTCATAGGCGGTACGCGAAGAAAATCTTCCTTTATAAAAAAAAAATTGGAATGAATCATTATTAATATTAAATATTATTTGGTTTATTTATGTTTATTTGATGGTGTGGAGGTCGTTTGTAATCGTAGCAATTAAAATAACGATATTCTCTTTAATATAATACAAATCGATAAACTTTATTTATTGACTTAACCAGTGACTCTACCCTAAAAACCGCTTTCAAAACCAAAAATATCACTAATTTTTGGCCGGACGTGAAACAAGAATACTCGACATTGTCCACACAAGCTTCATAGTTTCTAATCCCTTTTGTATATCAACATATCTGTGCGAAAATACATTTTCTCACTTATTGTACACAAAAAATAAATATAGAAGTATATTAAACGTAGAAAATGATTTAAGACTTAAAGTTACCAATTTGGAGCCCGATATTGACGTCATCGTCCGTTCAAAACAACACCAATCGTCTCATTGATGTAAAAAGTAAACCATAATAATTATAATAATTTTACATATTTAATTTGATTTAATTTAATTTCTTTTTATGCATTAAATACTTTATTAGTTTATTATAATATATACATTTATTTTATATTATCTCATTTTGTAATTCCTAATGAAATAAAATTCTATACATATAACATAAACGTATACATTATTAATAAGCAAAAAAATGGTTAGGTGGTGCGTAAAAATTTTCAAATTGTGTAGGTGGTACGTGACTATAAAAAGGTTGAGAACCTAAATAATACATTATTATTAATAATTTATTAATTATCATAACAGCCAATGTGCATCCCTAGAGGTAAGTAGATACCATCAAATAATATACACTTACGTCTAAATATATAACGTCATTGGCAGTGTTCAAAAATGCAAGGCTGGGCAAGTTAACTATTTTTTTTAACTCGTTTAGTAAGTAAATATAGAAAAATGTAAGTTAAGTTTAAAGTTCAAAGTTGCCTTTATATTTTTCACTTAATTATACTTACCTGTTTTTAAAGCTAACAAATAACATAGTAATTCAATAAAATAATGTTTGTATAAAAATGAATTAGTGTGGGTACTTATACTTAAATCAATGACGAAATCCAACAAAATAATTAAATTATTTTTATGTATTTGTTTAGGTACGTAATGGTTTTAAACTTACAACTATACTGAATATACCTAATCAAATTCATCATTAGAATATAATTAATTAGTTAAACATATCACAGCTCCACAGAGAGCAAAATAAAAAACAAAATTGTGAAAATAATTTTTGACGACACGTGACAAGTCAGCAGACTATTAATTGTTTATGATTTATGTCCACTATTAAAACCCATACGTAGTACCTACATAGTCTTTGCAAGAGAATTTCAAACTTTGTGTTCTGCTTATTACGGCTCAAACATATCGAGTGGCTTATTTAAAAATAAAAATTATTCCGCGTCCCTATACAGTGTTGCATATATAGCTTATTCATTTATTTGATTAGGTAAATATAGTAAATACGATGAACTACGTGCTATTACGGGTATGCATAATTTCCACTGACGAGCCAAATTATCGCTGTAATGCCATAAATAATTACAAATATAATATAATAAGTAATAATATTAATAATGATTAGGTATTTAGGTAGTGACTATTGAGCAGCGTTTGGAAAGAACGCGCTCTATTTTACGAGCCATGAACGCATTCAATCGAAAGACATTTAAACACGTTCGATTATTCAACGCTGAGCAAGTTAATGATTTTTTTTAACTCAGTTAAGTGAAGTTAATATGCACCAATAACAAAAAGTTAAAAGTTAAAAGTTAATACACACTTTTTTGTTAACTTTTTATCAAGTTAAAAAAAAATTAATTTGTTTATACAACACTAGCGTACCTAATTTTTTTCCAACCCAAAACTAAATTATAGGATATAGTGTTAATACTTCATACAATATTTCTATATAAGTTAGATTTGAATGATATAAATTTTAAACTTTAAACAATTTACGATACATATTTTTTGACATGAAAACAAAATAAACTGAAATAGTGAAATATTGTAAAATTAAAAACAAAATAAATTAACTTAACTTACTTCTTAAAATGAAAAATTAACGAGTTAATTTCACGTTAATTAAGAAAGAAATTTAGTAAGTTAACAGCTAAGTTAATTAAAACCCAAAAGTAACTAGTTAAGTTAAAAATTTAAAATTAAATTAACTTTTTAACTTAACTTTAACTTTTTAACTCGTTAATGCCCAGCCTTGCGATTATTACATGAACGCCAACGACTTATTTCGTTCACTTAACGTTCTTTTGACAAAAAGTTATCACTCATTCTTATCATTCCAGAAGTCAGTTTACACTTTCGAATAGGTACACCAAAATACACACTTCAAAAATAATTACACAACTGAAAAAAATGTATTCAACATTTTAAACAATGACCATGAAAAATGATACGCTACAATGCCTTTACGTGTTAATTTTGAATTGATAATGTATATACATTTTTTTTAAGTTACATTTTTTTTATCGCACAGTTTGTTCAAATATGTGGAACAATAAATGATTGTGATGTATGAGAAAAAATAAAAGACATGGTTTACAGAGTGGAGTAAGCTCCCACGCGCATTATGGAGGTATTTCGACATTATGAGGAATTTAAAAATGAAATTTGTATAATAATAAATACTGTTTAACACTTTTTCATATTCAAATTAAAAATATAATTTATACAAAACAAAATAAAAAACAACAATACAAAAAAATGCACTCATTTTTCCTGTTTTTAATACATGCTTGAGTTATTGAAGCACATAAAATAACTATACAGAAAAAATTAAAGTTGCCCTCTGTAAATTAATTGATAAAAAAAGGGTCCCAAAAATACATATAGGTTTTAAATCGTTGATATTAAAATCACAATGATAAAAAAAAACACAAACACTCACACGTAAAATACAAACATTTAACCCCAAAATATAAAAATCAAACGCATAATTATTAAATTGTGACTGGACAGTGTAGGCACGTGCGAATAGTAGATAGGTACGATACGTTACGTGTACGTATGCGTACAATGCAAGTCATATTGTTTGCTTTCGGTATGACACAATAATATAGCATTATATTATTGCCGTTTCAGGTCTACCGACATAATATTATTATGTTTTTCACTATAATATAATATTATTATGAATACTAAGTAATTGGTATTTAAAAAAAACCAGCGCAGTGTCATAATTCATATAATACACTTTTTCTAAGTACATTATTATATTAGATAAATAAATGTATTGTATATTATGACGTTCAAATTTTAAATGATTTTGTAGGTAGTTTAAAATGCATTCTAACATTTTCGATTTTAGTACCTTATGCGAGGAAATCAGAGGAAATGTAACGTAAAATTCTCAATAAGATGCGAAAAGAGTAAAATAAAAATTATAAAACTAGTCACAATTATTTTTACTTAAAGTTGTTTGAAATTAAATTTTGATATTTAAAGAGAACAAAGATTTTATCTTCAACGATGTTAGTTATTTTGTTATAATCAAAAAAAAGGTGGGTAAGTGGATGTCGCTCTGCTGTACAGTAGGTGACAAGTGGGACATTGTAATGGATGATGTTAAATTTGAATTCAATGATATAATATCATTGTATAAGAAAAACGATTCTGAGCAAAAACGGTCAGTCAGCCTATGATATTACCAAGTATATTTAATGATATTATTGTGAATAAAGTAATTTATATATAACCTATTTACGTGGAGCCTTGTTTTCAATTTTCAATCCTTAGCTATAAAAATTGAACATTTTATAAATTTTTAGCTACAAAATAATTATTAAATTATAAATTTGATAAATTTTGTCAAAATTTGAACTTTAAATGCTTATAAAAAAAAATTGTGCCTTTGTATTTTTAATATTTTTCAACTGCTATTAGAACGATACATCAGGTATTTATATTAAATTTTCACGCTTTTTTACCCAACAAATAAAATTTTATTGATATTTATAGAAAAAAAACTAAAAAAATTGAAAACTGTCAATATCCGTAAACAGCTCAAAAAGAGTCAAATTATTTTCAAAATTTTATCGTGTATAGAAAATGCTAATATAAACATTCAGTAAAATTTTCAAATATCTATCTAAGTAAACTTTTTTTTTTGTTTAACGTATAGGAAAACTAAAGGGGAATCTTGCATTCCATTTTCAAACATTCAGTGAAAATTTAATCTATCTACAGTTATTTTTTTTAGAGATACACCAAAAACAAAATCGATTTTTTTGAAAACTGGTTTTGCGTAAAAATCTAAGTTTTTCCTTAAAATTGTATTTGTTTTTCTTTACACTTTTGAAAACTGTTGGGATATTTTACTTTTCACCTCTCAAATGTACAAACAAGATTCTCTTTCCTATCAAAAAGATGCTGTTGAAGAAAATTGAAGTATTTTTACTGTCCCAAATGATGATGACTGAAAATAAAACCATATATAATTTGTAAAATCAATACACTTCGCTAAGAATCTAAAAATGATTATTGGACAATTAATCTACAATTTTCAAATACAGTTGGTCAATTAATATTTATTTTTGATTTGTTTCGAAATTGCACGTATTGTGTTAAAATTCAACATTAGTTATAAGACTATACCCAAATTTTCCAATAATTAGTTTAGGTACAGGTATTATAGTGGTACGATGTCGCTGTCGTGTTAAATGTATTTTCACCTAACAGCTGTTTTGTGTAATACCTATGATATAAATTAAAAAAGATGTGTATTTTTTTTTTAATAAGTGGTTTGACATGCAATACGTCTATGGTCTATATCATTTTAAAAAGGTGGGCTAGTGGGTACCGCTCTGCTGTACAGTAAATGAAGTGTGGGTCAATGTATTGGATGTGTTAAATTTGAATTAAATTATATGAAATCGATTCTTAGCGAAATGTTCGGTTACCCCGTATAACTAAGGGCCAGTATTACCATCTGGAAAAATTTTGTGAAAATG
Organism: Sitobion miscanthi; assembly: GCA_008086715.1. NCBI lineage: Eukaryota > Metazoa > Arthropoda > Insecta > Hemiptera > Aphididae > Sitobion > Sitobion miscanthi. The sequence continues at coordinate 16,792,502 of CM017804.1, forward strand.
TCAACTAGCTACGGTTATTAGTTTTTGTGTTAGGTATAACTTGTCGATAACTGGTTTTGAGTAAGAATTGCCGTTTTTCCTAATTATTTTTGTTTTGTTTTCCCGCCGCTTTTAAAAACGGTTGGAAAGTTTTTACTTTTGACCATTTAAAGTACCAACTTGATATTCACTTACCTACAAATTTATAAGTTGAACAAGAAAATCAAAGCATTTTTACTGCCTCGAAAGTTGATGAAAGACAAAAAAAACACACATATCTTTGTAAAATCAATAAATTCATCACTCCACTCAGAATCCAAATTTTTTTTTATGACTTAATTCAATATTTTAATATATTATAATTTAAACGAGAACTGAATGGTTTTAAATTTTCAATTCAAAGCGGAAATGGATTTGTTAAAGAAACAATTCTTAGATTTTTTGGTGGAAATATGCTATGCTATTTTTATTTAACCACTCAATAACTTTTAAAATTGTTTTTACTTAAAATAGATTTTTTTTAATTTGACCTGAAGCAGGTATATAATAAATTATCATGTTTTTATATCTTCAAAAAATTAATATAATGCACCATGCATTATTGTAACGTCATTAGAAGTATATAAGTATACTACGTACATGACTTGATTTCCGTTTGACAGATAAATTATACTTGAAATGTTTTGACCAATCCTGTTGCTGTTCAACGTCATCGTTAAATTTAGTTCAGAATTTACATTGAAAATGTGAAGCGTTTCAAATCGCTGTATAATTCGTTTTATCAGTACAAATATTTGTATATTTTAAATATATATTTTATATAGGTATAACAATAACTATTTTTACCTCAAACTTAGTGCAGTTAAATAATTGCTCACATATTGTTATATATAGGGGTTTTACATGCACCTGAACAAACTCAGAATTACTGCAGACACTTAACTTTAATTTATACAGTTTAAAAAAAAGCTCTAACAGAGCTGAGTGGTGCCAGCGTATAGGGACTCGACAGCCGACGTGATGAATGCATCATGTTTAAAAATATAATTAATAAACATTTAATACATTTTATTAGGTTTGGCGTCTGCACTATGTCCGCCACACCGCGACCAGAAAAACCATCCATACATCATAATATACAAATATATATTAAACGTTTAGAATTGTATCTAATAGACATCCATCTGCCGTATTGTTAGATACCTTTATTATCCATGCATAATAATTTATTATAATAACAAACAGTATTATAGTAAATTCAATGTTTTACATTTTAATTGTATGCTTATCTCATGTTATAATGCTATACGGATACGTGATAAGCTTGAAATTCGTCGGTGTATAGATAAATTACTATTTCACACATAATTACGTACCTACACCTAATCAAATTCAAATATTTTATACATTATAGGCATACCTATCAATATATTTTTATTTAAGTATGGACAAGTAATAGTACCTACTCTGGAATTAAAAAAAAAATATTATTAAATTATATCCGTTTCTCCGTTTCCCTGGCCCTTTTTACACAAATAATTCTCGATAACCCTTGTGATAAACATCCTTTTTGCATTACCTTTTTAGTTTTAAATTTATTTTTATTTTTCGTTTGAAGCGTACCTAGTGTCTGTTGTTAATTATCACTATACTAATATTTATCTCTATCAAGCCCATTTTAAATCTGAAATTCCATTATTTCTGACAATGTTTGTGCCAGTTAATTGTTTTTTATTCTGTGTAATACGCATTCTCTCATTAAAATGCTGTGATATCGTTAATTATTACGGTGTCGTCAAATGTAAAAATAGTTCAACTTAACACTTTTTTTTAAGTAATTTGAAAATTATAGTAGACACGAGATTTGGCCGTTGGATAACCTAAAATGAATGTAATTGCTTTTATTTAATAAACTTCGTTCTTAATTCCCAGCTATTACTTATTACTTATTAGTAAGTTATTACTTATATTAATTACAATCTGCATAATAGTTATATATTATATTGTCTATAGACTATAACCCAATAATTATGTGTATGTTATTTATATCTATAAAGAAAGTAGGTAATATATGTATTTGTTTAAGTATAAATTATGTAAATATGTAATATATACCTATGTATAAACAAGTGCTTATAGCCATCTTATTCATAGATTATTTTAAAGAAGTTTGATTTAAAAAATATAAATCCCCCAAAAACATATTTTACGTTTTACTATATTATTATACTATGTTGTTACTTGTTAAGTGTAATATGACAGGAATGCCTGTATTTTTTTACAATATTGCTTTGCTACTATATCACTTGCGACATCTACGAGCTAAAAACTATTCACTAGAATGAACTTGGTCGTCAACAGCTGACAAAAAACCGAGATGATGCCAAACGCCCAAACTAGTATAGGTGATACCTACGAGTACCATACAATTGATATGATAGTTCAAAGGTTGGCATTAACTAATTGAAAAAGAAATTTTTTTTAAAATTTAAACTTAACTAGTAAGTAAATTCCCTAACTAACTTGTGAACTTAATTAGTCACTCGACTAATTATTGTTTATTCATTCAGGTGATAATTAACAACAAATTAATAAACTTTTTTTCAACTCATTTAAGTTAATATTTTTCTTCATATTGATTTTGAATTTTTAGTGTTAAATATGTTGTGTGGTAGATAACCCAACCGAATCGAATACGACTTAACTTAATTAAATCAAGATGTCCACATGGCACATTTGCACTTAGTGTAATAATTGAACTGTCTTCAACTCTGACAGTATGAGAATTGAGAAAGTTTTACTAAACACAATTTTTGAAAACTATACAAAAATCCATATGAATATGAGGTGTAAAATAATATCGTAAATGCATGAAAAAAAAATTCAAAATGTCTAACATATAATAAATGCTCACAATTCTAAGACCCGGATCTCGTTTCTGCACACATATTATAGTTTATAGGTTTATTATAATTTGGAATATTGTTTCGTAGACGATCAGAAACAATAATTATATAGATACTGTACTACTGTGTGTTGTTGGCAGTAAATAATGGTGGTGGTTGTGTGATTTATTCACCGGAGAATATTATAGGCCCTTACTATAACACCCGGAAGCGTAATACGAGCTGAAACTACCCGACTGACAAACTTATAAACATTGTACGTAGTACGCATATCACGTCATAATATATTATATATAATATATACATCATGACAGGCAGATGGGCATATTAAAATACACGTAAAATAAAATATTATTGTAATACGGTACCTATATATGGTTGCTCAGTGCTCGAGGCAAACCGTATAGCCTGTGCAATATATTATTTGTGCTACTATAATTGGGGTGTACTGTTGAGGAGAGTTCCGATTCTGGTGGGCTTAGCAAGTTTCTCGCTACACTCGAGTACTCGACGAAAATTGTATATAAAAACCCGTGTACACGTGCGCAGATGATAAGTATAGATTCCTACGTACCACAATATTATATTTATCCAGATACACACCACGCATGTACACATATATAGTGTCTAGTGTTACACTTTTCGATTACCTCCGACGCCGTCTATAGCATTCAAATTCTAACGTACACAAACCCTGAATGTATTATCATGTCGAATAAGCCTATCCCTTACGTATAGTAAATGTAAATGTGCACCATTGTTCGTGACTTCGTTGTAATACACTAGTCTACAGGAAGGTTTATTACATATATTGCACAAAGTTTTAAAACGCTGTGACACTGTATCACTGTCAAAGTCATGGGGTATTGGAAACCAAAATAAATCTCGTTATCTGTCGGTGAGTTGGGTTTGTGTGTCGACGGAAAAAAATAAGAAAAGAGAAAGAAGAAGTACGACCAGAACTTTACCCTCCGTTGCTTGATCAGCAAAACATAGCACGGCGTATGTAATATGTATGGATATACACGTAAAACTATATAGGTATATGAACCACAAAAGATACGTGTAATACTTTTTATTCGTCTTATATAACATATGGATGGGCTGTAGCTGTTGGGACGATTGAAGACGATTTCTTTGACGTAAGGCAATCACTCATTCCACTGGGAATTTTTGTATTATAGACTTTTATTATAATGTAAATCCAAACATATAATATTACCCTTTAATTGAAAGTAAAAGCTATGTAGATATGTATATTGTATACCTAAAATCATTTTTAACTTATTCAGAAAGTGAGTCTCTTAACAAACAACGAATTTGTTGACTGATTAATATTTTATATACATATTATATCAAACGACTTGTTTACATATAAGGTGTGACCTGTGATGAAGGAGCGAATAATAATATTATTAAAATTCGTTATTTAATTGTATTTTGTAAGGCTTCGCACGCTAACCTACCCAAAATACTTGTATTACGCTGATCATTAATGAGCTTAAAAGCTTTTTCCATAAAAGGTACCTTTTGCCAAGTTATAGCTTTTAAAACGAAATTATTTAGCAATTTACCTTACAGTGTAACATTAATTGCTTCTTGAGTTATTTTTGAACATTGTTGCAAATATAAGCGTATGGAAAAGTTTATTTAACAAAAATCAAGCTATTCAACTTTTTTTATAATACCTATTGAAATCAGACAAACCTATTTTTATTCATGACGCATAAGATAATAAATTATAATTTGTTTTAGTGTATTTATTTTTATATTTTTACACGGCATTTTAAAAAAAATTATAAAATGGAAACAAATAAAAACTATTTACTTTGATTTGAATAAAATTAACTTAAAACTTAAAACAAAACTATTATGTTTAACTTAACTACAGATATAAATTCATTTTTTTTACTAAACTTAAATTAGCCCAAAAATAAAAAATAGAAAATATCTTGCCCCACTTGGGGCTCAACTTGAACAAGACGTAAATCATCTACAAACTATAATAGGTATTAAAATGTACTGGAACATAACCTAAAAACTGTTTATGCCCAATACAAGTCATTTGACCGTAACCCAAACAAATAAATTATTAGTGTCACGCAATCCATTAATATGCAAAATTTTAAAAGCACAGGCCCTTGTGGTGTATTGCCTATGTTAACGTCTATGATTTCTTTTTGTTTTTAAGTAATGAGTAAGATCTATTCACTATTGTTATATTTTAATCGTGTCATACCTTTTGACTTTTAATTAACTTACCTGTACAGTTTCTCCTGCATTAACCTTAGTGACAGATGATACGGTGATTTGAGGATGTCTCTGAATGCAGTCTATACAAATAGTACAATTAAATGCAATACAATTATATTACAATAAAAATAATAGAGTAATAAACTTATCAACATGCTTTCAATTATAATTATAAATGATAACATTACAAAATGAGTTGCACGACAAATAAGAGGATATAGGTAATTGCATTTTCCAATACAATTGTAAAATAAATAGGAATATCTAAGTAGGTACATATTGTTCAATATCTTAGATTTCATTAAAAACAACAATTCATGACACCAAGCACTTTAAAGGAAGTGTTGTATTATATTTAAATACCTGTTTGTTATTGGTTGGTATTGAATGCTTTATTTTTTATTTTCATGTACTTTTTTATTTTATTTTATTTTTTAGTAGGACCTTATATTAATTTATTGTAAATAGTAATAGGGTTTAAAAATGTCATGAAATATTTCATTTCCATGAAAAATAAAAATAAAATGTTTATTGTATTTAAAAGTTTATAGTCGTCAAATGCCAAGTGAACATTTTTAAAAGTCTGTTTGTTGTATGAAACAAAGAAAATATGTAACATATTTACATATGATTTATAAGTTGTTTAACAAATCTATAATATAACAAATTTAAACATTGCCTTTTAACTCTTAAGTTACAAACTCATAAACTAACTCAACATCATAACATATTGTTGAAAGCCATGGCTCTGCGAATGCATATTATACTATATTATAATTATATTATATTATATTCACAATGTATACCTATAGACATAAACCACTCTTATAACAGTCGTGAATCGTGACCTTTTAAAATATACAAAATATGATCTAAGTATTAAATAAAGCAGTTCAGAGCACTTTCACATAATCAAATCACTCAGTCACATACACACACGTATACGACTTTTGAACACTTAATAATTACTGAAAATATTATACACTATTAATTAATTTACCGGTTGGATTTGACTTCAACTTTATATCAAACCATTTTCTTTTGGATTACTGACGGTCCGCATACAAAAATATTTTAAAACTCATAAAAAAAATGTTTTTACTCTCAAAATAATGCTTGGAATATTATTCAGCACTACTTATAGAATATAGAAATATGAAATAATAAATCAACACAAATAATATGTTTCTCTTTATTTCTAAGTATGTAATCAATATATTATTTCTAATCATCTATAACCAAACACGTTTAAAAGAAGAGAAAATATTTTTCATAATTTCATTAAAATATTTCAAGAAGAGGGAAATTTTCAAAATATTTAAAATTTAGAACCCCAAATAATAATATATAATAAATTTCAATTGAATATAAAATATTGCGTTTATATTTTATTTAAAATGTCGTAAATTGAAATGAATAAAATGTAATTCCATTGAGTTACTTATTAGATTTTTGTTAAATTGTATATAAGTACGGTTAGGTATGGATGATAGATTAGATAGTCAATTCAAAAATTGAAATATATAATTATTGTAAAATGTTATTATAGTGTTAATGACCTATTTTTAATAAACGCATTTGGCGAGGGGGCTTTTCCTCTATTTTCTATGCTTGCTAATTCCCTTGATGTTTTATTTAAAATGTTTATATTTCAATATTTACAAAGGCCATAATAATTATTTTATATTCTGAACGGAGTGATTAATACATTTATTTATTTTTAATAATGAGTGTTCTTTTTTACTGATACATATTCAAAGTTGAAAAAAATGATTTGACTTAAGCTTTGAGAGTAATTTTTGATAAAAAAAATTGGATTTAGTTGGTACTTTTGAAAGGGTAAAATTGAAAATTTACAGTATTTTTTAAAAATTATAACATTTTAAATTTTTGTTTTTTTCTTATAAATGCTGATCAAAAAGATTGTTTATACGTTGTCCATATACTCATTAAGAAATATCGAAAATACGTAAATACATGATAATTGATCACAGTATTTTTTATAAGTGTTAAAAGTTAAAATGTCGACAAGTTCTCAAAATCACGAAAAATCGCGAAAATATAAAAATTATTTTATAATTAAAAGTTCCTACAATTTTTAATATTCTTCGGTATGAGCATTGGCGCAAATAGGGGGGACTTGGGGGGACTTAGTCCCCCAAATTTCGGTCAGTCGCCCCAGTTCAAAATCTATTAATTAATACTAATTTTTATATTCCGTGGTACTAAGGAATATGGCCTATGGGAAGGGGGGCTTGAGTCCCCCAAAAAATTTAGCCAATTTGCGCCTATGGGTATGAATATGATTTAATTTGAATATTTAATACAAGGTTCTTTATAAGTAGTTGAGTTAAGTAAAACAAAAGTTAGTGAAATTCCACAAATAGTTTTTATGAACATTGACAACTTACATTTAAATTTTGACAAAATAGCATATTCTCGCGCAAACAAACGATTTTATTATTTTGCTGAGGGTAGTACAAAAACAAATAACCGTACACTTGACATTTTCACCAAATATTTATATTTGTATTTTCTAGCCACGATATTATAATTTTAAATTGTTTTGACTATTTTTGAGCTTTTTATAGACATTTTTTATTTTTGAATTTTTTTTTTTAGTTCTTTCTTTAAATATCGTTATTATAATTTTCGCCTTGTGAAAAAGTGTGAAAATTTAAAATAAGTTTTCATATAAAATGTTATTACCTATAGCCATTTAAAAATATTGAAGCTAAATTAATTAATTAATATATAATTAATAATTTTAAACTTTTGAAGTACAAATAATAGTATAGTTATAAATCAATCATAATTTATATAGGTATTTAAAAAATTTCAAGTACAACATAATATTATCTTAATAGTATAATAAAATATAATATAATCATTAATTTATTGGTCCTTATATATAATTTTCAAACGTACTTTATTATTTTGTATAGGTATCATACTATTATATTATTTACTTCTAACTGACCAAAAATTATATTACATTATATTTGTAAGCAATGAAATGCAGAAGAGTAAAAACTGTTATACCTACCTGTGTTTAGGAACTATATTATTATTATTATATTATAATATTATTATATCATATACAATTTTCAAATTATAAGTAATAAGATAATATTAGAGGTCAATCCATCATCAATAGAGGTCTTAATATATATTTTTTTCATCAGCAACTAAATATAAAATATAAATATAAATTTTATACAACTGCGTTGATAGTATAATAATAATATATAATATGTAATGTACTAGTTGTCCGAATATATTTATAATATGATTATTTGCGTGTTATAACAATCATAATAATATAAAATATAATTAGTCACTAAATATTACTCTTATTTATATAACTCGATATTCATATTATTCTGCATAAAATATTTTTACGCGATTCGTTTTCCCCATTTACAAATTTACAATTATATTTTATCTGTGTGATCAAAATTCAAAACCAATCTCAGATATGCAATTTACTAATACTATAGTTTTGGTTTAGAAAATTTAAAATTTAATTCTAGTTTAATTATGATAAACAATAAGTGGCATATATTAAAATGTTGTTTTAACTTATGAATATCATGAACGTGGATTCGGATTTATGATAAGTATCTAATTTAAACATTTGTTCGAGCCGTTGTTTGTACACCTGGAGAAACTACAGAAGATTATATTATGATTTGAATCATAATTCATAAGCAGTTTCCTCAGTCTTTAAAAATGTAAAGGAAAATATTCACATTTTTTCATTATAGTTCCAAATAATAAAATTATTTATATAAAGAACCGTAATTTTGCAACCTGGTTTTTTACCTACCTATAAACAATTATTATTGGTAAATAATAATATATATTCGCCTTCTTATTTTACAATAGTCCATAATACAGAATAAATAAAATGATCGGCATACGGTAAAGAATGTAATAAAAATTTAAAAACTTACCTTCTCTGCATCTACATGGAATTTTTAATCTTCCACAAAACAAAGGATTCCATATTCTGGGAGTATGAAGCAATATGAGTGTTTGGAACAAATGTCGATTTCGAAGTAGGAATTTAATTTTTACTCTACATCCTATACCATCGAATGTAGTACAAAGCGGGTCATTATAGAATCTAAATATCCCTGAATTCGGGTGTGGTTATATATGCAATATGTGCAATATAACGATAAACGATTAGTGCTATGAATTGTGTACGAACCGAATCATTTTGGAGGGCCCTGTTTAAATTAAAAATTTAGAAAGTTCTTGGAGCCAATTCAAATGTGATGTACATATTCAATCAAAGAAAGTAAAGAGAAAATTAAAAAATTAAATGAAAATTAATGAAAACATCGTAATTCACCGCAAGAAAATATAAGTACGCTGTGGATTTTACACATTTTCCGCAATTCTATGAAATGTTTAAATTATATTTTATATTTAAGTTACCACCTTAATTAAAATACTTTTAGTTTTTCATACCAATTTCGTCGTACGGTGTATTATACAAACAAATATGACTTCCCTGCAGGGTATTAATAAAAATGATTTCACAGGAAAAACTGTAAGGCCTCGTTGAATTGCCAGATTTTGATAAATATTAGTTTTTATTTATAAGGAAAAGACTTTGTACACTGCTAATTGAACTCTGATTTTTTTAATTTTATTTCAAATCCCTAATGATATAAAATAATTAAAAAAAAAACTTAAACTGTCTTTTTTTCAAACACATACCTATTTTTAAGTTTGAGGTTAAAATTGTGAATGACGGAGTTCTACGCCGGTTATATCTATCCTTCTATTAATTAAAAAAAAATATTATCAAATTTGGTTGATTCCACAGGACAAAATTATTTATTATTCGTGTTGTGTATTTTTCAGGACAACATTTAATTTTTATTTAGGGTATATTATAATACCAACAGTTTTTAAGGATTTCAGTATAGGCAATTCTTTTTTAAGTACGTGCTCGCGTGTCGTGTAAATAGGTACGTAATAAATCATCGTTAGTGTGCATGCCTGTACATTAGTACATAATGTAGAAGAAATATCGTAATACTCTTGCACGTGCACATTGCACACTAATGTGAATATCGCGCTTCACGAATATGTATTAATTATTTTGGATTTGTTTGTCTAAAGACTAAAAGTATACATTTTTGGGCGATTGTATGAAATCTAGCCAGCCAAAAAGCTATCTTAAAACATGTCTGAATTCGCCATGAAGTTTAAAAATTTAATTTGAATCGACTTACTTACATTTTTTTAGTTTGATATTATTAAGGTTTTGTACATTTTCAAGGGTGTAAGAGTTAGATGTGTTTCAGAAAAGCGGAAAAGTTGTTTTGGAGCTAACTTCTTGGCGAATTAAAATACGTTTTCAGATGTCTTATCCAATTACTATAAAATAATTGGTATACATGTACAATATCAGTATAAGTCATTCAATAATATGTATATTTTATTAGAAACTCAGCTATAATACCTATTCTTCTTTTACGCCGTACATATTATAAGTATACTACCAAATACATTGTTATGCTAAATAATGCAATCAATTATGGCTATAGTACAATTTCCGAACAATTGGGTAAATTTGTTTTCATTGTTGCTAAGTTCATAGATACACAATACATAACGCTTTTCTATTAATATTTAGTATTTCTTTTAAAACTAAAAATATCGTGTATTTTTATCATAGTTATTTAAATTAATATAGTATTAGTAGTATAGTCTCATATTTTCATCACATCTCACCGCATATTGATAATATTATGTTTGTTGGAAACATTTTACGTGCGAGCAGCAATATTTTGTTCTATACAAAACATTTACCTTAATAACTATTACATAATACTGATTTATTTATGTATATAGTATAATATACTATAGTTTGTATAACTATACCTATACACATTTTGATAAGTATACCTACTGTATACGTGCACTTGTGCTCGTGTGCTACTATATCGACATTGATATAATATTATAATAGAAATGATAATATTCATCCATTTACTATTTGCGATACGAGCACGTAGACACTTCCGGTGCTGGTAAATATCATCATCATCATTACCACCATATTAGCCGTCATCGCCTAAGTCACGAGTTCTCTATATTATTTGTTTTTATGTTGTTCAGTGTCAACTGTTAAGACAAGTAGCTGCGATTGTTGTCATATTTTGCTACCATAAAATAATACAGCCAATACCCACACAGATTAAGGGTGTTTAAATGAACAAAAAACAATGCAACATCAAAATTTTTCAGATAATATAAGTGTAATTGAAGATAAAAACACAAATGCTATTACTAGATATGTTGATAAATATAATATTTGTGTATAATAATAATAATAGGTAAAGCGATGTAAGTAAAAATTAAAACAATTGAAATAGTGCATAGAATAACTTGATAAATCGATCTAAATATTTAATATATAGGTATTACAAGCGTGCAAAATTAAATTTTTGATTAAAAATTCACAATATAATTTTAGAATAGGTATCGTATATAATAAACATGTTTAGGTAACCAGAGTATTTTATTTTTGGTGGGTAGTGAATCCACAAGTTTTTTTTTAAAGTTAATGTAGAGTATATGAATTATAACAATACCTAATATTTTTATTGAAAATATGAAATGTAGTTATGTAGTTATGATTATTTTTTAGGGGTTAGAGTTATTTATTTTAGAATCTGAAATAAAATTAAAGAAAAAAAACACAGACGGATTTTGTGGACCACCACCCCGAGATACTACCTGTAAATTGCAGAAGACACGAAGGCACCTATACATATTATACCGCCAAGTGCCTAAGGGAATTGAATTGCTTTAAAGTGTGTAATGTACGTGTATAATATAGAGATCTATAATCCTCCACCGCCTCCGTCTCCCGCCGCTGATGTTGTTTGACTGCCACGTGGCAGTGTGTTGTGACCCTCAGACGCAGCTGCCGCTGATCACCACTGTTGCTCGCCCCTACATCATGATGTTGTTTGCGATGACGACGGCGATGATGATGTATTTGTGTCGTCCTAATTCTGTCCTGCAGTCGCTGTCTCCTCCCGACTGTCACGGCCTCCCGCGGCGGTTGATGTACTCCTCTCCGCCGCCGCGATGGCCGCCCGACCCTTGGCACGGTACACGAGCATGCCCGGGATCAGCACCCGGTCGACGAACCACCGACGAGGCGTCACAGCGCTGGCCAACCACGCGCACCACACCTATAAAGTATAAATATGCAACAAATGTCGTCACACTTTATAGAACTGTTATAGGTAGTAAAATGCCGAAAGTGCTCTGTCAAATATTTCCCACCTTAAATGACGCTAAGGGCTGTTTAACGAAACGTAATACCAAACAACTAAACAATAGACGTTTACGATTCGAGTATTGTAAAAAAAAACTGCCTACTAATTGATTTATTATAATTTATTGTTAGTAGATAACGAACGTCGTAATCGAAATAATTATATATGCATAATAATAATACATAGTCATCGTCAAAACGGTAGATTAATTTAAAACACATAATTCAATCGATGTTTATCTATAATCGTTATTACGGACGTACCACCGAACAAGTGATAATAATATAATATGTTATTGACTATAGTAGGTAATTAAATATTCAATGTAGCGTTAAATTCGATGATTTAATACCAATAGGCAATAATATTATAATGGTTATGTCTTGTGTGATTGAGTCAATAATCATAAAAACGTAAAAATCTAAAAATATCAATAATATATTATAATACTTAAATAATTGTACATAAATGGACAACAACGTAAAAATTACGTTAAATTGAGGAAGAAATATTGTATTTGTTGCTGGAAATGGAAAAATAGCTATATTATTAGGTAGTTAGTTATGATAATATTATTAATTCAGAAGCTACGAACTACAACTATATTAATAATATATAGCTCTTATAACTTAGCATTGTATATACAACTTAAAGTGAGAAAATAATAACAGTATACGATTACAGGAAAAATTTTCAAAATTCTTCAATATCATTAGGTACTAGTTACTCCAGTTATTATAATTCGGTACACAACAAATTAAAATAGTAAGAGTAGGTCCGTTAAAAATTCATAAATTGTATGTATAGATTGACCGAGATCTCTGAGAAGAAAATTACGGGCTATGAGTTTATCTGACAGCTGGATAAGTGGACAACCGGTGCGATCACTCATTTTTTTGTGTCTGCTGCATTGAACACACATTAAAGACAATATGGTTAATGTCTATAATTATTCAATTACCACAAATATTTCTAAATTCACAAGATGTACAAACAGGAAAACATTATAGATATAAATATTAGTAATTAATATGTAACTAATATTATACACGACTTTTTAAAAAAAACATATAGTTTTATTATAATATTTAATAAAAAATTTTAAAATTTATTATTTATTTGTGTTATAATATTTTATTATCTAGTATTTGTGCTAAATGGTATATTTGTAACTACTATACAAAGTGTTCAAACAATTTTAAAACGGCCATTAGACTAATTAGGATTGATAAACGATAATATTACGATATAAATAACGAGGTATTAAATATTTTGCTTAATAAATGTACATCAGTGTTATCTGGCATTGCTATATAATATGTATACATATATGTATATATGTATAATAGGTATACAAATATTCAAACAGTAATTAGGGCGTTTCCAAATTTTCCGAACACTTTGTATATTATTTATATATTTTAAAAGTGAGTACAACATAAACCGAATTACTTACACAATTTTAACTATTTATTTAGGCTATATTATGTGTTATGAATAGTTACATTTATTCCTATATATTTCAGGTTTTCCTGTACATAGGTTTATAGATGGTATAGTACCAAAGTGGTTAACTCCATATTTATAAATATTTGTCACAATTGTTAACAAAGACAGTTTATTCGTTATAAACGAATATAACCTTTTGCAAAATAAATGTAATCGTATAAATTATTTTAAAATAAAATTGCTAAAAACAATGTTCCAAGTATAAAATGCATTAACAAATAAGTAATAATAAATATTAATACTAGTCAATGATTTCAACGGCCGAGACGTATTTCTAATAATAATAAAAATAATAGTAAAAATATTGCTAGGGTCTAAAGATTTCTAAAAAATCCATTAAAACATGATGCCTCTGGCCATACACTTAAGTACTATAGGTCCTAGGTAGCTATACTCCATATTGAATATAATATGGTATTATAGAGATGTTCTGCTGCAGCCACACTGCTAGCATTTTTTTCCTAAACTATTATTACTGCCAGCTACTAATTACTAAACTGATGGACGACGGAACTATATACTGCAGCCTACTATAGATACTACCAGTCACTTGACTTCAACATTTTGGCTCAGGAGTGAAATATTCAGAGGATCGCCTAAAAGCTCGTGACCAAACATATCGTATATCGTTGAGTGAACATTTTTTCCATTAGACTTGATCGCATCAGCACAATTATTATAGTTTTTTTTTCAGTGGTTGCTCTCGTTCTTGGCCAAACGCAAACGAATTACAATAAAACAAAATATGTAACGGAAACGGTGTACGCCGTTGAAAAAACTAACATACTATCGAAAATCGAAACTCTAAACCGGGTATAGGCGATCCATCCCTCATCTTGTCATACCACAGCTATATTATACTTATTTACCACCAGCCATGTAATACTCGGGGTGGGTGCACAGTGTGCATTATTCGTACCTATTTTTTTAACGCTTTCTCTGGCCTGTCAAAAATAAAACAAAATCGCCGATAGTTATGTGCCGATATTATAATATTTTTTATTATCATCTGATATTGGGTTAATATCTTGGATTGAAAATGTATATTGTTTACTTTTTAATTATGTAACTTTTTGCACACAAAAAACCAATAATATAGAAAATATAATTTTGTTATGGCATTGTAGTTACTAGTTTGTGTAAATCACAATTCACAACCACGAGACGACATGGATAAGTCGGTAAATCGTGTTAATTAATAAATCGTATAATTTCCTATCAAAATATCAAAAAGAAAGTCTAAATGTGTCATTCATAGTTATTTATATTTTAAATCCTACCTACTATAAGTATACTAATAATTAAGGTATTATAAGTAGTATAAGTATAGTATAAATTATAAAACTAATATGAGCATAAATAAGCAGGGCTTGCAATTTGAAAAAAATTTCGCTTTATGTTGCTTACAATTAAAACGTTACACAATTTTTGCGTTTATAGTTATTTAAAATACCTAGTGTTAAACCTATTAAATTTAAAAATAATAACTAATGCGGCCATGCGGACAGGTAATAGCCCGGGTACGGAATTTAATAAAATCAATTCTTAGATTTCTTAGAATGTTTGCATGAAATAAATGTTTCTACGAAACCAATAGACCTTTTAAATAAATGGATTTTAAATTATTTCGTTTGCGTTTTTTTCGTTCAATGATATTCTATAAATTACGTTTTGCGTTATTTTTCGTTTAATAATAGGTATAATATATTTTGTTAATCGTTATGTTTTGTTTTGCGGAATTTAATAATTTTTGATCATCGCTTTCCGTTATAATTACGTTTACAAATTTCAATCGTTTTTTGTTAAATATAACGTTATTATAACGTTCGCAAGCCCTGGTATAAAGGTATACTGCTAAAACCTTAAACAATATATTATTAAAGGCCTACAGGTGATGGTTTAGAAATGGCCTGTAAACATTTTAACAACCAAAAATCTAAGACTTTGTGCCTTTTTACTATATCGATTGTTATTATAAGCATAGGTACGTACCATTAAAGTGTGAGGCCAGTATCCAGTGTAGCTGGCGGGCTCCGAATCCGGACCACGGGCGTATAATCGGCCTCCTTGCCTCAACGCGGACCTAACCCAAAGGCGAGCAGACGGCACCAGCCATCGCTGGACGCGGTCCTCCACTCGCTTCCTCCTGGAAGCCCACCAGCACCCGTCGCCATAGTTGTCATCGTCGTCATACTCTTCGTCCTCGTCCTCGTAACCGGGTACCACACGGACGTCCGGATTGGCAGATCGCAACATGGCCGTGGCCACGTACGCAGGTCGGGCGCACTGTACACGGACGCCGTGACCATCGTTTCCGTTTTCACGTCCCCTGGTTAAGTACGCACACTCGGCGTCCAGGTCGGAAGACAGCTTCTCCAGGAATTTCTAAACATATTATTATGGGTTTATACGTCGTGTGTGTTACTGTAAATGTCGGCCAGATCTCGCTAATACTGCTGACAGTATTGTTACTATAGGTATGTCGATGGTCCTACAGAGGTGTAGATCAGGGTACTTATATTATATATTTTATTTTGGAGTGCTTGACCGGTAAGTAAAATAAGATATTATAATAATATTTAAACAAGACGTGCTGTTATTGTTGATAGCATGTAATTTCATTATACCTATAGGTTATAATATAACCGTTCTTGGGTGGACAAATTATTATGGTTTACTCAATCAAATACCCTCTAGTAGCTACAATAGTCCCATGTGGTAGGAACATATTATTTTGTTTGCCTTGAAAAGCATGATATGCATTCAATAATCGGAATTTTAATAACTCTCTGATATGCTGTGGGATATTATAAATTATAAATGTTAAAATGTATGTAGTAAAATAAAATGGCTTTAGTATTTTATATATTTATTATTTTTAACGGTGGATTTTACTGCGTGGCCGTGTTAACGGAACCAAAGGGGGGGGGGGCACGTCTAAATCCACAATCATACAAAATTATTTATTTTATGAAACCTTATTGAACTAGATAGTTATAGTGCAATATTTAGAAACAATTATTCATCGGACAACTTTTTCATCAGTGTAGGGGCCAGTTTGGTTTTAAAAACGTCATATTATTCAGTGACTAAATTAATTTTCGTCCTTCTAATGAGTTAAAAGTGTTTCTGCAGTGCGCCTGGCAGTCATACAGTAATATACCTTTGTGGCGGCATACAAGGCCATCAGTGGCACGGCCGGCGGCATGGACGCGGAGGCACTACCCACGTTGATCACCAGGCCCCGTCCGCTGGCCAACATGCCGGGCAGCACAAGGCGGCACGCGTGCACCGCCCCTGCCACGTTACACCGGACGGCGACGTCTGCGTTGCTACAATAGTCTGCAGTGAACTGCACAGGCCCATCGCCGTCACCGGCTCCAGCATTACCGTCAGCTTTCATACTGGCAAAGAACTCGGGATGTGGATAACACGCGCCTGCGCAGTTCACAAGCACGCCCACGCCTCCGTCCGTCTGTAACCTGCTCTCGATCACGGTCCTCAGCCGCCGATACCACAGGGGGCAATGACGACGGGCTGGCCGCTGTCCTTTGCTGTCACAGAAACATCTATCACCCATGTCGTCATCCTGGTCACCATACCGATGTTCTGACCGGTCGCCGTAGCCGCCATCTTCGGCTCTCCCACGTCGACGACCGTCCCGTTCCTCGCCACTGGATCTTCCGCAAAGTCCGCCACTACCGTCATCACCCTCCTCCGATCGGCTGATTCTTTCCCTGCGCGCGCGCGTCAGTCAATTTATTATTATATTAGAGAGGATCGAAACCAGTTTTTTAAAAGCATGTTAAAACCTCGGTTTTTATTTTTTATGACACCGTAACCGTAACCGAAACCAAAAGCTTTAAAACCGTAATTGAAACCTAAGAATTTAAAAACCATTCACAAAACTTTAACTGAATTAGAAAACCAATTAAAACTAATAACCGGCTATAAACAATTTATAATATTTATAATTCTCGTTAAAATACATATTTTTATACAAAGAGAATTTCTTGTTTAAATATATGTCAATAACAATCCCAATGATATTACGAAATATTTTATAAACTGTAACTAATAAATGTCAAGAGCCGTTCTTGAAATCGAAACTAAAACCAAAATATTTAAAAACCCGATCTTAAAAGCCAAACCGATACCAGGAATTTAAAACCACTTTCTTATATAACTGAAACTGAAACTGTTAAATTTTCAAACGGTTTCGATCCCTGGAGACTGAAACTATAAAGTATTTGCATATTCATACCGAGTGTTTTAAGTAAAATTGATTTCATAGACAAAATTATAATTTGCATTTTGATGCTTATTTGAAAGGTTAAGGTTTATATTTTGTTATTAAATTATATAATTTGCATACCTATGCAAATTATGTAATGTATAACAAATTAATATTTCCTTTTATATTATTTACTCTGTACTAAAAATGCGAGAATTAATATGACAAACAATAATTAATTTGAAATTATCACGGACAAATTATGATCGAAAATAATACTTCTTTATTAAGGAAAAATATTTATTTGTTTTATGTATATAGTTCTGTGTTCGTCACACGGTATTGTGCATATCTATAGTTAAGTAACTATGCTATTAATGATTGAAATTTTTAACTAAAGAAAATAAATGATTATGAAGCTAATGTTATGGTTTATGATGGAAGTTTGGTTGGACCTGCAGGTTTACTTGTCTTGTTATAAATATTTATTATTTAATTATCATTTTTAATATTTTAGTGCGCATTTTTAAATTCTGATGATCATGAACTTAGTCATCCACCAAAGTACAAACATTGACTGAAATATATGGAATTTCCTTACAACTATGTATAATATAAACACTAGGTAGGTAATATAATAAAAACCTTAAAATAATACAGAACATACCTAATTAGAGAAAAATATGTTTGAATTTTAAATTTTTATTGAATAATTATAGTTTT
Organism: Sitobion miscanthi; assembly: GCA_008086715.1. Taxonomy (NCBI): domain Eukaryota; kingdom Metazoa; phylum Arthropoda; class Insecta; order Hemiptera; family Aphididae; genus Sitobion; species Sitobion miscanthi. Next base: position 16,811,419 of record CM017804.1, read on the forward strand.
AAGTTAATCTTATATATTATATTCTGCATACATTTGGTATTTAAATACATTTTGCATTGTTATTTTATTTGTACAACATTTTACATTAAATAATAAACATCACACAATGTATGCATTTAGTTTAACTTTCCTAGTTTTGTCTTTTGTCTTTACAAATATTTATCTCGTCAACATTTCAATTTTAGAGTTTTGACTTTCTCTTTTGAGTTGTATAGAAAGACAAATATTGGTTTTGGTATGGGGTGGGTTTTATTTTTCGAGTTATATTCGGTTGAAGGCATTCTTGGAGCGGCAAAACAGCTCAAAAGGATTCTTGTAGCAACATTCATGATTGACAAGGTCAAAGATCATATCAAAGAACTAGTTTTTAGAATTTCCTTGATACTTATAGTAAAAATGTACTCTATGTAAAGAGCAAAGAGCTTTCACATTACCACAAATCTTCTGTATTATTTGTTTTAGTGTATAATTAATACATTATATAATATATATACCTATGTTTATTACTTATGTTATATTAAAGCATAGTCAATGTATCTAAAATAATGAAAGTTATCGTTTGATAAAATATTATTATGCTTATAAATAAATACTGTAAATATATCTCTAGCGAATAATAATAACAGTATTTTCTTAACGGTTCTTAACGGTTTAACGTTAATTTTAATAGGAAGACTCATTTTATAGTAATTTTGTTTTTTTATACTGTGGGTTAACCATTTATAACCTAAAGAAAACATGGGATACCCATTGATATCGTTCAATAGATAGGCCCGAAAAAACATTTAGTACGTGGTCCAAATTTGATTTGGGGGGGGGGGCTGGTGGTTTGACTAGTCTAGAGCACTTGGAAAACGATAAAATATGTATCCATTTTATTCATTTTTATCGAAAACTGCACTACGTTTTTAATACTAACATATAACATATCATTATTAGCATCTAAAGTAATGTTTTATAAGAAAGTTATAAAAATATTTTTGATTCCTAATCAAGTAACGATTGCTAATTTCCTTTACAGAATAAAATTTTATTTTAAGTCAAATGAAGGTTTATGTTATTCAAAGTATTTAAAAAGTTTGACTACGACTTTTCAATGGGAGTTGTCAAGTGAATATGACGAATTTGTTCATAATATTATTTTCAACTCTTACAGAGTCACATAATACATTTTACTTAATAAACAAAATACAAATACGTACTTATAAAATAGCTTCATATGTATAAAATCATTAATTAAAAATACTAGTAATAGTATATTAATATCAGTATTTATATCAATGATAAAATATTATAAATATTAAGTGAAATCCCGAAAATATTTGGTAATTTAAACAGAATGATGGGAAAACTATTTGAATATGATTTTTCGGGGTCTTAAGTTGTTAAATTGTTTTTAAATATTTCGATGAATCATATTTTAAATGAATTATTAAATAGTTGCAACGAAACTTTGTAGTTTTATTATTATTATTTTTATTTTTTAGAACCAGTTAGAACATTAAAATATACACAAGTAACATTGTTTAAAAAAAAACCCATATTGAGGTGTTCACTTTTAATAGAATCTAAATCAACTGCAATGGTTAATAACTTTTTTACACAGTTTAATATATTCACATTTTAAATTCACAGAATATTCCATTTATATTTTTGAAAATATATAATAATATGCAAATGAACAATAAACTAAAAATATCCAATGCTAACATTTACCATGAATAAATTATCAATATTATTTTGGGAGAAAAAACGTCGTTTATATACAAGTATACTCGTACAACTATACGAAGCCATCGTACAGTAAAGTTGCATGATTTTGAATAAATTTAAAGTACGCTTCATAACTAAAAATATTATTGAAATGATAATAGATGCCTTTAATGTATAGAAATTTGTTCTTTATTGTTAGATTTTCGTTTTCAATAAATATTTATATTTTTGTTAAAATTACTCACCCACGTTATGCGGAGACCTTATACAATCATTCGATCACTCTAACAGTCCAACGAACATGTATAATGTGTATGTACCGGCATATGTTATTAAAAAACCTTCGTTTTTTTTTTTACCATAACGAATATAGCGTGTAGATGTTTGAGATAAAAATTGCTTATTGATGAATTAAATGAGAAAAACCTATTGTCAATAATGCTCCACGTTGACCATTTTATTCAAATTTTGAAATAAAGTATTGATATACATGTGTATCATATTACCTCGTAAATATTTTAAATATTTTATTCATTTTTCTTATCTTGGTATTGAATTTACCTAATATTGCATTAAATTAATACTGCAAAACTTACAACATAATTAACTCGATACAACTTATGTAGGTACTAGGTTTTATCATTAACATTTAACGAAGTAATTGAAGTTTTTTTTTACAATTATATATAGATTCGTATATATAATTCGTACCTATAGATATTTCGTAAGAATAGAATATGATATATACATTTATTGAGTTTGAATATGATTTTAAATTTTAACTCAAGACCCACAGTGACAGAAATTTTACATTCTTGGATCTTGCAGTTTAAAGTGTCATGTCATCAGTTGCAATAGAGACCGGGCCGTTAATATTAATAAAAAAATTAAAAGCATTTTTGAAAATTTGCCAAAAATAAAATACTGATTTACAGGTTCCAAAGTTAAATTGACTATTATTTTCAATTGTAAAATTGCATATCTAAAAATATCATTAAATTTGGTTGAAATATTGTTTACTGTTAGTAATAACTAGGTACGATAAATTTGTGTAAGTATTTGATATTTGGCAAAACGCATAAAACCGGCAAAAATATGTCGTATAGCCGTATAGGTACTTGTATTGTTATTACCAACTATTTTTAGTAGTCATTAATGTTATAATATTAGTTTTAGATTTTATTATTATTACTATTATTATTATTATTATTACACAATAATATAAGTCTTTAGTGGCTTGTTTTTGGCTCTGTATATAGACGCGCTTGGAAAATATACCGAGTTTAGCAAACAAAGGCGTAAACGATGATCGAATGATTTTCACATCTTATTTATATTACTACAATAATAATAGCTGGATCAGTGAAGACTAATGGACAGCCTTTTAGAAAAATATGTTATGAATATAACGATACATCCCGCGGTGGCCAGAAATTCGTCGTTCGTAATGTTCGTATATAGTATACTAAAATATAAATCAAGTGGAAACGCGAGAAATAGACAAACAAGTCGTTCTTCAGGACGAAAACTGTGGTAATAATAATAGTAATAATAATAATAACTATCGCCCGCAAGCATATACAATATTATTATTCTCCACACTCACTTATCAGCTCGGCAACAGCTCGCAGCTTGTCCGGGTTTCGGCCAACCAGCAGAACGTCCATCCCATGGTCGATGGCCAACTGCTCGCATGGCATACAAAATAACAACAATAAAAATATAAAATAAACCATATTATAGTCTGCGTTTAAATAGTAATAATATTTACTAATCTAGGCTTAGGAATATATAACTCTAAAAAAATAAACCAGTATGTAGATATGCACAAAAAAATCCTATCGTTAAATAAAAATAAGGTAATGAGTTTATTAACTATTATAAGATTGGTGATGAGAAGCGAAAAGATCAATTATTTTTATACGATACTGGTATAGAAAATATATAAGAACGTTTTTATGAAATTCTTGTTTTTTTTTTCAAAGTAGTTTTAAAAAATACAAATGTAGGTTAATAAACAGTCAAACAAACAAAAATCTCAAAATATAGAAAATACAATTATGCTTTTAAATTTCTTACACACTTTATCTCAAATCTTAATTTTATTTGACTTTGCTATTAGATTCTGAGCGGAGCGAAAAAATGTAATGTATTTACAATGATGTGTGTTTTTTTTTCTGTCTGTCCTCAATATTTGGGGTAGTAAAAATGCTCCAATTTTCGAGATCAAATTTTGATAGAAAAGTGAATCTAGTTGGTACTTTTGAGGGGTCAAATTTTTAGACTTGTCCACCATTTTATTATTTAACTATATTAAAATAAAACATTCAAATGTTATAGATTATACAACAATATACGTACGTGTGCTAGGCTTTTATGAAATCATGGTGTACGTAAGTGACGATAGCTGATGTCCCGACACCCGATGAAACGAACGACAAAATTAATAATTTAAAATGATTTATAAATTATTATTATTGTCAACGTATTTGTAATGTTTGATCACACGCTCTTATGCACGACGAAATCGCGTGACACCGACACAGATTTAACGCACACAATATAATTAACATAGGTATTATTTTACACGCACCATTACCATCACCGTAAATTCACATAAATTATATTTAAATAGTATGCATTGCAATTTGCAACTGCAGTGGCGTGTTACCAGTATGGTGTCACCTGCCGATCTAACAGATTTGCTGTTCCCCGCGAAGAGGTATAGATCTCAACAAATTTAAAACAGAAATTTTATTTTTTGCATTTGGATTTTATATACGTTCCTATATACCTATATTTTTTTGTGCTGATATTTTCTTTAAAGTGAAAATTAAGAAATAAGTGCTTTAGATGTGCGAGTATAATGTAAATTACAGATCTAAAAAGAATATTTGAGGAAAAAAGACACAAATTCATTGGAAATTCGAAATCAAAAGAAAACCAAAAATGAGAAGAATATATTAATATAAAGGAAGTTCGGGATTCAAAGAAATTGGAGCTTTATAAGAAGAGCGGTCAGAGATCAATATTATAAAAAACTATTTGGAAAGAGAAGAAATAAATTAATAGGACAAATTTTGATGTAATAAATAATATTTTTTTTTACTGAAGATAAATAAGTACTTTATATGATGAGTGGACAGAGATAATAATATATAAATATATATATCATTTTGCGAAGAGATGAAATGAATTAATAATAGGTAATATTAGAAATAATAATTGTATTAGTGACTATTAACATCGAAAAAAATCTATAGAGGAGAAGAATATATAGAGAATGTACTAAATTAAGATAAATAAGTGCTGAAAAAATTTCTTAAAAGAGAAAGTAACAAATAAAAACTGTACTAATAGAAGAAAAAAGAGCTTTAAGTAGGATGAGCTAAAATCTATAAAGGACATTCGATTAAGAAATAATTATACTATAATAGATAAGAAGGTGTGACTTTTGTCTAGGTAGTAGGTACTAAAATTGATGGGAAGGACAAAAGTACGTAATGTACATAAAACAAATCGTTTTTGAGACAAGAAAAAGTTCCTAAAGAAAAAATTAGTTACAATAATTGAAAGGAATGAAAAAGTTGGGGTTTATAAGCCGATTTAAGGATTGAAAATACAAAAACAAGCAGCCCAAATTAAATGTTTTTAAGTAAGAGGGTATGTATTTTGTGCAAAAGATAAAACAAAATTTAGATTTTTTATTTTTTTTTTTTTTTTTGTTTCTTTAAATTATAAAATAAAATGTGAAATATAACATCAGACACTTGCTGAAATGAACACGCCACTACAATAATGCACACATAATAAGTGTGTCATGTCCTAGTTCTACGACTACTTGTTTTTCGAGTTAATAACTACTGTAACTACTGTAACTATACTATGTAAAATGTCTTTTTCGCCATATTGTGACGCGTTGGTTAGTCTACGAGCGAGTTACGCGCCGAAGCCACCGCCACATCATCGCGGCCGACCTGTTCGGCGTTGCTGCTGTTGCTGATGCTGTTTCTACTGTCACTCACCTGACGCGCGTACTCCTTGCCGATGCCGTCAGTGGCACCAGTCACCACTGAAATTATATAAATACATTTTATTATATCGTATTCATAGGTGGCGGGCTTGGGTGGGCACTAGGGAAAGTAAGAGAAAAAACAAATAAATATAGGGTATAACAATACATTGAGCTGGATGTTAAAGAAAATTGTTGCCAGTTTGTATTTGGTGACTGTTGGCAGAGTAGAGTTGAATAAAAATTTATAATATTTTACTTTTGTCGAAACCTACCTATAGGGACCTGGTACATTCGTTACTAAATTGTTTTGTCATTTACTAATACATTGAATATATACGAAAAATGTTCAGTGGTTAACGCAGAATATCAGTGCTCACTAACGAAAAAAAAATTCTAAATGTATATATATATACTAGCTGATTCCGTGCACTTCGTTGCCCGTTAAATGTATCAACTCTGTATGACTCAAACTTTGTTAATTCGTTATTTAATATTCGATGTATGGTGTTCAAAATTTATCTTAACTTTTCCGTTGCCCAGAATAAAAATTCTGATTCGCAGCAGTACATTATATCAGGTAGGTAATCTACCTGTGGTAGATCGCGGTCCCCGCCGTGCTGTTAGTACGTAAGTGTATGATTTAACTCTAAAGTATCAAAGTTATACCAAGTTTGTTGGTTTTACTTAATTCTACCTACGATGGATTAATATAATCAATTTACCTATACAAAATCCTATCCTAATCTAACCGTACCGATGAATAAAAAAAAAACAAATTTAACCCTTTGTAAATTAACTTATCTTCTTCCCAGAGGTCTAATCTACCCAAGAACATTAATTTATATATATATATAACTATATAAATACAGAGACTATAACTATACAGACTAAACTCTGGAACTACTTATCAGATCTTCTTGTATATTATATTATATGTATGTATATTGACAAAAAATAATAATACAAATCAATAAACATGACCGATTAACCAATAGCAACCCAAAATTTTCTTTCATATAAACCTTCTTCGTGAAATACTCTTTCGTTTAAAAAAAAAAATCAAAAAGATCTGATAAGTAGTTCCAGAGTTTAGCCTGTACAGAGATTTTCATTTCACGTTTTTATAGTTTGATATTATATTATAATTTATATTTAAAAAGTAAAGCAAATAGTTTTTTTTTTTTTATTATTATCATTAAAACCCCATGGCAACCATTTATAAACAAAAATTGTCATCTGAAATCTCAAAATTCCCGTCTTAACACCTCCCGGGATTAATCCTTTCCCTTTTAAAATTAGCCTATCTTTTAAGTTCGGCCAAATTACACACATAGTAAAAATTTGATCATGATCGATCCAGTAGTTTCGGAGATTATCGCGAACATACATCGTGACACGAAATTTTTATATATACAGATTATATTGTGTGCTTCGTATATACACGACTATAGTAAAATATCATATAAGCCATCATGACATATTTCCGGACACGGAGCTGAGGAATTTTAGTATTTTGTGTTTTCGTAACTGAACACAAGATTGTATTGTAAGCAGTGCGAGTATACCACAAGTAACCTATATAGTAATATAATATAATGGATACTTGACCGGAATGTACCTATATACACATACCTAATGTAATGTACATTAAGACGGATCCGAATTTCAACATGTTTTATCGAGCATGTAACCCCAGCATGTACGCAATATTATACATACTATTATGATAATAAAATAATATTAACCCTTATAAATTTATACACTTGACTTGACGATGTTGATGACGGTTAATGCTATTAACGCCAAGTCGCATGAAGAATTTATCAATTTAATGGTCCAATACAATTTTATAATGGACCTATCGTGGGCCACTAAATCGTGTTAAGGGACCATTAGCTCATTATTGATTAGTAATTTTACATGTCATACATTACCGTACAAATGTCGTGTGGCGTATACGACTGTATACACTTTTATATATTATTAATTGTTATCAAACCATTCGATCGTATTGGCTAGAGCTCATTGGTCGATTTGCCTCAAACCTCGCGAGTATTTTAGTTCCGTGTTAATTATTTCAATACATTAAAATATAATGATATATAATCCCATATTATACTATCTAAAAATAATTAGGTATTTGGTAACTTTTAGATGTTTTTTACCTATTTTTTTAAATATTTTTACTATGAATCTATACTAAATACTCATATTTTGATATTTTGTTATACTGCAGGCTTGTATGAATTTACTTTGAGTGCAACCGTGGTTATGAAATCTTAATATAATCAATCGTAACTACCTATATGTACTGGTAGGTAACTAACAGACGGATGGACACCACGGGAGTATAATAGGTGTTCAAACTTAAGTTTGGAAACCTAAAATTATTATCCGTTTTTACATATTGTATTGTACTAACATCGCATATATATATAGTTTATAAAATTAAGATTCATCCTGTTAAAAATTGGTAAGTACTCGATATTTCTTGAAAGACTATCGTTGGATATTTCGTTGAAATCCGCCGAAACGGAGAGCCGCGCTACGAACGTTTGAACTACTGCACGGCCATTAAATAATATTATTCCGTATTTATTTATCGTTCATATTTTTAATTTCAAAGTCAACCCGCCTCACCACTTTCATATTGAACAGAGTATAACATTGCCATTAATCGTTTGCTATCGCTTATCGCTTAATTGGTTATCAATAACTTATCATAATTAATTTTCATTTCATTATTTTATCATTTATTTACAGTAGACCTTTATTCAGGCTTATCCGCGTAATATATACATTATATTATATTGAGTACTATATAGAGATAGACTGTTGATGGTCGAAATTACGTTATTTTGTTCGTTAAATAAAAAATCATCAAATTATGTATAGTTATTTTTAAAGCACGAGCATTATTATTATTTAAAAAATCCACGACTCCGATATTGTTATCATAACCATTCGATGTACCTATATAATATTGTGATCAATGATAGTAATACTTATACAATACTGCGCAATCGGCTCTACATGCGATAACCACTTATTCGTTAGGTACGTTGGTGGGGATTTTTTCCATAAAATTAATCCACCGTGAACCAGCTGAATAATACGATGAAACGAAATTCGTACCGATTACGCAAGTGAATAATACGATGAATATTATTTTTTTATGGCGTGCAAGCTGACTATATTCTTTTTAAATGTTTATGTCTTACTTATGTTTCGTTGGGCATCGGCCTGTACAGTACAGTAAGAAATATATAAATCATAAGGTGGTAATTTTGCTTAAAATCGTAACAACGGAATTTATTGTCAATATCGAATGTGTGAAAATCGATCGCAACAATAATATTATTGTAATTATTATTATTAATGCGTTTAAAATAATTGTACGTGAACGAATTGCGCATTGAATTATATATTATAATAAACACCTGCTTTAAAGGCGGCTGATGTTTGCACCGATGAAATTCTACCGAATCCACAGGTTCGGCGATGTACTCGATCACCGATTATCGCGGTTCGTGAAAATCTGTTATGTTACGTAGTTTTGGCACGTATATACACATGCAATATATTATTATTTCTTACGCTTTAAAATCAATAGCAAATATAATTTGTGCCACCCACATCGTGCAAACATCCTAAATAAATAACAAGTATATAACCTTTGTAGTCTTGAGTTCCGTAAATTAAACCAAACAAAATAAATAAATATTATATAAATATTGAAAAAAATAATGACAAATTTGGTGCGTTTGAAAGTTAAGTGAATTTCGAGATATATAAATGTTGGTTGTACTGAGATGACATTTTTGGAAGACGCGGTAAAATCTGGGGAGGGGGCGAAGTGATTAATTTGGGAAAATACATACAAAAAAACCTAAAACTAAAGTGATTATAACGGTAATAACAAGTAACAATATCGCATAATATACTCACCGGCCCATTGGCCTGTCGACCGGTAATCAAATTCGTCGGTACTGCAGTGGTCATCGAACAGACTCTTCTTGGCCACGTACTGCTGGTGGGCCGCGTACACCAGTGCCGAGATGGCCACGGCGCACACTGTGGCTGCTGCAAATGCGCTGAGAACGAATTGCGGCCAGCCCTCGGTGTTGCCCACGTAAATGGAGCTGATGAGGAACCAGGCAACGGCGCCGACCAGACAGGCGACGCCCGTGGTTGCCGCGCTCGCCTGCTTGGGCTGTATCCGCGAAGCCATGGCTAAAGTTGTTGTAGGTACACACGCGGCTACTGTAACGCAAAATATGAAAACGCGGCGGCAAAAGACGACCGGTTGCGGGCGCTCGTCCGGTTCGCAATGACGCGTTACGGCGGTTACAACGATCGATCGGTTGCTCGCGTCGCTGTATTGTGGCCGTCGATCACGGCGCTTAAACGTGCGGCGATGCAAATAATAAGTACAATGTCATTAGGTACAATGTTTTATATGACCGCGGCCGTATAAAAAACGTGATTTACGGTCGGCGATTACAACGGCAAAACGATCGCGTGCACAATATTGTTTTTAATGGCATTTACATGCGGTGCACATATTATTATTATGAGGACCGTCGGTTGTCACGCACGACATCGAATCGATTATCACCAATGATTGTCAAACGTTATTATATCGCAAAATCGGACGACGGTGGTTGGCAAATGTTGCGAAAACAACCCTGCAAGGTCGTCGTCGGCTGGCTGCTCGACTAACGACACCACCTGTTGAACCGTCTGTATATAGGTTATGGGAACGGTGAACCGACGGAACCCAGCTGGCGCGTTTCAGCGGTTGTGCGGTGTGGGTCGGGGGTTGGGGTGTGGGGGTTGTGAGGGAGAAACGTAAAATTTTTCTTTTAAATTTTTTTTTTATTTTCGATCCATGATGTTATTAGGGCGACGATACCTACTATTTATTATGATTATAAGTAGCATTAGTAGCATGATTATAGGTATCTTATATATTATATAGCTTATACTATTATATTACTGTCGTTTGTAATGGAGTAATGACTGGTTTCAGTAGAACCACCCGTTGGCGCTCAAGCAGTAGTGCCGTTTCCGAGTAACGAGAGTCTTCTTGGATAACGCACGTGCAGTGCTTATTTTTGGAAGACCCGGTGTTGAAGTGCTGGAAAGGTTAACTGTCGCTGTCGTCGCTGAACTCGTCGCTGAGTTCGTATAGTCGGCGGCGACGATTGTCCATCCGTAACATCAAAAACATATACACGATCAGGATGCCCACCATGAACAGATAAGTCGTGGAAAACGGTAGTCCTCCGCCGCCGTTGACGACGTCCGCTAACGACGAATCCGTCGGCGGCGAGTTGAATGTAGCGGGCGGAATTTTGAAGATTCGAAAACGAAACTGGAGTGGAAAAAGAAGACCTCCGGTTAGAGGTGGGTCGGAGAGAGAGAGAGACGGAAAAAAAAAACTCGAACGACGAAAAACGTTAAGTGCAGCCAGAAGTTGCAGAGACAAGGCCGCAGAGATGCTATAAATCACGCGCGGTCGAGCCCGATGCGTTTGACGGAGTATTCCTCTTCGCTCGTGGTCGGTGTGGTCGTTGTCATCGCTGGTCTCGTAGACGTCTTGTGCGCACGCGACAAACGCACAACGCACACGCGTATTGTACGCATTCGAAGCATCACACACACGAGTACGCACTTACATACCAACACACACGATAATATGCGCACACCTGCGTCCGTCCTCCACAGTGTGCGTAGGCAACCACTCACCACGACCTCGGTGGTAGGAGGTACTTACGCCGAACGTTCTGCAGAAACGGGCTTTTCGATCATGATTATTATTATTATTATTATTATTATTATTACCTACTTTTTTTTCCCCCCGAAACCCAATGCCTTTTGTAGTATACAAACGCATGGTGGTGTAAAATAAATCTGAACATCTCACTAAATTATTGACTATTCCCCTTGAAAAATATTGGTAACCGAGATATATCGATGGTTAAGAGGCCAAAAGTTGTAAGTCCAATTTTTCTCAAAATCGTTTTATTGGTCCGTAGGGTTTATCTGGGTCGTCTTTTTGATTCGATAAAACATTATAAGTCAATATCATAATTAAAACATGTTTTATTTATAATTTTAATTTTTGTGTTTTTAGTGCACACATATAACAAGTCCTAATTTAATGGTGCATACAATAAATATTTTAACATGATCTAAATATCAAGCGGACAAATATAACAAGTCCGGACTTGTTACTTTTGCTAAAAACAATACATTTAATTTTAGACGTGTAATGTTTTAGATATTAATGAATTTGTTTATCTATTTATAAAAAATTAATATGTCTGAAGCATTATTTTAAATAATAAACATTTATAATTTTAAATTACACTAAATAATATGATATCTTCAATTAGCATAAAATATCATTAAACACGGGTTTTATTCGACTAAAAATTTGATGAAAAATGCTACTTTATTATTTTTTACATTTAATAAAAAATTGCAATATTTTTTATATTTTTTTTACTTTTTTACTGCACTTATATAAACAAATTGAATTTTTTATATCAAAAAAATTAGTCTTACGTACATTTTAACTATTTATATGATAAATTAATTAGAGTTTATATTAAATTAACAACTTTTAATATGTCCATCAAAACCTTATATGTCCACGGTAAAAATATATTATAGTTGCCATTCATAACAAGTCCCATTTAAATTTAAAAGAAACATTATAATTACGTTGAAAAAAACGTTAAGACCTAAAAGTAATAATTTATGTAATCTACAGAATATTTTACAAATAAATCAGTTGCAACACCGAAAAACAAAAATCTACAACACAAATGTTTTGGTGTAGAATAATTTAAAATCTTAAAACTGCTCTCCTGTAAAATTTAATGTTTGGGACATACAACTTTTGGCCTCTTAGCCATCGATATATTGTCTTATTTTTTTTTATGTGCACTAAGAAAAAATACGATAATATGATAGTAATAAAAAAAAAACTTTACTGTTTATAAATAGTGTCTCCGATTTTTTCAGGGCGTCAAAAAGTCTCAGGGCATGTGCCTGATATAGGCAACTGAGATATTTTAATTCACATTTTTAAAATATTCATAACTCGCTCTAGAATTTTTATATCAATAGATCAGAGATCTTAATAATCGATTTATATAATATTCTTACTTTTAAATTTGATAATAGATGAATTATTTGATCATAATATAATACAATTAACAACAAAAAACGAATTCAGCAGAGCACACATTTTCTTTATGTATATTATACACTTGTAAGGCGAAGACATAGAGGAGCGTGACGCTGGCACCCTCAAGTTTGAGATGCTAATATTATAAACATTCAGTCAAAATTTAATGTATCTACGTAACTTGTTTTAGAGTTGCACCAAAAACCAAAATCGATTTTTTCAAAAACAGATGTTGCGTAAAAATTCCCGTTTTTCCTTCATTTTTCTTTTGTTTTTCACGGCGCTTTTGAAAACTACTGAGAAATTTTTACTTTCGACCCCCCAAAGTACCAACTAAATTCAATTTCCTATCAGAAAAGATACTGTTGAAGAAAATCAAAACATTTTTACTGTCCTAAAAGGTGATGACAAACACAAAAAAACAAATTTAAAATTTAAAATTTAAAAAACACATCATTGTAAAAACAATGCATTCATCGATCTACTAGGAATCTAAAATGAATCGGACAACGAATAAGAGGATATAGGTAATTGCATTTTCCAATACAATTGTAAGATAAATAGGAATACCTAAGTAGGTACATATTGAACAAAATCTTAGATCTCAATAAAAACGACAACTCATATGACACCGAAAACTCTAAAGGAAGTGTTGTATAATATTTAAATATCTGTTTGTTATTGGTATATAATACTTTATTTTTTATTTTCATGTACTTGGTCAATTTATTTTATTTTTTAGTAGGTACCTACTTATATTAAATTTTTTTGTAAATAGTAATTTATAATAAATTTCAATTGAATATACAATTATTGCGTTACTATTTTATTTAAAATGTCATAAGTTGAAATGAAAAATGTAATTTCATAGTGTTATTAGATTTTTGTTAAATTGTATATAAGTACGGTTAGGTATGTCTGATAGATAGTCAATTCAAAAATTGTAACAAATAACTGTAAAATGTTATTGTAGTATTAATGACCTATTTTTAATAAATGCATATGTATTTTTAATATTTTTCAACTGCTATTGTAACAATATATCAGGAGCCTTGTGTTATGTTTTCACGCTTTTTTTACCCAACAATCAAACCTTTTTTGATATTCATGAAAAAAAAAACTAAAATAATTTAAATTGTCCGTAAACAGCTCAAAAAAGTCAATATATTTTAAAAATTGTTTCATGTATAGAAAAAGTTCATCTAAACATTCAGTGAAAACGTCATGTATTTACGGTCATTTGTTTTAGAGTTGTTTTGATATTAATAGATAAAAAAAACTATAAAAAATTGAAAACTGATAATGTTCATAATTCATAAACAGCTCAAAAAAAATGAAAAATATTTTCAACATTTTATGGTGTATAAAAAATGAAAATATAAACATTCAGAAAAATTTTTACTTATCTATAATTATTCGTTTTTGAATAACAAAAAATAACAAAACCGCTACATGAGAAATCGAGTGAATTTCCAATCTTGTAAAAATATTAACTAGCAGTTTTATTGCCTCAAACAGTTGTGACAGACAAAAAAAAAAATTTAAAATTTAAAAAAAAACACACATCATTGTAAAATCAATACTTTCATCGTTCCACTCAGAATCTAAAAATCGTTCAGATGGATCTTTGAAATTTCTCAACTGTTATTATAACAACTTATGACAAGTTATAATTTTTAAATGTTCCTGGTTTTGAAGATATTTTGACATCTGAAATTAGAATTTTGCTTCAGATGCTCATAAAAATGTATTGTGAATTCCCGCTCAACTTTTTTTTTAAATTTCCACTAACCATGGCTTATGAGGAACAATAATTTAGGTTTAGTTCGTCCATTTTTAGGAACGCTAATTTTACTTAAGTCTAACTGTCTAAGAGACCAAAACAATAATGCTAGACAAAAGTAAATAGAAAAAAAAGCTATAGATAAGCAAGTTTGCTTTTTGGTGGGCAACGTAATTATTTTTTAAACTATATTATACCTATTGGCTATTTGTCATGCATTCATCAGGTATTCATTGTTGATATTATAGGTAGATACTAAGATAAAAAAAAAGTCAAAATACGAATGTTTCAGGAAAAAAAATACATAATATAATTTAAAGTTGTTTAACACTTTTTGAAAATATTGATTTTCTCGCGAGCCTATATATAATACACTGATTTACTATACTAGTAACTATATCATCGGCTCTGAGCCCACGACCGATATGCTACATGTTATATACTGTTGGTATATTATTACTATATAATATTATGTTGTGTGTCTGTATCTGTATTTCATATAAAATATGTTAAATGAGTTTTGTGCTAATGACTAATCTATATTGAACCGATTTTAATATATTTTATTAATTTATTTTTATATTTTATAACTATATTAATAGATAACTTGAGACTCGGTGGTTATTTTAAGCTACACGATATAATATCACTCATGAATTTCATTTTGACTAACGAAAATCGAACATTTTTTCAAATAAAATGGTTTGATCTAGTTGACCCACCTTGCCTTGCATGCGTTGGAATGGGTTTTTTTTTTTTTAATAAAGGTTAATAATATTTAATGTTTTATTATTGTTAATCACATCATGTAAAATAAAAAACATTAGTCAATGTCCTTATATGACTGTAGCTTATAGAATCAAAATCTACGTGACTGACGTTTACAAAACTTTGATGCATTGTTTATAGAGATATCAGACAACTTTACAGAGTAGTTTAAATTACGTTAAAAAATACCTAGTTCTATATCCAATCAGCCACAGTTGGGCTGTTTTTCGGTCGAATCAATTCACAGAGTTGTATTTTATGTTTGTTCATTTTTTTCCGGTCAAAGTCAACTATAATGCTATATATCTAAAATATATATTATTTTGGAAAGTGCGTTAATGGAAAACATTATATCCATAATATATTTGTGTGATGTGTACAGTACATTTCTTCATAAATAATATATTATAATATATACCTACCGAATAGAATTCCGGTGGCGCCGTATATGCGGTGGATAAATTAATATTACTTTTATTATTATTATAATTATCATCATATTGTGTGTGTAAGGCCTCCGGTCAAAATCAAAATTCAAAACTTATAGTCGAGGATGCGCCGAAATGGCGCCCGAAATCACTATAATGCGTCACACGATGATTTTAACAAGTCCTGTATCCACGCCGGTGATTATATTTAGGCGATGTCAACGTGTTATATTATTATTTGACAGCATTATTTCATACACAATAATATATACGTCAATAATATATATATATATATATATAATAATACGTCATCATGTATTTTGTAACGTGACAATTACGCCAAGTCGAACGGGTTTAATCGACAACGACAGCCGCATGGTATAATATATAACCTAAATATATCTTATATTTTATGGAGGTATACGCCCCATACCTACGTATAATTATTATCATCATCATAAACATGTGTGGACACGGTGACTTTGGCGCCCGTCAGTCGTGCGGGCTGATTGCAACTTGTGTCAGACTTGGCCGTCCAATAATGATATAGCCGTCGCGTTTAATCTGTTCGGGCTTAAGTTTACTCGGCTGTAAAAACAAAACTGCCGAGTAACAAGTATCTGCCATAAAATATTATATGAGAGCACCCCAAAAAAAGTGTGATTGAACTTCGCCACGTATGGGTATTGGGTATATATACATATAACGACCGATTTATATTATCGTATACACTATACCTATATAGGTGCCGAGTTTTTTACTTCGTGTGACGTCACGCGGTCGATCGCTTGTGTATAATCTCGTTTGACGGACGGTCGTCTGATTGGTCCTTTGGCTCTCAAAATCTGCGCTACTCTCGTTTTAAATTTTTATACGTTCTATGTATAGGTACAGTGTATAGTTTTTATAATGTCATCGTGTGTCAGGAACACCACGCTGTCCTCCTATCGGCAATATTGTTCAATTGCGCGTGTTCAGATAAAAGCTGTCTCTGTGCCCGCGTATCGCCCGTTATGTTTTTATTACAATGTTGTCTGTTCATTAATTTTAGGCGCCACCAATCCGATCCCCATGCTGCTATTATAATGCATTTAGAAAAGTTTCAAGCGAGTGGTTATCTAAGCTTATGAGCAGGGCTGTGAATTTCATGCATTTGCATGTTTATTATGCTACATCGTATAAGAAAATGGATTTGATCAAAATTTGTTTTGCGTTATTCATAAATTAAATACGAAATCTTATTTTGGATATTTTTTGCATATTTAACCGGTAAGGGCATATAAATTCATGATTTCGGGAGTTCCTCTTATTGTTTTTGCTCTTCTCCTCATTTGAATAGTATGTTTTTCTCATTTGTAAATTTTCTTGAATTTGGACGATACAGTTTTACAGTTGTAATTTTATCGCAGTGGTAATAATAGCAGGAACATGTGTTAAACCTGGTCTGGAGTGGCATGCAATACCGTAACCTCTTGTTGTTATCGCGTGTCTGTTATCTGTGGTTAAAAGTCAAACTTGAAACATCTTTAATCTTAATAAAGTATTAAACGGAGAAGAAGAAAACGTTGATAGTTTAGATATATCCGAAGACTTAAAAAGTAGTGATATGGCACATGTCATATTTATAACGTCAGCTGTCGTAGAGCGTTCATTTTATTATTTTTAGAAGACCATTTTTTAAAAGTCAGTTTATAATTACAATATTTATTTAAATATAACATTTTTCATCCAGTATATGTGGGTATAATTTTTTTTCAAATTGCATATTTTTTAATTTTTCTAGTGCATATTTTGAAGAATATTCACTCGTTTTTAGTGGATAAATGCATGCATATATTTAAGGCTTTTTTAGTGCATGAAATTCATAGCCCTGCTTATAAGTTATAATCTCTCTGTATTTATGCAGTTATAAAACGCCTGTATATTTTATTGATACTACGATTTTATCAACAAATCGAGGCCCTTTTATCGATTTCGATAATATTATATTATGTGGGAAAAACATCGCCGACCCTCTTCTCATAGGTACTGTAATGACATACAAAATAAATAAAATAAAATATTCTATAAGATGAGTGAGTACGTATAATTATTTATACTCGTATTACACGTAACAATGTCGACACCATATTATAATTTATTATATCATATTGAAACAATATAAACGATTTATCAATATTTTTACACTACGTATTTATCATATTTATTGTTGACGTGTGCGTCGTTGTTAACATTCACGGTACCTATAGGTATATTGTATTGCACTATTACATATGTATTAATATTCGCAAGTGGCGATATAGTGTGTATTATATAATATAGCATTATTATTATAGCAGTGGCAGTGTAAAAAGCAGACGGCAGACGTACGCCCACGACGAGTGAATTAGCGCGTCGGACGATTTTAGGGGTGTGAAAGGCGGACGAGGGACGGACGAGGGGCGGCGAAAAAAGCTCACCGCCCACTTCACCGCCCGCGACCGTCCACTGCGAAAGATTTCGGATCGGGGTTGTTGAATGTTAATAGTCAAAATTGATACTAAATATCATACAACGGATCCATTCAAATATTACGATTATATAAGTAATTATATTCGATTTTGTACAACAACCTCGTTAGCGCATTACAAAGTTACTTTTGCAAGTAAAAAAACTTAAATATAATTTACAAAAAATGGATTTTAAAGTTAAATTCCACGAAAAACCCAAAAAATACTCTTAAAAATAAAAATAATAACCTTAAAATCAAAATATTGTCAACAAATACAAAATAAAGACTTCTAATTCTGATTCACAAATATATGAAATAAGTTAACATTAAATCAAAACTATGCAAATTTATATTATTAATAGTACATCGAAATCTCCTTCCTTCTTATTATAAATGAAATGTTACTATACAGCGTAACTTCCCTTATATTAAAATATTATATGAAATTATAAAGTTGACATTAAACCTATTATTATTCGATATTTATTTTGGTTTTTAAATACATCGTGGAATGTTAATATTCTAATTTTTATACTATTTATAATAATACTAATGTAGCTAGGAATAATATTATGTACTCATATAAGTGTATACATTGTAAACTTCTATCTGATACGGTAGCACTTATTATGAGACTTTTAAAAATTTAAGAATATTATATTGAATGATATTATACTTTGATAAAGAATATTTTTACTTTTCTTGAAAATAAATTAGAAAATTCGTAAGATATATGCACAAAATATTTGAAAAACTATACCGATTAAAATTTACTTATTTACTATGTCAACGTAACGCATCCTTCAGTCGATGTTGACAAAGGGAGACGAAATTAAATATTATAATAAGGAGGTATTTTACTAAATCTTTTAAAAATGCACTTACGCTACCGGTACAGTGAATGCCTCTGAATATCACCGGTAAGTAAGGATGACGCTTTATCTCGCATCACTCGCTACCTCTCGAAAAAGGTTTTTGGAATATACCTAATCTAATTTATAACTAAATTAATAAATTGTATAAATCTTTTTGGAATAATGTTATTGCACGGTGAAAACAAATTATGCGAAGAAATGTCACTTGGCCTCTTATCAACTGGGACACTCGCAAAATTAAATTGTTTTATATTCTGACGGAGTGGTTTTTTATTTGAGTAAAAAAAAAAGATATTCAATATTAGTAAAATCCAAGTAAAAAATGGAAATCTAACAAAATAGAGAGATATTATAATATGAAACACTAATTTTTGACAAAAAATTTATTTTGTATTTTTAAGTAATTGAATAAACCATAATTGTCTATACATAATATTTTATGCGAGCACTTTAAAAATCAATTTTCCAGTATGGTTGAATAATATGACCGGCTGTGCTGATAGAACAAAATATTGCAATAAGGATATTATTCTAAATAAAAGTAAATTGAGTTTAATGAAATTATAAAAAAAATTCTTTCAGTTGTCAGTTATCTGTACAGGCTCCATATAGATTGAAACAGGTAAAGCAATTCGAAATAACAGAATAATAAATGTAAATATAGGTCTTATGGCATATAGTGTAAAGTACACAAAAAAAGTAAAAATAGATAAAATTCTTGGATTAAAGTTAGTTAATTAACTTATTTAGTTAATGTATATAATAAACTATTTACCTATAGTGTAGGTATTAAGCAAATAAAGTACTAGCTTATTGTAAATTTTTGTTTGAACTATAACTAAATTAATATAAAATGTTGTTTAAATTTATCTGTAATTAATAGAAATTAAGATTAATTATTATTAAATATTATAAACATCAATCTAAATATATTGTATATAAATAACTTATTTACCCCGCCACAAGTATGAATTGATAATTGATAGGGTAATTTAACTATAAAATATTATATATTTAAAACTAAATAATACATAATATATAAAATATAAATTTTCAAATATTGTAGGACTTATTAATTTATTAAAAAAATTTATTTTTTCATAAACGTTTGACAACATTTTAAAAATACATAAAATTTGAATACCTACCAATTTTTTCCACACAAGTTGTTTTTTCGTAAAAGTAGGTACTCAAGTATAAATAAGTATAATGTCATTGAATTAAAATTCAACACATCCATTATAATGACTTTTGTTCAATGACGAGATACATTCGAACTAACTATATTAACATAAGCGAATTCCCTGATTTTTCTAAAAAAATGTTATAACTTTATAAAATATTTTGTTTTATAATCGATTTTTATTGACAAATACAATTCAACAATGTTTTAATTTAAGTATATTTTAATATTATTGTTTGATCTATGTTTAAATTAATAAATTATGTTTTGCAGTGTGGTTTGAATTAAGTTTGGTTTTTTCAATTATTTACCTACATACAGGCCCGGTCTATATATTTACAGTTTTTGGTTTATTTAAAAAATTAATATTCTATACAGTTCATCAGCAATAAAAATTATAAAAATCATATTGTTATATCGGATTTAATTCCATCATTGGTCAAACGAAATAAAAATATTTATCTTACGTGCCATTTTTGTCATAAAGCTTTTATCAATATAGCTGTCATATATTATTGTATATTTTGTAAATAACAATAAAATAATATCGCTTATTCACTTCAAATGGATTGCGATTTAATCCTAAATAAACTTTCGACTATCAGTGTCAAATACTGAGCGTTTTTTTTTAAATTAAAAATTGAATCATAAAACGCTAAAAGCTAAATATCACATGTAACATTGTCGATATCCAATGCCATTCGAATAAATATTTGGTTTACTATATTTACATTGATCATATTAATATATATAATAAGCATTTGAAGTTTATAGGATTCGTTTGGATTGCAATGATTGAATCATAACAAATATAAAAATCTTATGCTCGTTCACTATTGTCGCCATACGACTAAACGCTATTACTTAAGGCGTATTGCTGTTATAGAAATATATATAATATTGACACTTTTATATTATTATATTTGTTCAGTATATTTGATTTATATATCGACCATTAAAGCTGTCTGCGTCATACAATTTTATGAAGCATAAAACCTGGGTTATCAATTTAAGTGAAAAGTTAATTTAAGGTTTCAGAAATAGAAGCATTAAAATAAGTTCAAAAAATATTAATTGCATACTTTAATATTACTAATACTAGGCACCTATACTACCATTGAGTATAATATATACACAATTCTACTACTTATCGTACATTCTTGAAACTTTCTTATATTTTGTGGTTATATTATCACTATCTATACCTACACAATGAAAATTCAAAAAGTATTTTGTATAACTTTAAGCGAACGATAGTAATCGTCTGATTATAAGCTATAGGAATTGAGTAGTTAGATGGGTATTAATTTTAAAAACAAGTGTTATACTATTATACATTTGTGACAGTATAGGTACAAGGTACAACATACCAAATTTAATTGTTAGATATTAGAGTTAATGGATTTAAATGTTCTCATAGAGGGAGGGATATACATTTTTTTATTTATATGTATTTTAATGTTAGTGAATTGTGTTCAGTAAGATTTTAGATTTGGCATATAAAACAAAACTAATTTCCTTGACTAATGTATTATTTTAATATTAGGTACTTTTTCGTGAGCGTTTACAGTTGAAAAAATTGGCCAAAATACAAAAAATTTTATGATAAATAATTTTTATATTCTTACTGAAGGTACTATTATACTATAGGACGTTTTATTTTTTTAGTTGTGAAATAGTTCAAAACATTTTCTTTGCTGTCAGGAATCGTCTGTAATTCACGCGAGGTCATATATAGTTTTTCAGTAGTATTTTGATATTTGAGAAATACCTAGAAAACTAAGTAAGTACAGATAACTTTTATAACTGACTACAAAGACAAACTACTAATTTCATTTCATTTAAAGTGCTATCTGTGTCTATCATTCCATGTTGTATTATTTTGTTATCAAAGTTTTGTTGTACTCCTTTGTCCTATTTACGAAAAAAACATGAAATTACTTTAAAACAATTTTAAGTATACCAAACCAAAAATAAATGGTATACCTACGTAATAACTATAATAACTAACATTATTATTTTAATTTTTATTTATCAAAAAATATACAATGCAATTATACATTTGAATTATCAATTTCCTGTAAGCTATGCTTGCATCGGAGATATAGAGTTACAAATTAAGCTTAAACTAAAAACTTAATTATGATTATTAATTATTATGATTCATAACCCACACAGCGTAAAAATATTTCCTAACTATGGTAAAAATATTTTCAGGAAAATAATATAGTTGTCAAAATATTTAAAAATGTTGCGTAAATAATTAGGAAATATTTTAGTTATATTCTTTAGCTCAAAAGTTCATATATTTTCAAAAAATATTTTTACGGAAACTTAATAAAAATATTAAGTCAACATTTTTATGCAATCATAAAGTACAATATTATTTTTATCATAAGAAGAAAATAATTATAAAATATTATCAGTCAAATATTCATTATTCAACCACTTTAAGACATTCACAAAATATTATCATTTTCCAAATTCCGTGTGAGAATGTTTATTGATTTCACTATACCTATAATTTATATTTGATGTGCATATTATGATATATCATAAAGGTTATGCATAGCAAATGTCAAGATCAATTAAATCTTGTTTCAATTATTGCTGGAACATGTAACTTAATTTTATGTACGAGTATTATGTATATACAAAACCTTGTATTACATTTCAAATCATCGTGAGTCATATTGAATATTTTTATCAAAATTAATTAAATAATAATGAAGAAATATAATAATACTGTCAAGCTTCGTTAAATGAATAACCAATAGGACGTAGCTGGTATATTATTAATTGTTACCCTAAAATTTTGACTCATATTTTTTAAATTTTCTATAAGTAGACATTTAAACGTCAAGTCTTGTCTAAAATGTATGAATTATACTATTTTATATCATAATATAGCAGTATAGCAAGCTTCGAATAACAAGACACGCATAACTATAGTAGCTATCACAAGTTAGGCAATATACGAGTAGTACACAATACTATTTTGAATGATTTATGATTGAATTGAAAACAGTTTAATAGTAGGTTTTAAATATTATAAATAATTTCTTTATGTATTTTACTATATTGTAATTTATACTATAAAAGGTTAGGTTAGGTATTACTACGACATGAAAATTCTCTTTCTTTTTTTCAGTTTCTCATTCTGGCTCTACTAATCATTTAAGCTTGGAATTATATAAATATATTATACAGTGTAAAATGTAAATATAAATTTTGAACAAATTAAAATTTGTTAATTGTGTCTGTATTTTTAATGTTTTAATGTATTGCATATCAGTACGTCATCAGCTATACATTTTAACTACTTTATATTTTTACAGCATTTCGTATTTGATACAAAGTTTGTTTTATACAAAACATCAGTCAACCAAGTTTATAATATTATTATTACTATCTTATTGTGAACATTTTTTTCGAATAGAAGCCAGAAGGAGTACTTAAATACTTAAAGTTTCTTGGAGCATACTTAAAAGATTGAGAATTGAGTCTTTTCGATTTTTTCAAGAAGTTTCTAAATGTAAAATAAACCTATCGATCACCGTCAAACATTTTGATGGATATAAACAGCGCGTCTTGTAGTTACTAAGTTTATTTTATTGTAAAACATGTATTGCGTAATACTGAATCTTGTTGTATTTATATTGAATAATTTTTTTTATTTAAATCAAATATTTTAATAAGAACTACGAAATTTCATAACATTTCATAATAATTCATTAATATAAAACAATAATAATTTATTTTATACAGTATAAAATATATTGATTATCGTATAATTAATTTTCCATAATTTGAGTTAGAATAATTTATGAACATACTAAAGTTTGATTATTAGGTATATTTAATAATTAATATTTATTTAATTTATTAATAATTATGATATAGTTATAATAAATCCCATTCAAACATTTTTGATTTCAATAGGATTTCGTGCACGTCGATATTTTGGTGGTTTGAAATTATTTTTAATCGTACGCGCTTCGACTACGGTTCTTCGATTACATTAAACTGTCGACGGTTTTGCCTCATTCAAATTGCAAATGCTCCCCTCTTTTACCTACGCACGTTCGCATGCAATACGCGTTTTATCGTCCTCCTCTTCGCATAACTCTCGTCCCGTCTATAAAATATAATAATAATAATAATACATTTCTCTCCTAATCTTTCTCCGTTGTCACCGCACGCGTACGCCGACAATCATAATCGCCGAATATGCGCCCGTGACTTACCAAACAATAAATTCGGTGAGCATCAAAATATAATATTTACACTATGGGACGATGGTACTAACAAACTACAAAGTAACAGACGTTTGTCGGTCGTCAAGAAGTCTTGTACTTCAAATATTTTAATATTACAAACGATTGTGAATAATATTATGTACAAACATTGTATGTTTTGCTTGCGTATGACAACAGACTCGCTAAGTAGTTTTCGAACAATATTTTTTTTTATCTATACATCATTGACAGAAATCGGGAAGTTGCCGCAAAGTTTTCCAACCAAGCATAAAAATTGAATAATATAATTCTTATATACGAATGGTGTCTAAAAAAAAAGTGATTGAAAGATTTATCCATACTAAAAGTGATAAAAAAAGTTGACTGAAAAAAAATATATGCCTCGTTTTTATAAGCTGCTCGCATGAAACCCGATCGCCTGTTATTTCTTTTAAAAACAAATTATAAAAATACGTAGGAAACCTGAAAAAAAATACTATCCATCACCTCGATGCAGGGCTACACATCTACACAACACATAATAATATATTGGAACCTAAAAAAACCAAAGTTTTACGTTATATGTTTTCTGTAATAACTTATGATTTTTATATTTTATTATCTTTTGTGTCAGCCTCCCCTAATTATTGTTTCACCCATATGATTCTGTACTATACAATAATAATAAAATATTATGCGGGTAATATAAAAATACATTTATGAAATATTTTTTTGAATTTAAAATTGTTTTATTGCACGATCTGTAGACATGGTTCACAAAGAGAAGAAACCTAAGAAAACTCCCCTTGGAGGTTCTTTGAGCCTTTTTAAAATATACATTATTATTACTTATGCGGAACTTTATGACTTCACCATATTACATTTTACAATTTTGCCATTGAATGAATTGGCCAGAATTGATTATTATTTTTTACTTATTTTAAACGTTTGAATACTTTTTATATTTTCTAGATCCCAGTTTAATTGAACGAGAAAATTGGAAAAAATATTGGAATCGTTTGTAAATGAAATAATTATTTTTATTGCTTTCAAATTAAAATACACTCGTACAAGTGACACATTTTATTTTTTTTCGTTTGACCGTTTTTGTATGTATGTTAGACTATAATATTTAGGTCAGGGGCCTGTATTTTATCCGTTGTTATTAGATACAATGCAGATTTGCATAGATAAAATGCAATTTTTCATAGAATATGTATAAAAAAAATAAATTTTACAATTATAATTCTTTCATAATACCTATACGTTCCTACACACCTAATAATGTATTTATACGTTACTCGTCTTGCTAAGAGCGATTCTGCATAAAGAATGGTGGAAATTATGATTATCTACATCTACTATTAGTTATTACCTACATCTATTTGACTGAAATGTATACGTAAATATGATTACCATACATAAAATATCGTGTATACAACCATAACCCGTTAAAAATATAAAATATATAACTTTGGACTATTTTTTATGATTTTATTCCAGGATTGCATTCCCACAGGTGATAGGTAATAGGGATATTATAAAAAAATTATTAAACCCAAAGTCAACGCAATATTTTTCTGTGTCGAATCGTTGCTCCATTATAGGGACCTATAATAGGTATACAAAATATTATTGTCGAATGAAATACGCTGTTCAGAGAATGTAAGCTTATGCCTATATTAATCTATAGCGCATTTATATACAATCGTCACGTGTCATATGAACACAATGTTATAAGTATATTAACCATTAACCATTGTACAAAAAACAATAAATAAATAAATACTTCAACGATACACACAGATATTACACATTATTATTTATTTATTGATAATCGAGGGCCCATATTTTGTGGGCTGGTCTAGGTTCCGGGCTCCCCGGAAATATAATGTTTTCATAACCCTATTTAAAATAGCCTTTTAAAATGTAATTTTAAAACGTATTATTATGTTTGATATCGTGTAGATTTAAGTACGCGGACAGTGCATAGTAATATATTCGTCCACTGCATACAGTTAGCCGACCGGTGGTTGAAAGCATCTAGTTGTGACCACTACCAGACTCGTGGCTTTGGTTCTCGAACTCGGCGCCAGACGTCTGTTTTTGCATCTTGGCTGCCATCCGGTTCCGCATACCGCACATCATCCGGCCAGCGGCGCTAGACAAATATTGATCGCCGAACACCCAACGGACTACGTTCACCGCCATCAGCTATAATAACATATTATTGTGTTACGGTTGTATACATGGGCGTAACTAGGATTGAATAGTTACAGGGGCTAGAAAATCAAAGTATAAAATACACCTTGAAAACTAAAAACGTCTGTAAACAGCTCAAAACAAGTTAAACATTTTGAAAATTGTATCGTGTAAGGAAAATGCTAATACAATGCTAAGGTATAAACATTCAGTAAAAATTTCATGTACTCCAGTCTACAGCCATTATCGATTTTGCGTAAAAATTACCGTTTCGTGTTTATTGATTTTTTTTTTTTTAATTTTACCCGATGATTATTTTTGGTTAATTGCGTACGTAGTCGCTGATATTTTATTGACGTAATCAAAACTATTACCAATATTTTAATAATTTTAAATTTGAGAAGAAACCACTATATTTAAAATCATTGTTGCGAAAGTAAAATTTTGTTGCACCGTTTTACCGAAACGAAAGTGATGTTTTTAATGAATATGCGTATTCATATATAATATTTTATACTAAAAGAATATTGACGGGTAAATCTGCGAAACGCTCCGAACGATGTTAGCGCGTTGCCTTCTGATAGAGTTTTCATAATTGCTTTACTTCACAACCGTCAATAACAATTTATGCGTTCACAGATTCATCATAATAATCCAATATTTTTACACATTTCCCATTTTGCTTATGTTTATAAATTATTTAGCTCAGAATTATTATTGCATTATATCAAAACGACAGAACCTGATTAAATATTATAAGTTTGCATAAAATCAGTATTTTTCAAAAGTCTAATAATATTATTTTTTGTCTCCAAAATATATTTGTTACTTATCATAATTTATATCATATTATATTGATAGCACACATTAAAAGTTAGGTATAGCACTGACAACTTAGACTGTGAAATTAATGCATTAAAAATCTATGAATTTGCACTAAATCAGGGATCTGATGATTTAAAAAAATAAAACAATTTTGAGGTACATAAAGCTTTTAGTTTCCGAGCAGAGCGATGAATGTGTTGATTTTAAAATGATGTGTGATTTTTTTTTCTTTATTTGGGTTGGTCATCACCTTCTGGGGAAGTAAAATGGCTTGATTTTCTGTTTCAGCATCTTTTTTGTTAAGATTATTATGTAAGGGGTCAAGAGTAAAAATTTCACAGTAGTTTTCAAAAAAAAAATTTTTCGAAAAAACCAATTTTGTTTTTGGTGTAAGTAACTCTAAAAAAAATAAGTGTATGTTCACTGAATATTTATATTTTCATTTTCTATACACCATATAATTTTCAAAATATTTATGGACATAAGAAAATTTTTGATTTTTTTTTAAATTAATGTCGATTAAGACTTTTCCACTCGGTTAGGTCAAAAAACTAGAAAATATAATACCAAATTCCCCATAAGTTTTCTTACATTAATTTAACAAAAAAAAAGTTTGCTGAAAAATCAAATTTACATTTTTCATGAACGTTTGAAGTTAGACATTGGATATTTTACTTTGTATTCAATTTTATCATTTCACATAACTAATTTATATTTTATATAAGTAGGTACCTATAATCTATAATATAACCACTAAAAAAAAATCCCGAACCGTATCATCTATTCCCTAAGACGCAACATATTTATATCGTTATTATACGTTACCATGACCGTGTGCGACGGGTAACCAGTGGTCGTGATGCCGGACCGCCCGGCCGACAGCGGTGAAGACGGCGAGTCGAAGACGGCGCTGACCACTCTCGCTAACCATCTTGGTTCGTCAACCTTACCATATTCGCTGTTTCGGTCCGCCCGCGCTTGCTCTCGCGCTTTCAGGCCGCAAAAGCAGTGGCAGTCCAACGACCGGAGCGAGTGGTTTGCGTACGACCGCGGTGCCGGCGCGTACGTCCAACCCGTGTCGCCAGTGGACGTCGGTCGGATCTTGCTCATCTTGGTGGCCACGAACCCGGGCGTCAGGCACCGGATCGCGATCTGATTTTTCGATCTCTCCTCGTCGTACTCGGCTGCCAGCTCCACCGAAAACTTTTCAATAAATGCCTGTGCACAAACAGACAAGACGCAGTGCTTGACGACAATCATTTTTGTATACTATAGTTTATGGTATATATACCCTATCCGATACCGGTCTGGTAATCGGGTTTGGTGGTACTAAAAAAATTAGCGGTGCACTAAAAAATTCCGGTAATATCGGAGAGTACGTCAATCTGTTTTCAAAATATTACGGTGATCAAGTGTCATGTGGTTATGACTTACATATAATTGTAATCACGTTGACGCGTATATTATACGTTTTAGCATGGAAAAACTCCTATAGCTATACTTCATTGCAAACACACTCAAGTCACCAAGCGTGTACACGACTTGCCAACAGGTAAAATTATTCATATTAATTGTTTAAATCGTGAAAAACTAATGAAACACAGACAAGTATGTTATGTATATCGCGTTCAGAGTGTTAAATTTAAGACCTTTTGGGCTTTTTCTCGTACAATACGATTTTTCACGAGGAAGACACGAGTGTAAAAGATAAATGCATATATACGATATAGTATAATATTATTATACTAACTGAAAAAAATGTTAAGTTTCACCTAGTAATACTATGTATTGTGTAAATGTACACACATTAATGCGGTACCTATGCGAGTTCATTTTGATCGTGAAAAATAGATAAGTTTGTCTTGTACAAAATTATTCAAATTTAAATTTACTAGCTTTTTGAATAGACAGGTGTGTATAAATTATAATATGTATACTATACTGTAATAGGAATAATGTACAGTGTTGGATTTAGCGGGGGTATGCAACTGATTGGGGGTCCTCGGGGTTGAGATTGTTTTAGAGGCCTCAGGCTGATGTTCTAGATTTTCTAACTTTGTAAGGAAATAATTAAAACAAAATAAATAATGGTAAAGAAAAAAATAATATTAAGAAATAACCGGCGTGACTCGATTTAAAGCGGTATACATTGAAATTTTTCCTTTTTAAAACTATCTTCCCTTTTATCAAAGTATCAAACACCAATTATAATTAGGTATTTATAAATATAATTTTTCTTTTTATATAGGATTTCCAATATTAGTGGATGCACACTTGCATACCGTGGTCTCTCGAGACTTAGATCCGGCACTGGTAATGCACAGGTAATGTACTGGTAAAATACAGTTTTTGTACATGGACAATGTAGTACCTACTTACACATGAAAACTAAATATTTTTTACGACACAAAGTTGTAATCGTTCACACTTACGACACATTGCTATATTATTATTATATTGTGGTAATTGGTATGAAATAAACAGTGTGCTTCGTACTATTGTGTTTCTTCCATTTTATATCTATATACATTATTAAGCTACATTAGGTATATATACGAAATGCTTAAGTACCGCAAGTACAGATTGAATAACAAAACTATATAATGCTGTGAAACGTATAGGCTTTGATATCTGGCACTGAAATTTATTTTTTAAGCAATATAGGTAACGCCAAAATACGATTTATGTGCTACTATCTAGCAGACAATAATCTTACTAGAGAGTTGGCTTGCTTTGGTTTTAAAATAAATAATACAACATTAGACTTAAGTGTCAATATTGCAGCTGTTAAAAATCTCTATGGGATTTATAATATACGTATATCATAATAATATATTAGGCCCCCACCCCACCAGTTTTCTCAAAGGGGCCCAGAATTCATATTATGTATGTGTATTTAAAATAAATAAAAAAAAAATTGACTAAAGACTTATGTATCCATACTTATGTAGTACATTTTCTGAATGATATAGGATGTATATAGGATGTATTTTGTAGGTATGCTAAAGGTGAAAAATACGTATACGACAGTAATTATTCGTAGTAGGTATAATACAATTATTTCGCAAGTTTATCACTGTAGTGTCCATAGGCGCAACTAGCCCTATATTTTTGAGGGTGCACAAATTATAAAGAATCCCCAGACCCTCAGACCCACACTCTATATACAGTGTATAATAGAAAGATCTAATAAAAAAAAAATTACGCTACTTCAACGTATGGCAAAAATGTTATTATATTCTAAATTAATTTACTCAAACAAATATTGATATCTTAAAATATTCTAAAAATTAACTACTTGACTTAGATAAATGTTTTAACCATTAAAATTATTATTTTTATCAGATTTATAAATTAGCAATTTTGCCAATTTTGAATTTTTCCAAAAAATTTAAATTAAATTTTTTATTTTTTATTTTCAATATTAAAAAATAAAAATATGGGTAAGTGGATGTCGCTCTGCTGTACAGTAGGTTACAAGTGAGTCACTGTAATGGATGGTGTTAAATATGAATTCAATGATATAATATCATTGTATAAGAAAAATGATTCTGAGCGAAAACGGTCAGTCAGACTATGATGTTACTAAGTATATTTGATGATATTATTGTGCATAAAGAAATTTATATATAACCTATTTACGTGGAGCCTTGTTTTAAATTTTCAATCCTTAGTTATAAAAGTTGAACATTTTATAAATTTTTAACTACAAAATAATTATTAAATTATAAATTTTATAAATTTTGTCGAACTTAACTTTAAATGCTTATAAAAAAAAATTGTGCCTATGTATTTTTAATATTTTTCAACAAATTGTAAAAATATATCAGGAGCCTTGTATTAAATTTTCACGCTTTTTTTCCCAACAAATAAAATTTTATTGATATTTATAGAAAAAAAAATTAAAAAATTGAAAACTGACAATGTCCGTAAACAGCTCAAAAAGAGTCAAATTATTTTCAAAATTTTATCGTGTATAGAAAATGCTAATATGCACATTCAGTAAAATTTTCAAGTATCTACAGTCATTCGTTTTTTAATTACAATAAAATAAGAAAATCGTTACATGAGAAATCTAGTGAATATCAAATGTTGTAAAAATATGAATTTCAAACGCTTATAAAAATTTAATTTGATTTGCTTGTAGACATTTTTTTTTTGATAAAAGTAGATAAACTTATGGGTAATCTTGTATTACATTTTCAAATCTTAGATTTAAAAAGAAATATTTTTATGAATTCTCAACTCAAAATAATTTGCTAATTTTCGTGATTTTTTCGTATTTTGTCAAGATTTGAACTTTAAATGCTTATAAATTAAAACTGTGACTAAGGATTTTTAATTTTTTTCATCTGTCTTTGAAACAATAACCTAGGAGCTTTCTATTAAATTTTCAAGCTTTTTTACTTAACAGATAAAATGTTATTGATATTTATAGAAAAAAAACTAAAAAAAATGGAAACTGACAATGTCCGTAAACAGCTCAAAATAAGTCAAAATATTTTGAAAATGTATAGAAAATGGAAATATAAACAACCAGTAAAAATTTCATGTATCTACGGTCATTTGTTTTAAAGTTACAACAAAAACCAAATTCAATTTTGTGAAAAATCGATTTTGCGTAAAAATTCCCGTTTTTCCTTAATTTTTCTTTTGTTTTTCTTGGCGCTTTTGAAAATTACTGGGAATTTTAAATTTTGACCTCCCAATGCATCAACGATATTCACTTTCCAATCGAAAAAGATACTGAAGTTGAAAATCGAAGCATTATTTCAACTACTTATCGTGTACACAGACACAAAAAAAAAACAAAAAAAAAATATAAAAACACACATCATTGTAAAATCAATACATTCATCGTTCCACTCAGAATCTAAAGTATTAATTTATACATGAAAAAAAATTTAAAATATTGATTTGAACAAAAGTTATATTTAAAGCTGGAAAATCTAGATTGTCAATTTCTTGTATTTTCTTTTTTTTTTAATAATACAGGTTCTATAGGTCTTATTATTAGTTTAATATTATAAATAATTGAATAAACATTGATGTATTTAATTTTCATAAAATAACGCCATGACAGTTTTTTGAACAACACAATTTAACTGAAATATTGTTGGCTATTTTACGCGCTCCCGCTTGTTTTATAAATCATAACAAATTATAAACAAGTAAACAATATAAACGCACCCACATTCATGAATCATGGGCAGTCTTTTATCTTGTTAAAGATAAAGAGAAATATCGTTATCTTGTTTTCTACTTTATTTTGTTGATTTATAAGAAAATATTATTAGGTATGATCATTGTTACACAAGTAAGTAATAACAACGTAACTGTGACCTGTTCCATACAACATCAAATACCTACCTAAGCTAAAGATTATTTCATAATATTATGTTATACTGTTATAACTGGGAATTTCAGAACATAATAGTGAAGTATCCACTTGTTATATTCCTCAATATACGGTATGGTACAACATTTTTGTATTTATTGATAATTTTTACTTCATAATAATCAAAATATAATAGACTAAGTCTTTTAAATTTTGGGAGTGCACATTTTTAACTCGG
Organism: Sitobion miscanthi; assembly: GCA_008086715.1. NCBI lineage: Eukaryota > Metazoa > Arthropoda > Insecta > Hemiptera > Aphididae > Sitobion > Sitobion miscanthi. The sequence continues at coordinate 16,844,717 of CM017804.1, forward strand.
GGGTGCACAAGTCTCCTGTGCACCCACCTAGTTGCGCCAATGGTAGTGTCGTAAGGTGAGTTAATCACTAATGTGTGATGACTTAGTGGCCCACGATTGGTGTCGAACGAATCAATTTTTTTGTTTATGCTACTCGACATTACAAACGTAACAGTTTAGGTTATAATAAATCATTGTACCTTGGTGGCAGCGTAAACACTGAGCAGCGGACACGGCAGCTTGGCCGATGCTGACGACACGTTTATGACGACGCCACCGCCTCCGCGTTTAGGAGACGTGTATTCCGTGTCATCCAATCGCTGGCGGTAATCTCCTTCCGCATCGTCGCCGCCGAGGGCGTCGTCGCCGTCCGTATCGTCGACGACCATCAGTGGCATGACTATGCGGCACATGGCCACGGTGGCCAGCGCGTTGCACTCGACCACATCGCGGCACGGGTCGGGTAACGTGCCCGTACAGCAGGGCGCCAGGTCAAGCAGCCGTTCGGGTCGCGCGTAACCCACGCCCGCGTTGTTCACCAGCAGCCGCACGTCCAAGCGGCCAAGTCCGCGACGCACCGCGTCGTAAGTCCCGGACAGCGGGACGGTGCCGCCGGACGACGTGAAGTCCGCTACGATGATTTTAGTCTTCACTCGACCCGCGTGTCGTTCGTCTGCATCACACGCGAATAGGATAAAATATATAATACCGAGAGCACACATCCATACGGCCGAGGGGACGTATTTAGAGGGTGGGAAATTTATTTTTAGGGTCTTAGGGGTGTATTGTCCACACAACCTACAAGCATCGTTCACCGTCATTCCTCGACCAAGAGACACGGACATTTATTATCACAATTCATAATTATAGGTACCTATAACATCCATCTCGCTATTACTATTTTATGTACTAATCAAAATATTATTTAAATTTTTTATACATATACCTATGTAATACATTTTATTCATAAGATATTATTTTTTCAGTTAAGTTATCAAGCTCGGTAAAATATTTTTGATAGTATGGTCATAACTCTCTGATAATATATATTAATTTATAAAATATGTGACACATTTAATAGGTAACACAACAGCAGGCTGCTGATGCTACAACTTTGCCACTGTATCGCACTATAATAGCTTAAAAATCAGTTCTAAAATCTATCTATTTTGTGTTATGATTCTAATTTATTACTTAATGTGTTACACTGTTGCATACTTAATTTTATAAAATTGTTATCATAATATATTAAAGCATATTATTATATTCAATTGATACAATCTGATATTTTGTTTTATATTTTTTTAGTATTTATAACAAACAATTTAGCGTATTAAAATTAATAAAGGTGGGTAAGTGGTTACCACTCTGCTGTACAGTAGGCGTCGAGTGAGTCACTGTAACAGGTGTATTAAATTTGAATTCAATGAAATATATTATTGTAGGTACGCGGAAAACGATTTTGAACGTCAGCCTAAGATATTTTATACTATAATATTAATACAATTGAAATATAATTCGAAAAAACTTCATTGGATTTGCACTCATATTATCCTTATTTTTTGATTATAGTACGAACTACTTATGGGGAATCTTGTATTAATTGTTCAAGTGTTAGCTACAAAAATTTAACATTTTATAAATTATTACTACAAAATAATTTGGAAATCTCCTTGATTTTGAAAAACGTTGATAAAATTTGAACTTTAAATGATAATAAAAAAAAAATCACGCCTATGTATCTTTAATATTTTTAGATAGTGAAATAATAACTTATGAGGAACTTTGTATTAAACTTTTATGCTTTTTGGCAGGATGAATAATTTTTATCGACATTTATAGAAAAAAAACCTCCATCAAAGTTGATGATCATTGATCAGGAGATTTTTCTACTAGAAAATGTGTCACCACACACAATAATAAATACACATCATTGTAAAATCAATACATGCATTGTTATACTCTCAGCATTTAATATTTAAACTAATAAACAAAAAAGGGGGAAGTCGGTAAATCACTCTGTTCTGTAGTAACTATAGGTGTTTGAAAAATGATTCTAAACGAAGTTAGCCTATATTACTAAATATATTTAATGATATTATTGTTATTAAAGTAATTGATTTTACTAGCTATTAGTAGAAGTCAGTAGGTACACAGTTACACAAATACAGTATAGGTTGAATTAATTTTTTTCAAAAATGTAATTGTGTGTTGAAAGCTCGAAGGTATAAATTATAATACATAATATATATTTAAAAGTTTCAAGTACTAACGAATAATGTTTATAAATTACAAAAAAATAACTAAAACCGTTATCTTCGTTTAGACATCTAATTTCGTCCCAATTTGAAGTTTGGAAATTGGAATGCATTATCATAGATCTATAGAATTCTATACAGCGTACAGTAATAATAATATCATTATAATATTATATTAATTTACTAGGTATACCTACGTACCGATGTGCCGCGCTACGTCTAGCAACTTGTGTAAGTTCCGACTGACCAGCGCCACATTCATTCCACGGTCAGCCAACTAGGTAGTTGTGCGTACAACGCGTAATGAAAAAAACATAATATTTAAAATAGTTATTTATTCGATTGCTATAATATTCCGACGTGGTTATTTACCTGCAACGCGTACTCCATGCCGATCCCGTCGGTGCAACCAGTCACCACTACAGTGTAGGAAGTATAAGTTTTGCACAGTATCGGCCAAACGAGACACGCACATCATGAGACAGACAGACGGTATGATCCGACGAACCGAAAACACAAATTACGACACATGATGAGAATGAGTGTTTCTGAATGTGTGACTTCGTGGTAATGTTCTATTAGCACTTTAGAACTATCGTGTATCCACAAAATGTCTAGACCATTATTCTCCTCAGCTGTCCATTATTTTCCCAATAATTGTTAAAACATTAATTAATTGTCTCTAGGTTAATGATTTGAATAGATATGTACCTATCATATCGATGTCTGCTAAATAATATTGTTTTATATGATATTTGTATATAGGTACAGGTAAACATCGAATACACATTAAAGTTAAAAATTATTGCAGTGATAAAAAGTAGTAAATTTACTACATGTAATAAATAATTTTAACATAGGTATTAATATGATTTTAATATTTGGAGACAAATGGACATGAAAACAAATGTGTGGTAAAAAAATGAAAATACCTATATTCACCAAAATCTTTCATTTTTCTTTTGAGAATAATGAACAGTGGAGGTAAACGCGGTATCACGTTTATGGAGAAAAATCGTCCCACCCACACAATAATATCTTTATAAATTTTGAATTCTGCCAAAAAATGTCTCTTGACCGTGACAACCACGGTCATGTTATTAGGTTTTAGCAAACAAGTCGATCGTCGCTTACCCGCCCAGCTGCCAGCCATGCCATCAAAGTTCACGCCACCGCAGCACCGACAAGCGGGTGGGGCACGCTGTTGCTCAGGCCCGATGTCGTCGTGGCCACGGAGCAGGGCGTACCGGCACCAGCACAGGGCCCGTCGGCCCAACCAGTACGTCCACGGTACCAGTAACCGGCGGACGACGACCGCGGCGCCCACGCAACACACTAACGCGTTGGTCAACCACCAAAGCCAGCACAGAGACTCCATCGCACACGGTTCAGTTGGTTGATGTTGCTGTCGCCGTTGTAGTTACCGGTACTTGTTGTAGAAAAACGGAAAAAAAACGCCTCGACGGTGTGATTGCGATTGCGGTGCTTCAAGCCACTGCAGTCTGGCGGCCTAGCGACACCGACCGAAATTTGAATTGCAAATTGCGTTATAATCTACGGCGCGGAATACGCTCACTATATTAAGATATTATATTATAAACTATAATATAACACGGTCGTTACGAGCAACGACGACGGCCGATATGACACGAAAATATTATTGTTTTAAATACTATATGTTAATTAGGAGGTAATTTTCGTTGGGCTTATGGTTGTTGTTGACTGTTGTTTTGGTTGGTTCATTAGGCAGTAGCGTATTTAAGAATTTAGTGGGTTGGAAAATACAATTTAAAATACACGAAAATACGATATTATTATTTACTGTTAAAATGTTATAAATATGTTTTTCTTTAATGCATATGATAATATAGTAATATCTTAAATAATTTTTTTTTTACTAGTTTCAAATCCTTGGTAGCTGTACTATTGTCTGGTAGTAATATATATTTTTAATTTTAACATATTTTTATGATTATTACCTACTTAAGTTAAACTTAAACTAATTTAAATAGGTCAATCGTGTTTAGTAAATAACATCACTTTTTAAATTTTATAGTATTTTTGTCGGGACCAAGGGAGTCGTATGGAGGTGTCCCGGTTGTCATATTTCTGCTGAGCTTCTTATGTTTATTTCGTGAATACAATATATATGATGTATGGTAGCCACATGTTTGACATATTCTTGCCTCTTGGTGGGTCTTTTTTCATAAGATGAGCATGTGTGTGGTGCTTAAATAAATATTACGCTGCTATTATTACAATATTATTCGATATTGAGGGTTAAAAATGTATTTGTTCTTGATTCGTGATTAGCAAGTTATCATCTTTGTATTCTAATGATAGATCTAAATTCTAATGTAACTTCAGTTTCTATATACAATAATTGAATAATTTCAATGCTAAACAATGATCTTGCGACATTTTAGACATAGAATAATTCTTTATTATAAGTGCTGAAAAGTGTATTATGCATTATAATTCAAGAATTAATAGAAATATAAGTACCTACCTAGTGAAATTTCTATAGATTTAAAAAAAAAATAGAATGTCATCTCCAATTGTCATATCGTGCAGTTTTTATTTTATTTATTCCAAAAAATAACACATCAGTCATCATTATGAATAACAACATTTTGAACAAAATCTTCTGTTTTTTTAAACAATTAATTAGAGGTACCTACTAAATAAAAACCACTAGTCAAATAATAACAATAATATATTTAATAATAATTAAAAAAACACAACCGTGTTTAACTGGTTGGAGGTACCTAATGACAGTAATGACTAATGAGCATAGATGTATTACAAGTTACTACCATATCCTTCGTATTAAATGAATAATAAATAAATACATTAATAATGATAATTATATTGATAAATGATAACCATTAACCACTTACCACGGTTTAACCATAATCAAATATTATATAATTATAACTAATAAACCTATATACAAATAAAGACTTTTGCACAGTTTTATACCTTAGAGTAATATACTAATAATGTATGTGTATCAATAGAATACAGTAACTGCATAAAATACTCTTATACCAGAATTTATTATAACCTTACCTTTTTGGGCGACAAGTGAGGTTGTATAGTAACGAGGATTATAAGTTATAACACCTGTGATAGTATAGCGTGTTATAAAATGTAAATAACTATATAGATAGTCGGATTTTTGGTCTACTCCGTCATACGTAACAAAAAAAATAATTGATTTTCCTCCCTTGTTTAATGTTGTAACGTCATCATGTTGCAGCTACGAGGTACCGTACTCCCCTAAATACGCCATTGTAAACAGGATTAAAATTATGAGGAGTGACCTCAGCCCTAGCTAAAATTGTATATCGAATAATCGACAGATTAGCGTGGGTTTCTCTACCAACAATTTTTTAGAAGAGTTATACAACAATGTACAATACTCTTCGACCCTCGTACATAATGATATTCACCAGTGTATTTGTATCGCAAAATGTATGCAATGTATGTTCGTATGGAAATAGCTTATATGATGCATTTTTCAGAGTTGCGACCTATTATGATATTATAGAAGAGATGAAGCCAAACTAGATGAGATATCATAAGTGTTGCGGCTATGTTGTGCTTTCTAGGTTTGCTTGCTTCGATCTTGAAACTTTGACGCAAACCATCTAATCATAGTTTTAAATTCTTACATTGAAAGTAATTTTTTTAATAAAAATATTATAATAATATCATCATTACAAACTATTGCTTTCTGGGATTCGTAATATTGAAATATATAATAAACATGTACCCATTAAATGTATATAATATATATGATATATATTTTCAAAATATTGAGACTATTTTGTGATATTTATACCAAGAAGGCAAGAACATATTTACAATTTACACCATTCTACTGTATACGTCGCAATCGACTTATAAGTTAACAAGTAAGATAATTTAAGGCACCGGGTGCCGATGCCATTTTGTCCTCAAAAATACACTCTGCGGGAACAACGATACCGCCATGTAGAATCAACCAAATTTCATAATTTTTGTTTTTAATTGCTAGAGGGAATATTCTACAGCCCGCATCGATCTCTGTTTTTCAATATTTTATTTTCAAACTTTATAATATGTTTAAAAAATACAAGATGAAAAGCATTTTTTCTCAAATGTTTAATACAATTATTTGAAATAAAATACAAAATCAGAGATGAATCGGGCTGTAATAAGAAGCCTTCTTCTTTCAGATAAAAAAATAGTCATCAAAATCCAACAATTCTACAAAGCTTGAGAATTATTCCTGTAAAGTCATTTTTTTCGATATAATACACCCTATCAACCCCCCCCCCCCCTAAATAGGTATCAGGTAGTATATTAGTGGAAAAGTCTTATAACTGCAAAAGTGCCAACTAAAATATAAAATTTAATTTCCAAATTTCTTAGAATCGTGGACAATTTGAAAAACTGGCACCGGGACCCTTAATATCATATTACGGTAGGTATAATAATGTAATATAGTATATTGTAACGTTTGATCATACATACCATTAGAAATATAATTTGTATATCACTAGATTTAATAATATATTATGTATTTATCTAATTATGTGCCTATCGCGGGCGTATCTTGTTATCGAAATGATTAAAGGTCTTTGTCTACTAAGGGCCGGAATTACAATAGTTAAACTAAGGTCAAAACACCTAATCCGGCCGGTAAAATCAGTGGGTTAAGCGTAACTAAGGTTTAAACTATGATTATAAAAGTAAAGGTATACTTATATTATAGAATATAGGTTGATGCCACTGCTGAAACGCTACCCAATTATTATGTGCCTGTGTCTTCACAGTAACGTTGACACAATACATTTTATCCTAATTAGGCTTAATTAAAGGTACCAACGGGTTGTATCTCTTACTGTCAATATTTCCATGTGCCAAATTATTGCATAATATAATTTATATTATTCTATATGGGTAGGTACGCACACAGTTGTCATTTAATTGGTAATTAATGCCATCTATTGTAACAATGGGGCAACTTACTAATTCACTTCAGCGATGAAACCCTATCGCCGATAATGCAGAAGAGTGGACCCAGAACCTTTTCCATGGCCCGTTTTGTTATAATATTATTTTTATTCATACCCATAATAATATTATAATATATTTATATCTTATTCGTATTTTTCTATGATGCATACGCTTAATCAGTTTGTGTTACATATTTACATGGTATGATTTCCTCGCCTATATCATGTCTTCATGTTTGAGTACGTATTATTATTGTAAAATAAATATTAAAATATAAATTTATAATTTAAAAAATACCTGCGAGTACATAATATACACGTTATATATTATAAGTATAATATTATAATATTTATTATATTATATTATAAGTATAATATTATAATATTAGAATATTTATTATATTTTATTATAAGTGTCATATATAACCACAAACCTTCATATTTGTCGACTAGATTTAATATTTCCCTTTAATATTATATCAATTTCCTTCTTTCTCATCGGAGTTTTATGCCAACTAGCTTTTCTCCACCTGATAAATTAATTACTATTTTATACCTAACTCATCATAAAACTAATTATTAATATTCTTAAACTAGTCTTATATTTTATTAAAACATCGACTATTATATTTCTTTACAATAGATATTTTAACTAATATAATAATAAATTAAACTCCAGTGTACTTTAACTTCGGTCTCGGGCACGGGAAAACATGAAAAATACAAGTCTTTATAATATGCTATGTTTTTTTTTTTTGGCAACATGTCCATCAGAGTTCCAGTTTGAGTTTGGCTGTTTTTTTTCACATTAATATTTATTTTTAAAATTATCATTCTTAATCTGTAACAAGTTATAAAATTGTAAGAGTTCAAATGTAAATATTTCAAAACTTTTCCATTTCGTAATTTATTATATTCATACATAAACTTTAAAAATTAGGCATCATTTTATCAGGCATCTATATTACACTCACTCCGTGAAAAATCAAAATATTTTATCATATTTTTATTATTTATAATTTTGACTTGAATTTCATCAATTCACTGAAATGTTCACAATCACTTCTCACATAAGCACACCATGCACACGAGCACTATAAAATAATACACGGCCCTTGATAAATGGCTGCTTTCATACCCATGTATAAGAAAACAAGTTCTTGAAAGTTTATATTTCTATTAAAATATTGTCCTTTTAATTTAGCTAAAATAATTTTCGCCGAGATCATTTTTCTAGAAAAATATTTGAAGAGTATACTTTTAAGTCTTAATGGTTTTCCGATGACCTATTTTTATAACAATACACTATCCGACTTCTGTAATATCGTATTTCTAGTGTTCTATAATGTAACTTTTCAATAAAAATACAGTTCAACGCATTTGTAGTACTTAGATAAAAATATTTTTTGACTGTGCTTTACTTATAATCCACTTAAATATTTATAGGTATTATAAAAGGTATTGAATGTATTAATTTTACATTAAAATATATACATAATAACCATTTAAAAACATTTAGACTAATTTTAAGTTAATTATACTGTTAATAGCAGCTATAGTAATGTATTATATATATATATAATTAATATTATAATTTTTAATGATAGATATTACTATTAAGTATATTATAATATATTTATTTTTGAAAAAAATAGTTCAACCCACTTTATAAGTTATTGCTTATTAGTCTCCGCTCAGAATCGTTTTTCATACCTATATGCCTATATATACTTACAATGATTATGTCATTAATTCAAATTTAACACATACATTATTACAGTGAAGGTCATTCAATGACAACGTTCACTTGAGGTACCTAATTCACTTCTACTATACAGCAAAGCGAGTTTTCCGTTATTTTTCTTTTAAGTTCCTAAGTATATTCAATTATTTTCAATACTTTTAGTATAAGCACTATACGTAAGTCTATAATTAAGTAATTTATAATAAGCTGTGAAGAAATTGGATTTTCATAAAAGTTTTTATCATTGAAAAAAATATCTTATAATCTAACCGTGTGACATGTTACTGAGTACATAGATACCTGTACCAACAGACAAATCATGACAAAACATGTTACATAATTTAATAATACATAGCATAATATAATTAATAAATGTTCTAAACATTTTAAAAAGTTGTTTTTGAGTGAAGTCCATGACACGTTAAAATTTGGTTTAAGGTATTTTATGGGAAAATTAGGTTATAATAGGTACATAAGTTAATACAACTATCTAAATATTGATGTTTTCATACAAAATAATTAGTTTTTGTGTAGCGCATTATTGGTATGGATTTGCGGGAACGCTCTGCTATTTATTTTAGATTACAGTCACACAAACTAATAATCATTAATCAACTATACACTTACCTGCACACTAAACGTTACCAATATTGAACTCCTTAAAAACGATCGGTATCAAAACCCATAAGATGAAAAAAAATGGAATATTTGAATTTCCACTTTAGAATGAATATTTTTAAGTTTTTGCAAAAACATCGCATATTTTATATTATTAATTATTGTAATATTATATAATATATTATTTTTTGTTGACTAACAAATCAATGTCGACACGTGCCGTACTGTTAGATTCATACAATTTGACTATAAATAGCTTAAAGTTTAAACATTTTATTATGTGTAGAAAATCATAATATACGTGTATACGCTATACCTATATCACCAGGTGTTTATTGATGATACAATTATTTAGACTTAGTAACACTGGCGGACTGTGAAAAAAATTTGTCCAGGAAAACTAATTTACCAGTGCTCAACATATAGGACATAGGCAAATAGGTTTTGTTCCTTATATATTTAGTGATTTTTTAGTGTATAAAAAATTATTTTGAAATTCTATAGAATATGTGTTGCCCTCGTATATTAGTTATTAGGTACTAGTGCAAAGTAACTCATATTTGACATTTAGGTAATAACAGATAATAACATTACATGTATATTCTATTTTATGTACATAATGGCGTTTTTGAAATATTTAGATTTATTTTAAGCTAAGTAAGTCAGTATTGACTCAAAAGGGAATAACAATAATATATTATCTAAAATCTAAATGTATACTATTATATTATTTAATAGATTCTGAGCGGAGCTATGAACGTATTGACTTTACAATGTGTTCTTTTTTTTGTGTCTTTCATTACCTTTTGAGGCAGTAAAAATGCTTAATTTCTCTACATCAGCATCTTATCTGATAGGAAAGTGAATCTAGTTGGTACTTTAGGGGTTAACTAATTTCCAATGAAATGAACTAACAAATAATTTTTAAGGAAAAACTGAGATTTCTACGTATAACTAGTTTTTGAAAAAAATCGCTGTTGTTTTTTTGTATAACTCTAAAAAAAAATAAACTAATATAGATAACATTTTTACAAAATGTTTATATTAGCACCATAACATTTTCAAAATATTGCGCTTTTTTTGAGCTACTTATAGGCATAAAAAAATTTTGAGTTTATTAGTTTTATTTTAATGATTTTCAATACAACATTTTTTGGTCAGTCTAAAAACTTGAAAATGTTACAACTTCCCTCATAAGATGATTGGTGGAAATTAAAAAAAAATTGAGCATAAATCCGCAATTATTTTTTATGAGCGTCTGAAGTTAAATTCTTGACAAAATTCATCATAAACACAAAAATTGACAGTTATCAAAATATCGAACATTTTCAAATTTTTGTAGTTAAAAAAATTATAAAAAGTTCAATTTTTATATCTAAAAATTTAAAACAAGGGTTCTCATAAATAATTCTACTGTAGCCAAAAGATCTAAAAAAAATATAAACACAGTTCTTTTTAGTGACATTTTATGTTCATATAAGGACGAAATTACATATTAAAATCAAGAATTACGGTTTTAGTTATTTTGTTGTAATTTAAAAATATTATTCAGAGTACCTATATGTCATAGTATATGACAGTTTTAGAGTATATTATTATATTTTATACTCACAATGACATTTATACCTTTTATCGCAGATTGCAGCAGTAGGTACTAAATACTAATGCATAATAGTAAAATAAATTACTTTAATCACAATTATATCATCAATTATTATTACTTAGTAATATCATAGGCTGACAGACCGTCTTCGCTCAGAATCGTTTTTCGTAATCAATGATTTTATATCATTGAATTCAAGTTCGACACCATCCATTAGAGTGTCCCGCTTGTCACCTACTGTACAGCAGAGCGACATCCACTTACCCACCTTTTTTTTTTTTTTGATTATAACAAAATAACTAACATCGTTGAAGATAAAATCTTTGTTCTCTTTAAATATCAAAATTTAATTTCAAACAACTTTAAGTAAAAATAATTGTGACTAGTTTTATAATTTTTATTTTACTCTTTTCGCATCTTATTGAGAATTTTACGTTACATTTCCTCTGATTTCCTCGCATAAGGTACTAAAATCGAAAATGTTAGAATGCATTTTAAACTACCTACAAAATCATTTACATTTTTTTTGGTTTTTACGAATTTAGTCAAAATTAGCTTGTAGCCAACTGTACAGCAGAGTGATACCCACTTACCCGCATTATAATTATTACTTTTTAATTTATTTATTAATAATATAATAAGTGCAACGTTTTTGGTAAAAATTAATCCAACTTACCGTATAACTAAAAATTATAGTAAAATAAATTACTATATGTCTATGTATAAATATATTTATATATCATAAAATATCATCTGCAGCTCGTCTGGTAATATACTAATATTATAGCCTGCAGATCGTCTCAGCTCAGAACCATTTTTCGTATGCAGTGATTTATTATTGAATTCAAAATTAATACGACCATTACAGTTAGGTACTTACTCAATACGAGCTACATTCAATACCTAATGTACAAAAGAGCGGAACCATTTTTTTAAAATAAAAATATTTTGAAAGGAGTATACAAGATAGGGATAAAGGAACAGAATACAGCTGCAGATAAATAAATACACGAGCTAGTGCAGTCAGAGAACGTACAATGTTTATTAAATAAGACGACAATCCGTAATGAATAATATTACAACAATTTAATCGAACAGAGTCCGAATTCTCCGACAATTTTTTCCTTTTAATTGAAACACTAAGCTACATTTTATGTTATATTAGGGCCAGAATAATTTATGGTTAATTGTATATCAATATTAGTGGTGCACATACATGTTAAAAGTTATGGAAAACAGTCAATACAAATCTTTTCTAGGCTAAAGAGAATTACATTTATTACTACAGTCGTGATATAAATATAGAATTATAGAATTGAATATTGAAAACATGTACAATTGTACGATGATAAAGTTACATTTTTATTATTGTACCATATCTGCCGTGTTATATAATAATAATAAAGTACAATGACGATAATAGATAATAATTTTTAAGTTATACAATAAATAATTATGCATCCTAATAAAGATATAACTAACAAATAGTAATCAGCATATTTTAGCTCACACATAAATTAGATTTTAAATAATATTATAAGCCTTAATGATAAAATATTACTACTAAAATAACTATATCTACAGTGAAAGGCACTACTAGTTTCTAGTACAACACATTTACAGTGCATTGTAGTAGCAGTAGTAACCTTTTTCATTTTATTCATTGTTTCATTATTTACGATTAACGTAAAATCTTACTAAATATTTATAAACTATACTAAATTATAACCCAATCGCAGAAGAACGCTCGAATTTCGCTAAGAGTTCCCGTGTACGTACGAATATAATTTATTGTTTGCAGTTTGTTTATTCTAGGATTTATGGCTAGGGGCAGCACAAAGTTTCAAAGAAAATAATACAAAACAGAACATAACAAAAAAATAATAAAAAACCTTAAAAGTAAATATAAAAATATAATATGATCTAAACGTACTTAGCCTAACGTTACACCTAACTTAATAATAAACACCAAATGTATATAGAACTTATGCCATACAGAGGCATGTGTGAAACATGAAGCACTCTTATGGCATGACTAAATTTAAGTAGAATAATCAACTTCATAGCTAAGACTAGCCAACACCACTGCGTGAGCAGTATAATAGTGTTGACGAGTTTTAAACAGGTAATAAGGAAAAAATTAATAAAAACTGAAATAAAAATTAAAACTAATACTAACCTATATTAGACTTATCAAATACTATGGCTAAAATTAGTCAACGAGTACCAGATAGCAGTACTTTGTTGCGTTAGCATAGTACCAAAAAAAAATTTTTATAAAAACTAACTTTAACTGAGCTTTATTGCTAAAGCTTATGCAGTTAGAGTGAAAACCATAAGAAAATATACAAACTTAACACAAATTCAGGGATTAAAAAACAAACAACACAAAATAAATATCAAGGTTATTTTGTGTACAGATCACAGCTACAAAATTAGTTTGAACGAACGTTTTGATAAAAAAAAAAATTAGTCTAAATAACTAGAAAATTCACGTATAGTTAGTTTTCTGCTTAGTCATTGACAAATTAACAAATAAATAACAATTAAAACTGAAGAAGAGCTCAGGAATGGGGACGTATCGGAAAGTGTCGTGAAATCCACAAGGTCTAAACCATCGTGACACTATTTCCAGGGATTGGCTAAAACTTAAATAAGACAACTCAAGAAAAAATATAATATTTTGTTAAAAAAAAAAAAAGAAGTAACAATTGCTGACGGTGACAAGGGAGGGGATGTGGGGAGGTAGAATAGAATTTATAGAATTTAACTTAATTATAACATAATAATGATCTGAAACACAACTACCATTAAAACAGGTAACTTAAAAAATAATTAATTGTGGTTGAATTCATCTTGTCCTTTTGAAGCCAAAAACTTAAATATAGTTAATTATCAATAACCTAAAAGTTATTCCTAAGGTAACATCGACGATAATCCCTATAATGTTCTCGACATTCATCTGATTATCAATAATTGGTTGTTCCTATGCCTTAAGGTGATATTTACATCTACTTACTAATTGATTTGCCCAACGACGACCGTGACGTATTATTAATACCGTCAAAAACTATAAACTAGATTAAACCTAAGACTTAAACATCGAATTACACACTAGGGTCGATACAACCGTGATGCGGTGGTGCGCGACATCGTGTCCGAGTTGGTGGTGCTCTTGACGAACATTATAAGTGGCGGGTGTCGTGATATTATTATGAACTGAAACCGTTCGATTTATTCGTCAGTGGCGGCGGCGGCCTGAGCTTCCTCTCGCTGCTGTTGTTCTTTGGCCTGCCTGCGCAAGGCCCTGGTCCGGATGCCCAGCATGTTGTTCATCACTGTCCGGGCCATCATCGACTCAGATATGCTCTCAGCGAGTTCGATACCTTTCACCTGCGAGTTAAAATAATATTATAATATATTTAGCAGCCGCGGTGATACGATCATTAATGTGCTGGACCCATGGTCGGCAAATGTATACCTATATTCGTATATTCTGTATATTATTTATAAATATATTAAAATAAATAATTATATATATATATATGAACGTTGGTATATTCACATTTTTACCCGTTAGGTATCGTTTGTGAATATAAATCAAGAAATTATGAAAAAATCGATATCGTATTATCGTAATGGTAAACGTCGATGTTTACATTAAAATGTGTAAATAGTTATGCGCTTGAAAATACAAAAAAAAATTTGATGACAAACAATTATAATATCAGTTCTTGAATCTTCTACTCAAATCCTCCTCTTCTAACCACTATCCCACCTAAAACTCCACCCCTCCCACCTCACTACCATAAGATCGTTATAAAACCATGAAGTACTCTTATAGTATATGCGGGGTAGCTTAAACGATACACATTAAATATTATAGTTAGATAATCTGTAGCTTACCATCAGTGAGTGTGGCAGGTAACCAGTGGTGACCGATTGCAGTCCGGTGGTCTGAAGTGCCGATCGGACGAAGGTGTCCGGCGACGGAACCAACCAAGAGGTACGCGCGATCTTGCTCATCTTGGTGGCTACGTATCCAGGCATCACGCACTGCACGGTGATATTTGTGCCATGCTTGCCTCTACCGCTGTATTCGGTGTTCAGTTCGCGGCTAAATTTCTCGACGAATTTCTGCGCCATACCATAAAACAATCAAAAAAAAAAAAAAAATTGAAGGTAACGATAGTGTTTATAATAATATATTAACAAAAAAACTCATCAAGTGGAACCTTGGCGATAATATAATTGTGCCGTCAAGAAACGTAAAAACGAAAATATTGAATACGTATTATTAGCAAATATTTTACTAAATACGTATATAATGTAAACCACCCTTGGTATTTGGTTGTATAATGAGAAAAATATGGATTCAAATAGAAATTATTTTTATGGGTTGACAGAAAACTTGAAATCTTGTAACAATATCGTTGGATTTGTTTTAATCCCCCTCCTCCCTCTCCCCCCTACACAGAAAAACTACACTAACCATCGGGGGTACCACCCACAAACAATATAAAGCTCTAGTTGCACCTGCGTGGAATATAATAACCTATTATAATCAATCACCAAGCGATGATAACAATGATAACAATTCACAATAACAATATACGATGATATGCGGCATTTACCTTGGTGGCCCCGTACATCGTCAACAGAGGGCACGGGATCCGGGACGCAGTACTTCCGATGTTGATGACACACCCGCGCTTCCGGTCGGCCATGCCAGGCATCACCAACCGACACATGTTGACCATGGACGTGATGTTGCACCGGATCATGTCGTCGAAAAGTTGCGGTCCCCATCCCGCAGACGAGGCGGCCTTTCCACCGTCAGCGTCGCCGGACCGGTCTTCGACGGCCTTCAAGAAGTACTCGGGGTGCGGGTACGACAGGCCAACGTTGTTGACCAGCACGCCCACCTCGAGCCCATGCAGCTCCCGGCCCACGTGGCTGTACACCGTGGCCGTGTCCGGGTCGGCGAAGTCAGCGCGGATGCACTTGACGCGGCGGCCCGGGTGCTCAGCACGGATCTCTTCGGCGGTCGCCTCCAGTTTGGCCTGCGTCCGGCTAATCAGCACGACGTCCATGCCGCGGCCGGCCAGTTGCCGGGCGTACGCCTTGCCCAGCCCGTCCGTGGCTCCTGTCACAACTTGAACACAATAGCGCGCGCACGCGAACACACATTTTATACACGCGTTGATCATACTATGTTTATATAAATATTATTTTGCCATTACGCGAAGCACATCCTCATGGACGACATCGACACGCAATAATGAAAACTAAAGATTCATAATGAAAATCATAACGGCACACGGTACAAAAATATAATATATTGTAATATTATTATGTAGAAAAAATATTTATATAATATTAAAAATATATATATATACCTAAATTAATTGCGAGCCATTTTTTGTGAACATTAAGTATCGTATATTAAATCTTTTTTTGTGAGATGAATAAGGTGGGAGTATACTTAAAAAAAAAATTACAACTAAAAAAACCAAATCGATACAATATTGTGTAGTATATAATGAGATGTACTATAATTATACACGCATACAATACGAATCGACACATACGGATGATGTTTTATGTGAAGGTTTAAGTACCAGTATTTGTGAACATTGTTACAGACAACGACGTGCACCACCCCACCAATAACGGACGGTCGCATGCAGTAGCAAAATTTTGCGGCGGTGGGGCGGTTATTGATTATTTCGTCGGACTTATATCGATAATACAAAAATATAGTAAGACGTAAAATATATTGTTTGTTCTGATTATTATAGTAACGCATAAACTTTTTTTTTATTAAGAAATTACTAAACGAGTAAACAATAAAATAAATAAAACTTCTGACCTACATATATAATATATTACAATAGTGCCTCAGAACTGTACGTCGTCTTCCAATATCATCATAGGCCGTAATATTATAATCCTAATAAAGATTAAAACTCATAATTTTAAATATATACCGTAAACAATATAGATTACATTATTACAATGTCTAAAAGAATATTTTGTGACTACTGCAAGTGCTGGAGACAGAAACTGAAACGTTGCACATTAAAAAAACATGCAACGTAAAATAAAACAAACTAAAATAATAACAACAAACATTTTCTCTGTGATTTTTTTTTAGAATTTTTAATTTTTTTGATTTTTTTTTTTACGAACGTTCGCTACGAGAACGCGGTGACGTCTGGACCAGGGCACAGGCTCGAAGCCCGCCACGCAGCCATAATCACCGGCGCGCGACCGCTCGCTTTTAACATTATTTAGTATTGTGCCGATGCACCTAATGGTAAGTGTGGGAATTGAAACTTATACATTGCGCATTAAACACACGCAACGTAAAATAGAACGGACTTAAAAACTAATCAAAACGTTTAAATAATAATTATAAACATTCCCCCTGTAATTTTTTTTTAGATTTTTCAATTTTTTATAAAAACCTTTATCGACATTGTAAACCACATAATATGTTGGACACGAGAACGCGATGACGGCTGGATCGGCTGCACATATTTTATGCTTTTCAATGTCGATAAAACTTTGCCAAAATACCAAATGGTATAATAGCAGTAGAACCCATTTAAATTATATTCAAATATATGATAGGTAATGTTTTATTTAAACCTTTATCGACATTGTAAACCATATAATATGTTGGACACGAGAACGCGATGACGGCTGGACCGGCTGCGCATATTTTATGCTTTTCAATGTCGATAAAAATTTGCTAAAATACCAAATAGTATAATAGCAGTAGAACCCGTTTAAATTATATCCAAATATACATTGTATAATAAATAAATTCCCAGCTGTGTCACAATAAACCCACCCCCAGTCTACTATTTTAACTGATTTTTTTTGTTTTTTTTATTTTTTTTTTTGGTTAAATAGTAAACACAGTCTTTAGTATAACTTAAACCTAACAATGTACGAGTAACGTAACATGCGCGTCTTGGACACTGACCATTTGCCACTACCTGCTGTCCCGAACGAATACCTTACAATTTACGCGATGACGTTTGTACTGCGGATATACACATCTTAAAATTAATTCAACCATAAAAAACATAAATAACGTAAACATAAAAAAAAAATATACAAAAAGTAAACTTAACGACAAAACTTAATATGCTGCGTAGTTTGTGTGTTTTTCGATTTTTTTATAACTACCATCAAATATCGTATAGCTATTTAAATTAAATATTATCTTATTTATATATATTATGTATATTGATATAAACTATTTTTGTATCCGAGAAAATAAATACTGAGATTGAGTAAATTGAACTGATGATAAATAGTACGTACACGGGAAACATATTACTCCGTTAAGTCTCGAGAAAAACAATGCGTTCTCCATACACACACAAAAAAAAATTAACAAAACTACATCTAACACACATATAAATTACTTATAGTTAAAATACATATTGTTTAATATTTACAGTGCATTTTCCTGAATCCGTCCGCTACTGCTCCCTTGGCCGATGTTTGAAGTTATTATTCGCCATAATTGTTCAATCATTTTTGCGGTGTTGTCTTTATAGTTGTCATGTCGCCGGATTCCTTGCAAGGCCACCACCGCCACCGAGGTGGCCAACACATCGCCGGTCGACATTGGCTTCTTTGACATTGAGTCGGCAGCAGCGGCGGCGGTGGCGACGGTGGCGGCGGTGGTGGCCGCGGTGGTAGTGGTGGTGGCGGTGGTCGGAGTGGTAGGTGTAACGATTGTCCGGAAAGTTCGATTGTTAACAACACAAGACGTGTTGATGGCGTAGTTCGATTTCGACTACTGTTCGGAAAGTTCAAGTAATGAGAGTGCGACTTGCGAAAGCGCAGCGCTAGCGCCGTCGCCGTCGTCCGTTAATGTCCGCTGCAGGGTCGACCCGAGCGCTTCTGGTGGTGACTGTGACAAATGAGGTCGCCCGGCGGTCGTTGTAGTTACGGCACTAGCGCCAATATCGGTGGCGGTAGTGGTGTCGGTGGAGGGTGAACGCGGCAGCTGTGGCGGTGATAGACGAGGGATTGCGGGTACTGGTGGATGAGAGGGTGACCTCGGCGTACGTATCGGTGATCTCGACCTCCTCCGTGTCCGCTCTTGGGAAATGATGCGCGCGCGACTATTGGGCGGCGACACTGTACAAAACCGCCGCGGCCTACTGTGGTTACGGGTAAGACTGCGACTACGGCGCTGAACCCGCTTTACTGGTGTGGTCAACAGGTCGTTCGTGATTGCGTGAGACGGTGACGTCGCGGTCTCGGACGACAAACTGTTGGTTTCTACTATCCGTCTACTATTACGTCGGCAGGGTAGTTTATCATTAATACAAGATTCTTGATCGTCCAGTGCGGGGGTAATGGCATCGACGTGTGACGAGGGTTGATTTCGTTTTTGCAAATCTGCCACACACACGTCGTTTGGCCCGGCCGAAGAGTCCGGTTCTAGTTGACTAATCTTAAAACGATCTCGTAGTTGCTGACGCCGTTTCAACCGCTGCTTACGTCGTTGCAACCACTGCTGACGCATTATATTTTGATTTGTTATATGACCATTCATATGATACTGGTCAACTGATGGATGTTGATGAAATTCATCATCATCATCAAAGTAGGTTATACCAGATGTGTGTTCACTTTCGTCCGACGATATTTCAGATTCGCAGCTCGAAGGCTCCGAATCACTAAAATCAATATTTCGAATAAGGAAATCCAGATCATTCGACTGGACTTCCCCATTCGGTCCTCGAGCCACTGACACATAGTTGTTATCCGATAAGAAAGGGCAAGCCCATTTCATACAACCAGTGTTTAAGGTATCACAGCCACACACATCATGGCATAACCAGATTTTTAAAATTTCGTACGAAGTCCTAATGGCTTCTATGTACCGCCGCCTCAACGTTTCTAGGCCACGCACATTCTGTTTTTCTGACCGAGGTCGTTCGGATTCAATTCTTGATACACAATTGACCACATTTTTTACTACCCTATTACTTTTTTTACGCCTCATTTCATATTTTTTGTTTTCTAAAAACGAAATATCTTCCTCAGACAAATGACTATTATATCTAAGAAGGATATTAATTGCCCTTCGCATTTTATATTTTAGCCGACGATTATACCTGTCCAATGATATCCTATTCATTTCATCTTCATCATCATCCGAATCTATGACAATAACGTCATCATCAAAATTGTTTTCATTGCCACCACCAAAATCGTTTTCATCGTCACTATCACTTATGCAGATTATAGATGGAACGGAGGTAGTGGGAGAGTTGAAGGGTGTTTGGTTAATTTCCCTCGGTGTATTTACATTTTCTAGATGCCGCTGTGGCGATGATTCAGACTCCATCGTATTTTCTGTATCTACCTGAGACATACTGGATTCTTTGTAAGTTTATTGAAGATGCAATGTATATTAAAATCTTAAATTTAAATTCTACCAAATATATAATATTATAAAAGTGCTGAATAATAATAATAATAATAATAATAATAGTAATTAACTAAACCTTTATAGTTGCGTAGTCAACGGCTTAAATTTGATGCCAATTTTGTGTCTTGATCATACAGTGAATGTATTTAATACTGTGAAATGTACAATATATATATTGTCAGTGATTGATGATCGGTCATATATATTATGAAAACAAAGACGACGGCGTAAACAAAAATGTTTGGTTAGTTAAATATTATTACGTAGGTACTCAAAGAATAATCATATAATAGGTAGTAACAAACAGTTTGAAACGGAACGCGTAAATCAAATAAATACACAAGCAACAGTTCGTCGTTTTTTCAACGTTAGGAAAGGGGACCGGACGTTACGCACTCGCGCTATTGACGCAGTTTTATAAAAAAAATTGGATATCGATCCGTACCAACTATCGCACAAACACAAGGAGACGAACACGTACAGAACCAGGAACACGCGCACTACGTTCGATAGAGTGAGTGACGACGGTGAAGGTAACCAGACAAGACTCAGCCACATTTACAACCCCATAACCGATACCCGCACCCAATCGACGGGCTGCGCGACGTTGGCGCCGTTATCGGGCAGCGGCTATCCGACAACCTCTCTTTTTTCAGCTAGAGCATCCATACCACCACCACGACCATTGGCCGTATACGATCCCCACAAAATATTCCATGCCCCGCACTCGTCCGCCCGCCATAAACCATCTACCACTTATGGTTGATAGCGAGAGGGGTGGATGCGGTGGTGGCACAGTGTTGTGCCGCAGAAGGCCAACGTCGAAAATTAAATACAATAACATTTCAACAACTGTATTGGGCTTCACATTCCCGATGACAAAAATACCAACTTAGAAATGCCACTCGTACAAAACTACTTTTTCATATTATTGGTACTGATATAATAATATATACGAATATTATTTTGTCGTATCATCTACTTTACGACTTATTAGTATATGGGTACAAAGTGTCCCGTCGTTAATGTCACCGCTATTTTGGCTATTCTTTATTTGGAAATCTCATATTTTAAACGATTATTTATATAAACTTTTAAATTTAGAATATATTCTTCGTGTTATTTAAACGTCTGAGATACAAAAAAATAAAAAATAAATAAGTGGGTACCGCTCGGCTGTATATTAGTCGTCGAGTATGTCATTGTAATGGATGTGTTCGATTTGAATTCAACTATAAATCATTACATACGAAAAACGAAACAGAGTGGACACGGTGTTTTATCCTAACATACTTGTATAAATAATAAAATTTAATAATTATTAAAATCCGCTGAATATCGAATATTGTAAAATGTTTTAATTCAAACGCTGATTTTTAGGTTCTTGTTACTTTCCGGTAAGTTTTTATTTTAGTAGATAAACATAATTTCTATTAAAATGTCTTATGTTATCTATGTTCAAATAACCCAAAAAACTATTATACCTATCTAAAATTATAATATTATTATTTTATTAATCGGCCTGTTTTCTAAAATCACACAATGAGAAAACATTTAACTTACATTTACGGTCAGAAAATACTATATACATTTAAATTAGCTATAACATTAAAACTAAGTCAGACAGCCAACTGACTTCATCATCGTTTTCAGCCCGCTGAACTGCATAGGTAGGTATACGTTAAAAAAATTTAAAATTGTAGCCTACAACTCATTCGTTACCATATTGAATACGAATTTAAAAATAATGAATATGTAAATATTATATTACCATGGTAAAGTTACCTAATGTATTTTAAATTAACAAGTTAATTCATAAAACTTACAAAGTTTAAGTATTATTATATTAGAATATCCTAATAAATGTGGTTAAGTGACAACAATACCAATAATAGTATTAATATTAATTTGCATATAAACATAGTAGAAATAAAACATATAAACTATTTTTTTATGTATTAGGAATAATAACGACACACTTAATAGTCTAACGTGCACAATCACATATTACAACATACAAAATGATAAAATGCCTAGGGAAATAATATTATATTTATTAAAAACAAAAATTATGAATAATACGTTTTAAAAACTCTCATCCATAAAAAATATATTCTATACAATTTCATGGAAAATTCTCAGGTGACAAAAAAACTCAGTGTATTTGTCAGATATATTAGGTATCTATCTACTATTGATCATAAACTAAATCATTTAAAATAATCGTTCTTATTAATATTGAAAATTAATGTAAATAAAATAGGTATTGAATAAAATCAAAATACGTATGTATTATTTATAATTGTTGTTTTCAAGTAGTAATTATTCAAATAAAAACGGTTCAGCTATATTTAAATTAGAAAAAATCCAAATAAATTTCATCAGACTAATTTAAAAACAATAGTTAATGACTATTGGTTAAAATTGTTTTAACTCTACACAATACAATTTTATTTTAAACTCAATTTATTTTAGTTATTATATTAATAGGCAACGGCGGATTGGGCCACCGGGATACTGTGAAAGTTTCCAGTGGGCCGATCATTATACTATAACTTTTGGCCGGTGTATTTGAAGTAAAAATTATTTGATAATAGTTAACTGCGTGTCTACGTTGTTTGCAGTCGCATTACGATTTTGGCCACACTCAGTATATATAGGTAGTATAAACATGAGTTAAAATATATTTTAAGTTAAACTGTTAACATTTTTATAAATCGTATTTTAATATTTTTTATTTAATTAATATTATTATTAAATATACATGCACAGTAAAACGAGTAGAACATTTTAGATTTTGAGCGGAGCGATGAATATATTGATTTTACGTCATTATGTGTAGATGTAATTTTTTTGTGTGTCTGTCATCACTTTTTGGGATAGTAAAAATGCTTCGATTTTCTTCTTAAGCATCTTTTCTGATAGGAAAGTGAATCTTGGTAGACTTGATAGTCGAAAGAGAAACGTCCATAGAAGTTTTCAAAATCACAGGGGAAAATAAAAAAAAAAATGAGGAAAAACGAGTATGCAAAACCTGTTTTTGACAAAATATATTTAATTTTATGGTGTAACTCAATAACTAATGATCTTAGATACTTAAAATGTTTACCAAATGTTTATATAAGCATTTTTCGTAAATTATATAATTTTCAAAATATTTTAATAATTGTTGTGCTATTTTCAAAGTGTTTCGCCAATCCATTTCTGTTAATAGGTATTTATGTAAAATATAAAATATTGTTTAACACATTAAAAATTATAAATTGTTTAAAATTTTAATCCAGTAGAAACTACAAGCAATAGGTTTCAAATATTGAAATGTAAAAATTGTGATCAAAATAATGTATAAAAGTTACTCTAATGAAATAATTGCTAGAGCTAATTATTCACAGTAAAAACCGGTTTAAATACGTCAAAACACGGCAGTGAAACAATAAATAATAATAACTAGGAAACTGTTAATAATTACTTATAAATTATAATATAATTTTAATTTAGGTTCATTTTGTATAATATTTATATTTGTATACATTTTGTATAATGTATGTAAATTAACAATTTCATTTCAAGCATTTTCAAAATAATTATATAATGTTGTAGTGTAAAATATGTACAATTTAATTTGAAAATCAAAACAAATAGGAAAAAGTCTCATCGTTTCCGTGTAGGGAATTTACATAATCTAATAAGTAGATGTATAAAATGCATAAAACAAATAATTTTTTAAACAAACGATTTATGATAGTAATATATTATAATATAGTTTTAACGCTATATTATTTAGAATTAATTTTGGTCTATTCACTTAATAATATTATTGTACATTATATATTATAGATAGGTATCGCTTATATAAGGCTATAGGTAGCATAATGGTAACACTACCTATATGAAAACAATGTAGTCTTCCTCAATATTAGAACAAATTTATACTATTCGAAGGTTATGCCAGTAAACATAATATTACTTATAAAGTAATAAACAAATATTTGTGTGACTTTTATTAGAATAAATATAGTCCTCGACTACCTACAACATTATATTGCACTACGAACCGGTCGAACTTTAACCGTGATGGATATTTTGAATTTTAGTTCCTGTTAACGTGCAGTAACCAGTAATATATAGGTATCAGGCCGAAAGTCGTTCACATTCGAACCATTTTTAATCAATTAGGTTTTATTCTTTATAAATCATCTTAATCCTAATATTATCATGAAATAAAGTTCCGCGAAATGAAGGTTATGCGAATATGTGAAAAAACAATTTCCTAGAAAAAATTTTCGAAAGGTCGACGATAAAATACGACATTATATTTTAACACGATTTTGACGAACAAAATAAACACAATATACCATATTATACATGTCACATATGTTATATATAATATAACATATGAGACTATATTATAATATAGCATTGAAAATCATTATATTCGCAATAATTATGTAGGGCGGCTACGGGACTTGGTCGTTTTTACAATAGTTAACTGTTCACATTTACCAACTCGTCACTTATAAGACGTATCATATTTTTGTATTATGTTTCGAGTCTTCACTCAATCACTCTCTCTTCTCTCTCATTCGTCACGTTTTATTTCTAGTGTGGGTGAAACGAGTGGCCACGACGGAGCTTCGGGAGTGAATACAGCGTAGTATAATAAATTGTATCATTCGCCGGTGATAATAATATGTTTGAAGGCTGTCGATTGAAAACTCCGAAAAAGTCGAATGCATTAAAACGTGTCGGTAAAAAGAATTATTTTATTAATTTATGACAATGCACAAGTCTCGATTCAAAAATGTCTTATGTCGGATGTGTCTTTGCAAGTAAAAATAATAATTTCGCTGGTTGCGTAACCGCATTATACCAATAACCGTGGTAATAACCATATAATTATACAGTGGCGCACTGATTGCCCGTTGGTGTGTGTTATTTTTTATATTTTTATAGTATATTATAAATTAAGTATAATGTTTAACGAGAATAATTCGTGATATAAATATATAATAATATACTTGTACACAACTGCTCGACCCGCGAGTAGAGAAGTGGTGTTAAGTATAGAATAAGTATTTTAAATACCACAATTAATACGTTGAAAAAAACATACAAATAATTTAAAATTAAAATAGTTGTATTTGAAAATATTTTTAAATGAATAATCAAGATTTGCTGCGGAAAAACGAAATTAATATAGTTAAAATAATTGTCCGGATATTCGTCTATAAATTCCGAACAAAAAATATGTATAAATCTATAACGCAGTATAAAATATTTACCTACGATAAACGCATAATTAGTATTTATGCTATTTATCGCGTGTTACTAGGAAAGATATTTCAACAATTCGAAAAATTAAAAACTTTGGACTATAATTGAATGAGTGAATCGTATAGCATTGTTTGTTCTGTCAATAATAATATTACAATTGTTTACAATACACCTATATACCTATTAAGGTATAAAATTCGATATTTCACAAAAACTTATAGGAAATCTTAGAAAAAACCACGCATCTGTGATTTTTAATTAACATTAAATCGACATTAAAGTCGGATTCATGTCTGAAAAAAAATGCGTACACCGTCGCGATAGAACTGCTCAAAATGTCGACTGGAAAGCCAAAATTCTCGATTAACCTGAAATTCACGGCCAACACTCCAACACGTGCCGACGGGCCCTTTCCCCTTCTCTAATCCAACTGCAACTGAACGACTTGTAGTTCATCCATACACATAATATAGGTACAGAGTGTCGCATAAAGTATGTCATTTTTAAAAAAATGTAGCAAATCAATAATAGCTATATGTTTAATGAAAACGCATTTAGAGTATTCATATAAACCACCACGAATAAACAAAACGGAGTAAATAATAAATAGGTAATACAAATAACGAGAACCAACCAAATATTACAAAAATTCAGCCAAATTAAAATAATGCGTAGGCACTTTGTGGGACACCCTATATATTATTATAAATTATAATACACGCGCGGCGGCGGCGGTTGTCGACGAGCATAATATTATCATTATTAATGAACAAAATAATATTATGTGTGGTACAGTTTAGTGCGCACAACAATTTTCACGGAATATTGCCCGTTCGCAGATGGCGGTCGAAATATTATAAGATATTATTATGCTAAGTTCATACTCACACTCGGTATAATATTCGAAATCACGATCGTTGAAAACCAACGGTATTTTCGACGTCTATACTTGACCGGTTATTAATTTTATCTTTTTTCATTCGACAATCTCCGTCGGTACACGCATATATTTTACTACTATTAAATGTATAAAAAGATTACGAGTTCCTGAAGACCTTTGCCCCCGGACTGTGTCTACTTAACGATAAGACTATAATGATAAAACAATAACATGTCGATTTATTCTTATATCATAATAATATTAAGTACTAAGTAGATACTACAAATTGTATTGAATATTAGTATAATATACGACTGCTACACCGCCGCCACTGCCGTACAAACGAGTGGAATAATATACAAGCGGCGGAAGCGGCGGCGGCTCCCAATAAATGACACAATATACAAAAAAACCCTCCGATAAAGAAACCACTTGTGCGAACACAACAATAATAACATGTATACGTGTAAATATCTAGCCTACGGTTGATATCTGAGTATGACGTGTGATGTCGATTCGTGTCGTATGCGTGTCAATCGTATAACACAATAATGATATTGAATTTTGCATCCGTTGTCAGTTATTTTTTCGATTCGTATTGCGTGTCGCTTCACGATCAGTGTAAAATAATATTATTATATTATAACGCTGCGCAGTGGCGTCATTTTACGTCTCTCGATTCGATTCTTTCTAACATTTTCCAAGTTATTGAGGGGACATCACAGCCCCGCATGACGTGTCATCTCTACTCGCGTGGGTTTATCATATCGAAACTTACATTCAGCAGTGTCAATTCTGTGTCGATAGCTTCAATATTAGAACTAATAAGTTATGATGAGTATGTAAAATATGATATTTAAAAACATTTATAACTCGCTTAAAAATTTTAATATTGTAAGAATTCAGCCGAAAGAACAGTTCATGATCTTTAAGTTTGATTTAATATTAAAGCTAACTACTCAAAATTGAAACTGCTGATCGCAAATTTGACGTGGTGACAGCAAGTAGAGCTGTACCACGTGCAGATGTAACGTCCCCCCGAGTTGTCAAAGGTCTGAACGAGCCCGCTAAATGACGCCACCGAACTGCAGTGTTGCAACCTGAATAGATACGTACCGGCCCACTTGCCACACTTGACGAAGTCGACGGTGCCGCGGCACATGGCCGACGGGCCGAACAAGTGTCGGTACGCGAACCGCATGGTGGCCCGGGTGAGGCGGAGCACGACAAGGGCCACGAGCAGCAGGCCCAACTTCTCTAGAACACTGTTGGTGGAACCGCCCGACGACGACGTGGACTGACCCGCTGTAGAGGACATGGTTACGTGTGCTGTAGTGGCGTCGGCTGCAGAAAAAATACGGTCCGCCGTTTAGAGCACCGACAATAAATCCACTCTTTTCGACTGATCGAGCGATTTCACTCTTCCCGTCCGACGTCGACAATCGACTTCGGTTCGTATAATAGGTATCGTATCGATATCGGATCGGTACAGCGAACGTGAGCGTTTATTACGGGTACTCGTAACGCTACTAACGGGTGCTCAGTTGCGCGGGGCTTGCGACTGCGACGACTATTTAATCGCGATCGAGATGTACTAATAATAAAATGGGTATCGGGTTTCGGCGGCGGCCGAGTCGTTGGTGGTGGTCGGGCGGGAGGAGTGGTGGAGGTGACGGACGCGTGTGCTGTGCGGAAAACGCTGACCACTACCACCGGACTTGTCGTGCAGCAGTCGCGGCGTACTTATCAGCAATAATAATTTTGCTGCATACATTATAGGCATACCGGTTTGTCGTCGTCGTCGTCGTCGTCGGCAGCTTACACACACGTACGTGCACACAGACGCACACACGTACGTGCATGCGAGTTAAATGGGTTGTTTTATTCGCGTGTTTATGATTTCCGCGTTTTGTTTTTCTCGACGGTTTTTTAATTTTTTATTTTTTGTAACCTGCCCGACAGAAGGATTCCTGTTCGTCGGCAGGCATACGAGTCGGACCGACAATACGTATACTCGTCCGACTGGTTTTTCGTTTTCCGCGTGCACATTATATTCAATGTTGTATGGAATTTTAGCGTAGAATAACAACATTATTGCTAGTATCGTCATTTAAGTACGCCGAGCGTGGAGGCACCGTCCTCCAAAACACACCCGACAGGACTCGCCTGCAATATTGTTATGCCGTCGCGTGTAGACGGATTTAAACGAGGCGGCCCCCGCCGCAGACACTGTAGGTATAGATCTAACTTTATATACCCAGTTAGAGACGACAATAATATTATGATAACACTGTGAACCGGATTTTTATGCAATGTTCTGGTACACTTGACTTTGAATAGTTTTAAATACATATACGTATCGACGTTTCGTAATGCGCGTATACGACAAATTAGTTTTTTTCATATCAAGCTATACGTATAATTGCTCAAAGTTTTAAAATTATTGAACGCAACAGGCTGATTTTGAACCTAAGACGTTCGAACTGATAAATACTAAATTTATAATTTTCTATTAATTTAACATTACAAACTTTCATCGTAAATCAATAAAAAACATCAACAATGCCAGTTGATTGCTTATACCTACAGTTTAATTACGTTTAAAAATGTGATATAATTTTCCAAGAATTGGTATTTGCTACATGCATATTCTTTGCATGTTTTTGAACCTTTACAATATTTGTTGCAAAAAAAATCAGGGCCATACCAACAAATATACTTGTTATTACCATCGACTAACCTACATACGAATAATATAAATACTGGGAGTATATAATATACACGCTGTTCAGCGGTAACTTATTATAGTACCTATAGGCAAGGTGGTAGCTACTTACTTACAGGTATAGGTACTAACTTCTTCGGAAAACTCTAATGTGAAGAAAATGGAATTGTATTTAATTATTCAAAATGATATGATGAAAGCACTGTCGATTTGAAAAGCAGACATTTATATTTGATTTAAAAAAGAATTATAATAAACAGAGTTAAGTACATTTCAAACGCTCGAAATTATTGAAGACTTATAATATATTATTACATCGTATTTCTATATTAACTTTAATTGAAATTTAAAGTGTTGGTGGTATATTTATTGCAACTTTAAGTACTTTTTGCATTTCAAAGGTTTATAATAATTTGAATGGAATATTTAAAAATCATTTTTGTATGTGATCTTAAATCAACTCTCCCACAAATTCCCTTTTATATTTCGCTCATGGAATTTTTAATTTACAACATACTAAATAATTGATACAGTATTCAATATTTTATAAACTATAATAAATGGTATTATAATAGTAGGTATTATACACTCAACTCTCAAGTAAGGTAGGCGGTAGGTAGTCTACTCCGTCATTGTCACATACAGTTAAAAACCAACGACGACCATAATATCGTTAATATACTATTTAACCACAATGGAAATAATGTTGGAAATTAATTGTTCCATTTTTAAAATATTTACATTTTAGAAAACGCGAAAACGAAAATGTTTATCGTTATTTATGACTAAAGTATTAAAACAGTCAACTAAATTCGAACGACTTTATATTATTTATATTATAATATTATTGTACATTTAGTTCTCTAAACTTGTCAATAATTTTCTAAAATCATATTATTTTTAAGAAATATAAATTTGAAAAATTATCGTTATTTACATTGCTCGTGTGATATCATACTATGCCGAATATTACGTCGTACCCACAATCTATATAAGAAATATTTTATTGTAGACACAATAAGACACAAAAATTATAAAATAAACTACAAACTGCGATAAGTACGATATCGGGTCCTTGCACGCGTGCCTAAAACGGTGCTCGGTTCAACTGTTCAAAACCTGTTGAATTATAGATTTATAGCGTTTCGGATAAAAATAAGTAAATTTAGCCTATTTTTTTGTTAGTAAGGTTGAAAATACATTGAGAATTTAGGAGTATGAAATATTCAAAAAAAATGTTTAATTTGATGAAAATGATTTAGTTTTTAACTATTTGTGTAAATATAATATTTCCTTTGAAATGCAATACATTTAAAAACACAAAAAATCACACTTGGTAAGTAAAAAATTATTATTTATACCCGATTTAGCCGCTATTCACTTGCCGTGGTAACTGTTAGTTGTACGCTTGTACTAGTTATAGGTACGTTGTACCATTGATTATAAATAGCAATAATAATTATAATCAATGGTTGTACTATACAATTAATCTGCAAGCTGTCTAGCTGTACAAATACTCGTGACTTGTGAGATATAAAGAGTAGAGAAGTTTCTTAATTAAGAGGACGCGATACCCGCACGTGTTGTCTCCGTCTTGTAAGTGCATAATTTAGCAAATTGAACGCTCAGCAAAACACGTGTAGTTCCGTTAATTAAACAATTAGAATAAATTGACCTCTTATAAAATCTAAAGGTAAGATTATTATCTAGACTACCTTATGGACTTTTTATTATATTTTAATTTTTAAGCGAGTTATGAGTACTTTAAGATGTACAAACAATTTACAATTTTAAAATACTCATAGCTCGTTTTAAAATTAAAATATGATGAAAAACCCACGAAGTCGTCTAGATAATAATCTTACCTTTAGATTTGATAAGACGTCCATTCACTCTAATTTTTAAACCAACGGAGCTACACGTGTTCTGCTGAACTTAGAATTTGTTATGTTACGCACTTGTAAGACGGAGACAACACATGCGGGTATCACGTGCTCTTAATAACACTGCGACAGTGTAGATGTCTCATTGCCGTATACGATCGATAACACTGTGTTGTATTAATATCTATAACCAACGAAAAATTGGGTTTACAGCGTTCCGGTTCAAAAAATGTTTCATTCCGTGCACTAGTTAATAACAATAAAATATACCAAGCTCGTCCTAGACAGTGCTTTTATTCTACTATTATAGTCATATTGTTTGATATTATTATAATCGATGTCGTCGTCGCCTAAAATACCTATACCTATTATACAACTTTTTAGATATGCGTTGGTCGATTTAATAGGTACTGTAGCAAATGTGGCTGTAATAGGTGCTTTTTTTATGATAATAATTTCGGGACACAAACATATTATATAATAGGTAGGTAATAATATTATTATTATAATAGTATAAGTAATTAAATGTTATACATACGCGTAGCTGTGATACGAAACGATTGTCCACATGATCGTTGTGTCGGTTCGGTGGTTTGTCACGATTAATGAAGTCCGTCATAATAATATTATGTTAATATATTATTATTATAGTTATTATCGTAGTACTTTATGATTACGTTTCATTACACTCTCATGAGCGAAAAACGGTGACACTGCACGACTGAGAATATAATATTATTAACGATGTCGATTAATAATTAATAATATTATAACAAAGCGTAATATTGTAGGTTTTACAAAACTGTTTTTTTAGTAAATATTATTCCGGTCTGGTGATAAGCTGATAGCAGCGGCGGCGGCGGCCTAGCGAAGTCGAGCCGGTCGTCGATCGATACGACGTTGGCGAGCGGCGGCGGCGTTTAGCATCCGCCGCGCGCTCACCGGCCTATTATAATATTATTTTGTTTAAAACGGAACAAAATAAATTCTTAATTTATATTAATAACAAAATAATAACCACGGTGGTCTCGCGGTACTATAGGTATGTATCGAAATCAAATAGGTAGAAAAAAAACTGTCAGTGTAAACTATTTAAATAATATAATATAATTTTATTGTCATAATAATACGTGTACGTGTACGTGTCTGTGTGTTTGTTATGAGGGGGGAAGGGATGGAATGGTTTTAAAAAATACCTGTACGCTATACCGATGCAAAGATACTATTTTTTTTAAAATTATGTCAAAAACTGATTTATTATTACAAAACAAACCGGGGTAGTCACTTTGATGTATAGTATAGGGCTCCTCACCACCGAGTAGGTGGATGTGTTAAATTTGAATTCAATGATAAATCAAAACTATTCCGAACGGAGACCTGTCAGCTTAAATTTCCAAGAGTATTTTATTTTACCGTGGTATTAAACTGGTATAGTTTAAACTAATTTTCGCAAAAAACAATTCGTGTACATTATATTATATTTGATGTTTATATTTCATATAATGTTTTTTAGATTCTGAGCGAAGCAATGAATGTATTGATTTTATAATGATGTGTTTTTTTTTAATTTTTTTATTCTTGTGTCTGTCATCACCTTTTAAGACAGTAAAAATGCTTGGATTTTCTTCAACAGTAACTTTTCTGATAGGAAAGTGAATCTAGTTGGTAATTTAGGGGGTCAAAAGTAAACATTTCCCAGTAGTTTTCAAAAGCGACGTGAAAAACGGAGATTTTGACGCAAAATCTGTTTTTGAGAAAATCGATTTTGGTTTTTGATGCAACTCTTAAACAAATGACCGTAGGTACATGCAATTTTGACTGAATGTTTATATTAGCCTTTTTTTATACACCATAATATTTTCCAAATATTTTGACTTATTTTGAGCTGTTTACGGACATTTTCAGTTTCCATTTTTTTTAGTTTTGTTTTCTTTAAATATCAATAAAATTGTATTTGTTAGTTAAAAAAGCTTGAACATTTAATAGAAGGCTCCTAGGTTATTGATTAAAAATCCATACTCACAATTTTTTTTATTAGCATCTAAAGTTCAAATATTGACAAAATACGTAAAAATGACAAAAATTCGCAAATTATTTTGAGTTAAAAATTCATAAAAAATTTTCTTTTTAAATCTAAGATTTGAAAATGTAATTCAAGATTTCTCATAAGTTTTTCTACCTTTATCAAAAAAAAAAAAGTCTACAAGAAAGTCAACTTAAAATTTTTATGAGCATTTGAAATTCATATTTTTACAACATTTGATATTCACTCGATTCCTCATGTAACGATTTTCTTATTTTGTTGTAATTAAAAAACGAATGACTGTAGATACTTGAAAATTTTACTGAATGTGCGTATTAGTATTTTCTATACACGATAACATTTTGAAAATAATTTGCCTCTTTTTGAGCTGTTTACGGACGTTGTCAGTTTTCAATTTTTTTAGTTTTTTTTTTCTATAAATATCAATAAAATTGTATTTGTTGGGTAAACAAGCGTGAAAATTTAATGCAAGGCTCCTGATATATTTTTACAATAGCAGTTGAAAAATATTAAAAATACATAGGCATAATTTTTTTTTATAGGCATTTAAAGTTCAAATTTCGACAAAATTTATAAAATGTTCAACTTTTATAGCTAAGGATTGAAAATTGAAAACAAGGCTCCACGTAAATAGGTTATATATAAATTACTTTATTCGCAATAATATCATCAAATATACTTGGTAATATCATAGTCTGACTGACCGTTTTCGCTCAGAATCGTTTTACTTATACAATGATATTATATCATTGAATTCAAATTTAACACTATCCATTACAGTGACCCACTTGTAACCTAATGTACAGCAGAGGGACATCCACTTTTTTCACTTGTTGTTATTGAATTATAAGTTACAAGCCAGTCTCTTAATTAATATCCGTTTACTTTGTTTTTAGTATAATAATATGAATAATAATAGAGAATCACAGAAGTATTATGAAATAATGAATTACATGCTGTACTACAAACTAGACGTATAAAGTATCAGAAACTGCATTACATTTACATTATAGGCTACATAATATTATGTCTTATAGACCATATTATTGTTTATTATATCAACATTTAAAAGTATACAAATTCTACTGTTTATTTTCCAAAGTTTAACATTATCGCTAAGCCAGAGATGAATTTCCACAATGTATCCAGGTGTACCCCTTCACAATTCAAATTTATAACTCTTATTTTCTATTAGAATGTAGTACAATTTTTTTTTATTACATTATAATTATTTTTTTAAAAACATGCATTTTGATCGGATTTCTTGTAAGAACTCTCAGACTCGTAGTCTAACGGAGGGCATTGGAAGTGTATTAAATTATGTGCTTGTACGTGATTATTTTGTTTACTGGCGCATTCTGTAACCCATTTAATGACGTATTTTATTTGTTTCTCGGAAAGTGCTGGTCCGATTCCTAGCATCACACGAATACGTTTTTCAGGATAATTTATTTTTGAGTCGACATTTTTATCTACTAATGGTATTTCTATTGATTTTTCTGACTTATTTGAATACGCTTCACATTCCTCTACTGTTTCTTTATTTTGATCAAAAGGCTCATCTTCCGGCATGTCTATAAACTCATATTGTGCAGATTCCGATAATTCGTTTAATGTTAATTGATCTTCGTCGAATTTATTGTTGTCAGTTAAAGACACTACTAAATCATCTTTGGATGAGTAAATGACACTGTTATTGGATTCCGAATGAATTGAACTTTTTTCTAACGCCACCGAGCGATTACTTTGTTGTTCAATATCCGAGTGGTGGAATCCTTCCGAACCGCTACTAACTTCACTATCTGAACTTTCTTTATCATTGGTCATGTAAGTTGTTTCATCAAAAATCTGTTTAATGACTTTTATGTTATTATTATCATCATCCGCAGTATTAAGATTCAAATCAATTTTTTCTAGCATTGAAAATTCAGATTTTAATGACTCATTGTCTCCTAAAGATTCATCCGCTGCTTCAATATTTGACAATGGTTCATTTGCATCACCAACTAAAGCCATCATAACAATGAAATCTTTGTTTACTTCAATGTTTGTTAAACTATCAATATTATATTTGGTTTCTTCATTCATCTCGGAATCCATCTCATTTATATTGTCTTCATATTTTATCATACTAATTTCATCCAATACTTCGGAATTTATTTCAGTATAGTCATTATAAATGTCTTCAGTTTGAATTCCGAAGTCATTTTTCTCGTAATTTGTTTCTGTTAATACTAAAGACGGAGGGTTATCAATAATTTCTTCATTACTAAGTTCACCAAAGCTTAGATGCTCAGATTTGTGTGTAGTATCTGACACGGAGTCAAATGAAATTTCTGATTGTGGGTCATCGCATATCACACTTTCAACACTAAGTTGTGACAAGATTTCTTGATCATATGGATTATCTTTTAATTTCTTTATTAACAATTCATAATGCTTATCATCACAAACTGTGGTAACCATTGGGGTATTAATCATTGGTGTACGTAGAATATCTGTTAACGATTCGGGTCCATGATCCATATTTACGTCTTTCCAAATCATAATGCCTTCTTCCGATTTTATATCTAATAAATTGGTTGCTGGTTCCTCAAATTCATCATGGCAAGAAAATTCAGTTTCCAAATTGTAGATTTGAGAAGATGTAGAATTAAAGCATTCGCTATCATCTTGAACACTGTTTTCTTCGTAATTTTCTATTTCAAGTTCGACTAGTGAATTTTCATTTGACGATAATACTATATCTACACAATTAAGCCTTGCCAAATATTGATAAATTTCCACAAAGATTTCTAATAAAATGCCACTTGAGTCATCTGTAGACAATGTATCGCACAACAATATCATTGTACCTTTTAGGCTATTGTTTAGATAAGCTGCCGCGATTCCTATAAATTCGTTTGATTTGATATTATTTTTAAAATTACCAATTTTAATTATTTCCATAAATATTTTTTTCTTAAGTGACAAAATATTCCACATTGTTTCTATTCTATCATAAGTCTCATATTCATCAGATAAAGTCTTAGCCAGTGCCTTTAACGTGTTTGGAGTCAAGCCACCGGGTCCTAGTTTTAGATCGGGGGGATCCAAATATTGTTTCACGGGTGGCTGTTTACCAATAGCTTTTAAAGAAAAGTAAATTTGAGACCATAGAAGTAAATCTGAAGGTTGAGTACGTATTGCAGCTTTTGTCCATTCTGACAAGATTTCCGTCAAATAAAGAGGAACTTCGATCTTACCGGTTGCAATGAAACGATTTTTAGCGTTACAACTTGTATTTTCAAACATATTAGTATATCACGCGTACAAACATTTGTAAAATATACTTATATACGTTTATATAGTTAAGTTATAAATAATATTCTTTATATTGCGTTGTATTTGTTAAGCTTTTTCCTTAGCAATTACAAAAACTAAAATTCAATATATCGTTTCTATCAGAGCAATATTTATATTTAATAACTAACAGCTGTTTAATTCGTTTAAAGAACGAACAATCTGTTTATGTTGCAAAATATGTGGTTAAACATTTAATATGTAGGTAGGATTACACATTACACACAATTTGTGACAACCCATAATCAACTTTTTATTTCAAAATCATTAAATGTATTTTATAAACAGGACTTTTTATAATAATATAATACTATTTTTAGAGTTCTTTAACAACCGTAAAGAATTCAGAAATAACTGTTTTGTGCAATAACCTTGTTTAATATATTATTATTTTAATTCGTATGTGAATTGTCTATAGTTAATTTATTAATATAAATCCTATCTTCATCGTATGTCAATTGTTGATTTTTAAATAAGAATAATATATCAATGGTAACAATGTTACCTATTACTATTTATTGTTAGTGATTTTTTTTCTTATTGTATTAAGTAAACAAATCTATTGAATCATAATCTTATTTTGTAATGAACCACTATTAAGTATACAACACAATCTAAAAATGTGACCGGGTAATTGGTAAAATTACTGTCGCATAGGTCGCTAGTTATAGCTACATATTTTAATTGTTATGTTACGTTTGGCCTGAGATAATTTCAAAATTAGTTACTTACTATAGGAAATGAAAATTTCAACGAAAGTACGTTAGTCTTAGCTAACAAAATATTTTGAATAATTTTTTATGAAAAATTATATTATTAAATTAGTATAAATTATGTTTATAAGAACTATTTTTCTTTAGTCGAAGATTATGATATATTTACTATGATATTAAATGATATAATTATAAAATTAATAATGTGCATACGAAAAAAAAAATAAATCGGTAAACATACATCATATATTGTATAGGTACGTATAGTTACTGGTGTATATTAATATTCGATGATATACTACTGAGTTTATATATTATCTTTATTTCTTAATCGCTACCTACTTAAAAAAAATACAGTAAATTATATCAAAAATATTGTCTTAAAAACAAAATATTGATTGGCCTAATTATAATTAAGTATAACTAAGCAGTATCCAAAGTAAATACCAATAAAGTAAATATTTATAAAATTACTTATTATATGTAAATTAACATTGTAACACATACATTAGAACTACAAAATATATTCAAACATTTCAACCGTGTAGAATATATTAATTGTTTAACACATAAAAAAAATTATTTAAATGTGGCTAAATAGCTTTTTTAGTAAACCTAAGAACGATGGATGCGATGCCTCAACTCAGAACTGTACTAACGAAGATAAGGTTGACGAAGATAAAGTTAATGAAGATAAGTTTAACAAGGATAAGGTTACCGAGGAAAAGGATAACGAGGTAAAGGTTACCGAGGAAAAGGTTCACGAGGTAAAGGTTACCGAGGAAAAGGTTAACGAGGTAAAGGTTTGCGAAGAATCAGTCAAAATCTTATCAAAAAATGAAGAGGAACTAATAAATAAGACTGATTTGAAAGAACGAGTTGAACACGTAAAAATAATACACGAAAATATACAAGCAATACAAAATAAACAAGATTTAAATTGTCCAACTGACACTAAAAACGCAAAAAAAAATGAAGAAATAAATAATTGTAAAATAGAAGCTGTCCTAAGGATTATACCAGTTATCGAAAAAAATCTACAAACACTTACCAAAAAAGTAAATATAAATCAATTTGTTAATAAAATGTTTTAATGATTTTTGAATTAATGTAGGTATCTTGTCTATCTGGCTTAGTTAATATGAAACAGCCCAATGCTAAAATAGAAACTGACCAAAATATTATTTTAAACAATTCTACTATTAATAGTCCAAACTCTTTCAATAAATTGAACGTTATGGAGATTACAACAACTCCGAAAAAGAAAGAAATTACACTGGGAAAAGTTTCCAAAAAAAATAAAAAAATGACTAAAAACAAACTAAGTGCAACGAAAAAAAAAAAAAAAAAGCCGGAAAAACCTGAAAAACCTGAAACAAACCTTACCAAAACTGTTAAGGAAAATGATCAAGTGACAAATCCCGAAAATTTAGCTGAGAACAATACTAAGTCAATAGACCAGTTGACAAATTATTTGGATGGGCGATTGGAATGCTTTTTTACAAAAATACAGTCAGCATTGTCGCAATATAAAATTGATAAAATAAATGAAAAATGCGAAATTATGGGTCATCTATCCGGACTGGATAATAAAATGAACACAAACGAAATGAACATTGATAAATTAATGTCCAATGTGCAACAGTTAAGTAAAAAAAACGAATGTGAAATTATGAAAAAACAATCAAGTATAAAAACAGAAAATAAACAAGACTTGCAAAAAAGTATAGACGATATTAAAATGTGTATTGATTATTTAATACAACCAAATGCAATTGATGCACAACCAACTCAACAGTGTACTGATACTCCAAACACGAACGAAAATATTAAAAACAAGTGTACCTCAGATCGGTGTGTTTGCCAATTAGTAAACAATGCTAATGCTGCTAATATAAAGATAATAAATTCAAACGATGGTCACAATCAACTAAAGTACGGTGATATCATTTTATGTGAGTTTTTAAAAGCAAAGTTAACTATGGAATTGTTTAAACGGGGTGATCAACAAAATAAAGTGCTTGAAAATCAATTTTCGAATAAAGTTGACAATAAAAAAATTAGCCATTTATCAGTATGTTCAAAAAAATTAAACAATATTTCTAATAATAGTGTTGGAAATCAAATCGACGACAATACAGCTTGCAATTTATCAGTTTGTTCAACCAAATCAAACCATATTTCACATAATTATGTTGGAAATCAAATCATCGACAATAAACTGAGCACTACAACAGCGTGTTCAAAAAAATCGAACCAACTAAAAAATAATTGTCTCCAAAAGCAAAATGAAGAACAAAAAATGAACCAAGTTATGTCTCAATTATGTCCCAAACAATCCATCCATCATTTTTCAAAAGCCTGTATTGAAAACGATATTAAATTAAACCAATCAACTTCAAAGAAATCAGTTTGTGAAAAAAACCAAATTTGTGAGTTTCTTGCGTCCCAGCCAATTCCAGAATGGATAAGACGGAGCCAAAATATCAATGTATCGGATAATCCATGCAATAATCCACCGACAAATTGCCATTTAAATTCTAGTAAGTTATACAATATTGAACGAATAGTTAAAGACAGTCGTGATAAAAATAATACAGACTATACAGTTTACGAAATTACACAGAAACAAGATGTTCCAGAAGAAAATAAAAAATGCCATGCTTTTAAAGAACACCCTCTAGTGCCATGTAATAGTCTTGAAAATATACCTTCGAACGGGAAACAATAAATTATTTATATTTGGTAAATAATAAACGTTCTGTAAAACTAAATTCATTATTAATTATTTTTTTTTATTAAAGAAAAACCAACTTGCATCCAGGATTGTGTGTACACTGTACGTATATGGTATATATAGCTACAAAAATAATAACAAATATTTATACCATAATAAGAGACAATATGCTAATACAGTTATAAGTACCTATAAACAAATTAAAAACTATATTATATATTAAAAAAAGAATGGTGGATCGTCTACTTGTCATCGGTAAGACTCATCATACGGTCGATAGGTTCGTTGTTAGAACAATGATAAGGGAAATGGAAAAGTAGTATGAATTTCGAGAATATTTTACATTGAGCAGGAACGTTTAAGTTTATAAGTTCTAAAAGGGAAGGGGAGTCTTAAGTCTACATTATAAAAACGCATAAAAAATATATTATGTTATAAGAATTTAAAAAATATATATTTTTCTTTTAAAGTTCTTACACAAAAAATCAAATACAATAGTACCTAATGCTTAAATTAAACAACTAAAATCTATTTTTTTAATTTTCTAAGACGAAAGAATATCACAGATTTGGGCTTTTTTCACAAACTGATTCCTATTAAATCAAATAGATAAGTAGGTAGATTGGAATTGTCTATTATGTCTATGAAAAAAATATTGAGCGATTTTTTGGTAACATATAATTTATATAAATATAAATACCTAATCATTTACCAAGTGTGAATAAATTGTTTAATTTATTTTCACAATTTTGTAGCAATTACTAAGTGTGAACTTTATCAAGGGTTTTTACTTTTTAGTTAAATATGTCAATGACCAAACAAATGGAAAATTTTTTTATAATATTTATCAATATTATACTCTCATATATTTGTTGTGTTATTGTCTTGTGTTTGATTTCATACATTTTAGTAGAAAATGGCCGGTGTCTTGAGTTGCAATCATTGGGAAAAGTACTTTTCTAGTAATTTTTCCTAGTAAAAATATTTTAATTACGATTATTATAAAATATAAAAACTAACTTTATTTAATATAATATGTCAAATATCATAATATACATAGGTACATACATATACCTATAATAATGTGTATAATATATGTTTATTTATAAAATTAAATAATTATTTACTTATATTTAATGAGTTTGAATGATGTTTCTGTTGCTTGTTTCAGATCACATAACAGATTAATAATTATGCACATTAAAACATTTAAACTTGCTTTAATAATATTTAAATTTTTATGAAATTTTCTGATTTACAAATAAAAGGGCCAATAAAAACCTTATAAAAACTAAATATGCATTATTGGCACTAGAAATGACTTTAGATGAATAATTATAATATCATATAACCGAAATAAATAAAATGTTTAATTGCGTTCAACTCTTTGCTTTCAAACATCCATTAAACTCAGTAGAAGTGTACAACAGTATTGGATCGCGACCATATTTAAGCCAGGAATATTATAATATTTAACTTGTACAATACGTAACGTGTTACCAACAGTTTGTTACCTATCTAAATACCTAATGAATGTTGTACCCTACGCGTATACGAAACGCAACATGACACGGTGTAGTCGTGTACGAGTCTCAAATAACATTATCACCGGTAGGTAATCGGAGTAAATGATTATTACATATATTATAATATTATAGTTGTATGGGATACGTGGTCAATGCAGTTATATATATATATAT
Organism: Sitobion miscanthi; assembly: GCA_008086715.1. NCBI lineage: Eukaryota > Metazoa > Arthropoda > Insecta > Hemiptera > Aphididae > Sitobion > Sitobion miscanthi. The sequence continues at coordinate 16,886,692 of CM017804.1, forward strand.
ATTTATTCATATACATTGTAATGTTCTGAACTATGATTATATTACACGCATAGGTGATATATGGGCACACGGATGGCCGTGCACGGAGAACGGATGTTTACGTGTATTGTATAATGTTATAACGTGCTCAGATAACATAATATTATAATATTCAACTCGGCAAACCAACCGACGACCGAGCGAATTGTGACCCGTTTGGCCTTTGCCGAGACTCGAGGTGTTATTTTTTCTTTCAAATTAACACGGCCGCCGGGCGCGCAAACAAACGCGTTAAAATGTTTAAATATCATTACAACGTAGGTAGTGATAATAATTAATAAATAATAAAATTGTAAACGCGCAATCGTTGTGCGGCGACATAAAATTATGGAGACGGCCGAGAAGACGTGTTAAAAGCCGAATAAAATCGCGACGACGACGATGATAACAATATTACAATAATGTTATAATAACGATAAATGATAATTTATTTGACATTGAGGGTAAGTACCTGCCTAGGCAAGTGGCATGGCGGACGCGCGGGGTAAAGGCTCGGCCAAAATCATATGTCGCACCTAAACATTGTAATATTGTACACGTATATAGGTATACTCTAGACAACAATGTTAACTGACGGTTATTTTATTATTTTACTGTTTAAGACACTAATAAACAGTATTGCGAACACAATAAGTAAGTATATATTAATATTATGATTACATAATATTTTTACACGAAAATATAACAAATTATTTTAATTTGATTAGGGAGGCAGCTATCCATTCGACCTCTAACCATGACCGATTTCAAGCGCATATGGGTAGTTGTCAAGTGTATTTTATAATATATTTAAAATTTAAATACTTATACGAGTTAGGATTTAGGTCGTTATAGAGCTAGGAGATATTCCATCATTACATAATATAGGTAGGTACCCAAGTGATTTCGCACGGCGAGCAGCTACAAATAGTAAATCTATCAGTTTAATATTATATTAGTTATACAACATAGGTAAGTAGTTTGTTTTTTCCAATTATTTTAAAAAGTACTGAGAATTTTCAATTTTCACCTTAAAGTACCAAGTAGATCATAGCCAGACACCACTATTAAAGTTGATAATCAAAGCATTTTTTGTACTAAAAAAAAATACATAGTTGTAAAATCAATACATTCATTACTACTCTCAGAATCTAAAATTAATCTATAGCGCCCGTCTATCGGTTACTCCTTCGTTATCTTTATTACACAGTATTGGATAAATATTATAGGTATACATATTAATAATTAATATAAACTTAGTTCCAAGTCCAATAACATTGATAGTGTAACACAAACTACAAAATATAAAAGTCACCAACATTATACATGTAATAACTAATAATACAAAAACACGTGCAGTTTTATGAGATAAATTTATATATGCATTATAGACTTATAATGCAAAACCCTAAACCTTCAATTTTGTTCAAAATAAAACTTTATTTAAATTGATCTAATTCACTTGATTTATAACTCGTTCCTATAGGTACACGAATATTTTCAAAATTATTTCGTGTCTAGTAAATTCTATATTTAATGAAAATTTCAAGTCTCTACGGTTATTTATTTTAGAATTACAACAAATAAACAAAAACTGATTTTGTTAAAAACTGGTGTTGCGTAAAAATTTTTCTTTTTATTTTATAATTGTTTTTTCCGATTATTTTGAAAACTACTTCGACTCTTTTACTTTTTACTCTCCCAGACCAACCAAATTCCACACGGACACAAAAAAAATAAATACATATACTCATCATCGTTAAACCAATTTATTAATCGTTTCACTCAAAATTTATTTTAGAAATCATTTTGGTTAACGTGTTACGAAATATACAAATTTTTTCAAACTAAAACAACTAACTTGTTTTTGTAAATTACTTATAACAAATGTATAAAATATTAAATAACAGTCATGTTAATTATTGGTCTTAATATTATAAATAAAACATCTGGACAATGTAAAATTAATACCTACTTCCTCACACATTGTTGAAATTATATTATTAAATCATTATTTTAATTTTTATATAATATTGTTTTAACTATACAATATTATTACTATGATTACTGAATAACTTTTTTTCCGAAATAAATTTTGATAAAAAAGCGATGTGCAGTTCTTTCAAAATTGAGACAAATTTGTATTGATATAAGCAACACCTGTATATCATAATATTATACTTCGGATTGTTGTTTAATTAATTGTATGACGAAAAAACACTAGATACGAAATAGTTTTGTCAAGTAAAGTCAATGTCATAAAGTAGATACTTAGTTATAGGTACCTACTGAAATATGTACTACATGCAGGTAGAGGGTGAACTAAGAATGACAAAAAAAAAACGTACATAGCAAACGACATAGGTATAACATTATTATTTAAAATATATTTCTCAGTAAATAATATTTTCGTTATGCACGTGATTGGTGATTATTAAACATTTAAAATTATCGATTAATTATTAAAATAATATAATGCATGTGAAATCAGTAGGTATCAATTTAAATAAAATAATATATATTCGAGTACTATAGTTATCAGAAAATATTTTATATTATTATTGAATTATTAGTAAAAAACTCTTAGAAAACAATCAAATGATTAAAAATACTATTACCGAGCGGATTGTATCATAATATATCGGATGCTATAAATTATAAAAATGTAATGTTTTATATTTTATTCCCAAGTATAACTGTATAAAATACCACAAATGAAAACGGATAATATGGTCGATTAACATGCAGGTATTTATATTGAATAAAGGTATACCATAATATTACGCACAACTATTATAATCTATAATAATAATATAATGGTTGTAGAATTCAAAATATTTGTCTTTATAAATTACTTGGTTAAGAATTTTTTACGGTCGAAAAATTAAATATTGGTAAGTATGTGCAGACATTAACATTTATAAGGATGCGTGAGTAATTCAAACAAAATTGTTGAACGAGTGTATCCATTTATATATTATCGTTAATACTTCACATACCACAACCCGAATACTTTAGAATATTATGCTATTTAAAATATATTTAAAATAAAATACTTCGCATCGCTGTGCACAGCGAATGTGGTAAATACTAAATACGATATCAAAAACGACGCCTCTTATCCATATCTCCGAATACGTTTATAATATACTTAATAAGTATTACTTATATATTGATATAATATTATGTTGAGTAGGGATGTATAGCCATGTATGACTTAGAATATACCTATAAAGTACCTATGATATTTTGTCAACTGATTACAGCTTATATTTTATGGCTGTGGCATATTTTCAGAGTTTGTTGTGTACAGGAAATACATTCCAGACAATTATAAACATTTGAAGGTAGTTTGCGTCTATATAATATCATGTACTCGTATATCGTTCGACATTAATGAATCGACAGCAATTTTTTACCTCAGACGGGATGATATTCTGATTTCCATTACCGGAAATATAATATATTATTGAGTATTATATTACTTATTTATGCGAATAGATTAAAATAATCAACGTGTACAAAATGACGGTATTTTGCATTTTATCGTCCGGTTGATACTATACCAAACACGCGTTCACGGAGTGTTTAACTATTAATTTTCAGTAAAATGTCAGGTTTTTTAAATAATAAACGATTCCCGCACGTTGGCAACAGACAGATTGAATAATATTGTCAATGTACAATATTATTATAATCGTTCATTAATACAACATTATTATTAGATGTATAATGCTCAAGGCCGGACGCATAAACTACCTACCTACCTAGATTTAGTAAATTTTGTTCGAGTCGGTTAAACAGAATTATAAATAAATAAAAAATACACATATTATCTTATAATACGATAAATAGGTAAGTTTAACGTGTTTTTAGTGTTTTACTAAATACTATATATTTTGTGACATTGAAAATTACCTACGTTTGATTTAATTATTATTATGATGTAATTATAGTTTATTAGTTTATTATTACTTATTAGTTATTACCTATAGTGAAGTCCAGACTTATATGCATTTTCCTTTTTTTTTTAAAAAAGAATCTATGTAGTTAAAAATGATTAAGAAACGTCAACGATTTGTTAATTAGAAGAGAATGCATAGTAAATATAAATGTACATTTAAGAAATATCGGCATATTTGAAGAATTTTAAAAATTTCAACATATATGTATACAATTATTATTTTTAAAAAAACATTACGTAAAATTAATATGCATGAAATAGCTTGAAAGGGATCAGTAGAAGCATTGCTATACATTCGTCTCATAAAATGTGTTATAACTTTTGAGTATATTTAAATCAATATATATTCTTTATTTCGGTTTTCAATCGTATGGCACTCTCGACTCGAGAAAACGAAAACCGAATAATAGGTTTTAATAAAATTAATGGGCCAAATTTATATTATTATTTGCGTGAATAATTTACACTGTATACGTGCGTAATTTGCGTACACGGTGACAGCTGAGATATTTTAGTTGAATATCTAATATGATCATTTAATATGTTTCATCGTTTTTTATAAGATTTTTAATTTTTAAAATTTCGATTTCCTCCTAGACATGATGACAAGAAAAATAACTCAATTTTCAAAATAATAATCTTCGTTGTTTCTCAGTTAACTGAATTAAATAATTCAAATAATTTAGTATTAGATTTATTTTTCATCGTTTATGTCATCATTAATTTGTAAAATTAAATTATATTTCAGCGAGAAATTAAAAAACAACAAATCGAGAAGAGGCCACGTCGTTCCTTATGTTCCTAGTCAGTTTAATTAAATTAGTGTTACACATCGTCTTATCTTCATTTCTGTAATTTCGTTTTTTTCTGCGATACTGAAAAAAAGAAACTAACTAATTCAATTAAAAATTGAGACGAGGCTACATCGCGGTCGTTCTCTGCATCTTTGTTTATAAATGAAAAATTTAATCAGGATTTAAGTTTTGACCATCAATTCTCGTTGATATACTAAATAATAAATAAATAAAATAATTATATTAATAGAAAAAACAAAATATTTTGAAAATGTTATGATTTCTATAGTAAATTCTTAATAAGCAAAAAAATAATAATTAATTGCTTAGGTATATATGAATATTTGATGAAAATTTCTAATCTGTACGGTTATTTATTTTTGAATTTTAACAGAAAAAAACAAATCCCATTTTGTGAAAAACCACTTATTAAATTTTGTAAAATTTCTCGTCCGATTATTTTGACCTCCCTACCCATACCTAAGTATCATCTAGATACAATTTTCGATCAGAAACTACCCTCAATAAGTTGAGATCAATAATCGGAGTATTTTCCTCACCATATATCGTGTATTATAGGTAAATCCACAAATAAAAATAATCATCATTGTAAAATCAATCATTTATCAGAGTCTAAAACGCATCATAACTCATAAGTTCATAACTGATTTAGCTTTGCGATAGTCATACTAGGAAAAATGGATTGATTAATATTGATATTTTTATTTATTGATACAGTAAAAATATAACTCGTGTGCTATAGAGATAGTGTTTAATATTTTATTACTTTGCTTAGATTATTTGGTTTTATCGTAAATTATGTCTAGTGAGTAAGCTTTTTGTCGAAGCGAAAATTATGTCCACGCAAAAATAATCTGCAGCCTGTGTATTATTATTGTGTTCGCCGTACGAATATTAGCTACGTATGATACCAGTAAGCCACCTTAATTAATGTGCATATATACCATAATGGTATATAACTATTATATCGTATAGTAGAAAATATTTTCCTCGTTGTGGGGATATAATAAATAATAATAGATATCGCGAATGGTGACGGCTAAACCAGTTCGGGCGGCGAAAAATTGAAAGCGCGGAAGACACTATATTCTTATATAGGTAATTTATTGAATTATTTAGTTTGTGTGTTTAATTTCTTGTACATTTTTTACCCCCGTACTATTATTATTCAAATAATAAAAATTGATGTTCAATAGACAATAACAAACTTGTTGTGTGCGCTAACAACAATAATAATATATTATTGGCAACACTGGGACCGTATTTTGATTTGCGTCATACGTGAAAGCTCGAATAATTGCGGAGGAGTATAGAAAATTTATTTTATCTTCTATTTTGTTTATACTTGTAAAATATTGTCAAATTTAATCGTACTTGAGTCATTTAGGTACATGTCGATAATTCTATAGGTCCTTTAGGTACTCGACATTAAACAGTTTTATTTAATTTGTGTCATTTTCCGATTTTCTTAATAGTTATTTGATGTCACGGGAAAAACCACCGACAAATTACAAAAAAACTGCTAAAAATGGGATTTTAATTTCTGACGCTCTGTTTATCACCATAGAAACGAATAAAAATCATAATATTATAATATCAATTCAACTTGCAGACTATAATAAATAATAACAATATAAAATATCCTGACTGACAAACCGTTTCTGTTCAGAATCATTTTTCTTACAGGTACAATGATATTATATCATTGAATTCAAGTTTATAAATCCATACAATTCATTATACATTGACCTACTTGTAACCTACAGAGAGCGACTTACTCCACTTACCCACTTTTTGTTAATATGATAGTAACTGCACTTTCAATATCTTTCCGGCTACTGTCAAATTTAGGTTCAACTGACCGTTAAAATAAGGAATGCACCGATGCGATGGTGTACATAATATTATATTATATATTATGCCATTGATTATAATTTATGATACTGTAAAGTTTAAATAGTAATACATATGAGTATATATGACCCGTATATTATATAGATGCTCGTATTCAGCTCTGCGCGTAGAAGGTGCAGCACTGCAGCACAAAATATATCTAATAAATATTTAAAATTTTCATACTCCTATTGCATACAGCCTACTTACTGCTTGGATATATATATAACTTCATGTTGTATACGTGCATAAATGAGGTATATGCTGAGGTACAGATGGACTGCAACATTTAGGCATGCTTTCACCGCACAATCAATCTATTATCGTGCCATTAACCATACGATGGTGTCCCGATTTCAAATCTTTACAAATTATTATTACCGCTATGACCTATCTACGAATGTGAATTGAAGAAAAATCATATTATGTTATGCGTGTATAACATTTAATAGGCACCTAGTAGAAGAATAAGTTCTCTATGCAGCTCGACCGAAGTAGAGATGCTGCTGCTGCAGTGTTATATTCGCTACACACGTAGTCCGAATTATTAACCAGGCGTACTTTCACCATAATACAACCAATATATTACTGTACATAATAATATATTATTATTGAAACACTTTTTGGCAGACTAACCATACCATGAACGAATAATAAGTATAACGTTAATTTAATGTATATCTGCAGCATCAACTATATACGAGGTCATCCATTTAATGTAAGACGCACTCATTGAATCAGAAAAACCTAACGGTTTTGAAAATTTTTCTTTTACATATTTTTGAGTCTTTTGAAGTGGAATAGAACCCCGCAAAATGCTGGTCCTTAAATACATATGATTATTATGACTCATCAAAAATTCGAATTTTTCTACATTTACAATTAAATACTACAAAAAATATTCTGCTTTGTAATAAAGGATTAAAAATACACTATGTGGTCATTATACAAAAATATTTTATTTTTTTGTTTTTACTATTTTTAATGAAAACTTACGTTTTTAATTTCATATTCCGAAGCAGAATATTATTTAAAGTATTTCGATCTATAAAAATCAAATTTCTAACAAGTGGTTATTAGTTTATCAGTTATAAGTTGTTACTTTAAAATAGGTACTTAAATATTTAAATAATACATTTTTAAAAAATATTGAACATTTTATGAAATTAAGAGTGTCTTACGTTAAATGGATCACCTGGTATATTATGCACTATAATATTATTAGATAGCCATAAAATATAGCATTTAGATTTACTGCGAAGTTGAAGTTATTAATCAACACTATATAACCTATACCAATAAATAATAATAATTCATAATTTATAAGGCAATGTCACACTGATAAATTGACTACAATTGATACTAAATCATAGATATTCAGTGGCATCATTTTGCAATAATAGTTGTTATAATGGAGGAAGAACGAAAGGTTCAGGTCTTAGAGATTAATAAGAAGTTTTTAATTACAAAAAATGAACCTTTTAAATTTCATAAAAATCTGATCTACTACTATTAATATCCTACGTTTGAATAAGAATAATGCAGTTTATAGATATAATGTAGGTATAGGATATGTGATGTGTGGGTGTATCAATATGCATATCTTAAAAGTAAATTGTTGACGCTGTTCTCAGAGTTAAATATTTAAAATTATTTTGAACATGCTATGAGAAAATATTCGCAAGAAGATTTAAAAAATCTAAACGTACCTATATTTTGACGTCATACTATAGTCAGTACACAGCGTATAGCATAATAATATAGTCTATAAGAAACATAATGTATGACCAAAGCCATTATAGGTCCGCGCAGGGGCCCTCTTGAGAAGGAAAATCCCACGTACAATATTAATGTAACCGCCCCAGCGCGCACGTCATTGCCAATTAATAATGATAATCCATCTTACAATAATATTATGAATGTTAATACCTACGACTAAATTTAGCATTTTATTCGATTCTCTATTATGCAATATTATCTGCGTGCGGGTGAACCTAAACGAAAACCGCGTATTAGGTATGAAATAATTGTACGTTACCGAGCGAGTGAGATTCTAACACGTGATCTGTACAACCCACGACCCGTGGATTCCAGAAACACAAGATCACGGTCAAGATCAACTATGATGATAATATTACGTATACGACCTGTTGTAGCATTGCAATATTATTATATTATACACAGCGTACGCACAAGCGAACCCGTTCGCCGCCCAGACCAAACGTCCTTGGCAGTGATCTTAAATAGACGCCGACGACTATAATATTATACTCGCGAGTATTGCGAGTCGCGACAGCTCGTCGTGATAGAAATGCATAATATATTTATTATTGGTATCCGGGCTAGGATTTAAATGCACTTTGCACGTCATTGTTGTTTGATTTCCAAAGCTATATTATTATATGATGGCTGTTCGGTAATACATTTGATTGATTTACGTAGAAAGGACGTAGATACGAGGGGAGAGAGAAGTTCAACCCGGCCCCCTTGCAACATGGAAAGTATATAAATGTATTTATTGTATTAATTATAATATTAGCACTGATGAGGTATTATAGTGTATATACTTTAGTTTTAGATTCTGAGCGGAGCGATGAATATATTGATTTAGAACAATATGTGTGCTTTTTTTTTTTGTGTCTGTATCATGATCAGTAGTCGAAAAAATGCTTCAATTTTGAACTTCAATATCTACTTCGGTGGAAAAGGGAATCTAGTTGGTACATTAGGGTTAAATGGGGTGGTTGAGTTCCCAGCAATTTTCAAAAGCGCCAGGAAAAAAAAAATTAAAGAAAACGGGAATTTTTACGGAAAATCAGGTTTTGACAAAATTATATGTTGAATTGCATATTAAATAACTAAGAATACCGATTTTAGTTATTTTTTTGTAATTTAAAAATATTCTTATTATAGGTAATTGAAATTTTTTAAGTACCTATATTATTATAATAAGGCTCGGAATTATATGCACTAAAAACGTACGAATATGCATTCATTTATGCACTGATTATCATTTAAATATGCACTTAAAATATGCAAATAAAAGTGCATTTTAATTAATAATTAAATCAAGAGCAGCGGAAATACGTGTACCCAGCTGTGTATATTATATTACACGATTTTTATCCATATTTTTTGATATAAAACAAAATTACGAATTTTGACAATGGTATACATCGAGCTAATAGTTTTTCCTTAATGTTGACCAACAATAGCAAAACAAATGGGTGATAAAAACCTATGTATTAGTAAAGTACTGAAATGTGCAACACACATCAAAAAATGACAAAATATACAAAAACACGCAAAATAAAACTTTATGTTCCAGATGTATCGATCTATTGTTACAAAAAAACATGCAAATGCATATGAATCTGGACCTTATTTGTTATTTACAAATATTGAAATACGATGTGAAAATAATAACAATATTCAACCTACCGGTTACCGTATTAATAATAACAATATAAATATTATATAAATTATCCTAGGTTGACAAACCGACTCCGCTCAGAATCGTTTTTCGTATACAAATATACGATGATATTATATGATTGAATTACAATTTAACACCATCCATCATATAGTGACCCACTTATAACCTACTGTACAACACAGTGACACCCACTTAACCGCTTTTTTGAATGTTAATAAAATATTTTAATTTGTGTTTTGGTTATTGTTGATTTTAAGACAATTTTTTTCATTAGGCTTATACTCCAAATCTATATTATAGGTGTTTTAGTTCATTTAACACTTCAATAATTGGAATTTTTTTATTTAATTTTAACATTTTTTATATAAAAATAGTAGAATATTAAAAAGCTACCTACATAATATAATATGTGCCTATGGGCAATAGTAATTTTTTAAACCACATTTTATGGAAATAATTTTTTTTGAAATAAAATCCCAATTCATAGATGTATACGTAAGCATAGTGCAGTCCTGAAAACTTTTTCAAGTTTTCACATTTTAATATATTAAGTAAGTATTATAGGTGAGTTACCCATTCTTTTTTAAAAACTTATTTAAAATAAAAATAAATGTTGACGCAATTCATAAGAGCATTATGTCTAATTTTTTCAAGCATTTTTATATGGTATTTTTTATATAATTAGGTACACTCCCAGTGGCAATTGGGGCAATCGAGCCGTGTAGATATAGACGCGTGTATAGTTATAATAGTTATACTATTGTAGGTACTTCCTATAGGTTTATAATAGAAGACGGTGACGGTATTTTTAACCAAGGCGGCACGCGATATCGTTACGAACAGTCAGCCGTAAGTATTATATACTTTACGATATATATTATATTATATTATATTATACACCAGCTGTATCGACGTGTCTTATAAAAAACACGTTTTTTCGCGGAAGTAGGCTCAGAGTGCGGTGTGTTTTGAATTATTGTGATGGATGCGAGGTGGAGAGTGGCCATAACTGGTTCGCGGATCGTGGAGCGCGGTCAGCCGGTTATGGTATCGCGCATAATATTATATTGTACTCACGTAGTATAAACTCAATACTAAGTTTATTGTTCAATACGATATAGATACGTAGGTACTTAATACTTGTAGTAGGTACTAATATAAACACTTGCATGTTATGCACAGACAGTGGCGTATTGGCGTATTTACGAGGGGTGGGGTCAACGAGTTCAATCCTCCCCCACAGGCTGTATATAATATGCACAAGTTTTTATTAAGGTCTAACTTAAGGCCTACAACTTTAAAGGGGGCTGTTGGATAAAATCATACCCCCCACCCAAGACAAAAACTTAAATACAGAGTGATTCAACAAGCATTCTCATCCCCCTTTTCCCTCTCAAGTAATGAATTTATTCTGATTTTTTACTTACAGACTATAATTTAAATTCTTGACATTTTTTGTACTACCTAATTGAGGAGTATCCTGTACAACTATGGCGATGACAAATTCTGTTCTTCAAACGAGAAACCCCTTTTTGACTGTAAATTATTTAGTGAATAAAAAAAATCGATGCATCTAATTCAAAAACTGTATGAGTAGTTTTACAGTTATTAAAATGTAAAGATAAGAGTCCTTAAAAATTTTAAATAATCGTAACACCGGATCTAGTATCTTATTATAATAGGATAAATTTTCATAAATTATAAATATTGGAAATTGATAAATTAATATAAATTATAATGATCATATTACCTTAACTTATTAATTATTTTTCTACTATATCCTTTGTACACAAGTTAAATAACTCAAAAACTCCTCGTTATAATGATTAGAACAATTATTTGTAAAATAATTAACTAGATGTATAAAAGGTGAGCCGTCATTTGAAAAATAGAAGTTGTCTCTACGCAGTTCACTCCTTAAGAAGTATAAAACTCTCAAGAATTTAAAAACATGGTATAAATATATAATTAAAAATTCCAAAAATTAGACTTTTTATAACTGTGTTATTGAAGAAGAAAAAGTAGGTAAGGTCATGCTTGAGGAATCACCCTGTATATAGTGTGTGTACTGTGAGTATAAGAGATGCCTACTTAATATTAGAATGTTGATATTTTATAGACTGCAATTAATATATAATATCTATATAAATATTTTATACTGTTGAGTGGGCGACCGTTTCCGGGATCAGGTTTGTTGTTTATAAAGGAAAAAAAAATCAGGAAACCATCGAATAATAGCTATACAATAGGTATATTTATTATTTATACACTATGCGGCGATACTCAGATAAATAGGTAACAACAATCAACATATTGTATGATTACCAGGTTATTATTGTCTTTAGTAGCCTTTACTCATTACATAGGTACCTAACTACTTTAAATTATGATAACGCTAAAATTTCATCCTTTTGCATGTCACAGAACTCACAGGGACACAGTAACAATAGTCAATAACTTATAATATATTATCTAAGTGTAAGATACAAATGCAATGTATATTTTATAATAATTGAGATAATGAACGATTAGTTGAGCCTCTTCGAATATATATGTAACGAATATATTTATAATTTTTTAAACATATTCTAGAGCAACACAGCTCAAAATTATTGGTTTCAGTATAACTTATTATTATTTTTTTGTTATTTAGTTATAACTAAATAATTAATAATAAAAGAACATCATACCTAAGTACAATAGAAGTTATCTCCGTCATACCGACGCATAACATATAGAATTTAGGGAGTATAATAATATATATTATACTAAATAAATCTCAACCTTTTTATATCCACGTACCACCTAAAAAGTTTAAAAATGTCCATGTACCACTTCGCACTTGACCAAATACCTAACTTTTTTTTTGCTTATCAAATATTTATTTTATTTATTTTATATAATATACCTACTGAATTTAGAAACTAGTAAATTATGACTATATAAACATTTGACGCGCACAAAAAAAAAGTTAAGTATGTACAATAATTGTTACCTACTTATATTATTATTGATATCAAATATTCCAAATAATATTTAATGTGAATAATGATCCATGATCCATTCCTTTTTTTTTTTAAAGGGAGATTTTCTTAGCATACCAACTAGGTATGAGCTTTCCTCTAACTGCTACTAAACAATCTAAAAATTGTTAATCAACATTATTTTTATAAGCACCTTTATTAACATTATAATTTCCGTAGAATTGTTACGATTTAATGAACAATTAATATATTTTTTTTAAATAATTATTTAAAATTTTAATCTAAGATTGTTTACGTTATGACCTGATACTTCCGTAGTTTCATTTGTGTCATAAACATAATATTAAAATATATCAAAAGTTATAAGATGTATTATTTTATATAAATATAAAGTTTGATAAACTTGATTTCTTATTTACAGATCACTACTAGACACTAGATACTATTTATGAGACATTGAATTTGCATTAGTATAGTTTTGTAAGGTTGATTCCTAAATTTAATAAGGATACCTACAATGTTACACGCATATTAAATTCTAGATATTAAATGAGTATTCAATAGTTTTGATTATTATTTTTATGATTTATGACTGATATAAACTGTGAGTAGGTACTTAATCTAGTTATAGATAAGAGTAGGTATACTTGACAAACATTTTTAAAAATTAATTTAATAACTATTGTTAAGGGTTATCACATAATAAATCGTCAAAATTATTTTGAAAAAAATTGAATATAATAATTTGATAACTATTTTTATTTTCGTATTTTAATCTCACAATATGAGAACAAACTATTTTCATATTATTTATCCTCGATGCAACATCGTTTATCGGTAAAACAATATTACAACTTACTAATGATGAGCGAAGACGCACAAACTTTTTTAATCGCTCTTCATCCTTCTTCGCGACGGCTTAAGTCCCGGAGAGCCACGATAAATATGCAATATATTATTTTGGAAACTCATTTTGTGTTTAATAAGGTGTTATTAAGTTATAAGTTTATCACAATTTTAAGGGAACTCGGCTGGTACCTAAGTGATTCACCCACCCACGAGCTCTCCTTCCAGAAAAATAAACTAAATCATAAAGCGGCACTGCGCATCATGGCGGCGTTTTTTATACTTTTGTAATGTAATAAATAAAACGACGACGATGACGAATCAAAATATAATATCAATCTTACATAATATAATACCCTACGGATACGAATAGATACGATGTTATTATTTATTTCTGAGTAGGTGGGCCCAGCTATAATATTATACGCCTTATATACCCAGAGATTTCTCTTTAAAGGCAATAATAATAATAATATTTTCCCGTTTCGTGGAAGACACGAGACGAAAAGCCATTTTCTTATTGCAAGTAGTATAAAATAAACCTTTGAAATCAAATTCTCTTGACAAATGCAGCTCAACTATACATAATATTATGATTAGGATTCTGGCCTCAGGGAAATTGTGTTTATATAATAACATGACATCCAGTCATATTAGGTGTATAACGTATAGTGCGTATAATTTGCGTACAAATTGCGAAGAGACGTTACTTTGCGCGTAATACATAATATTATATTTTTTTATGGCTCGGAAAATCGACGTGGCGGTCGCCAGGCAACGCGATGGCCCCGAGCCGTCGATGGCGGCAGTTTACGATGCGGCGCTTATGGGGAGGTATGATGGCGGCGTTGAGCTTTCGATCGCGCTTCTGAATCAAATACAAACATGCCAAAACTAAAGTGCCAAAAATAATGATATCACATGATATAATGTAATATTACGGTTTGTTAATATCATATAGACTATAAAGTAAAATAGCTGATAATATTGTAGAGGTTGACCAACAAAATATCCAAAACTATTTTATCCGAAAACTATATTAGATAGGAAAATAAAACACACGAACAATGTCTTATTCAAAAATATTACGCCCAAAAAGGATACAGCCGAAAAAAATTGTTACCAAATAATGTCACCGAAACGCAGTTTATCCAATCACTATAACCCAATTTTCGGATAAAATACTTTCGCTATAATATATTTTTTGGTTAAAATAAGTTTTGGAAGAAATGTTTTCCGGCGTATATAATATCATTCAGATAAAATATGGATGTGAATTGTGATATATTATTTTTCGGATTGAATACGGTTCGGGCAAAATATTTCTTATAATATATATAAATATATTTTGTCTGCTAAAATAAGGTTCTGATAAAATATTTTTGAATATTTTACTCTACCCCCTTGTAGTAAAGCTGTCTTACTGTCTACTGAGCATGTGCACCGTTACGTGTCTCTAAGATTAGATTATAGATTCAAATACTATGTAGAAACTAGAAATGTTATAAAAGCCCGAAAGCTGTAGTCAACAGAATTCACGAAATAACTGGCATACCCATGCTATCTGTTTTTAAAAGACTTTAATTTTAATGTTAATAAATATGTTCACTATATTTACAGTGAGTCACCAAAAAACCTGAAATAATTTCTAAATAGTATACGACATAGGTAATGATATTGATTTAGGTAGCTAATATCGTACACTATAATCCAGACGTCTTGGTTTTTTAATATAAACATTTAAACTTTGCACTGGCCGAAAGCAGTATACTTCGTAGTACCTACGAAAAAAATACAAACACAAACTAACATTTTTAATATATTTGAAAAAAAAACAACATATATATTTCTACGAAACAGAATTAGAAAAGAAAATATTGACGGAAACGCAATGAAATTGTATAGTTTAAACATCAAAACGTGATGATTGAAATTTCATTAGTCATATACTTTTTTAGTATTATATTATATGTGCAGGTAATAGATCTGTAGTTGTAGCACTTATGGGAATATGTAGTAAAAATAATAAAAAAGCGGTTAAGTGGATGTCGCTCTGCTGTACAGAAGGTTACAAGTGGGTAACTGTAATGGATGGTGTTAGATTTGAATTTAATGATATAATATCATTGTATACGAAAAACGATTCTGAGCGAATATTTTATATTTATATTGGTATTATTATTAATACAGTAGCCGGTTAAGTCATTATTATTATAGCATACTATAATAATAATAACTAGTATACTGTACTATATAGTTATACAGTTATATACTTACTTATTATAGTATACTATTTGTTTGTCATGATATTTGTATATAACAATAAATAATATACTTTAGAAGTTGCAAGTACCCAGGAACAATATTTTTAAAATATTCAATACATTCAGTATATTTAATACATTTAGTTTTTTGTTTGGACATTTGGTCGCATAGTAATCGGCTTTTTAAAACCAACAGTATGTTTTTTAATCAACTCGGTGTTTATACTTCATAGTGCCACACTATATTCAATAACCACAAATATTATTCTATTTGGATTAAACAATATTTTGTGAACGGCTTAACTCAAGTAAAATCAACAAATACAGACCAGATACAATATGTTAACAATAACAATAACTAAAGTCTAAAAGTTTAAATTAAAATGGGGAAATCTACCAACTGTATAATTGATTTGTTTTTTTTTTTTTTTAATGAACATTAACTCACATTGGCCTTTAGGTAGGTAGTTACAATGATTTCCCACCGTGTAACATAAAAGACTTAAGAGTTGCTGTTTGAAAAATGTACATAAATATAAAAGTATTAACACAATATTGGCCAAGTTCATTGTGAGTCAGAGTCGCGGTCGCCCAGTGTTAGTCGTAACTCGTATTATAATTTTGTTACATGTTTAATCATGTTTTTTATACCAAAAATGTTATACATGAAATCGAGTTATCCTTGGGTTATGCAATATTTCTAAACTAGTTAAACTTACAGACTATACTAGCAATTATAATAAATGATAAAAGCAAATAATATTTTTTATTAGCTTCATCTGCAGCTTTATAACTATATAAATTGTAAAACAAAACAATTTGCAAAGTGTATACAATGTATATAGGTGCATTCGTTAAAAATTAAAAATTAAAAGGAAAATTGGTTTTTCTTCTTTTCTACGATGGCTCTAAGTGTGACAAAAGACTAAACTACAATAATATGTCATAACTAAATAATATTAGGTATGGAATTTGATATATCCACTAGTCAACATGGATTTTGATCCCCAACATGTTATATGATGACATGACCTATAAAAGCATTATAATAAATTATTAATTTGGTAATTGTTACAGGTCTACACGATATGAAATTAGAAAATATTCTCTTGTGAAAAATGCAAATAATTTTATGGTAAAAATTAGTGTTGTAATTACAATTATTAACTTAATAATAATTCTATCTATACAGTTTCGAGATCCAAATTTTAATTTCGATGGATTACAAAAAGGTAGAAACAATATAATTCAGTTTTAACATGGGCCGCACAAAATGTGTTAAAGGGCTTCGTTAGTATAGTACTTATATAATTTATACTATAAGTATCCTTGTATAGACATTATCTAATATCGTTTAAGTATATTATAAGATATTCTACATCTTTCGATTCGTGTCCATCCGTAAGTCCATCGCGATCGTCGTGGCTTTTGGTTTATACTACAGTTATCTGTTACTACTTCAACCGAGTCATTTTTAATCTTTGTTTGACATATACTCGTCTGTTGGTAAGTATAATATTGTCACTAATTTTCTATTGAAATTTTAATCACATATTTTTTAGATTAATTTAATATTTTAGTGTACCTAATGTAAATTTAAACACACATTGAATTTGAAATGCAACGTACCTCGTTGACATTACTGGTTATTAATTCAAGTCGACTCTAAAATCTAAATAAATTATGTATATTGCAGGTTACATGTAATTATATGTAGTACCTACCTATATAATTATTATGTAAATATATATATACTGCAGTACTTATACATAGATATGTCTATAGACATAAATAATAGTATAAACGATTGTACGATCGTTATTTTTAGTACTTAGTACCTAAGATATTATATAGTAAGTAACAATAATCGATACCTATCTGCGGCTATCTATAATAGTTACTAAACTTCAAGTGGTTTTAAGTGCTTAAGACTTTTTCAAATTTTGCAATAAATCTGTGAAATCTCACTTGATTTTCATTCTAATATTTTAATAAATGTAGAAGAAATGTTTAAAAAAAAGGTTATAAATTATATATATCAGATATCTTGTGGCATTTGGTAGAAAAATCAATTTTAAATTGCACCAAAACTGACTAATAAAAATAATTTGATACTGTCCATTAAAATTAAATTATACTTATTAAATACGATTATCATATCGTAAGACGTATAGTCTATCTAATACCTAACCTAACCTATATTATGGTATTACCTACTGCATACAATCTTAGAGGATCTGCAGCATGTGACATGAGTTGTGGAAACCGATCAATAAACAGTAACAAGTTGGGAATATTGTAAAATAAAATAGTTCTTTGATATGAAAATTGTAAACCGTTTATGGATTTATGAGTATAATATTATTTGGTGCTTGGTAGACCATAGGCTATTCGCTCGTCATCATAGTTGTAACAAAATTCGATTCTTATGAGTAATTCAGAGTTATGGTCACCTCGACTGCAATCAAAATATGATTATCTCCCTTTTAAATAAAAAAATAATATAACATTATTTTTCTATCATTATTATTGTACATCAATAATATCTATCGAAAGTGCAATTTTAAATGCATGTGTGATCAAGGACGTTTAGATCTATAATAAATATTATAATTTATAATAAATTAACACTTTGGCGTGTTTACAAAATAAATAAATGTACGATCTTACTAATAGTATACCAAAGTAGGTATCTATTACACCTACCACAATCGTTAGTTACAAATTACAGTTAATATGTGCGCGTATCGTTAATAAATTACATTTTTTCGAAATTTACGACTAATTTATAGTACTTTATTTATACATGATAATATTATATTAATTATAGCCTATAGGTAAGCAATAATATCAATTATGTGTGTGCGATATTATAACGTCGACCAAATTCATAATTTAAAAAAAAGCCATTTTCGTACAGCATAATATTATAATTTATAATGCACGTATAACGACGGACAGGATAAAAACACGTCGTTATAACCTGCAGAAGACATTATAATACCCAAATTCGATTATATTTTGTAGTAAATCCATAGACATATCACATATAAAATAACTAGATAGCCATATTTTTGAAGACGTGACGTCTGCCTATATATACCTAAGTGGTAATGCTTACCTTTTTATATGATAACGCTATTTGATAAGAACAAAAAAGTTCTTTGATTATAATAATTATAATATCAAATAATTAAAAAATTATAGATTTAGTCAAAATATTGTCACTTCCGTGAAATCGGTCCACCCACTTAGGCGTATAGTGACTCAAAATCTTACCAATATTTTGCGAGTTAATTGCAAGAATTTGCGAGTTCGTTTTCAGAATTATTTACGAGTTAGTGGTTTATGAGTTAGCGAGTAGCGTATTTTTCACAGGGGGGGGATATAAAGATTTTAATATTCATATTAATATTATATACATCAATACATGTAGTATTGTGAACAAAATTTGGACTCTAGGTACAGACAAAATAAGAATGGGAGATAGATAATGGCTATCATTTATAGTTGTTTTAAATGTCTATGATGAATTAGGGAAGAGAGAAAGACTATTTTTATCATTACCTCTCGTTCCAGCAGAGGTCTTATCATAATATAACATTTATATAATATAACTATAGATAGGGCTCGCAAACTTTATATTAACGTAGTTATAACGTAATCATAACGGAAAGCGATAATCAAAAATAATTAAATACCGCAAAACAAAACATAACGACTACAAAATAAATTATATATCATTAAACAAAACATAACGCAAAACGTAATTTATAGAATATCATTGAACGAAAAATAATGCAATATGAAATAATTTATTCAAAAGTTATATTGGTTTCGTAGAAATATTTATTTCTTGCATACGGGCATTTGAATTGATTATAATATTATATTCATTATTCCGTATCCGGGTCATTACCTATCCCAATTAGTTATTATTAATAAATGTAATAGGTATATTAACACTATTCTAAATAACGATATAAACGCAAAACTTGTATCGCGTTTTAATTCCAAAAAACGATATACGCAAAAATTGTGTAACGTTTTAATTGAAAATAACATTAAACAGAATTCTTTTTTCAAATGCATGAGTACATCAATATATTATTTTATGACAAAACCTCTATATTTTCACGTTCGTTTCCGTATGATAATCACAAACAGGCTATACATTCTATAATATATCTATGAAAATCACCGTTTATTAGAGGAGGGGCTACTTATATTTTAGCCGAAAATATTAAATACGACAGTATTATAGTCGACACTATTTTAGTCGGCCGAAATACGGATCGGCTGAAATATTTTCGGCTATTTTACGGGCTCCCATATTAGAGTATTAGACGAATGCATGCGCGATAACAATATAGATACTGTCGTTATAAACGGTTCAAATATATTATTATATAGGTAGGTAGGTGCTGATTTTTATGTCGTATTCGCCATGTACGTTGTACATACAAAATATTAATATTTGGAATTTTTATAGGACCTTGAAATGTATAAAAGTCGTTTTTCCCAAGTTCTCGTTACGATCGGTGTCATTCTGGACTCCACTGGAACCATTCCAATCTTCCCTACATGCCAATAATTTCCATATTGTATTGCTGTAATTACAGTCCAGTTTCGATAATGTACCATCAAATCTCAAGGGAAATATAAGCAAATGCGACTTATATATTTTTAGAGTCATATATCTCAAACACATCAAGGGGCAAGAAAACAATTCTAGTTATCGAGACTCGACTGTATAATATAATATAATTTATTTATTATTCTGTTGTGTTGTGCATTTGTGCTACTGTATAATATTGTATTGCATAGCGTGCATACTTAATGCCATTATAGACTATAGTGTATTTTTGTATGAACATGTTTAAAAATATCTAATATAAAGTTATCATGAATCATGTAAATTTTATCAATAAAATTGTCTACTTGTTTACCTAGTGTATTCTACTTGTACCTATTATACTTACTAGTTGTGTTTTCGGTTGAAAATGTTGCGTTTTTATCTTTGTCCCACCTTAAATTGTGCTTAACTTTGTTTTTATATTCAAATTATTGCATACTTTGTTGTTTTCATTTTTAGCACATTTTCAGCGATATTAAAAATAATATTGTAGCACATATATTTGCAATTGTAAGTGCTATAAAATCCCAACTATGATAATCACTTAAAACTTTTACAACTTTGAGTTTTTATAATCATGTGTAACAATTAACAATAAAGATATCGCCGTATCGGCCTCATTTAAATTATTTGTCTTTAGTCTTTATTTGTATTAGTCATAAACTCATAAACGACTCACAATTTTTATATTATTATCTGTTATAATTACTATAATAATGATTATTCATGAAATCTGAAAATATTGGATGACAACAATCTGGGTTGTTTTATGTGTTTGTGCGGCGGAGGAGAGGGGGGAGGGAGTGTTAAATTTAAATAAGTTACTTCATTTTGTTTTAGTTACGATACATTTTAATAATGGTAATAAGTACTAATAACAGTAATAATTATATAATGAGTAAAACCAATGCTAATATTTAATAGAATTAGAAATGCTTCTAAAAACATTATAATAAAATGGACATGCAAAAACTGCAAATAGGGACATATGACGTGGACGTTTGGACGTAAGAACAAATATATACGACCCCGGGAACAATATTATTCTAAATTGTCGCGTATCAAAATTATACCTATATTCGTTAAATGCGTGATATTATTATTGAAGAGGTAGCAATCACGGACAAGACTTACGCTAACCTTAATTTAAAAATGCATGCATTTATGATTTAAATAACTGTGGCGGATGCGACGACGACAAATTAATAATATCAAACGCAAATGGATTACTATAATGATATTAATGATTCTTTAATGGCAGTACAAACTGCGATTTTTGTATCCGTCAAAATATATAATATTTTAGTATTTAAGCCTAAAAGTTGTGCCACACATAGCGGTTGAACCACTGCGGTTATACCATGACAATTATTATTGTGTTTAAGACACACCTAGCTAGTGGTTCAATCGCCTGGCTACCATACAGTACACATAAATATGGCAAAACCGCACACGATTATACAAAAATATATCGGGTAAATGAAAAATGATTATATTTTAAGACTTAGAAATCTGAATGTCTTTATGGGCTTGTCGTTTGATCTGTGTACATAACATAAAACATTATATTGTTAAATTGACTATGACAATAATGCCATAGTCAAAAACAATTAATACGACGGCGATAATAGGATATTAAATGACAATAACGCAGTAGCCTTGAAATACTAAGGCCATTGACACCAATGCATTAATGTAGCAATAATTATGTTATATTTTATTGACATGATATGTACGGAAATGTGACGGTTGTATTATTATAATTTATAAAATTGTTATACACTTATACGATGTCATAAAAGCGCCATCGTGTCACCTGCAGATGCTCAACGTGATTATCATACTATATTATTTTAATATTTTATCGGCAACGACGGTCAACAGATAATAATTAATTTTTTTGTAAGTACCTACTATAATTTATTATTTTTTAACAATTACCGGTTGCCCGTGAAAACGAACTGTCGTTTTCAAGGTGTATGAACCTAATTATATAATTATATTTAATTTTTTTGCCATATCGGTTAGTTAACCAAGTAGGTGACTAATTAATTAAAATCGTATTCGATTCGTATATATATTATTTCGTTATTACTAGCTCTTAAATCCAAAAAATGTAGACGAATATTTTTGAATATTTGGTAATTGGAATTTTGTACAGTAGATTATAAATGGGTCACTGCAATGGATGGTGTTAAATTGTAATTCAATGATATAATATTAATCAGAAACGATTCTGAGCGAGGACGGTCAGTCAGTCTATGATATTACTAAGTACCTATGTTTGATAATATTATTATTATATATGATTTTAATTAAAAACTGCGTTAAATTTCGAAAATATCTTATTATAAGTCCAGAAATACCACTGAAATCTAAAAATCTCAAAATACACAAAATAAAATGTTTTTTTTTCAGTTGAAAAGCATTTTCATCAGTTAAACATGAAACAAATGTTAAGCTTATTCTACTATCTCTGAACATTTCATAAAAATATATGCAAAAATACTATAAAATCCCCATTTTGGTAATAATACATATATAAATTAATTGTAATGCCTACTAAAAACACAAATAAGGGGATTTATGGGACAGTTGAGGGAAGTGAGACATAACCACTATAACCTCCCTCCTGAGCACGCCACTGACTTTAAAGCATATCAAAATGATCAAATTCTTATATATAACACTTACAATGATATTCAGAAATCAGAACACAAGCTTAGTAATAATACTAGCTCACCGATATGGCGATATCTGGTAATAATTCTTAAAACTACTTTGTACTATCATAGTTATATATAGCTGAAGTATATATAATAAATAAGTGTGAAGTCATAACCAATTATATTAAAAATATTACAATTTGAAATATCCAAGTAACTTATACATTCCACATAGGAGAGATTCGTGGGTTGTTAGTCTTTACTAAAGACTGGATTTAACTGCGTTAAAAATATGCCAAAATTGCATTATAAATATGTTAAAATTGCAATGAAAATTACATTACAGTTACATAATAAAATATATAATATTTTATTATACTTACTTAAAAAATTACAGAATTATAAAATAGTATAAAAAAAATATTATAAAAAGGATTTAATAATTAAAATATATTTTTTTTATATATTGAAAAAGTACTTCAGCGTCTATACACCATTGTTATCGGTGCATATTATTAACAATAATTTTAAAATATTGGCGCTTTATATATAAATTAACATTTTGATTTCCTGCCATAACCTTGGAGTACCTAAGTTTTAATAGTTATATATCATTGTATATCCTACATTTTTTTCTAAGATCTATTTAAATGTAGCTCCCCATCGGTAGTATAGATTTTATAATATTTTATGTTGAATGTAAATAATAATATTAATAGTTGTATTTGTACGTCGATAATATCAATATGTCGGTGGGTATTTGCGACTAATTTTTTTTTATAGTCTTCAATTTACGATTTTTAACCACGGGTCGCGAAACTATAATAATATAGTATATTATAGTATATTATGCGGTTGTCACGAACCACGGTATCGTCTACATGGGGTCCTGGTATCCTGCCCGCAAGAGAACATTACAGTTTCGAGTATTAACACCGAAGTATACAATACTCCGGCCCACAAAAAATATTACTGTTTCGAGCATGCAAACCGATTTCGACCGATGCCAAACAGTAAGCGGGTTAAGCGCGGAGACGGTAGAGCATGGGGTCCTGGTATGTATCGGGACACAAGTCTAACACTTCGGCCCACAAAAGAATATTACCGTTTCGAGCATGCAAACCGATTTCGAACAGTTGACGGCAGGAGCAAGACGGCTGACGGCAAGCCGGGGTAAGCGCGGAATCGGACGAGTTTTCGTCTGAAATCTTTTGTCGAGTATAGTAACGTAGTAAACGGCCGGCTGCATATTATAATATAAGGACTAACGCACCAAAGAAAAATACAAATCATTTGTACCAATATCAAATATATTTTATGTAGATATCCATAAAATGATGTATAGGAATAATCGTAAACATTTCAACTTTTGATCATTAAATAAAATGCATTAATTTCCTTTATTCGTATTAATATATTGTTTTGTAATATTAATTTTCACCACGGGTTGGACCATACATTATGCGAATACTTGATACGTACTACGTAAGTATGGGCAATTACAAATTACAATACTGTAATATTATAAGCTTTTAACATTACGAGTTACAATATTATTCTCTATATTTTTTTTATGGGTGATTTTACTCTAACATTACTTAAAAACATAGAAAAAAAATGATTCTGCATTGACACATACCTATTATATAGTGTGTGTTGTATTAAAGTATTTTAGTTTGAGATTCTGAGTGGAACAATGAATGTATTGATTTTACAATGATGTGTGTTTTTTTATTTTAGATTCTGAGCGTTGATTTTACAATAATGTGTATTTTTTTTTCGGTCATCATCTTTTAGGATAGTAAAAGTCATTAGATTTTCTTCAACAGTATCTTTTCTGATAGGAAAGTGAATCTAGTTGGTACTTTGGGGGGTCTAGTAATTTTTAAAAGTGCCGTGAAAAACAAAAGAAAAATTAAGGAAAAACGGGAATTTTTACAAAAATCTGTTTTTGAGAAAATCAATTTTGGTTTTTGGTGTAACTCTAAAACAAATTAACGTATATACATGACATTTTCACTAGTTTTTTATATTTGCATTTTCTATACACGATAAAATATCAAAATATTTTGATTTGTTTTGAACTGTTTAGGAACATTTTTTGATAATAATTTTATTAGTCTTTTTTTCTATAGATGTCAATAAAATTTTATTTGTTGGGTAAAAAAGCTTGGAAATTTAATACAAGGCTCCTACTATATTGTTACAATGACATTTGAAAAATATTAATAATCCACAGTTTTTATTTATAAGCCTTTAAAGTTCAAATATTGACAAGTATGAAAAAATCACGAAAATTTAAGTTGAGAATTCATAAAAATTTTTCTTTTTAAATCTAAGATTTGAAAATGTAATACAAGATTCCTCAAAAGTTAGTCATGTAACGATTTTCTTATTTTGTTGTAATTAAAAAACGAATGACTGTAGATACTTGAAAATTTTACCGAATGTTTATATTAGCATTTTCTATATATCATATAATTTGAAAATAATTTGACTATTTTTGAGCTGTTAACGAACATTGTCAGTTTTAAATTTTCTCAGTTTTTTTTTTCTAAAAATATCAATAAAATTTTATTTATTGGGTAAAAAAGTGTGAAAATTTAATACAAAGCTCCTAATATATTGTTACAATAGAAGTTGAAAAATATCAAAAATACAAGGCACGATTTTTTTTTATAAGCATTTAAAGTTAAAATTTTGACAAAATTTAATAATTATGTTGTAGTTAAAAATTTATAAAATATTCAACTTTTAAAGCTAAGAATTGAAAATTTAAAACAAGGATCCACGTAAATAGGTAAATATATAAATTACTTATATAATACCATCGCATAATAATATCATCAAATAAACTTAATAATATCATAGGCTGACCGACCGTTTTCGCTCAGAATCGTTTTTCTTATACAATGATATTATATCATTGAATTCAAATTTAACACCATCCATTACAGTGACCCAATTGTAACCTACTATACAGCAGAGTCCACTTTTTATTTTATTCTTATATTTTGTTAATCAGTATAAACTTTAGTTTTTACCAAACTTTTTTTAACTCATTCACCACAAGCACAGGACTCGCTTTTTGAAGGGGTGTCATAATTTCGCTTTATTGTTATGTATTATATGTATTTTGTATATAGTTCATGACGTAATGTATTAATGACTATTATATTATTGTTATATTATATGCTTTAAAGTTGGCTAAAAAATAATGAATTTTTCTACAAATTCACAGCCCTGAGGCGAAGGCTATACAGTATACACAAGTCGTCAATCGTTGGAACACGCGAAATCAATTAAATAATTGAACCCCATGACCCCCCTACCATGAGTACGCCTATGGACACCAGAATAGGTATTCACGGATTTTGAAATTTTGTTATGTACACCGTCGTATTTTTTGGACGGATTATCACGCAGACCTTTTAAATTTTTTTCGTTTTTCTTATAATTTCGTATAATAATGTCATACTTAGATTGACTATACAAAAAAATCGAAAATCCATATCCTACATAACCTAGAAAAAAGAATAAGGAATTCAAATATGTTTTAAAAATTAAAATCGGGCTATTAGTACTGTGTGAATTTTTCTTTCACTCTGTGGGACTTTCATGTTGAAATTTTTTTTATCGCAACATTTAGTGATGTGTAACTGCGTGAATTTGTGGTTCTGATTTTCAAGAATCTTAGCCGTAGTTATCTTTAATTACATAAAGAGTTCGGGGAACTCACGCACTTTAATGATCAGTCACTACGTATATTGTCACACATAACTCACGATGGATATAGAATATTGCCTGAATACGATCCCTTAAAAATGTTTCGCTTTCAACAGCCTTAAAGATATATACGCTCCATCGACTTTGTAAAACTCTAATTGGATTTTTATTTTAAATGTCACGTCGTCGAATATTACACAGGTACTACATGAATTTCGTTTAAAACGTGAAATATTAACTTACTCAGTTTCTTAAAGTATACTTATAACGTGTTAAAATATTATTGATTTTGCCGTCGCCAACTGTTATTTTTACATCAAAATGTTGACACTATCCATGTTTGAATATTTTATCAAATATGACAGTATATAGAGTAGTATTGCGTCCTCAACGAGCGAGCCCAAAATTGCAATTTCTGCGTAAATAGGTAGAGTATGAGTACATAATATGTGCATATTGCATAATGAATTCATATGTATTCATCACACATTTTATAAATATATATGGTGTTACGAAAATAAAATTATCTATAAACCACAAAGTTAGGTTGAGTTAAAAGGTTTGAAAGCTCTCAAAACTTATTTTAACCAACTAGATAAATATCATTACTAATATAAATTACTATAGTCATTACTTGTTTGTTGTTACTAAAGCTTAATGGTTTAATTTTTATTAAAATATAACTTAAAATTATTAGCGATTTGTATCTACATTTGAACAAATAAGTTACTATAGGTATAGGAAAAGTTTATTTTCACCGGTGTAATTTTTGTTTTTAGTATATAAAATATTGATTGACCAAACAAAAAAAGTTGTTTTAAAAATTATTATATTTATCTGTTTTTTTTTTTTTTGACATTATACTTTGAACATTTCTCAAATAATAATCTAAAAAGTATTACTATTGATAATAAAAAAATATTCAAAAGTTTCAGTTAACTGAGTTTGTTAAAATTGTTCCACAAAACAGAAATCCATAACTGACATTTATTTTTTAGGTTTCATTTTTGTCTATAGAAAACACGTAAGTGTAGTCAAATCTAGAGAATATAAATTTAACAATTAACAATATATGTTGATATCTAATCACGCTATGTATCACACTATCCTTATTATAAACTATTTAATATATAATAAAACATATTTAAGTGCTTTTTTTACTAACTGTTACACTATACACGTAAAATTAGTTAACTTATTATTTAAATTAAATTACACGTTAAAATGTTATATTGTTTCAGTTGAACAATACAATAAAATAAATAATTGATTCAACCACTAATACTATAGAATATAGATATTATAACATGAAATCACTCATCAAGTAAGTTATGAAAGTTGACACTCATAACTCATAAGTCACAAATAATCTTTATCCTCTTAATAAATAATAATCTTATCAATGTTTAGTTTGTTCAATATTTGTTTTCAGTATCAATAAATTATTCATTTTTCGTCGAAATTCAACGAAATACTTAGTTGACTAAATTGTTTCCAATATTATAATTTATGATATTCTACGAAATCATCTAATAATATAAAAAAAACTCTTTGAAACTGTATATTTAATACTATGGGTTTGTCCTCGTCGATCAGAAAAAAAACAAAAAACACTGTATTTTTTGTTTTAAACGGTTTTTTCTGTCTAAAACGATGTTTTAAACAAAATAAATTGTTTGAGTTTTAAACAGTATACCTATTTAAAATAACTTAATTTAAATTTAATATGTAATTATATATATGCCAATATGCCGTATACTAGTACATGATGTTTGAATTTTTCACCGTTTATTTATTACTTATTTTAAATATTTTCTGAATGGATGTTTTATGTGGACATTTTATTATGCAGTATATATTAATTATTAAGTAAAAACATTTTAATTTCGGTAATATATTCAATAAAATTAAAAAAAAATTAAAATGAATGATGGTAATAGATATAGTTATTTAATACTTTAACTTTTTTTGCTGAAGGATATCTATTACTATTTATTATTAATAATGAACCAAAAAAAACACAATATTCACTTGGATTATACACTGATTTTAACATCAGTTTTAAACAATGAACAAAACGTTTAAAACCAATGTTTTAAATTCATGTTTTATACAAATGGCTTAAAACATTGTGTTTTAAACATTACGACCCAGTCGTCGATAAACATTTAACGCGTTCCTCATAATTATTAATATTTTTAAAATATAAATTCTATTTTGAAATTGTTTATGAAATATTTCAAAATCATTATCATCTCCCGAAATGCTGTCATATGGTGCAGCGTAAATCCTCATAAATCCACACGAGCAGCTCTTTGTGAAAATGTATAACTTAATATTAGGGCGCGCGCGTGTGTTTGTGTGTGCGTGCGTGCGTGTTTTGAGCAGCAGCGGTAATATACAGATGGCGGCGTCCGGGCCGCCCCAAAACCAACCCCCGAATACCGCCACCGATCACCCGGTCCGTCGGAAAACACCCCATAAAATTGCTTTTGCTCGCACGCTATACGTCAGAACGGTTGACACACGCTCGGCGATGTTCGACTGAAACGATGGGTGGCGTTGTGGTGGAGGCGGGCTGTCATAATATTATTTTATATGGAAGGAAGCGAGAGCTAGCCGCCGATGAGAAAATAATATTATGTGCTCGAAATAATAATTCAACTCTGTGCTAAACAAAGCGTGCCATGTAATATGAATATAAGTGTGCGTGTGTGTTTGAATATACCTATAACGATATTATTCGTTGTTCAGTTTACGATGAAAGGCATGTCGATCGGTGTATACCTATATAACCTATTATAATCCCTACCTAACCCTATCCACCGTGCGTGCGTAATCGGAGTCTAAACAACAAAGTAATATAAGTACCTCACGAAAATCCGAAATTTTACTTTCATAACACAAGAGAATACATTGTGAACATTTCTCGAAACTTTTATCTTTACTCAACAGTCAACTATATGGGTTTCTTTGATGTAATACAATTATATTATATACATGTAGTATACATTATATACACACCAGCGATGGTGTTTAATGCCACGGGTGGGATTTTCCCGACGTTAATCAAACATCCATTAAAATAATTTTATGTTTACCTATATTATTCATATTCAAATGTTTTTCTTGGCCTTGTGCCTTACAACAATTTAGTCATTTAGATACTACCAGTGGTTCGAATATAAAACTGAAATCGAGTTTTATGTGCACAAGTTATACCATATTTTCCATATTAAGAATAGTTTTAGATTTCGATGAATGTAGATATTATTGATTTAAGACATTGTGTATGTATGTGCGTGAGTGTTTTTCGTGTGTTATTATTAAAATATTATGATTTTAAATTTCGGCGATGGTTTCTGGATTCTAGTAGCAAATTGGACGTTGTTGGTACCAGTGGCGGATCCAGGGGAGGGCAAAGGGGGAATATGTCCCCCCCCAATCACCGCAGTTTTCCTTATTTTACAGTGTGTTTAGCCAATTTTGTAGCCAATTTTGGAACTTTTTATACTTTTTCCCCCCCATGTCTCTCCCAAAATTAAGCCCTGGATCCGCCACTGGTTGGTACCTACGTTTAAGAAGTCAAAATAAAAAGTTGGCAAGTGGGTCACTGTAATAGATGGTGTTTTAATTTGAATTCAACGATAATTAATAGCATTGTATAAGAAAAACGTTTCTGAGCGAAGGCCGAAGACAGTCAGGCAGCCTATGATATTACTAAGTATATATAATGATATTATTGTGAATAAAGTCATTTATATATAACATAATCACGTGGAATTTTGGTTTAAATTTTCAATCCTTAGATATAAAAATAGAATATTTTATAAAATGAATAAATAAATTCTTTTACCATTATAAAATATCATTAAATTTAAAAATTATACTTTATCGTGTTATTGTTATATTTTTATTCATAATAATATATGAATATGCTTGGAATTTGAAAAACGTAGAATGAATTTTGTATGAAAAATAAATTGTATTCTATTATACATTATACATATCTCCTGTGTTAATATTTTCTTATATTTTTTAAATATTGAGTGCGATTTCAAGGCATTAAATGATTATTTAACTAAAAACGTATTACATAAGTATTCATGTATCAAAAATATTATTTTAATAATTTTTTTCTATAAATATTGATGAAATATGTTTGCTGGGACAAAAAGCTTAAAAATTTATTATTTTAGGGTTTCTACTACAGTTTTATTATAACTTATAAGCATTTGCAGTTGAAATGTTGAGTATTGGCAACACACATCATTGTGTAAAACCAATACTTCGCTATTCTCTGCATTATACACCATTATAATTTATAATATTACACCATAATGTACGGTTTATACTTTATACTTATCAACTGTAGTTTTTGTCTAACAATTATTATCACACATATACATAATATTATTTCTCTATTCTTATTGATCGATCGATTGTTAATAGTAATATTAATCATTGGGACACGTCTGTTTGAAAATAAAAATACGGATACGTCTAAAGTATATTAGAGACGCCACGGCGACGCGGCGGCAGCAGGTTCATATTATTATCAAACTGAACAATAATAATAATAATATTATTGGTCTGGTGAGGTTAGTATCTGGATAGTAAAAATGTAAGAACTAAATCGAAAAATAGGGAGTTGGAGTACCAGGAACTCATGGTCTAATCGTTACTTTTCTTCAGTTTCAGCAGCGGCTCGGCGGCTGTTGCAGCAACGCGCAGCTACTTGTTCGGCCATCACAATCATAGCATACGTTACATTCTGTTATAAAATATGTCATTAGATATGGCAAGACTAACGTTTCTGTAATGTTACAGCCGTAACTGAGGGACAAACAAACCGTCGCGCGTCGTTTTTAGCAACTTTTATCATCCAAAAACGTTCATTACGATCACCTCAGGTGCGATAAAAATGAATAGTTTAATATGTACCTAACTAATATTAAAAATCACTTATAAATAAATGCAAATGGAATTCAACAGGTAGATTAAATAATAAAATAAGAGATTAACTAAAAAAAATTAATTAAATTTGAATTATTGTTAACTTATAATAGATTAACTACTACCATTGATTTATGATTATAGTATTAATGTTACTAAGTACTAGTTATTTCTAATGTATGCGTAAAATTTTGATTTGACGAACAGCTGGATGATTGAAAAACTTGGATAACTAACAAATTCATACAGTTTTGTATTCGTTTAACATCTCTAGTTATAGTAATTTATACTAATTATAAAATAATTGTATTATGCTGTAATTTATTTAAATTGGAATTGAATTGTTAAACTGTTTACAAATTACGTTGAAAAACTATTTAGAGCGAAGAGTGAAGACAATAATTATGGTGAAAAAATAATTTTCAATTTTTACGAATTCCGTCCTGATTATAAAAAAAATAAGTACGAAACATTTTTAAAAGTATCAAGTACCAATTATAGATGCAATTGGTTTTTTGAAACCATCTTCGAATTTAAAAATCGAATCAATTTACTAGAAATAATGTCTTCAGACCTTTAGACACAAAAAAATAAAATATATAAAAGTATATTTTATTATTATCATTACGTCGCTCCGCTCAGTATCAAATTGAGTAACAATAAAAACTAACGAAACAAACACTACATAGATATACTCATAAATGTGTCCTGCAATAGAATACATTAATTTAGATGACAAATCAAGTTAGTGCAACGAACTTGCCGTGAAAAATAATTGTGCCTGTGTATTTTTAATATTTTCCAATTGCAGTATGATATTACTCAGTATGTTTGATGATATTATTGTGAATAAAGTAATTTATTTACCTCTTTACGTGGAACCTTGTTTTAAATTTTCAATATTTGGCTATAAAAATTGAACATTTTATAGATTTTTATAAAGTTAAAATGCTTGTAAAAAAAAAAATTGTGCCTTTATATTTTAGATTTTTTTCAACTAATTTAGTCACAATATATATCAGGAGCCTTATTGTATTAAATTTTCAAGCTTTTTGACCCAACAAATAAAATTTGATTGACAAAAATAGAAAAAAAAATTTAAAAAAGAGGGTCACTGTATAATGGATGGTGTTCAATTTGAATTCAATGATATAGGTCATATCATTGTATAAGAAAACCGTCGGTCAGCCTATGATATTATTGTGGAT
Source organism: Sitobion miscanthi (assembly GCA_008086715.1). NCBI lineage: Eukaryota > Metazoa > Arthropoda > Insecta > Hemiptera > Aphididae > Sitobion > Sitobion miscanthi. The sequence continues at coordinate 16,920,104 of CM017804.1, forward strand.
AAAGTAATTTATATATAACGTATTTACGTGGAACCTTGTTATAAATTTTCAATCCTTAGCTATAAAAGTTGAACATTTTATTAATTTTAAATTTTATAAAATTTCCGTTTTTTCTTAATTTGTATGTTATTGTTTTCTCCGGCGTTTTCGAAAACTATAGGAAATTTTAAATCTTGACCTCCCAAACGCACCAATTAGATTCACTTTCCCGTCAAAAAAGACACTGTTGAAGAAAATTGAAGCAGTAAAACTACTCCGGACGGTGATGAGAGAAACAAAAACAAAAAATCAAAAAAAATCACACATCATTGTAAAATCAATACATTCATCGCTGGGAAAGTATACACTCTGCTTTACCTATACAGTAAGTTTCAAAAGTACCTCGTTATTAAGTCACAGTAATTTAAATTGTCTTAAATCATAATTCTGATGATAAATAATTGCATGCTGGAAATGATTCTGAGCTGAGACGATGTATCAGTCTAATATATACTTAAAATTATTACTAAGTACATTTCTATTCACTATTGTTATTATATATATAAAAAAAAAATGCACATCATTCAAATCATCACCCTGCTCAGAATCCCCAAAAAAATTGTAAGTATGTATTTTTAATATTTTAAATTTTATTATAGCTATTTAAAAATTTTATTTTTTTATCCTCATTTAAAGTTAAGTGTTTGAGAAAATTCGTCAAAATCACTAAAATGTACAAACTATATTTTGTGGTAATATTTTTATGGACATAGGTCTATACTCTATATACTCGTTAAATACTTGAACAACTTCTGATTTAATTTTTGACAACATTTGTAGTTGAGGTGAGGTGTAATTCATTACATATAGGGTATAGCACATTTTTCTGGCGAGGTTTATCTGGATTCATCACTCGTAAAATATATAAATTAAATTCGTAGAATATATTATTAATACGTAGTCACTTTATCGAGATTTATTGATGCCACAAGTATACTGATATATCTTAGATATCCGTATTACATTTGATACGATTTTGTCTTCTGTCTGCAGTACCAAGGTGAATTTTATGTATTTAGTGCTTTGGATAGTTACTATAGGTAATACGTATTTAGTAGCATAGAATATGATTGGCACTATAAGTACCTAATAACAGCTCTAAAAAATAAGAAATAGTTTAGATAAAAATGTCAATGTGGTGACCAATTTATTTTGGTACGAAATCTTTTCGGATGACGACGACCCTTTATACACGAAAATTGTTTTTCGTATGCAATAATTTATCATTGAATTCAAATTTAAGTATATTCGACACATATGACATATATTACAGTGGCTTATTATTAAATAACGGTACGTTACTCAGTTACGGTACGTCTACTTATTTCAGTTTTCAATAGAGGGGGACAAAGGTTTTGAACGGGTAAAAAAAAAAACCGCAAAAATATTAGTAGTTTATTAGGATATCTTCTTTTTTTATTATGAACTGCATTATCTATAAATCAATTTTACCTGATTCATTACTCTCATAGCGTTTTCCACCACACTGCACCGACTGCATTGTTGGCGTCTGGTGCACATAATGTATGTTCCATCTGGAATACTGGTGCGCACTGGATGACATTTTTTATGTTCCACCTCACTACACTCGGCCAGTTTTTTGCACTGAGTGCATTGATAGTTGCACGAGCTCCAGTCGGCTTTATCATTTTCCTGATAAGTACCAAAGTACCCATCACGATTTAAGATACTATCTTAAATCGTGGTACCCATCAAATATTTTATAATCTTTATACATCGGTGATAAGTATTGATTTTGTGTTTCATCTACACTCGCACCAGCCTGCACCCAGGACGATTATCAGTGACCTATATCAGTGCAACCTGGGTGCAACAGTGCGTTATGGTGGAAAACGCTATTATATAGGTATATGATATATTTACAAATTAATATTATCTTAAATTATAAAATATTTTTTTTTATTGCTTGCTTACCGGCTCAAGTTTTGTCCGTTTATTAAAATATACTAGAAATTATTTTCGATACTTTTCGAGCAGTTTGCGGTAATATTATATTTTTAGCCGCAATTTATTTTTTTTTAGATCATATTTTGCCCAAATTAAAAGATTAATGTAAATATGCGTCACGAAAAAAATTAATTTTAATTTAGGTAGAATAAGGTACTCAACTAAATTAACACAATGCACAGAATAGTTGAATCATACACGACTGTCGCAAGTTAACTGAAGTCCGTGATCAATGATAAATAATAAAAGTGTCAATCAGTTGTTGTTTTTAGAATTTGTATTAATTTTAGATTTTATAAATTAAACTATACGAGATTATGATACTAACTGTTCATTTTCCTTCACAAAACACACTCACACAAACAAACATACATAAATACATACCCATACATACAATGTGTACGTCTAAATATAAATATATTCCAACTATCAATTAGTAAAAATGTATCATTGTGACAATAACTTCTTAGTACATACTATAATATTTTCTGAAAATATTATAAAATACCCAGACAGCAAATGTTTGACTAAAAATATTATTATAACATTATTATGGGCACTTTTTGCGCTAATAAAATATAATAATGGTAAAACGGCAACAACTGGACACCGGCCGGTCCGGCCCATCGGGCTGCTTTTAAAATCAGACAGGGGCAAATGCCCACCTTGCCCCCCCCCCCCAAATGACGCCACTGACGTTACTGCAGTACAGACGGTGTATGGCCGAGTTGTTATTTTATTTATTTAGTTTTAAAAGGCTGTGCATTTTATACTTCAAAACTTATATTATTCTCGCAAATAATTTCCCAAACTAAATATAATTCTTTGTCCGATTCCAGGAAATTCCAAGAGATTCCAAGAAAAAAAAAAATCATGATTACACAAAATTGTATATATTATGCGCTGCTGTGCTACTACGTTACAACTGTATAAGCAAAGTAATACAATTCACTTTGTTGACTAAAAAAGATTGTTGAAAACATGATGGGTACGAAAATGTAGGTTGAAAGGGACTTTGTTGACTAGTTGAGAGATTATCGAGAAACGTACGTTTGAAGGATAATGAAGAGCATTCAGGACTATAATGATGTTCAATTTACAAACGTGAAATTATTTGAAGCGGAAAATATCAGGCTTGTAGAAATGTATATTTAATGTTTATGTTAACAAACCAACACTATAATAATATAGTATAATAGGTTAGGTTATTATAGTATCTACGCGTGTATGCTATTCGTATTTTGGGCGTCACCGTTTTCGGCCAAAATGTACCGTTCCTTTTTCGGCCAAGACTTACCGTTCCCTTTTCGGCCAAAAGATACTGTTCCTTTTACAATTATAACAACTGAACTTAACAATTTTTATATTTAATTAAATATGATTGTATCTAAAAATGTTATTTTTTGATAATCATTCAAACCTACAACTGAGAGAAAAAACAATAAAATAAAACAATTGGCAATAAAATGGTTTAACATATTATTAGCTTATAGTCAAATAAACTAAAAATTCATTTTTGTTTGAAAAATGTTACTATTTTTATTATATACCTTTACTCTTCAATGCAAGTTTAATTTCGTTCATAGTTGGTTATATTTTACTATCATAATTATTATTATAATATACCTTTTTATTACCTATATGTATTATATAACTATATTCATTTTTATTCGATTAATGTAAGTAGGTAATAACATTAATTATAAATACTAATATAATATAATAAGTTGTAATAATAATATGTTATAACAGTTTATTGCCAATCGTTTTATTTTTTCAGTTTTTTTTTACAGTTGTAGGTAATAATGTTTAAAAAAAGTCACGTTTTTAGATACAATCATATTTAATTGAATATAAAAATTGTTAAGTTCAGTTGTTATAATTGTAAATTTTAAAGAAAACTGTAGGTGCTGGCCGAAAAGCGGGCCGCCACCTATTTTGTTCACTTAAAATAGGTTCTACCTAACCGGAATGTTTAATTAATTTACAAGTTTGTTTAGTTAATTATATTAATGCACCTTTATTTAATACCATTTATTATGCTGGTGTGTATATAGTATATCGAATAATGTATACCATAAATTGAATCAAAAATTTACAAAATATGACTAGAAAGTAGAAACACTAAGACTGTTTGGAATATGGTATAAGAAAAAAATTTAGCAAGCGTATTTAGATTTCGCTCGTGATCAACCGAAATTTATATGATTAATTTTTAATACGAACAACCAATATTCCTTTAAAATCGATTGGTTATTACGACCTCTGTTATAACCTCATATAAAATGATAATTATATAAGTCTACTGACTTTAAGAAAGTTCTGTGCTTTAAACTTTTTCATAGTTGATTAAAATATTTTTACTTTAAACTATTTGAAAATAAATAAAAGCACTAATCATAATTGGTTAAGAGGATCCTACCCATGCACTTGTTGTCTCCGTCTTACACGCGTATGTCGCATACCAAATTTTCGCTGTCTAGTTTCAATAGTGTGCTGTTAGTTTTGATATTAGAGTGAATTTACCTATTATTAAATTTTCAGATAGAACATTAGCCTTGCTTAAGCGTTGTATTTTATTCGATTTTAATCGAATTTTCAAGCCAGATATGAACTTTTTTAATTTTTAATATTTCGCATACCCATATCTTGCTTGAAAATGAAAATATCGAAAAATACCCAACGCTTAAGCAAGATAATGTTCTAACCTAAACATTTTGTAAGAGGTTAATTCACTCTATTATTAAAACTAACAGCACACTATTGAAACTAGAGAACAAAAATTGTCCATGTCGTACATGTATAAGACGCGGATACTACAATTGTATGGGTAGCGTATACTCTCAACAATTTATAACAAACGACATTATTGCGAAGACTGTGTTGTAATTTGTCAAGGGAATAGTATGGTGTTATAAAATCGAAAAAGTTACCGTACGGTAGCCGCGGTAACGCAAACGCTGGTGGATGGTGCAGACATGGCAGCAAAGTGCTCGCGGCCTACATAATAATACAATATACTATTTTAAAGTACCTCAGTATCTGGGCCCGGGACCATCTATGACCTATATATCTGCAGCCGCCGATAAACGCACGTCATTCGCGGCACGTGTTTGAACTCTATCGTGCACCCACCACCCACAATCCCCGGATGCCGCTGACACGGATTCAAGACAGTGGGCGGGAGTGGTGGTTAATGGAATTATGGGTGGTTGCGGATTCGGGTGGCTCAGCGCTCGTGGATGTACGGGTATTTGCCAATCGCGCTGAAAGCCCGGGAAAAAATAAATACATTTTCGTGGAAAAGTCTTAGGAGGGTCGATTTGTATTTATAACAATTCTACTGTGAGTAACTTTTCTTTTTCTTTTTATCAAAATTGACAATCTACAATCTGTATGTAGGTATTATATAATTTATACAATAATCAAATGTGACGTGTACAATACATTTAAGTATATACTATACAACAGTATAGTATAGTAAATAAATATAGTATAGGACGTGGTGGGGCGAGAGAAGGGATCATTAGTAACACTATTTTAAAGATTCGAATTCAAAAAAGGTATTTTGATTTTAATTAGCAGCTACATATCATATTCCAATACCACTAGATTAACCACTTTTATTTATTTATTTATTAAATAATTTAATGGGCATACATTTTAACTGATTAGTTAATGACACCGCGACTTCTATATTTTGCTATATTGTTCATGTTAATCTTAAAAAGTAAAATAGGCAACTATTATACCAATCTCGGAGGGCAATGATAATGTAATAATAGCTTATTACGAAATGGTTTGCCAGTTTCTATAATAATGCTAGTGTCTCGTATTATCGTAGGTATATAATATTTGGATTAAATGCAGTTAAAAACACCATTTGATAAACACCTTAAAATTATAGAATTAAAAATGTCATATGTCACATGTCTACATAATATTGTATTCACTGTCTTTATACAGGGACGATTAATCCACTTTTGACCTAACGGAAAATTTTAATAAGGGTATATACATGTAAAAAGCCGAATACTCGGTAAAAATGTTAAGTATCTACGGATATAACTGTACAACGATCAACAGAACACGAAAATACGATTGCCGTGAGAGATGCGAATTATCAATTTATAATAATGATGGTGACCAGGCGACGGCGACCGTAAATTATACACCGCGGTATATTAATAAATAATAATTATCCGGCGCCAATGCGCCCAATTGCTATTGTGCATTATACATCATAATAATCATCGTTTGGAAACGGCGTAATGATGTATCTTGGGAGCAGTTCATTATAATAATTATGGTTTTAAAATAAAATTTAAAAAAAGTGGAAAGTCGTTTTTAAGTTAATTTTATGACGAAATCATAAGTATGTCTCCAGAAAATATATCCGTTTACTAAGAGAGTGAGTAACAATTGCCATAAAATAGGTCTTTTTTGGTAAAAAAAAAACTTTGCCATTACTAAATTTCCTTAATACAAATTTAAAAAGCAGGTAAGTGGATGTCGTTCTGCTGTACAGTAGGTTGCAAGTAGATCCCTGTAATGGATGGTGTTAAATTTGAATTTAATAATTTAAAATCATTGTATAGGAAAAACGGTTCTGGTAAAGATGGTCTGTCAGCCTATAATATAATATTACTATTTACTAAGTACCTACCTATATTCAGTGTTCGGATTAGATAAGTAGTTTTTTATCTAGATAAAGATAAAGATAATGCAATTCTAATGTATCTAGATAGATATAAAAGATAACTTAACTCATATTTATCTAGATAAAAAAAAGATACAATTTTTTTTCAAATGGGTTTTAAATTTAGGTATATTTTAGTTGGGCACTAGGAACATAATAATAATAATGACATAAATAAAAATTATTACATTATTTATAAACCATAAACTTGGTTTGAGAATCTGTTTAAATATTTAAAATGCATTTGTACAATTTCGTGATTTTTATCAATAAAAAATGTATTTAGATAAACTCATTTAGATTAGTAAAAAAATTATTGAAGATGAACGTTTAGATAACTTGTAACTATTTATCTAGATAAGATAAAAGATGAACAAATAATTATCTAGATATTCATCTAGATAAGTCCGAACACTGCCTATATTTGATGGTATTATTGTGATAAAAGTAACTTATTTACCTATTTACGTGGAACCTAGTTTAAATTTTCAAACCTTAGCTATAGGATGTTGAACATTTTATAAATGTTTAACTACAAAATCATCTTTTAATTATAAATTTGAACTTAAAATAATTATAAAAAAAATGTGTGCTTATGTATTTTTAATATTTTTCAACTTTTATCGTAACAATACGAGGAGCATTGTATTACATTTTTAAGCATTTTGACCCAACAAATTCAATTTTATTGACATTTTAGAGAAAAAAAAACTAAACAAATTAAAAATGCCCGTAAACAGCTCAAAACGACTCAAAATATAATGAATGTTTTATCAAGTATGTCAATTGATAATATAACATACTGTGGTGTAAATTTCAAGTATCTAATATATTAAGTAGGTTTATTTTATGATATTGTTGTGATTAAAGTAATTGATTAATTGTATTAGGTATCTACTACAGTAGGTTAAAATAATCTTTGCCAAAAAAATCACATTTGAAAATATCATTGTACGTATATAATATAATTATATACTATAATAAAAGTTTCATATATCCACGAATAATATTTTTATATTACACCAAATAACTATAAAATTGTTACTCTTGGTTTTAATAAGTAATTTCAATTTAAAATATCTGTAAAAAAATCCCTATGTTTATATATTTTTTAGAATTTTTGATGACAGTATGAACTATTTATGAGAACAATTGTTTTAAATGTTCGATTGAATTCTAGGCTATAAAAATTGAGCATTTTTTAACTTTTGAATTACAATAATTGATAATTTTGATAAATTTGTCAAAATTTGAACTTTAAATAAGTACTTACTTATAAAAAAAAAAATAGTGCATACGAATCTTTAATATTTATCAACTGTTACACTTACAACTGTATTACATTTTCAAGCTTTTTGACCTAACAAATAACATTTTATTGTCATTTAAAGAATAAAAAACTAAAAAAATTCAACATTTCAAATGTCTATAACTCACTCAAAACGAGTCGAAATAATTTGAGAATTTTATAATTTATGGATAATGATAAAATATAAATTTTATGAAAATATTAAGTTTATTAGTTTTTAAATAATCATAAAATAAGAAAATCGATGTATGAGCCTTTGTTAATTTACGGGTGAAACCAATGTCTAACTTGAAACGCTTGTATAATATTTTAATTTCAGACGATCATAAAAACTTAATGTGTATTTACGCTAAACATTTTTTTTAATTTCCACTTACATCAACTTATAAGGAACGTTTTATTACACATTCAATTTTTTTAACTGGCCAAAAAATTTTGTATCGGCAATAGTGAAAAAAAAAACTAATAAAATACGAAATTTTCTTATGCCTATAATTAGCCCAAAAACAGTCTCAATATTTCAAAAATGTTATGGTGTATGGAAATTCCTAATACAAAAACCCAGTGAAAATTTAATTTGTGTTATTTTATTATAGCTACATTAAAAAAGAAATTTGATTGTTTCTAAAATTGGTTTTGCATAAAAATTAAAATTTTTATGAATATTAGATTCTGAGTGGAATGATGAATGTAATGATTTTACAATAATGTGTGTTTTCTTTTATTTTTTTTATATTTTTTATTTTTGTGTCTGTCATCACCTTCTAGAACAGTAAAAATGCTTAGATTTTTTTCAACAGTATCTTTTTTGATAGGAAAGTGAATCTAGTTGGTACTTAGAGGGTCAAAAGTAAAAATTTTCCATTAGGTAGTTTTTAAGAGCGCCGCGAATAACAGAAGAAATATTAAGGAAAAACGGAATTGTTTCTACGCAAAATCTGTTTTCGAGAAAATCGATTATGGTTTTTAGTGTGACTCTAAAATAAAGAACGTGAAATTTTGACTATACATGGGGTCCTGGTATCCTGCCCGCAAGAGAACATTACAGTTTCGAGTATTAACACCGAAGTATACAATACTCCGGCCCACAACAGAATATTACTGTTTCGAACCGATTTCGACCGATGCCAAACAGTATGCGGGTTATGCGCGGAGACGGTAGAGCATGGGGTCCTGGTATGTATCGGGACACAAGTCTAACACTTCGGCCCACAAAAGAATATTACCGTTTCGAGCATGCAAACCGATTTCGAACAGTTGACGGCAGGACCAAGACGGCTGACGGCAAGCCGGGGTAAGCGCGGAATCGGACGAGTTTTCGTCTGAAATCTTCTCTCGAGTATAGTAACGTAGTAAACGGCCGGCTGCATATAATATAAGCACTAACGCACCAAAGAAAAATGCAAATCATTTGTACCAATATAAAATATATTTCATGTAGATATCCATAATATGATGTATAGGAATAATCGTAAACATTTCAACTTTTGATCAATAAATAAAATGCATTAATTTCCTTTATTCGTATTAATATATTGTTTTGTAATATTAATAATTTTCACCACGGTTTGGACTATAGATTATGCGAATACTTGATACGTACTACGTAAGTATGGGCAATACAAGTTACAATGCTGTAATATTATAAACTTTTAACATTACGAGTTACAATATTATTCTCTATATTTTTTTTTTACGGGTGATTTTACTCTAACATTACTTAAAAACATAGAAAAAAAATGATTCTGCATTGACACATACCTATTATATAGTGTGTGTTGTATTAAAGTATTTTAGTTTGAGATTCTGAGTGGAACAATGAATGTATTGATTTTACAATGATGTGTGTTTTTTTTTATTTTAGATTCTTGAGCGTTGATTTTACAATAATGTGTATTTTTTTTTTCGGTCATCACCTTTTAGGATAGTAAAAGTCATTAGATTTTCTTCAACAGTATCTTTTCTGATAGGAAAGTGAATCTAGTTGGTTTTTTTTTGGGGGGGGGAGGGGTCTAGTAATTTTTAAAAGTGCCGTGAAAAACAAAAGAAAAATTAAGGAAAAACGGGAATTTTTACGAAAAATCTGTTTTTGAGAAAATCAATTTAGGTTTTTGGTGTAACTCTAAAACAAATATAACGTATATAATATTAATATAAGTATAATATTAACGTATATACATGAATTTTCACTGGTTGTTTATATTTGCATTTTCTATACACGATAAAACTTTAAAAATATTTTGATTTGTTTTGAACTGTTTAGGAATATTTTCAGTTTCCAATTTTATTAGTATTTTTTTTTTTACGAATGTCAATACAACTTTATTTGTTGGGTAAAAAAGCTTGGAAATTTAATACAAGGCTCTACTATATTGTTACAATGACATTTGAAAAATATTAAAAATTCTTTTCACAGTTTTTATTTATGAGCATTTTAAGTTCAAATAATGACAAAATACTATTTTTAGATAGGAATTAATAAAAATTTTTCTTTTTAAATCTAAGATTTTAAAATGTAATTTAAGATTATCCATAAGTTTGTCTACCATTATCAAAAAAAAAATTGTCTACAAGAAACTCAAATTAAATTTTTATGAGCGTTTGAAATTCATATTTTTACAACATTTGATATTCACTCGATTTCTCATGTTGTAATCAAGAAACGTGTGATTGTAGATACTTGAAAATTTCACTAAATGTTTCTATTAGCATTTTCTATACACGACAACATTTTGAAAAATATTTGACTCTTTTTTTTTTCTATAAATATCAATACAATTGTATTTGTTGGGCAAAAAAGCGTGAAAATTTAATGCAAGGCTCATATTTTTACAATAGCAGTTGAAAAATATTAAAAATATAGTGGCACATTTTTTTTTTATAAGTATTTAAAGTTCAAATTTTAACAAAATTTATTAAATTTAAAATTCAATAAATGTTTTAAATTTGGTAATAATGGTAATATCATAGGCTGACTGACCCTTTTCCCTCAAAATCGTTTTTCTTATATAATGATATTATATCATTGAATTCAAATTTAACACCATCCAATAAAGTAACAACCTTGTAACCTACTGTACAGCAGAGCGACATCCACTTATCCACCTTTTAGATTCTGAGCGAAGCGATGAACGTATTGATTTTGCAATGAAGTGTGTTGTTTTTTTTTTTTTTTTTGTGTCTATTATCACCTTTTAGGATAGTAAAAGTGCTCGGATTTTCTTCATCTGTGACTTTTCTGATAGGAAAGTGAATCTAGTTGGTTCAAAGTAAAAAAGGTGGGTAAGTGGATTTTAGATTTTCAATCCTTAGCTATAAAAGTTGGACATTTTATTAATTTTTAACTACAAAATAATTATTAAATTTTAAATTTGATGAATTTTGTCAAAATTTGAACATAAAATGCATATAAAAAAAAATTGTGCCTATATATTTTAATATTTTTCAACTGCTATTGTAACATTATATCAGGAGCCTTACATTAAAATTGCACGCTATTTTACCCAATAAATAAAATTGAATTGATATTTATAGAAAAAAAAACTAAAAAAAATGGAAAATGAAAATGTCCGTAAACAGCTCAAAATAAGTCACGATAATATTATAGGATGACTGACTGTTTTCGCTCAGAATCGTTTTTCTTATACAATGATATAATATTATTAAATCCAAATTTAGTACTATACATTACAGTGACCCACTTGTAATCTACTGTTCAGCAGAGCGACATCCACTTACCCACCTTTTTTTTGTTAATCTTTTATCTTATTATTTAATCTACCTATTGAATCCTTTTTGCATTTATTTATAAGTCAAATTTATTCCCTCGGTATTTTCCGTGATTTTAATATTGGTGTACAAATTAAAATATTTATTTTATCGTACCTATAAGGTAATGAACGTTATTTGGATGATAAAAGTTGCTGAAAACGACGCACGACTTTTTGTTTGTCCCTCAGTTACGGATTTTGTCAAAATTTGAACTTTAAATGCTTATAAAAAAAATTTGCACCTATGTATTTTTCCACTTCTATCATAATAATATATCAGGAACCTTGTATTAAATTTTCATGCTTTTTTACCCAACAAATAAAATTAATTGGTATTTATAGAAAAAAAAACTAAAAAAATTTAAAACTTACAATGGCCGTAAACTGTTCAAAAAGAGTCAAAATATTTTCAACATTTGATGGGGTATAGAAAATGAAAATATAAACATACAGTAAAATGTTCATGTATATACAGTTATAAGATTTTTAATAACAATAAAATAACAAAACAGCTACATGAGAAATCGAGTGAATACCAAATTTTGTAAAAATATGAACTTCAAACACTCATAAAAATTTAATTTGATTTGCTTGTAGACATTTTTTTTTTTTTTAAAGGTAGAAAATCTTGTATTACATTTTCAAATCTTGGATTTAAAAGGAAAAATTTTTATGAATTCTCAACTCAAAATAATTTGCTAATTTTCGTGATTTTTCCGTATTTTGTCTATATTTGAAACTATAAAAGTTGAACATTTTATAAATTTTTAACTACAAAATAATTATTAAATTTTAAACTTGATAAAATTTGTCAAAATTTGAATTTTAAATGCTTATAAAAAAAATTGTGCCTATGTATTTTTAATATTTTTCAACTGCTATTGTAACAATATATCAGAAGCCTTGCATTTAATTTTCACGCTTTTTTAGCCAACAAGAAAATTTTATTAACATTCATAGGAAAAAAAACTAATACAATTGGAATCAGAAAATGTTCCTAAACAGTTCAAAACAATTTAAAATAATTTGAAAATTTTATCGTGTATAGAAAATACAACTCTAAACAATCCGTGAAATTTTCATGTATATATACCTTCATTTGTTTTGAAGTTACACCAAAAAACAAAACTGATTTTGTGTAAAATTTCCCGTTTTTCGTTAATTGTTGTGTGGTTTTTTGCGGGACTTTTGAAAACTATTGAGAATTTTAAAATTTGACTTCCCGAATGCAACAACTAGATTCACTTTCCCATCAACTGTTGAAGAAAATCGAAGCAGTTTTACTGTCCCAAACCGTGATGACAGACACGAAAATAAAAATAAAACACTCATCATTGTAAAATCAATACATTCATCGCTTCACTAAGAATCTAAAATGCAATTTTATGCTCCCAGAATTAACTTCTAATAAACCTTTAAAATACAACTAAACTACAAAATAATATGTGCTATAATCAACGTTTTTACCATAGGAATAATATTTGATTAAAACCATTTACCTTTATATTCATTCCATTTCTGTAGTTAAGATATGAACAATGAACATATTTGAATATAGATGTCAATTGTATTGTATCTATAATTTAATTTAATGAAAATGTGAACATTACTGTTGCTGACAAACTTGACTATTACTTGCAATTGAATTGAATTAATTTTGTACGTTAAATTCAGAGAATATTATTACATTCAATTACAAAATGTTATTATTAATACTTCACATTCATACTGCATTCATTTAGAAGATGGCGTGAATGCGTGACGATCACTATTAAACAACTTAGCTTTGATTATAGTCATTGGTAGGGGCACTCTGGCGTGTTCTATTAGCAATATTATAATAGTTTTCGATATTTGTCGATAAACGCTTCGCCTAGTATTAACAGCGCATGCACATAGTATGCACAATATAGGTATATTGACATATTATTGCAATTCGACACCGATCGTTTTTTAAGGAGTTCGCACAAGGACGTGTAATATTATGTGCCAACCAAAAGGACGTTTATGACTAAAATATTTTGTAGTAATAATTACATATAATAATATATTAGATGGAAGACTTTAAACCACACACACATATATATTTATATATTAATTAAGGATTTAAGCATGCTCAAGTGTATATGAAATTTAAATCAATTTGGATATTATATATAAATATGTTATGTTGACTTTAAAATTTAAATTATTTCTACTAAATTTATTAGCACGGTATTTATATTAGGTACTATGTCTCAGTGTTATCGAACATTTCATTTGAAATATAAACAATGTACAACCTTATTATGTATATAATATATATTTTTTATTATTTATAAAAAACCCGCGTTGACAAAGGAAATTGGGACCGTATATTTTGTTCACCGATAATTGCATAATAACAAAATTGTAACTTTATTTTAGAGTCTTATGTTAAATTACATATAATTCAAATAAAAAATAAGTAGGTGCCTGTTACAATTAATACAATTTAAATACTCTAAAAACTAAAAAGTCAAATAACACCACTCACTATCGAACATAAAAATATAAATAACAATCTATAAACACCGATACACCGTTTTAGTTAATATGTATATTATTGTACAAATAAAAGCAATTGGATAAAGTCGCAATTCACAATATGTATTTAAAGTTACCATTTTAAGTATTCATCAAATGCAACTAGTTTTTTTTAAATATACAAATCAATACTACCCAGTTAAATTCTATCTAATATATATCCCAATTTAGTTATAATACCTAGTTTGATACATTATTATAGAATAGTTATACTTAAAATATTACTTCGAATAATAATTCAATAAAAATGTAATGCTGTCTTAAATCAGTTAAATCAAAATGCAAAAAACACCACCACCATTATAAATTAGCCATTACGTTTGATTGATATGACACAAAATTTTAGATCTGTTATGTTAAATCATACATTTATTGTTACTGTAATCGATTTTTGGTTTGCTCTGCTTCATCATATTTTTCTTTGGTTTGTCTTAACCAGGCACGAATTGATGCATTAATCTGCTCTTCGTCACATTTTAATGTTTGCATTACGACATCTAAGGAAATAAAATAATTTTAATTAAACGTGTTATTAATTATTAAAACATAAGACAATCGTCATATTAAGCTACATTAAGCTACATTATGTATTATTTTCTCCACAAAGATTCTCATCAAAATAAAAGTAATTTGGAAATTCTTTATTTCAAGCGCGTACGTCATACACGTGTATTATAATGGGTAATGTAAAAACTTTAATGTACGTCATGATTGTGAAAAACTGAAAAATTAAATATTTATTTGGAATAAAAAGTGTTTTAGTTACCTACTTTTGGTATTCACAATTATTAATTTTAATAAGTTCTCATAGAACTAATTAAGATCCTGATTTTTATTTAATACTTGTACAACAGTACCTAACTATATTAATTATTTCCTAATTTATAATTAGGTACTCTTTAAGACCACTATATTTAACCCTGTTTAATGCTATTTTATGCTTATTAGAAAGTGAGATATTAGAAAAATAGACCAACAGTTTTATTTAACATGACATCATGACGTAGAATAAGTGTATATATACTATTAATATAACAGTCGGACTTGGTTAACTCAAAATTGAAGGGACCGGCCAAAAAGTTCGATATCTTATCATTAAATCAATATAATAACTATTAGAAAATATATCAAAGAATAGGTACCTATAATTAGTTTGTATATATTTTTGTTTTGAAGATTGATATTATTAGTGACTTGCAGTGTAGGACGTTTAAAGTACGAAGTTGCAGAGAGCGTTATTTTGACTGCTACGTTCCTTGTGAATAATTTTGTCAAGATATTAACAATCACAGATTTTAAATCAGCACCAGAATATGATAAAAGTTTAGTTTTCTGAAACAATATAAAAATATAGTGAACACAATACACAAGTACTTATTGAAGTATCGCATAAAAGCGTATTTGTGAATTTATCGTTTCTAACATTAAAAAAATTAATTAATATTTTGTAATTTATAGGTACGGAATTTAATTGTTCACTAATTACGATTCCTTTATTACATCGTAATATCGTGCTGTATACATACAATGTATACCATTTTAAACTGTGTACAGTAAGCACTAAGTACACAGTCGAGGTAAAAAAAATAAATATTAATATTTTATTGTAATAAGTACCTAGTAAATAGATACTACTTATAATCAAAGTAGTAACGTATCTAGGTGTGTGAAATAACTATACTATTTACGGGTCGCATGAAAAACTTATTAATTTAATGTTCAATTAAATTTAATGGGCCACTAAATCTTGTTTAAGGTACGATTAGCTCACAATTGGTTCAATGATTGTTCATGCCAGTGGCGTATTTATGAATTGTTTAAGGGTGGGGTAAGGCATTGAATCACGAACATTGATGTGGGTGGAGAGGGGTTTACATTGAGATAAATAATTGAAATATATTATTATTATTTATTATATTGTAATCATTAGCTATGAAGATGGCAATAAATAATAATAATAATTAAATTAATAAAATAGTTAACTAGATTATTGTTATAAATCTATTAACACAATATATACAGTTTTACTTACTAAAAGCTTATAGTATTGTTTTTCAATCAATAACTTTTCCAATTCAACTACATCATCCAATGTCCTTAGAGGAAAGTTCAAAGTAAAATGGTTTTCAAATTCTGACGCCACCTTGCAATCCACCAACTTTTCTGCTAAAGTTTTTCGGTTTAGTTTTTCTATTAAATTGATAATTTTGTCTTGATTAATCAATGATCTCGTAACTCTTGAATTCATACCCGTAATGACGTTTTCAATATTGATAATTTTTTGATCTATAATAAATAATAGAAATTAAAAGTAGGTCGGTTATCACACAAGAAAACTACGTTATCAGCATTATAATATTGAAATAATAATTGAAATAAACACTAGTATATTGACTTATAAGTACAATTCAATTTGACATATTTATCTACTAAAATGTCCAACTATTTTTAATCACATAATAATTTTTTTATATTCACCTCAACATATTTAATTGTATCCAATATTTTTAATTAATCTTAGATTTTGAGCGTAGTGAGTATTAGTTTTGCATTGATTTGAGTTTGTAACTTTTTGAATCAAGGAAAAAGCATTCAATATGGTGAATGATAGTTTAGGAAGCAAATTAGATTTAGTTCATAGGTACCTGCTTTAAAAATACCTGTTTTTTTTCAATATAGGAAGGAAAAACAACCATAGTAGATACTTAGAATGTTCATAAAATATAATTTAGTACCTACCTACTTTCTATATTTGACAAATAATTTTCAATTTTTTTGAACTGTTTATAATTAATATTTAGATGTTTGCCTTTTTTGATTCATTTCGATAAAACATTTTTCTTAATCAAAAAGCTTGAATATTTAATACAAGATCCTTCATAATTTTTTCCTAATAGCTATTTAAAAATATCCAAAAAATACAAAAATACATTGTTACTACTTTTTTTTATAAGTGTTTGAATTACAAATGTTGACATATTAGGCAAATTCGTGAAATTTTGAAAATAATTTTCTAGTTTAAAATATATACAATTTTAAATTTGAATATCTAAGGCAGAAGTTATTCTTACAGATGTAAAAAATGTCAAAAATACATGTACACAATTATTATTATATTTATTTAAAACTCAAGTTTAATGATTTTTCCTCCAACGATTTTAGTTAGGTATTTTGTTTTATATAATTCAAAAAATATTAATTGTTTAAGTTAAAACTTAAACCAAAAGTTTACAAAAAAAAATCTAAATCGGAAAGTCAAAATTAATTTCTATGAGCGTTTTTAAAATGTTGACAGTATATTCACTCGATTTCACAAATAGCGGTTTATTTATTTTGTTGTAAATCAAAAACGAATAACCATAGACACTTGAAATTTACACCATATAACTAACCCTAGTTTAACCATATAATTGTTTTATCAACTCCTATACTTGATCAAATTTTCAAAAGACTTTTACTAGTTTTACTTAGTACTTTTGAGCTGTTTAAGAACATTTTCAATTTTAATTTTAGATACTGAGCGAGGCGATGAACGTATTGATTTTACAATGAAGTGTGTTGTTTTTATTTTTTTGTGTCTATCATCATCTTTTAGGATAGTAAAAGTGCTCGGATTTTCTTCGACAGTATCTTTTCTGATAGGAAAGTGAATCGAGTTGGTACTTTGGGAGGTCAAAAGCAAAAATTTCCCAGTAGTTTTCAAATGCGACGTGAAAAACAAAAAAAAAATTAAGAAAAAACGGGGATTTATACGCAAAATCTGTTTTCGAGAAAATCGATTTTGGTTTTTGGTGCAACTCTAAAACAAATGACCGTAGGTACATGAAATGTTGACTGAATGTTTATATTAACATTTTCTATACACTATAACATTTTCCAAATATTTTGAGTTATTTCGAGTTGTTTACGGACATTTTCAGTTTCCATTTTTTTAGTTTTTTTTTCTATAAATAAGTTTCAATAAAATTTTATTTTTTGGTTAAAAAAGCTTGAAAATTTAATAGAAAGCCCCTAGGTTACTGTTTCAAAGGCAAATGAAAATAATCAAAAATTTTTAGTGACAGTTTTTATTTATAGGCATTTGAAGTTCAAATCTTGACAAAATACGGAAAAGTTATTTTGAGTTGAAAATTCATAAAAATTTTTCTTTTTAAATCTAAGATTTAAAAATGTAATACAAGATTATCCATAAGTTTGTCTACCTTTATCAGAAAAAATGTATACAAGAAAGTCAAATTTTCAGATTTTGTTATTTTGTTGTTTTTCAAAAACGAATAACTGTAAATACATGAACATTTTACTGAATGTTTATATTTTCATTTTCTATACACCATAACATTTTGGAAATATTTTGACTCTTTTTGAGTTGTTTACGGATATTGTCAGTTTTCATTTTTTTTTTCTATAAATACCAATTCATTTTATTTGATGGATGAAAAAACGTGAAAATTTAATGCAAGGCTCCTGATATATTGTTACAATAGCAGTTGAAAAATATTAAAAATACATAGGCACAATTTTTTTTTATAAGCATTTAAAATTCAAATTTTGACAAATTTTATCAAGTTTAAAATTTAATAATTATTTTGTAGTTAAAATTTTATAAAATGTTCAATTTTTATAGCTAAGGATTAAGAATTTAAATCAAGGCTCCACGTAAATAGGCTATATATAAATTACTTTATTCACAATAATATTATCAAATATTGGTAATATCATAGGCTGACTGACTGTTTTCGCACAGAATCGTTTTTCTTATACAATGATATTATATCATTGAATTCAAATTTAGCACCATCCATTACAGTGACCCACTTGTAACCAACTGTACAGCAGACCGACATCCACTTACCCACCTTTTTTTAGTTAATCTTTTATTTTATTACTTAATCTACCTATTGAATTCTATTTGCATTTATTCATATGACAAATTTATTCCCTCGGTGATATCCGTGTTTTTTAATATTGGTGTACAAATTAAATTATTCACTTTTATCGCACCTAAGGTGATCGTAATGAACGTTATTTGGATGATAAAAGTTGCTAAAAACGACACGTGATTGTTTGTTTGTACCTCAGGTACGGCTCGTTGTAACATTACAGAAACGTTGGTCTTGCCATATCTATTGACAAATTTCTAACAGAATGTAACAGAAACGTATGCTATGATCGTGATGGTTGTTGAGCGAGTAGCAACAACTGCTGCCGCGTATCGTCGTAACAGCCACCGAGTCACCGCCGCCTAAACTGAAGAAAAGTAACGAATAGACCATGAGTTCCTGGTTACTTCAGTACTCTATTTTTTGATTTAGTTCGTTTTGCGATCAACCTCCCAGACCAATAATATTATTATTATTATTATTAATGTTCAGTTTAATATGAGCAGGCTGTCGCCGCGTTGCCGTTGTGTCTCTAACACTTTCAACGCCGCTGACGCGTATATGCGTCAACAGAGTTTATTCCAATAGACAATTTGAAGTTCAAATTGTAGTAAATGTTCAACTTTTATAGTTAAGGATTGAAAATTTAAAAGAAGGCTCCACGTAAATAGGTTATATATAAATAACTTTATTCACAATAATATCATCAAATATACTTGGTAATATCATAGGCTGACTGACCGTTTTTGCTCAGAATCGTTTTTCTAATACAATGATATTATATCATTGAATTCAAATTTAACACCATCCATTACAGTGAATCACTTGTAACCTACTATACAGCAGAGCGACATCCACTTATCCAACTTTTTTTAGTTTTTTTTTATAAATGTTAATAAAATTTTATTTTTTGGGTCAATAAGCGTGAAAATTGAATACAAGGCTACTGATATATACAATAGCAGTTGAAAAATATTAAAAAATACATGGGCACAATTTTTTTTTATAAGCATTTTAAGTTAGAATTTTCACAAAATTTAAAAATTTAAATTGTTGTAGTTAAAAATGTATAAAATATTCAACGTTTATTTCTATGGTTTGAAAACTAGGTTCCATGTAAGTAGTATTCTGTAACCAAATATTTGAGAAATATAAACCAAATTTATTTTTTATATTTATTTAATGTTCAAATTTGGACAAAATTAGATATTAAACGAAGAAGAACGATGTTAGTATTGTGTTATATTTAAAAATAATATTTGTGAATAGTTGAAACTTATAAAGTATCATAAAAATAAATATAAAATATTATGATGATAAACAAATAGTAATAATAATAACTACTATATTAATGGTAACAATAAAAATATAATATAAAATATCTTATGTAAGTTGACAAACCATCTCTGCTCAGAATTGTTTTTCGTATACTTATCATTTAACTCAAATTTAACACCTTCCATTACAGTGACCCACATGTAACCTACTGTACATTAGAGCTACACCCACTTGTCCCTTTCTTGCCAAATTAAAGTTATAATTTAGTTTAACATACTTCTTCCTATACATAAACGAAGTCAAAAAAACATTTTGATTTTTAATAAATAATAAAGTGTGCAAACATTTCAATTTTTATCCCACGAGGTGTATAAGTGTTAGAACATACTCAATTATTTTACGCTTCATAAGTTAAAAACCTTAATGTTAAGAATTAGTAAAAACATAAACTTATATTTTTATAAATATTTAATTTAGATACTTACAAAGGATATTATTTGGATCGAACACATTTGATGGTGGTACAGACATACTCAGCTGTGGTTGTAGATTGATCTCTATATAATTAACAGATATAAGTTATGTTTACAAAATTAATTAAAATATTAAGTATACTATAATAATAGACTATTCATTTAATATAAATACAAAATAATTTTACCAGTAACTGGTGTATCTTTATGATGCATTATGGTCATTATTAGCCATTAGTGTACCTATTTCTAAACATATATTTTGTGGTCGTACGCCTTTTTTACGTATGTGACATTGGTAAATACAAACAAAATTATCGTAGTAAAATACAATTTTTATCCCTTCTCTTGAAATTAATATTTTTTCTGCTGTCTAATTATCTAAACTACGTAAAATTACCTAACCTATAGTTTTATCATTCACTAAGGTCATGTTTAGATATTTTTGGAAATACCTACTTGGCTACTTATATCAAAAGATAAAAATTATGAAAATGTACCATTATTAAGTATAACTTTTACAGATAACTCAAATTGGGTTATTTTAAATTATCTGAAGCTAAAAATTTAATTTTATATTTCAATACATCATTTTTTGATATAATATAATAATACAAAATAAATTAGTATATATTTTTGGTAGTTATGTATTAAACGTGTAAATAATAATAGTTGGTAATTATTGAGTTTATATGGATTTTCAACTTTTATTTGATTTTTGGTTCTCAAATTTTTTTTTTATGTTAACTGCTATTTACAGTAGATATTAAGACGCAAATAATTACAGAGTATTTTGTTTACGCCATTGAAAATAATATCTAATATAGGTATTCGGGGCCAAACAGTCGTATACCTGCGTGTATCGTATTATTTTTTATCTATTCATTGGTAAAAATCTAGAGATGCGAGTATACACCCCCTCCCACTCATACACCACTGTGAAATACTGTCTTAGTTGTTACACCAATTGAATTACTTTCCTTGAACGACATTTCTAATGTATTCTTAAATAATTTCAAAGCTGTTGAATTTAGTAAAAACTATCATTGATACGTAGTTGTGTGCTTATATTAACTTTATAAGATACGATGAAAAGAAATACAATTACTTTGATACGAAGTGATTTGAGTGGAAGTAGCTGGTTTACTGTCATCGACGATACCACGTGATAAGTTTTCAGAAATTACGGTGTCTTTTAGCGGAATTTTAACGGTAATTGGTTTTAATTTCGTCGTACCTGAGGAAGGAGTAATACATTTTGAAAGCTTGGATACTGGAATATCACTACATTTTTTTGGACGACCTAAAATGTATAAATACCACATTATATACTTTTGATATCGAACAAAATATAATAATTACAGTCCATCGTTATGGTTGAACTTCGAGTGGAGGTAGTTGGTACATTTTTGTTTCCGGCCGAAAGTTCCTTAGTACCGTCGATAGTGTTGCTATTAAATGGGATTGAATCGGTAGGAGATTTTTGATTCAATGAATCAAGTAAAGGCGTCGACAATTTCAAAAGCTTGGATGCTGGCTCACTACTACTCTTTTTTTTTTCTCCATTTGGCGAGTTTATTTCTTTTGGTGGAGGATCGTATTTGCTGGTATATCCATTGCACGGGTTCTTAGCGTCAGTTTCGCCAATGAAACTGTAATATTTGAACCATTCTAATTTACCCATTGCTTTTCCAAACACATCTAGAAAATGAAAATAATTATCATCTATGAAAATTTAAATTTAATTACAACTACTAACTATATGATTGTACTATCTGTAATAGATATTACAGTCGATTCTCAATACCTAACTTAATAGATGAAATCTCAAAGAGAATCAAATAAATATGATTTATGTATTTTTCGGTTTATATACCTCAAACACAACTTAAAACCACTTCAAGGTGCAAGAAAAAAATTTCGAATTATAGAGTTCAATACTCGATTATATCAAGTCATACGTATAAAATATGTACTTAATATTTAATACATCATTCACTTAATGTATTTTAAAACATTGTTCCAAAATAATATACCGTTTAACTATAATAACAATAATATGTGAATAGGAAAAAAAATTGAAGACGTATATTATTAATTATTAGGATATTTCATTATTTCATATAATTATATCTACAGGTTATTAACTTATAATCTTACATAGTGTGTCTTAGATACTAATGTTTTTATACACATTTTACCAGCTATTATTGGAACCGGTACCTATTTAAACTTACAGTAAATTATGCAACAACATGACTGTTTGAATATTTAATTGAAAAAATCAACTTTCAAAATATTTTCATTAGGTGCATATATTTATATACCTAAATACCACCATTCTAAGTTTTTATTTTTAGTTTAAGTTACTTTTGTGTCTCTTTTAGACAAAAACAATTTTCAAAAATATTTACTATAAAAATGTTTTTTTTTTATTCTGTCAGCATCCCTATATTATCGTAGCATAATTTGTTTATTATATAATATTATTTATTATTTATAAATTAATTAAGAAAGTTTTGAAATATTTACCTTCAGAACCATATATTTTGTTTACATAGACAGGTAACCAATCATATTTCTCATTATGATATCCTGGGCGAACCATGGTGTTTAATAATTTGAAATAATCGTTTCTGTTTTTAACTCCCATTGGATAAAAGAAACTGTTATCATTAATTCTCCAGTTTTTACTAACTATTTCCAAGCCATCGCTGAATTGTAAGATAACAAAGTTTCTGAAAAATTAAACTCCAGTATTATATAACATTTATATCACTTATGTCTGGATAAAAAATAATGAATATAAATATTATTAATAAGACATTATACTTATTAACTATTATAATATTATAGATATCAATATCGTCGTTTTGCTTGTATTACATTTTGACTTAGGTACACAATATATATTTTAGTTTAATTAATACAAAAATAATAAAGTATTTATGAGGTCGAAGTTACAATTAGTACAAATATTCTAGAGTTTTTTGTGAAAAAGATAGGTTTCTGTGACTGTTTTCGTTGATATATTGTAAATACATTTTTAGTAACGTGGTATTACAACTTACTGTTAAATAGTGTTGATACAAGTATATTTTAAGTAAATTAGAATTTGGACTCAGCAAAAAAAATTCACAAATATGAATATAATACATTAAATAACTGCATAAGTGTCACATTACAAACAGTCGATGTAAACACGTTGTTAATAATTTAATTACTTAAAAAATTAAAACATAAAAGTATAAATAACAGGTTTTATATTATTTTTTGATCATCAATTTAGTTTAGTTATTACTTATTATACATATTATACTCGGTGTTTTATTTTCGTATTACACCTGGAAACAAATAGGTGAATAGCGGTACTTATTATGCAAGTCAAGAGTGGTGTTGAGACGGTAAGAATATTGAAAATGAAGGGTGCAATAATTTTATTGATATACAATTAATTGTTATTAATTGATCGTTTGACTTAAAGTTTTAAAATATGATCCAGACAACCAGATACCAAGACACCTACCCATGTAATTATTTTATAATATCAAAAAGTAAAGTAGGCAGGTATATAATATGACAATATTGTCTTACCTCAAATTCTCCATTTCTATGAAAATAATAGATAAGTGTAAAACGTCGTCTGTCGATAGCGGACCTGCTGATACTACTTATAAGCAAACGGACCGTTATTGCATTTATTGTTTTTGTTTTATGAATAAATGCATAATATCCTACTCATATAGTGATATATGGCGGCTCATCTGCCATCAAAATGCATTGTAAAATATACCTCTACGAAGTGAACTGCATACATTATTATTATAATAAATATTACAAGACTGATACTGCAACTATATTAATAGTCTTCTTATTGAACTTCTAACATTATCGATATTTTATTCATTATTTATACGTAATAACAATCATCATAATATCACATGACAATATTGCCAAGTTATGAAAAAAAGGGTACTTGTTAGTACCTCTACCGCGCAGTATAAATATAAAATGTATACACACCCAACCACCGAGTTAACCATCAGTTGTACTATGGTATATTATATTTTATATCTGATCACTCTTAAATATGTCCTTAAAAGTTAATAATTTTAAATTAATTATTTTATATAACATTTTAAATATTAAGTTTTGTGTAGTTTTTTTGTGGATTTTATGTTCAATAAAAATATTATCGACTATACATATATGGACTTCCCAATCAATAAGTAACTACAGTTTAATATGATGCTTTCACCTCAGTAATTATTTCATAAACTGTAAACTACTGTTATTTTTGATTAGTTGTCATATGTGATAAGGATATGATTTACATTATAATATTATGTAAAATAATTATAACTAATTATTAGTATTACTATTGTAAGTATAATTTTTTTTTAAAGAACATCGATAAAAGCTGATATTTTTTTTATTGCCCCGAAAGGTGATGACAGACCACACCCATCAATAGAAATACATAAATAAATACATCATTGCTCCGCTCACTGCTCAGAATCTAAAATATAATATTAAATAGTAAATTGTTTGTCAAATGTAAATTATAAATATATTTGTCAATCTTTCTTTAGGATTTAAGAATAACTGATAAATATTAACTGGAGGTGAGACAGTTTCATTCAAAAAAGTACTTTTACCTGACTTGGTGTGCCCACATTCATGTCTGCCGATTCTATATACGGCGAGGCGATGCGATAACAAGTATGAAAAAAGTTTTGATGTGATTGTTAAATTTTAATTAAATAAAGAAAACGTTAAAAGTCATTATTAATTATTATTATAGTGGCCCTTTTGTAAACCCACCAGAATTAATCATAAACTCAAATTACTTACCTACCAAAATAAATATAATGGAAATACATTTTAAATTGAATTTTGATTTCGTTTACTTATTACATCTCTGTATTTTTTCAGAAGGAACCCGCAAAAAAGTGTAATGAGTTTCAAATGTAATAAAATAACTGCCAAAATGAAACTAAATTGAAACGCATATTGCCAGAAATAATTTCAATAAAAAAAATGTAATAGTTTTTCTGTTTTTAAAAACAGTTTTTCTTATTTATTATGATTATAATTAAATACTGTGGAACTTATTTGACTCGTATTTACAATTTATTTATAAATAATCATGAATATATTATAATATAATTTTAGAATCCTAACAATTATGTAAGTTTAATATTTATTTATTTAATGAATATATAGTAGGTACCTATATACACAATATTATCCATTTTAATGATATGAATGATGTGATATTCATTAATTATTACATCATTTTTATAATATTAGTACATATATTATATTTCCAAGTAAGTTGAATACAATTATAAAATTAAATTTTCGATTTGTCACAATGTTATTGCAATTAAATTCTGTCTCTATTGTTAATTGCCATGCTCTTTTGTTTGAAAATGTATGACATTTAAATACAATAAGTCAGAAGTCTACATGATACTTGTATTTATCAGGGCCAACTTTAGGGGGGCTAGCTACGGGGTCATTGGAATGCCTCGCTATAATTTTACTGGCATTCGAAGCGTTTTAAGAGGATTGGAAATCGACTGTTTTTAAGGAGTTAAAAATAGGCAATTTGCAAATTGTGTACAAGCGGGTCTTGTAAATGTTACTAATTGATCATTAGCGTGTGTGTAAATTTTATTTTACTTTCAGGTAGACATTTTTTATTTGATAAATATAGACCAACTTAATCCCTAGTTAGATCTTGTATTAAATTTTCAAATATTATAGATTTAAAAAGACAATTTTTTATGAATAACTAACTTTAATTAATTTGGACATTTTAGTGATTTTTACGTATTTTGTCAAAGTTTGAACTTTAAACGCTTAAAAAAAATATTGACTGTATTTTTAATATTTTTTTAATATTTTACAACTGTCATTGTAACAATATATTAGATGTTAGGAACCTTGTATTAAATTTTAAAGTTTTTGACCCAACGAATAAAATTTAATTGACATTTATAGAAAAAAATCGGAAACTGAAAATCAGTCTTGAGTTCAGATAGCAAAAATAACATCTAGATACATATTAGATTACTAGCTAAATTAATATCTAGATTAATATGAAGGTAGAATATTCAATTTTTTTTTTAGATAAATATGTAGATAAAACTTTTTTATCTAGATGTTTAAATTATAGTTGTTAATTTTTATCAATGCTTGACATGCTATTGATTTCTTAGCTTAGTAATTTATTAAGGGAAGCAAATCTGGAAGATTTATTTTGTGTCAAAAGTAAATTAATGAATAAATGTAAGTATAAAATATATATACTGAGCATACAGACATACAGTACCAATTTCCAGTGTATGACAAATACATCTACCCCAAAATCATGGTTGAATTAGTATTTAGTAATTACTACTTGAAATATATTTTCTGGTTTAAAAAACTGGTTTATAGACTTTTTATGTTATATTTAAACTATAAATAAAAATAAGTAAATAAAACTTTATTCTTTTTGAAAATATTAATTATTCAACACAACATAAATAATTAAAATAAAAATAATAACATACAAAATAATGCAAGCTTGTTTAATTTTTTGACTTGCAACATAGCAATATCTCAAATGTTTTAATCCTCTATCTCCTCAGAATCTAAATTAAAAATAAAACAGGCTATTTTCGCTTCGAAATCATTTATTAATATTCCATGAAATAATTCACGTTGTATGTAGTATAACGGATGTGAGCTCGGTAATCTTATCAGGTTAATTCCAAAATTTTAAATTGCGAAAGTACCCTATCTGTCGTAGACTTCGGTATATTTCTAGTTAACCGACCACCCTAAATTTTGATTTTTCAATCATATGTACTTTTTAACACTGAGAACTATGGTGCAAACAAAAATCGGCCCAAATCAATAGTTACGAAGTTAGCTAGTATGACCTATCTCTGATCAGCGGCAGTACCTACTATTCTTATCAAACCATAGGTTAGGTCACCAGTTATGTTAGCTCAGGTCTACACATACCCCACTTGACCGGATTTGGATGTTTGGTTGGGTTAACTTATTATATTAACTGATATTTGAAATTGAAAGTGTAGTGTAGATTATATAATATTTAATATGTAATTTAATTTACTGTCCAGGCACAGATTACCAAAATTAATATTCAAATGTAGCAAATCAAATCACATATTTTTTATATTTTGGCACAGATTACATACGCACTTAAATGTAATTTAAAATTGGTGCAAAATAACATTCTCCTCAATTTTGCCCTGACTTCCAATACACGTGCGTTTTTAATTTACATTGATAATCTTGAAAAATATTTGAGGTATGTTTAATTTATTTTATGACTAAATAAAACATATATGGATTTAAAAACTATATTCTAGGTTTAATGGTGAAAACAAAAATGTAATAATCTATTTATTTTATCACAGTCCATTTAAATTAGTGTTTCTTATATTTAATGAAAACTGATTACTTACAAAAATATACTAAATTATTAATTTTTTATTTAACTGCTTTTCAACGTCTTAACTGAACCAATTTAATTTTTATAAGTTTTATAAATTATAATATTTGTGTTGTTACTTTTTTGTGCCTCAAAGTTTTGAACAATTATTTGTCTTTTATAACTTTTTCGAGTGTATAGCAGTTTTGTAAAGTTATATTTGTAATATATATACACTCAATATTTAAACTAAGCAAATATTGAACTGATGAAACTTTTCCCCTTACCCTAAGAAGAAAACCGAACATCAACTCCACTGAACAACTAGTAATTCTAGATATTTTATTTGAATAAATAAGTTTTGAGACCAAAGTATGGTCTCATATATAAACCCATATACTATACATAGACTAAATAAAAGTATAGATAAAAAGCCCCCATTCATTAATCAGAGGAATAAAAACTCAAAAGCAAAAAGAAACTGTTTAAAAAGTCTATTGTAAACTCTGTCCCTTTTATTTTCAGATAAAAATGATTGTTATGTAAATTCAGCATGGACAAAAAAATTTGCCAAATATACTTCTCATAATTTAATAATAAATAGATAGGTAGGTACCTTATAGTATTTTGGTAAACCACTTATCATTACCCGGAGGACCCTAAGAGGAGACAATTCCTATCATCCACCAAAAATGATTTTGTTATATTTTAATATTTTCAAAAAGTATGAAAATTCGTTACAAAATCATACAATTATATAAATGTAAATCTGTAAAATAAATTATATTAACTATAGAAAGCCATGCATTTGATATATTTATTTACCGATATTTCATTGTTTTTATACTTTTTAAGCGTGTTTTTTGTTTTTCATTGTTTTTATCATGTTAATATATTTTATCGGTAAAAATTATCGGGCCGAGTGTACAAAAAAAAAGATAATCGTGGGCTCTGTTTATATCTGCCCTACTGATCAAATACATTTTGGGACGCAAGCAGTATAATGTTCTAGATATGCGCCTCTTTCGATGTTGCTCATGCAGAATCTGACGATCCAACCGAATGTGATTGTACAGCTGCCGTGCAACATAATCCTGTCACCATATCGGCTATCAATCTCGATGATTTACATATTTTGTGAAATTCACAGCTGTTCGTTATTCACGTCGGGGTTATAATTCAGTATCAGAAATGCACACGTGTGACAACGATAATACAGCTGTAAGCCTGCAACTAATACTAATAACCACAGATGCAACAACTGACCCCCTCCCCGTGTATAGCCAAGTGTTTAACCATATCAAGTGAACTTTTTTTACCTTCATCCTTTACTCCCAGTGAAATTAAAACCTATTTCTTTTCACCCTCTGATGAAAAATATTACATACGCCACTGGTTATCATCATTAAATTGTCAGTCGTGCGTAGGTACACATTAATAATATATACAGCACGTTACTTATATTATAATAATTGCGGCCCCTTCACATCGCATCATTGTAGGATTCCGCGTGAATAAATATTTTATATTGGACACTGCGCCGTTCAAGTCCCAACTTGTCATCATAAACTGTCGATCAAAATAAAACCAAATAGCATGACGAAGTATTGTCAATCATAATATAAATCAGTACAACCTTTTACAAATCGCGAACCTTTATTATATTTTTTTTTGAAAGGCGACCCCTCTACAATATTGTATTAATGGAACGTGAATACATGAACTAAATACTGTTCAGTATATTATGTACATAATAGATAGGTACTCTATTTTTTAAGTTGAATATTATTTAACTTGCGGTAGACGTTATTAAACGTCCCATTTAAACAATATTATAATAGCTACAATTTATAATTGTTTGATAACAATTTGAGTTATCTGTTTGATGATATTATTTTTGCATTAGTTTTTTAGAAAATTAGATTTTCCACTTATTATATGGGCAAGCTTTTTAATGTAAGACACTCGTATTATTTTAGAAAATATTTGTTTTACTCACATAATTTTAATTCATTATGTAATAACAATTTTCGAAAAAAAATAATAGTTTTTATTATTTGTATTGTTATCATTTTTAATTTCATATTCTGAAGCAGAATATTGTTTTGAGTAGGTATGTTGATCTATAAAATTTAAACTTTGGACAAGTAGTTAATTAGTTATAGCTAATAAGAATTTAAACTTTAAAGTTTAGATGAACGGAGTAGTAGATTAACATCAGCGGAATACCGCTTTACGGCGCTCATCGGTAATTTAAATACTTATAAATTATAACTCATAATTCATAAACTATTCATCCTAAATCGCTTTTTATATAAGGAATAAGAAATTAAACAATGCATTAAAAATAGTAAAAATATATATTTTTATAAAAATGATCGTTTGTAACTGCTTAAAATTGTATGTAAAAAAACCAAAGGTATTTTTAAACAGTTTTTTAAATAATGTGTGTAATGTATGAATCGGTATATATTTTTTTTAAACAAGTATACATACAAACTGTTTAGCAAAAATAAGACTTTTAAAGTCATTATATTATTCGAAAGGACATTTTGTTCAATTATCACTTACGACCACATTTATAGGTTGAAAAACGATGATGTATATCAATAATTAATTCATTCGCGCTATGATAGGCTCCTAAATATTATAGTACTTACGTTTTATAGTTTAATTTTGTAAGCTTTACGAGCATTAACATTTAGCGGAGTAGCGAAGCTGGGATACTCATACGTGGCCGTATTTAAATTGTATTTTGTGGCCACTGGCCAGCGGAAATATTATTGGTCCTACAATTGGAAATTTTTTAAAAAGTAATATCATCAAGCCAATAACTAGGTAATTATATACATTGTTATAACAAACCCCAATGATATGTGATAACAGCATTGAAGTCAATTACTAAACGATTTCTGTATTTTTATAATATATTAAAAAATGCACGTCATACGGTATTATATAATATATTATGCGGAATAAGTAGCAGAATTATGAGAAATATACAAAATTAAATTTCAAATATAAGCTTGGTGCAATAAAACGCATTTGTATAACAGTTACCTATTTATGTTTGTAACTTAAATATGAAAACTCCTATAAAAGACCCTAGCCCTATATACGCATCCATATAATATAATATCATATTATAATCATAATAGAAGTGCACTGCAATTCATTGATCGTCTGATGTATAGGATATTAGGTTAATGATTTTTCGGTGTATCTACCGTATATTTAATACCGAGGTAGATTAGGCCAAACCTACCCGGTACACACCTGTATGATTTCAATGCCCTAACGCAGGAATGCATTACAAACGTAGTATAAGCAGGATAAGCTGCATCGATAAAAAAACGAAAACAAGAAAAAAAAACCAGAAAGTGAATAACACTCTCGTTTTAATATTCTCGTATAATATTATACGTATTATAATTCATAAATATTGTGTACGGGAGTATTTATAGCGGTACCCAGATAGTAGGTATTGGTTCCCTTTTTTATTATTTCGAATGACATTAGTGTACCTACCTACATATACATTTTTCTATAAATTATGCATGCCATAGCTATATGTGCTGTCATATTATGCCCATCCGCCGTTAGCACCTAAATAATATTATGGTAATGCGACCATACAGGTTATGTTCATATATACGATTATAACTCATGCTGAGTGCTGAC
Source organism: Sitobion miscanthi (assembly GCA_008086715.1). NCBI lineage: Eukaryota > Metazoa > Arthropoda > Insecta > Hemiptera > Aphididae > Sitobion > Sitobion miscanthi. Next base: position 16,952,219 of record CM017804.1, read on the forward strand.
GATAATGATCTCGGCTGAGCGATTTTCGTCATTAGTTCCTCACTGTATATTAATTCGAACGCATTACTATTCAATTATGTACAGTATTTTGTAATACTCTTCAATAACCACCATTATATTTCATTTATTGTTATTCGTTTCGACGACGGCTTCATAGTGTCTCTCCGTGTTTTGTTTTATTATAATGCTAATGCACTATATAGGCAGTAAATAGTAAGTACCTATTGACTGTCATTATTTTACCCACACAATATTACCACGGATGATAATTGAGAATACAATGTTATATTATTAAAGCTACATAATTTGTTATTATAACAATAAATGTATTAGAAATGTATAAATGGCTTCGTTAAAATATAATATAGTACCTACTTAAACTTGTTAATGAATCAAAATCCGTTTTTAATATAAAATGTTGTCCTACAGTTTTGATAGGATCAGGTCCAAATAACATTTTTTTTTTAAATTATTGTAATGACCCTATTTTTCTCATAGGCCTGAATTTTGTAGTTTATAATTTATAATTTAATTTTATAATCAGTCGTGACATTGAGATTTAAGTTAAGCAAAGTTTGTTAATTGTTTTGATGTTTAATAATATACTAGTTTTTAATACATCATTATAAATTATCAGAATTGTATTTTTATAATAATATAAAATAATATAATAGGTAGGTAATTATTATCATATCATATGACAAATGTGAAAAAATATAAATATGGAAAAGTAAAAGTGGGCTAATAAAAAAGAATAATAACTGATGAGATTTTTCGATATTAATAGAAATGTTCAAGCACTTTTTTACTCGGTTCACAAAACTGGATTTCTAAAATAACCATTACGCTTGCCAAATATAATTAGTTATGAGAAATTTATTCAAAATCATCAACATATAGTAGGTACCTACCTACATAACGCGAATGATCTTGAACGACTAATTAAAATAAATGGTTGGTTCTATGACCGTAATGGCCCTTAACATAATATAAGTTATAACTATTAATATCCAATACCTTAAATTTGATTCTTAATCCCCCCGAAGGAAATATCCGTCCCGAAGACCGACGAGGTCATTGGGAATAGTCTATTATTGTTGTATATGATATTAAGGAATTAGGTACATTGGAAATTCGTCGGCCATCTGGTTTTTTTTTTTGTATAATAACGTATAATAAACCCTGTGTGTATGTGGAATGGATCGCTACATTGTGTTGGTTTTAGGAATTTGACCTTATGGTTCACGCGACTCCCGTGGCGGTGACCAGTTTTCTCTCAATTGTTGAATTCTGTTGCTGGGGTGTGTCATAAAATACGTTAACTGTCAAAAGTAATATTATAAAAGACTTAAAAGACCGGTTATCTATAGAAATCTTATTTATTTGTGCACTGGGTGGTGGCCTGTAAACTGAAAATAACAACCGACGCCATGCAAGCGAGACTTGTCTGGGTTTTTGTCATAACATTTTCATTATTTCTATTGCAACAATATGTGTAAATAATAATAATAATAATAATAATAAGAATAAGAATAATATGGTAAGTTCCCTGGACGGTTATATAGAAATTTCCAAGTATAGGTTACAGCAGGTGGTGAACGTTTGGACACATTGATCCAAAATCCAGTACGTTTAGGTACAAATAGTCAATAATTGAATAAAATATATTTAGATACTCAATCCTTATTTTCACGCTGAAAATCAGAGATTGTTTGAGTACATTGGTTATAGGTATATTCAATATTCTTCAACACACGTTTGGGAATAATATAATAATTAACTTAAAGATATAAAATACATAATACAGGAGCAGTTATCAATTAAGTTGAAAAAATGGAGTAAAAGACGAAAAAAATTATTTTTGATTCGTCTTAATTGTGTAACTTACAATGATCAACATATTATTTTTGATTCGAAGTCGCAAATATATTTGAATTCCTTATTCTATTTTCTAGGTTATGAAGAAAATTGATTTTTTTTTTTTTTTTTTTATTAGTAACATAATATATAAAGTAAAGGTAAATTTTGAAAAAAAATATTTATTTACATATGAATAATTAATTTAATAAACAATTAATTCGGTACTATAGTAATTAAATAATACAAAAACTCGAAACTCCATATCCTACATGACCTAGAAAATAGAATAAGGAATTCAAATATATTTTCAAAATTGAAATCGGGCTTTTGGTACTGGGTAAATTTTCTTCCACTTTTAGGGATTTCCATGTTGAAATTTTTTTGATCGCGAAACTTAGTGACGTGTACGACTGCGCGTATGTACATTATTGATTTCCAACAATCTTAGTCGTAGTTTATCTTCAATTACATAAAGAGTTTGGGGAACTCACGGACACTAATGATCAGTTACTACACCAGGGACTGGTACCTTTTGAATTAATCGGTATCGGTTCCGGTGCTGGTTAAAATAAAATAACTGTTCCGGTTCGATTCTGGTTTTTTGATAAAAAAAAAATAAAGGTATCAGTTCCATATAATTTCGGTACCGAATCCAGATAATTTAGATACCGATAAGTAAAATAATTTTAAGTACCTGTCCAGGATGCGGCTTTAATTAATAATATGAGAAATATTAGAAAACTTATGTGATACATACAACTCATACAAAGTTTATACACAAAACAGTTATATTAGTTATATTATACAGTTATATAATTAAACTATGATAAATAAAATAATTTTATTTTTGAACCTAAAAGAACCTATTTAATTTTAAAATTCCGGTTCAGTCCCGGTACTTTATTTATTAAAATTAAAGTTTTGGTTTTGTTTCTGGTTCTTAATATTTTAAAGGTTCTGATTCGAGAACCGATTCTTTTAGGTTCAGTTCCAGTCGCTGCACTACACACACAGTCACACATAATTCATGATGGATATAGAATGTATATTGTATGAATATAGTAGATATATAATATATGTATGTAATATGTATTTATGTATGTATGTATGAATGTATATATTTTATAATGTATTCTTCAAATAAGATATAATGCAAATTCATAAATTCAAAACACTAATTATTTGTTGTTATTTAAAAAAATGTATAAAATCTTACGATTACCAAATAAGAATGTAAATTAACACGTTAAACAAATCATGTTTTTGTTCTAATACTATTTTGGAAAATATATCGTTGATGTAAATTTAAGAAAAAATGAACATAACAGGTGTTGTTGTTATAAGAATCACAAAATTAACATGCACGATTCCATGTTAATAATTTTATAATGTTAATTATATTTTATTCGAATATTTGTTACAATTTCCCAAATTTAATATGACCACTGTCCCACTTATTCACTCTACTCTTTGTCAAAGGTTGTTGACGTTTTTTTTTTCGTTGGTTTTGAAAACGAACACACCGACCTGAATGTGAGCTTTCTGATGGTACAGCTGGGAGTATACAGCTAGTGACACAATTTACAACATGTTTACATTGTACACATTATGGTATATGACGCTATGTAAGACTTGAACGAAATAAATACTACTATACCTACGTGTTTGGTAAGACGACACGAGACGCTAGTTTTAGGAGTACATATATATATATAATGTATCGATGGGTGGCACGAGTATATGATAATATAATATTCGAATTATGTGCGTGCGTGTCTGTCGGTGGGTGTATATTGTTCGACGATGTTTGCCGTGCTTTTAGCGCTAAGACAGCCAACGCCGAGAGATAATATACTGCGATACAAAATATATTATTATGATATTGTATAAGCACTACACAAAACGAAATGACGCGTTCATTTTGTGATTCCAAATCATGTGAACTCCAGCCGGATAAAATATATTGTATTTGGGTTCAACCTAAGTACATATTATTATTACGACGGTGACAATAAAATAACGGAAATACAATGCAATGCGGCTAAGGGAAAAATAACAATAGAAAATATACGACGAAACAGCTGCAACCACCCATGCAGGTCATCCAGTAAGCCCCCCCCCCCCCCTCAATCTTTGTCACGTAATTTATAGACAGTGTCCGGGCGAGTGCGTGAGAGATTTCGAATTGGACACGCACGCACATAACACGGGACAGTTCGCGCTCTAGGTGAAGGTTGTCGAAGATGCAGTTTCGTTTTGGGAGTACATATAATATAATATTAAAGCATTAGTCAATAGTTGAGCATTATATGCATTGGCGGAAATCGAGGGGGCTTGAGGGGGCTTAGCCCACCCCCCGAAAGTCCATCAATTATGTAACACTGTATGCTAATATGTTATAATACTGTCATCCAGACTCTTAACATCCAGAGACGCCCGTAGAGAATTAGCTCACTACGCACAAATTATTGTGTCAATATTGATTTAGATCCAGGAGCCCAAAAGATTTTTTGCCCTGGGCTACCAAAATTATAACTATGTAAATGATCAGGTGTTATTAACGCAATAATGGTTTTCTATTTCAGACCCACGTGCAGTGCCGCAACTACTCAGTACAAGGCTATTAAGTGAGGCTCCTTTAATTAAATTTCCCACAACCACGACTGACGACTACATAAAATTACTACACTGATTGGGGGGGGGGACTTATATAGGTTCAGGACTGATATGCATGCCTTGCAGCTGGTAGTTACGGCACTGCTCAAAAAATTCATTCACTTAAAACCATGTATTAAGACTTTTGAGTAATCTAGGAATAAAATCACCTATAATAAAGATTAAATATTATACAATTTTGAGGGTTTGACATATTAGTTATATATTTTATTATTATTTGACATTATATACTCACTTTAAAAAAAAAAAAAAATTATTTATTTAAATGAATATAGGTATTAAATGTTGCGATAATATTTAGAAAAATTCGATATACCTATCATACCCTCAAAATACGATTCTCTTTAATGTACATAATAAGTGATTTTTCTCTAAAAATACTAAAAAAAAAAAAAAATATTTTGCATGTGAAAGCGTTTTGTCTAAGTTTTTTGTGAGTCATTGAGACAGAAAACAAACAGTAAACAGACATCCTCTTAATATATGAGCTGTAGATAGTCTAATATATAATATAAAAGAATATTTTTTTTAAATACTTACCTTTATTTTACATGATATTTGTGTTTTAAATTTGGTACTACAGCCCTCTATGATTATATTAGATTTAGGTAAATTGCAAATCGTCAAAGTATTTTATTTTATTATTAGTTGTAGATTACGTACATAGTTTGAATTTTTATTTAACCAGTAGACATGTACATTAAACAATAAATTACGTCAAAGTTGTATTTAAAGATTTTTAAAATTATAATTTAAATAGACGACTACAGATGAATGAATTAATTTTTTTAAAACATGAACCCAAGCGCATGTTCCTTTATATAAAAAAAATAAACATGAATAAATTGAGAGACTTTATTTGTCCACCGATTTTCAAAATCGTTTTCTACAAAAAGAAACGTAGGTACATATTATTCACTAGCATTATCACTCATGTCTAACATAATAATATTTTCTCCATACAATTTGTAAACAATTTACATTCCTAGTATGTTTCATAAAATAATATTCACGAATAAGTTACCAGATAATCATCAAAATTGTTTTATAAACACAAAATTAAAACATATATTCTACATTCTAAATAAATTTGAAAAAAATTAAATTGTAAAAAAATTTCAAACAATGTATCCCTGGTGGGGATCGAACCCACGACCTTTGGATTAGAAGTCCAACGCGCTATCCGCTGCGCTACAGGGACTGATAAAATTTTTTGTGAAAAATGTATTTTTTGTATCAATGATATTATTGTATCTTTATACTTGTATGCCTATACAAGCCCATAAGACCGTAAATAATACATTGATTACTTATATAGTTATATAAAATGAATTATAGAACAATAATTATAAAAAGCCATGTTTGGTGTAATAATATTATGTACGGTAGGTATAACTGTTTAAGACGTGCCGTAAGTATAAATGTATGAAAACGGATAAGTAAAATTAAATTCTAAGCAAAATGCAGATAGTAAATTCATTACATTTTTTAAAGAGATTTTTGTCTTAACACAAAATTATTACATAATATAGGTATTTATATGTTTTAGGTATAATTTATGAGTGTTGTAACTTAAATAAATTAATAATGAAATTTGCGACCAAAGTGAGTGATTTTTTGTGTCTAAGTTTTTAAAATTATAACTACCTAATTATAATCTAACTATAAATTGTATTATAAAATTCGTATAGTTATATTTTATGTGCAAAACACATAGTGCAACCGCGATTGCGGTGGTTATAATTTAATTGTAGTAGACTATGTACCTACCTATATTTTTATTAATAATATTATAATACGCATTGATCTATACATTTTCTAGCATTTTATTTATTATAATGAACTATTTATGTAATTATGATATTCATGTTACACGATCGAAACGGTTTCTGGTTGGTAGGCAATGCTACAAAAAAAAATTAGGACGCTGAACAATTGCAAGATAATGACGAATGTTGCTCTCATAAGAGCGTCGTTATATTATCGTACATCGTCTCTACTAATAATATTATTATACTGATGGGATCGACGGAGGACTTAACGCATAGCAAATAACTTGATATAGATTTCATTATATACACTATAGTCTATAAATATTAAATTATATAATATAGTCGAATAATAATAAAATTAATTATAATTAAATAATAAAGAGAAAACTCTTACATTTTATTATTTTTATTTTAATGATATTTTGTAATGGTAAAAGAAATTATATTATTATTCGTTTGAAAAATAACAAATATGTATACGGTATACCTGATACATGAAATATATTAAAATAATATATACATTTACCGACGATGGATATTCTTTGGGTACCGAACATTCATCTTTCATTTTATAGTTCTGAAACTCATTAATTTCAATTAATTGTACGCGTACATTTAAAGATGTCATAATATTATCGTGACATTTTCTACACAAGTTTCTTCCATTGCTTATTATTCGTTAATTAACATATTATTATTTAAATGTCAAGTCGTGTTAGTTCTGCCTTGTGCGTGCTGACTACCTACCGTGAGCGACGCACTTAAATAAAATGATATTCACGCGAACGTATATTATTCCTTTAATATATTTTGCAAACAGGCGTCAGAGGTACAAAGCGGCGATGACATTAAGCTGAGAAACGAAGTAAATTATTATTTTCGTGTAAGCGTACGCATGGCCGAACGCAGAGGACTCGGGGGAGGAGGAAAAAAATCAATTTGTGCGTTAAAATTGGAAACGTGTTCATCGGTAGGGATTTCAGATTTATTTTATTCGTTGGTGTGTTAATTGCACTACATTAATACCTACGCTCCTATGACCCCTTAGTAGGTATGACGTCAAAGTGTTTACATTGTCCCACCCTCGTCAACGTCCAAACAACCACCGAAAATCGACACCGTCAGCACTTTATCTCACGCTATAATATATACAAAATATTATTCGGTAGGTACACAATACTTGTATGTAGTTATTTAATAAATATATACAGATTCGGTGACAAATACCGTCAACCCCAGCGATCCGAAATAAATTGAAAACCGTGCGACGGCGATAAAATTATAATTATATTTTGAGCGTACACGTTTTAGACTGCGCGTCGCGGGAAAGAACCCCGGCGAAACCTTACGCGAAGTTGACAGATTCGATTTCGATGGCGTACATTTTAATTGGAAAAACTCGTGAAAAGTAAATTGCGTCGCAAAGCCGGGTGAACGAAAATTAGACACGACTGCCGAAAAGCTCGTCTACAATAGCGTCCCAGGGCCCGCACCCTCCCAATAATATGTGACGCGCGCGACCCACCCCATCGTCGATCGGTATATAGATGGACCTCCGATTCGCCCTTTTCCGTCGAGTTATATTATATTCGTCCGAAGTCTGCGTGAGTGGTTTCGCGACGTCTGTAATGAATAAATTACCGATGCGGTGACGTAATTATTGTATCTATATTTTAAACACGCGCACCTCATGAATATATTATTACAGTCGACTTCACGTCAACGACAATAATGATTTTATTGGAAGCACTCGTTTCATTATAATAAAAAAATGTTACTATAATTATCTTTTATAGCATCGACAAAAGGACGTGTCGGATGGCGTCGAGTTTAATTTTGCGTGAGGCGTTGATAATGTTATTATATGTGTCAGTGTCACGACTGAAGAGACGATCGCACGAACACAACCGTGATTAAAAATGACTACTTACCTTGTAAATTTCACACCACTCTAGTCACAATTCTATTTTTATACCGTTCGATATTTTGCATAAATAACAATATTATAATAGAACGAGACTTCAGGTCTCTGTGAAACGGAGCAGCGATATTACTGAATATCTCGAAAGTAAATAAAGCGTTATTATTAACGCAAAATAGGACGTGTTTTGATTATATTTGGACTAACACATCATAAACGATACCTATATAATATATACTGATTTATATATTATTATGTAAATCTTAAAAATATACTTTACCTAACAGTTATTAACATCTTGAAATACGAATTACATAAATTATAAAATAGAAAATGTAGCATGAATCGTTACCTGTGGCATTTGTGGGCTATGACTTGAGGCCTGAAATGGAGAGCTGAAGAAGTGGTGTGAATTAACAAAAATAGAACGTTTAGTTGTAATTATTTTAATATATTATATTATATAAATGTTGTATTATGATAATAATATAAATATCCATCAGCGTGGGAGTATTATTTTCATTATTTTGTTCAAATCTATTTTTTTTTCAATTTTTTCAATTTTTTTAATTAATTAATTGTTTTGGGGTTTAATTGTTTTTAAACATAAATACATTTTTAATTTTGGTTAGAATTATTTCACTATCAAATACAATAAATTTGAAAAGAATTAGGTGCTAGGTGGCTTTCACTAAAAAAATCCCCATTAAACTTTAATTTACTCAAATTTTTTATAAAAACTTTTTTTAAATATAATTTAAAATAGGCTAAAATAGACATGATTATTGGAGTATTTTAGAAACGGCAATATCAGGGCGTACTTATTTATAAATAATTTTTTTTTTCTATCAAATTTATAAGTTCATATTATTATTATTATTATTATTATTATTAATAATCATTAAATATGCTCAGAAAAATGGTGAAAATTAAGAAATATGCTTTTAATACTACAAAACTACTAAATATTAAAAAATAGTCACTATAAACATTTAATATTTTTTCGTAGAGTCAATAAATTAATTTTAAGTTTAATTAACAATAAAATAGATACAAGGTATGGTTTGTATGGTTTATATTTATAGAATATGGTACCTATTACATAAAAATATTGTAAATTGAATTCAATTTATTTTGAAAATATATATATATATATACAATTCTCAAGCAATTTAAACTTGAAATAACGGAAGATACCAAAATCAAGTTCATTCAAAATCTTTTTAGTGATCTCCATCAATGATGGGTCTTGATAAAAAAAAATAGTTTATTATCGTGATTGAAGATTTTAGATATTAAAAGAATATTATCGGATTATATTTTAACGAGTTACAAAAAGTTCAAATATACCTATGTTATAAATTATGTATTGAATATGTTTTAGACATAATAATCCTAATATCAATTGACCTTATATTAAATAAAAGTTTTACTCATTATTTAAAAAATCAAGGATATTTTATATATTTTTATTAAACTATAATAATATTAAATAAATTAATGAAATTTTGTAAAATTATTTCAAAATATTCAGTAGGATATTATTTTTGTTTAAATTAAAGTAATATATTATAATAATATTATGTACAATTTACCCAAATTAATATTGTATATTAGTTATTTTTATGAAGTGGATGGTATCATAAAAAAAAGTGAGTGCAAATCGCAATACCGATCCTATAAACGACACGTCATGAGACAATAAGACATGACGCCGAGATTTACACCAATAATTATTAGTCCGTTTCGGCTGCGATCGTCAATAAATCGTGCTGCAGCAGAATTGTAATTATAACGGCTTAGGACGACAACAGGATATTTAGGTGGAACAATTGTGCGGACTATAATGAAATAATAATAAATCAATAACAGTAGGTAATCGAAACGCGGATAAATAATACGCCTCTTGCACCGTACATGGACACCAGATTGAAATTCGGCCACGACGACCACAATTTCGACGCTTCTGTGCGTACATAGTTTCGCATTAAGAGTGTACTTAAGACCAATGATGGGATTTAGAATCGGTAGATTACACCACGCACAGTCGACGGTATAATATATAATATTGGATAATATAACTGAAAACGTCTATAATTGGTAGATCTCATCAGTATAGCTATACACACGCGCGTGCTTACAAATATCGAATTCCGAGAGCCAACCACTCCGTGATCGGCGGATAGCTGATAACCTGCTACAACCCCCGTCTATATATGATAATCCATGTGTATTCAGGACCCTTATTTACCATCAAAGCCCCGGTGAAATTTGTCCGTAAACATAGATGAAGGTTTTCGATTAGAATTGGGTTTTGCTGAGCAATATGTAATTAATTTCGGCGAAGGTATATAACTACGGATTCTCGGGAGCCCGGGATTACGGATTCGTTGATCCGTACATAAGCGATAGTGATTTGGCGTACGGCGATAGTTCAATATTGAACGACGAAACGTAGTAATACGATAATGGATGGGGAGGGGTGATGACAGTGTGGCCGAGATGGCATTATGTTAGATTAGATCATTCCGTCTGTCGTCCTGTGAGTAATCTCCTCGCCGTTTCGCTAAACCTATACAAAGTACACACCGAAACTCACACAATATTATACACCTATACATATCCCCCCCCCCCGAGCGTATAAATTATACAAGTGACAGCTGCCAGGGTTGAATTCGGCCGTGATTGCATACGCGTGTCTTGTGCGCTGCTGCAGGGGTGACGAGAAAAGACCGATGAGATTTAAATCCGTTCGATTGCACAGCTGGCGACGGTCTAATGATAATCGGAAAACGCGTATAAGCTTAATACAATAATTATATTATATTGTTGGCCTATAATTACTACAAATCCGATCCGACGGACGGCCAAAAACCAATCGTCACACAACACATCCATCGCTTCTCACGGGAAATAGACCGATTCCACGTTGATTAAACCCAACCGCACTTTATTTGTACGCACGCACGCACACACACACAAACACACTCAAATAACATTCTCGGCGATTTTATATAATTAAACCTCGGACGGCGGCGACCGCTAGAAGGGGGATTTATAATAATACATTGTATAACATGCCCGTACGATTTCACACGCCATTGGCGACGGAATAATAATTGAAAACGCACAAGGTCCCATAAATAACGATTTGGGGGTGACATGTGGGTAGGTACGACGGTAAATCTCTCTAACGTAGCCGACTGATCCTTAATGCAACGCACAGGGGCCGTCCAATTTAATTTGTGCGTCGTGAGTTCACCGGAGGGATATTATGTATTTGTTTAATAGTACACATTATACGGCCAAATCCCGAGTTCCTGTACCTCGGTTGTATAAAAATAAAATGTACTTAAAGAACATTTCAGAATTGAAAAAAAAAACTCTAGTGTACCATGATGATTTAAATATTTAATATATGAAATACAAAAGTATTTTTATGATAATAATATATTAAATGATAATATTATATAAGTTAAGTAAATGCTCTTTTGGTTTGTAAAAATAAATATTAAGTACTTTTAATCAAGATTGGCGATTTAGAACGTTTACATAATATATTAATAGAAAAATACAAAAATTTGACTCAATGTATTCACTGTATATCATAATTCTAAACAATTTTAGTGCATAGCATTGTAGATATTTTGTTAGTTCATGTTTACGTTTATATGTATGTATGCATGTATAATGTATAAGTATGTGTGTATATTGTATAGGTACTTATCCGAAATTATTCTTCAAAAGTAAATAGGAAACAATATTTATTTGTTGGAAGTTATAAATTATAGCGAATTATGTAATATAATCCTAGTTAATTTATTTTATATGAACTATCTTAAACCTAACATTGATCAAAACATTTAAAATACAAAATTATATAAACTCTAAAAAAATAAGTAAATATTTCCAGGACGAAACAAATTTGAGGGCCGGTTAAACAGTTTTCCAGGGCTCAATTTTTTTACCATAACACGTTTTGAACATAACGATAATTTTACTTGAGAATTAGGAGAATGATTGGGTAAGTACACATTTTTTTAGACACCAAAACCTGAATACAATGGTCTGCGTACATCATATTTAAAAAAAAAATTCCATGTATAGGTAGAAATAATTTAAATATTTTATTTCTGTTTTACTTTTTAGAGCTTCCAAAAACTTTTCTTTTTACATTTTTATCCCAAACGTGTCTTGTATTCATGTACTCAAACGTTCTCTGATTTTCCTGGTAAAGATGTTATGTACCGCATAATACATTTTATTCTTTGTAATTTGTCTATACACAAACGCTGTGTCATAACATTGTATTTAATCATGTTGGATTTTTGGCCAATATGTCGAAACGATCACCGACCGAAATTTTTCACGGTCTGCCACTCTGGATGGTGTACATACAGTAATATTATACAATAACGTAATATTATGTGAGTAAAATTATATAAAACATTTCGCATAGCAGCATCCAAACCCCCTGATCTCGACCCATGTTATTATAACACAACGTCCCCCTCACTCCCCTGCCACCAACCCTTGGTATTTTAGCGTTCAAGCCGTAGATTAATTATAATTACTTATATGACTATATAATATTATGGTTTTGATCTAACGCCCGTGGCATTCGTGTGGTATTTGTAGAGGGGTTGGTGATGACGGGAGGAACACCGCCGTATAGATAACTTCTTCGAATTAATAAATATGATTTAAATCCCTCGAGTCAAGCCAATCCTCGCGTACGCGTTGGTATTTACTTTATAGTTATTCTCTTACTTATGTATATAATATGAAAGTAGTTTGAAATCATCAAAGTGTGACCTCCGGCTTTGGGCTGGATATGCTTCAATCGACGTCGAGACGCCCACGCCCCGAACCCTTCTTGGTCGGTACTTTGATCCGCAGGCTTCTTTGATGCCGGTACACAACGTACAGTTTGGTTTAATTGATCAATTATTAATTCAATGTACAGTTTAGGGAAGAAAAACATTATTTACAGAATGTCTATATCTGTCCAGCTGGTCGCGTTTTGAGGGCGCAGATTTAGCGAGAACGTATGCCGATGGTGTTTACTGTTTTTGGCACTGCGACTTGTAGCCATCTTTCAACCCCCGCGGCCACAAACCCTTTAGATCGTTGAGTTTGTCTTTATATCAAAAATAATAATATTAAAACAATAATAACACACTCACGAATGTGTAATATTTCTGTACGCCCGCGGGTAGGCAACAACCCACGTCGGAACGTTTGAAATGCAAATTCAATTTCCACGAAAATTCTCAGCGTGCACATAACACTATAATATTTAATGACTAAATAATTCAATACCAGAGAGACGTTTTACCATAAAATATAATGCATATACGCGTGTCTACTCGCCCACAAGCCTTTGTTTTAATATTATAATCAAAATATGCCAACGTATATCAAACACCACCATACCACTAAAAGTATAATGTGCAAAACGCTTTGTAGTTTATCATCATTTTATGAGGAATTTCACTTATCTGAGTATTGTGATGGCTATGACGTCAACGAGCAAAAACTTTCATTCGCATAAAATAGTATTACTGCTACTGGTACATATAAGGTATACGATAAAACTTTGGAACTATGAAATTAAACGATTTTAAAAAAAAAGCAATATAATTGATTAGTTTGTTATTCCATGAAAAACACTTAGTCTCTAAAAAAATTAATTTTAAAAATACTGTAAAGCGTATTTTAAAAAATTCAATTTTGCTTTCGTAATTTATTTTGACAATTTGTAGGGCTTATTTTATAATTTATAATGTATCCAATACATTTGATATGTATTAGAATAAACATAACACAAATATCAGCCGTGATAGTAGGAAGTACTTCGTAATTTCTATAGTTATAGTATATCACGACTCACGAGGCGTATACCACAAATAGTAAATGCAAAATCACACACATTAAATACAATTTGGCACTTTTGTGTTAGATATACTATCAGAACATCGACATTTTTTTCTACAAAATGATGATGGACCACTGAAAACGTTATCATGATTAAAGTCAGCATCATAGATTTTGTCAGCAAAATTTTTTTATTTTTTCACTTGATAATGAACATATTTACTGTACCTAATAATTTTGTTTTCCATAGTTTAATGTTTTATATTTTATAACCAGGTTTATGGCCATTCAGATTTCGTGCTATATTTATTTTAATTACTTTAAATCAAATCATGGAAGTATAGTATTATATAATTTTTAATTTTTAAAACAATGTGATATTGGCATATTGAACAAAATCAAAATGTGGCAGTAATATATGATGAAATGTAATCAAAAATCGGCATAAAGCTAAATTTATTCTGTTTATTACAAAATATATTAATATCATAATTTTCTAAAAATTACAAATTAAAAGAAGAGGCAGTCTTAATGTATATTTTTATTATGACTCAAAGGCCGTTCATTTTAAGTTTTTTTTATCTGTACTCAGTATTATTGGTGTAGTAATTATAAAAAGGCCAAGATAACAGTATTAAAGAAATTAATTGATGTTAATAGGAAAACAATTAAGGTCCAATATTACATTCTGAATATTTGCTCTTGACAGGGCATCATTTAAATATTGCAATCAGTTCGGTCCTTGGACAACAAAAGCAAGGACAAGTCTTTTAGTTTTCTAAATGAATTCTCAATTCATCTCGACGGATGCTAATGGCTTACTATAGTATTTTGTTGTACATTTGAAGCGATGGTGTAAGTGATTTATTATGAAATTTTTAACACTTCTTTTACATTTTCGAAAATAATAAAATAATATTTTGTAATGTATTGAATTTTAAAATTAATTGATTTATACTTATAAGTCTTATATTGAAATTTAATTTTATGGAACATATTAAAATCAGTTATAATAAATATCTATAAATGGTACTGAAAACTTGTAATATACTATTAATAACGACTGTGTCGTAACACTGAAAGGATTCACTATAAATTAAATTTGAAAGTATCATTTAAAAAGGCTTCAAAAAAATACAATTGAAAATGAAATAGAAATAATATGGTGTGACTAAAATGTCTGAAGTCATATAGCGCTTAGAATTGAAAATAATATAATAGAAGATATATTAAAATAGCCAAACAGAACAAGTACCACTTTAACAATATTATGAAACCGAAACCGTTTTTGGACGATTACTTATTTTGCATTTAATTTATTTTGTTTTGTATTTTTTATGCTATCATTTCACTCGTCGCGTTACTCATTTTGATTTTATTATGAATTTAATAAACAGCATATCTGCAATTGCGTACTCGGTGTATATAAGGTATATAAGGTATATAATATTATATTGTTATAATAATAGCCGTGATAAAATATGAACACATATCAGGTTTCACGTTATTTGCCATTTTGTGACTAATTTTTTGAAAGAGTCTCTTGCCATATTTATATATAAAAAAAACTACCATAACCAACGATGAAAGTTTATTTTTATTTCCTACGACTCTCGAATTGAATTTCAAATCAACGTAGTTTTACAAACTACATAATATAATATCGCAGGGACGTTATATTTACCCATATAAAAATGTAATCATTATAAAAAACGGCGGCGAGGATGACGTCAATAAGTACTGGGGACGGCCGATCTCCCACTCTGCACACGTGCGCCCTCACCGCCTCGTGTTCAAAGGCATACAGTCGAAATGTTTGCGCCGCGTACGATAAAATATAACGACATCAAAAGATCAACACGAACGGTCGTTGAATTATTTATGGCGTGACAAATTTTCATTTTATAATATAATATATATGCAGTGTACCATACACGCACGGATAAAATATAATATTATTATATTATTTTTTTATGTACACTTGACGGCGAATTGCGTTTGAACTTTTCCGTCCCCAGAAGTAAACTGGAAACTCATTACAGATACGCAGTGATCGAAAGTTCCAAAAAACTTCAATCGTTACACGTGTTTGTCGGAAAACTTTCATACTCCCCGCAGAGAGCAATCCCCTAAAAAGCAAGTTAAAAAGCGTACACTTGTGTATGACGTATGTTTGTATACCGGCATTATCAAAATATGCTGCTGTCGATGAATTATTTATATATTATTATTATTATTATTCTATTTCCTTTGGCGGTGTACTGTTAGTGTCGTGGGTTTGACATTTTCGGCAAAGGTTTCGGAGATGCACTTTGGCGAGGGGGGAGTGCTGTAATTGTGTTCTGGCGTACTTTTATTTCTTTGCTTATACATCGCTATTGTTTGAACACTTTGAAATATGATTGAAAAATGGCAAACGTAGATTGTAATTTATGTAAACATCCTTATTTTGTTAGACGATTGCCAAAAAAAAAAGACTAAATAAATAAAACAGGGAAAAGTATAAAATGTTCTGAAGTAGCTATATAGTTTGACAATACAAAATAACCCAAAACACTGCCACCTTTCACGGACCACCCTGTAACTCTATACGTCATATACTTCAAATATATTATTTATTATTATTCCATAATCATTAATCATCATATAGTATACTTAAATTTTGATTTTGATTTTTAGTGAAGCTATCTACGGTTTTCGATGTCTTTGATATATGTTCCAACGGCTTCCGCTACAGGTCATATATGGGTTATAAAATTTATTTATATTGTATAATTTTAACATTTAAGTCATTATACAAAAATAAATTGTTACAATTACCCAGTTATAATTGTTTAAGTTATTTATACTCTTTTGAATGACAATTTATTTTTATTTTTATTGTGTAATCCTATATACGTAATATTATTCGTAGTATTTTAAGCTATAAAAATAAAATTTCAGACGAGTAGTTTATTAGTTATAAGTATACGTTATAAGACAAACGGAGTAGTGGATACAATTTCGGGGTACTCTTGTACAACTCCACTCTTCTAACTTTAAATTGATACTTATAACTCATAAACTAATGGTCCCAAATTACATTTTTTTATATGCAAGTACTCCAAAAAATATTCTGCTTTGAAATATTGAATTAAAAATGTGTGTTATTGTTATAAAAAAATGTAAAATTAAAAAAATGATAATAAAAATTAGAAAAAATATAATTTTTGAGAAACTTTTTGTTTTTAACGACTTTAAATTATGTAAAAATAACAATTTACAAAAACGTTTGACATTTTTAAATAATGAGTGACTTACTTTAAATGGATCTCGGTATAATATGATGGCCTCCGCGTGACATTTCATTCCCTACGAGTCTATAACCCTACCAATCCATCAGAATTGTTTTTTAAATTTATAAATTTACGGATTTAATACTTGATACAAGGTGATTGGTTATGGATTTTGGGGACGTTTGACAGCTTCAAAAGATCATTTTCCCCGGTGATTGATGATGAGGGTAGACTACAATAGTAACGATATAATATAATGTATGTACATTATATAAATTTTTTTGTTCATACAAAATAAATATAATGGCGAACGTGCGTTAGCCGATGTGATTATGGCTAATCAAACCACAGATCTCTCGACCTTTGAATTACATTAATGCGTATGGTCGTGAGAATTTTGCTCCATCCTTTGTCCTTTGTTGGACATGTGGAGTACTAGCACGTGCCCCCAGAAACACAATCGGAAATTAAAAACTTGACGCACCCCATCAACAAGCAATACATTTTCAAAAAACACGTTCGCTGGGTGCAATCCCAATAATAGTGTTTAATATGATTGATCGTTGAATAGTGCTGTGTGTGTGAACTGAACTGCTGAATATACAATAACATAACGTATTATAATATAATATTGTATGTGAAGAGTGAGTCATCTCCATTGTTAACTGATCGCCGCTCATACTGTGACAGTCGAGATCATTCGCCCCCAACCTTTTCATCGTTGAAAATCTATACCATTTGTCCATTTATATATACATCAGTTATAATGCGGGACGTGCAAAATATTTTTAACATAAATACTCGACCATTTACTTATTATGTATAATTTTCCAATGAACAATTAATAGAAGATAGAAAGTACTCAGTACCTACTTAAATATTGTTCACTCTAAAATTTAAAATATACATATAATAAAATATTATACGAACAAAAAATCAAATGTCACAGCTACTTGCTGATTTGGAACTAAAAACTAATAAAGTATATTACGGTATATACAGTGCCGGCGCTAGGTATTGCGGGGCCCTGGATATAGGTAATAGGTACCCAGAGGAAGGCAAAATTCTAGAATTTTTTTTAGATCGGGATTTTTTAAAATTAATGCTGTTTTTATTTGATTTTTAAACATTAAAAATAATAATATCAGATTATTCTTATCTTTTTTTCAATTATAATGTGTTAACAAAAATTATTTACAAATAATAAAATAATATGATTGTGTTGAAAATTATATGTTAATAAATTCGTGAGGGGCGTATTATTCTATTATTTTATATTTATTTTAATAATTACAACTTATAAAAACATCAATAAAAATAAATAAAATCATCAAAATGTTTGAATGATATAATAAATATTGTTTAATATCTAAATACGCGGCGGTGGTAGACAATAAAATACATTAAAACTAATCCTAATACACTAGATACGCACGCAGTAGGTACATATTATTTAATACGGCTATACTGTACCTAAACTAAATTGTAATAATAATTTCATAAAATGAAAACTTAATTTTATGATATTATGCAGAAATTGTTGAAAAAAAGCGCAATCCATTTATTAATATGTCTATGCCCTGGACTATCTATGTTTAAGTGTTGCCTATAAAATGAGACAGTATTTTGGGAGATAATTCTTTATACTAAAATGCATGGTTTAAGATGTCTTCGACCCTCTCTAGAATTAATACCCAAGTCTTCGTAAAAATCAAGAATGTGGGTTTGATTCAGTATTTTAAAAAAGTTAATCTAATTAATTTTTATACTTATGAAGCTTTTATATGGAAATAACTAATAATTTATATTAAATAATATTTTCTTTTTTTTTGCGTGATAATTAAATAAATGAAATAGGTAAGAGTTTAAAAATATTATAATTCCGTATTTATTGTAGGTATGTACAAATGCACAAGATACCAAAGTATAAAACACGCATCTAATACACTATATTAATACTGATACGGCTATGTAACAAGTGTTAAAATAGTGTTAAATAAGTGTTTTTTGAAAATCTTATGCACAGTTTTATTTCCCAATTTCTCAATAGTCGTATTGTTTAAAAGCCTAATAATTAATTAATCATCGGTGCGCGATGAAAATCTGGTGAAACTTTTGAATTATTCATTTATGCGGCGCTGGAAAGAACAAATTAACAAATTAACTCTCAACGCAGACTTTTTCATCGGGACCCGTGGAGAATACCATCGTTACTTATATAATACAGAGTCGGGTGTATCATACATTCGAGTATATCATGTAATCGGAACTGAAAAGTAAAAAATCTTCCAAATTCTACATGTATGGTGCAGTATATTAATATGTGTTATTATATGCAATAAAATTCTCGTACATTATGTGTGAAGTTTGTTGGAACTTTTTAACGAATCCCGGGATGAGTAACACGTCGTAATTGCATGATGTTGCGTCGGTACGTATCATCTATATATGACATAATATGATGATATGATCTGTATATGATATAATATATTTTATTATTATTGTTATGTGCAAAACGTGCACGCGTGGTAAAAGTTACAAAGTTATTATGAACCATCCGCATTGATTGAATTATTTATAAAATATATTTTATTTAATATTATATAAGTAGGAATGTGTAAATGCAACACTGCTTGAACTTTTTCGTGAGTTTCATCGATGATTAGGCGGCTGTAGGGGCGGGCATACGATCTCCCTCGAAACGATGGTTTTGAGCGACGGAACTCGATAAAAGCGCGTAAGCGTGGATGTAAAGTTCTTACTCTGTACCGTCAATGTGAAATATTTGACACGAGACTGTTTGTGGCGTGTTAGAGAGGCAAAGACAGCGAGAGAAAGAGAGAGAGAGAAATAGAAAGAGGGGGAAAGTGAAAGTGTGTAGGTGAAAGGCGGAAAAGTGCGTTGAATAAAAGCGGGGAGATTCGACTAATAACAAATTTGAATAATAATTATCGGCGAACCACACACACTCCTGCGTCTCCTGATTCTATCGTCTGCCATGAGACGGTCTCGTTGTTATTAATAATTAATAATTTGCCTGCTTTTGAGAGGCTCCGCGCGATCTCAGAAGTTGATTAAATAACATATTGTAGTATAATTTATACTGTTTACTATAAACCACAGCGATAACGGAATCCAATTATGGGGTCACAAATGAAATGTTTAACAGCAATATTTCGATTACCGGAAACCCTTTGGGCGTCGGTAGTGGTATACTGCAGGTATTATACAATTTATATTATAATGGCGGTGGTGGTTTTGACGCTCCGGTCGCCGATCTGTCGTTTGAATGCCTCGTTTGAGGTTTCTGCGCAGTTTTGTTAAATAAATTAAATTGTTGTGTTACCGACAGTACTTGTGCCTTTGTATATATAAGCGTAAACAAATTTATAGAAATTATACAGTAATGTATTGAATTATTTGGCCGACATGATAGGTTTGTAGTGTACATATCTATAAATTTAAGTCACGTTATACATTTATTTATTTAGCTGATCGCCTAATACCTCAAAGCATTGCTCGCCATTATTGATTGTGAATATTTAATAATTATTTCAATAGTCTATACCTAATGTATATTATAATATATTATTTATGTCATACCTTACGAGTTCCGAGCTTATCAAAAGGTGATGTTTAACATTTATTCGAACCTACTTTTAATACAATTTCAAATTATAATATATTTTAATAATATAATTAAAATTAATCAAATATAAGATTTTTAATTTATACATGATCATCAGATAAAATTAAGTAAAAGTCTTAACGGTGGGCCAATAGGGTATATATGTATTTATGATTATACAATCAATATGATTTTTTTTGTTTCTATAGGAACCGAATAAAATTACGATTTAACCTTCCCTGAAGTTAATTGCCAGAAGTCATTACTCATTACAGAAGTGAGAAGTCCAACCCATAGTATTAAGTGATTCTGATTTATTTCATTAATGTTGTATTTATGTAAAAACATTAAAATTAAATTATTATTGTAAGTAAGTTATACCTCCTAAAATGAATCAAAATTATTTTTTTTTTTTTTACTCAATTCGAATGCGCCGGGGAATGTATGTTTATTATAATAAAATTTAAATATTTTACTAGAGTAAGAACAAGGTGTATGATCCTTGACCATATTAAATGTTGTTTTTTTATTATAAAATATGTAGAGCTCCAACGTTGCGTATATAGTTGCGTAGTAAAGCATATTATGTCACCCGATTGCTAGTGTATGGATCCATCCCACAGCATAGATTTTGACGTTTACTGTACAGACGCCAGAGGTGTAATTTACGAGTTTCAAGGGTGTGAATCTTCGTCGTATAGATATTATATAGATTCGCCTATAAACTATATTTAAAATAGTAACATAAATAAACTACCTGTATAAAATACCCTTAGAAATAGAGGCTGACACACAGACTAGTGACTACAGGTTTACTCAATGCGAGGTACACTTAAAACTTACAGGGAAACTTCCCCGGTTTTTTAATTGCTTATAATACATAATAAGACTACCTATTTTTCTTAATTATTATTTAGTATAGTTTTTAGATTATTTGTTGTAGTTTTCCAAATAATGTATAAAAGGTAAAATTATTGTCTATCACTATTACTTATTATTTAGGACAAATTATATTTACTTTTTTTTTTTTATAGTGTTAAATTTAAAACACATTTGATTCCAGTCAGATATTAAAATACGTACCTATTATTTTTAAATAATAATTTAGAAGAATTTTTAAAATGTTTATATAAACTTATGGGTTAGTACAGTGGCGTAGACAAGGGGGGGACGTAGGGGTCAGATCCCCCATTGGCTTTTTATTACATACGTAAAAGTTTTTTAGGGGGTAGGGATTTTCCAACTTTCCCCTCTCATTTAGTTATGTTGTTTTATTTTGTTGATTCCCTTTCAGAAATCATGTCTACGCCACTGGGTTAGTATTGTATTATAACGACGTGTAAAGCATTTTGTACAGAAACAATTTTCGTTTCTTATGGTTATGACAGGAATAATAAAATGTTGAATGTAAAACAATCACGATTGTACTTAAATGGAATCGCAAATCATCTCAGCCCTCAGGCATCAAACCACACCATACAACGTGACGCAAAAATAAATATACTACTTGTTATTGTTTCATATTTGACACGGCGGTAATAATATTATCTTACGTTTGCCGTAGCCTTTGAAACGTGCTCCTAAGTGCTCTTAAGTGCTGCACCACACTGAGTATAGGGGAATCCATTCTACTGACGATCTAAGGAATTAATAAATTGGAAACACGAAGACGAAACGATGTCAATACTAATATAATAATAAAGATTAAAACAATATTTGTCGACAAACTCTGCGGCAATTTAATTATTGTGTTTTCCCCTGAGTTTAGTTCATTTGTATGCTTTTATCGTGTGTCTACTTTCTCGAATATTAGTTTTATCTGAGTACTCTCGAGTGCGTAGCGCTCACGTCACACTCATTAACACATAAACCACCCACACAGAACTATATAATGAACACTTATTCCACTTATACGACACCCCCTCAATTGTACGATGTATAATTTCTGTATATTTATACAGACAAAAGATGACAAAAACATTATGAGTATAAATCCTGCAAACCCGTTGGTTCGACGTTGCAAATATAATTTATGGTTACTGTTTTATGCATTATGCATACATAATAGTTATTTTAGTTATTATAAATAAGTATTAAAAATGATTACTAAATAGAAATGGTAGGTATGTTATTGTTATCTATAACTTGTTTTGATAACTAATTATGTGTGTATACCATTATGAATTGACATCAAATTTTACAAGTATATTTTTTATCATAATTGTATACTTTAGTTATTATGATTATTTTTCTGGTACTTTTTGTAAAACTATACATATTATAGTTATTAGAAATAAAAAAGATTAATAATATTATTATATTTATTATATTTAAGCAGTAATGATATTATAATTCTTCAACATTTTTTTATATACTTAAACATTAAAAAAAGTGCGTAGCTTGGAAAAAAAGTCACGATGGGACGCAAATTTCACATATGACCTAATCTAAACCTTTTTTTATTCGGACACACGTAGTATAGGTCTATAAACAACAATACATACCTAATATTCAATTTGCCAATGTGTCTGCCCCATTCACTCCTATTCTGCTCTTGCACCGACCTCCGTATAGTTAGCGTCCCCCTTAAACAGATCCCTTTGGGAAACACCAATCCAATATTTAATACGCACACAGTTCAAACTCTATATTTTGACTTGACATACGAAAGGCGGAGGATTTGTACCATTTGTTCGTATACATAATATAATAATATAGTAGGTAAATAAGACAATAAATAATAACCATAACCTTCGTCGACAGTGTGCCCGCGGTCGTCCAAAGGTCGTGTGAAAGGTTTCCCGTCGCCAAACATATAATGGCTCATCGTTCCACGTATTCGCTACCCCCAAACGTTGCTTTTGCTCTCGGCGGTATTTGTGTGTGTTTAGAATATAAAGCTGTAAGTGTAACAAAGAGTTTTTTTTAAAAATAATGGGTGGATATTAATGTTCTATGAAAAAGAAAATAAATAAATATAAAAATAGGTATTGAGTACAATATGCAATCGGCATTGGTAAGGGCCGGTGACATTTATTAAAATAAGTATTGTTGTTTAAAATTGGGCGAAAAAGCAATACTCTAGAGCCCGAAGCCGGTTGATGACAAAGGCTCCCCGCCGCCCACTAACCCTAAGTAGAATATTACTTTCGTAGTGGCTGGGCATTTTAAAGGATTCTATAGACGCGTACGAGAATAAAATATAAATAGCAACTGCGTCGAACACAAAAGAATAAAATACAATAACGTTATGAAAAAACGCAATCTTTTTCTCTATAAAAGTAACAATTTTCACCAACTAAAAAGTATCTACCTGCCCCCCTCCCCAACAACAATTTTTATTATTTTCACGGTGACGGTAACGTTGTTTGTATTTCCAGCCCATCTGTGTGACGTGAATGGTAATAAAAATACTTTGGAGACAATAGCGAAAAATATATTCATCGTACCGTTCCTCCGAAAACAAATAAAGCTGTACTCTTATATTTTTTCAAAAATAAAATAAATTCTTACTTTCAATTCTAACATTTTAAGAACTTATTCAAACATCAAACACCTCTTAAAGATCTTAAAAGAGTGCTTTTTTACCGAGCACAGCTTGTTCAATTGACAATATATTATTTTTAAAGGTTTTTTTTTTCGGTAAAAGTATATAAGTTTAACGAGTTGAAATTATAACTGATTGATATTTTCTTTTTTTTTTAAGTTCTAATTTATCACGACTTGTAATTCCCATAGAATCGTCATGTTTCGCGTAGTACATAATATCTTACATCATTAAAAGTTACATTTTTTAGATAGCTGTGTGCAGTTACCTAAGTTTAAATAAGCATTATTTTACAAAGTATATTCAGTAAATAACTAAAGTTGGTTTCCTAAGCTTAACTTATAGCTTTAAATAAAGAAGTTAGCTAAACCAAATTGTTTGTTCGGTATCCTTGTACTTGCATAATGCATTTATATTATATTTAATTTCTTTAAACTTAAACTTAATAAAATATACAGGGCGATTACTGCGATTTACCAAACATGCTTGCCCCATTTTTAGATTCTGAGTGGAACGATGAATGTATTAATTTTACAATGTGTGTTTTTTTTTCTGTCTGTCATAAATAAATATTATAAATATGTAAATATTTTATAAATATATAAATATCAATAAAATGTTATTTGATGGGTAAAAACCGTGAAATTTTATTGTTACAATAGCAGTTGAAAAATATTAAAAATATATAAGCACAATTTTTTTTATAAGCATTTAAAGTACGAGTTTTGATTAAAATTAAATAACTATTTTGTTGTTAAAAATGTATAAAATGTTCAACTTTCATAGCTAAGGATTGAAAATTTAAAACAAGGGTCCACGTAAATAGGTAAATATATAAATTACTTTATTCGCAATAATATCCTCAAATATACTTAGAAATAGTAATATCATAGGCTGACTGACCATTTTCACTCAAAATTATTTTTCTTATACAATGATATTAAATCATTGAATTCAAATTTAACACCATCCATTACAGTATCTCAATTATAACCAACTGTACAGCAGAGCGACATCCACTTACCCACCTTTTTTAGTTAATCTTTTATTTTATTACTTAATCTACCTATTGAATTCTATTTGCATTTATTTATATGGCAAATTTATTCCCTCCGTGATTTTAGATTCTGAGTGGAACGATGAATGTATTGATTTTACAATGATGTGTGTTTTTATATTTTTTTTTTTTGTTTTAAATTTATTTTTGTGTCTGTGTACACGATAAGTAGTCAAAATAATATTCGATTTTCAACTTCAGTATCTTTTTCGATTGGAAAGTGAATATCGTTGGTGCATTGGGCAGGTCAAAATTTAAAATTCCCAGTTATTTTCAAAATCGACAAGAATAACAAAAGAAAAATTAAGGAAAAACGGGACTTTTTACGCAAAATCGATTTTTCACAAAATTGAATTTGGTTTTTGTTGTAACTTTAAAACAAATGACCGTAGATACATAAAATTTTCACTGATTGTTTATATTTTAATTTTCTATACACGTTAAAATTTTCAAAATATTTTGATTTATTTTGAACTGTTTAGGGACATTTTTATTTTCCATTTTTTTTTTAGTTTTTTTTCTAAAAATATCAAAACAATTTTATTTGTTGGTTAAAAAAGCTTGAAAATTTAATAGAAGGCTCCTAGTATATTGTTTCAAAAGGAGATGAAAACTATTAAAAATCTTTTGTCACAGTTTTTTTTTATCAGCATTTAAAGTTCAAAAATTGACAAAATATAGAAAAATCATGAAAATTAGCAAATAAGAATTCGTAAAAATTTTTGTTTTTAAATCTAAGTTTTTAAAATGTAATACACGATTACCCATAAGTTTGTCTACCTTTATCAAAAAAAAAAATGTCTACAAGCAAATCAAATTAAATTTTTATGAGTGTTTGAAATTCATATTTTTACAACATTTGATATTCACTCGATTTCTCATGTAACGATTTTCATATTTTATTGTAATTAAAAAACGAATGACTGTAGATACTTGAAAATTTCACTGAATGTTTATATTAGCATTTTCTTAACACCATACAATTTTGAAAATATTTTGACTCTTTTTGAGCTGTTTACGGGCTTTTTCAGTTTTCAATTTTTTTTTAGTTTTTTTCCTATAAATATCAATAGAGCTTTTTCTGTTAGGCCAAAAAGTTTAAAAATTTAATAAAAGGTTCCTGATCTATTTTTACAATAGCAGTTGAAAAATATTAAAAATACATGGGTACAATTTTTTTTTATAAGCATTTAAAGTTCAATTTTTGTCAAAATTTATCACATTTAAAATTTAATAATAATTTTGTAGTTAAAAATTTATAAAATGTTCAACTTTTATATCTAAGGATAGAAAATTTAAAACTAGGCTCCACGTAAATAGGTTATATATAAATTACTTTATTCACAATAATGTCATCAAATATACTTGGTAATACCAACCGTATGACCGTTTTCGCTCAGAATTGTTTTTCTTATACAATGATATTATTTCATTGAATTCAAATTTAATACCATCCATTACAGTGACCCACTTGTGACCTACTGTATGACAGAGCAACATCCACTTACCCACCTTTTTAATATTGGTGTACAAATTAAATTATTCATTTTTATCGCCCCTAAAGTGATCGTAATGAACATTATTTAGATGATAAAAGTTGCTAAAAACAACATGCGACGGTTTGTTTGTCTTTCAGGTACGGTAACATTACAGAAACGTTGGTCTTGCCACAAATTTTCTAACAGAATGTAACAGGAACGTATGTGTTGATCGTGGTGGCTGTTCAGCGAGTAGCTACAACTGCTGCCGCGTATCGTCGCAATAGCCGCCGAACCGCCGCCGCCGCTGAAACTGAAGAAAAGTAGCATTTGGAACATGAGTCCCTGGTTACTTCATCTCTTTATTTTTCGTTTTAGTTCGTATGTTTTGTGATCAACTTGGTCAACCCCAAGGATTAACCCTCACAGACTAACAGTATTATTTTACTTTGTGGGGTAATTGTGGGGTTGATCACAAAACATACGAACTAAAACGAAAAATATAGTATTGAAGTAACCAGGGACTCATGGTCTAATCGTTACTTTTCTTCAGTTTCAGCGGCGGCTCGGCGTGGCGTATATCACTTTCAACGCCGCTGACGCGTATACGCGTCAACATAGTTTATTTCTATAGGCATGTCCGTGAAGTTGTTGCAACAGCCGCCTAGCCGCCGCTGAAACTGAAGAAAAGTATCGATTAGACCATGAGTCCCTGGTTACTCCAGTACTCTATTTTTCGTTTTAGTTCGTATGTTTTGTGATCAACTTGGTCAACCCCAATGATTAACCCTCGCAGACTAACAATATTATTTTACTTTGAGGTTGATTGTGGGGTTGATCACAAAACATACGAACTAAAACGAAAAATATGCAGCAGCAGTAGCTACTCGTTCGGCCATCACAATCATAGCATACGTTCCTCACAGACCAACAATATTATTATTATTATTATTGTTCAGTTTGATATGAACCTGCTGCCGCCGCGTCGCCGTGGCGTATAACACTTTTAACGCCGCTGACGCGTATACGCGTCAACATAGTTTATATCAATAGGCCGGTGACACGTCCGTGAAGTTGGCCCACCCATTTTGGCGTAGCGACTTAAAATTTTCACCATTAGTTTGTGAGTTAATTGCGAGAATTTGCGAGTGCACTTTCAGAATTTGTGAGTTAGCCGTTTTTTAGCTGCAAACAAAATAAGAATGGGTGGGCCAAGTTCACGTAGCCCACCCATGTCACTCAAAAATGTCAAAATGTATACCAAAATATGCGTCAACATTTGTGAGAATTTGCGAGTTCACTTTCAAAATTTGCGAGTTGACCCTTTACCCGCAAATCCAAATTTTCGACCGTAAAGTTGGCCCACCCATGTTGTCCTATAACTTCGAAATGTATATCAAACGATATCGTGTTATTTGTGAGAATTTGCGTGTACACTTTCAGAATTTGGGAGTAAGTGGTTTTCGAAATATTATAATAAAATAAATAAATAATTATTTAGAAACCAATTAGTCATACTTAAGTTTTATAATAATAATTTTTATTAATTTAAATATATATCCATAAGCGAATGAATAATTAAAGAGCATAATTTATTTATTAATAGCTATAATCTGGAAAGTTACTTACAATAATTAATATTGTGTTAAATCTTTATTACTTTCTTTTTCAATGTTTAAAAGTATAGTGTTTACTTTATGTGAAAATTCCATTGTCCAAATAATGTCTAACTAATTTTAAGAGTGGTCCAACAGTGTCTTTTATTTTTAAAATTAAAGTTAAACATCATTAAAAATAGCACTAAAAATATTTCAATTTTCCTTCGTGTAAAAATTTTATTTTAATATGGTAAATTGATATATTTCTTGAATGAAAATTAGTCTGAAAAATAACGCAATTTATCCGCAAAATGATTGTATACTAAAACGTAAAGTAAGTGTTTTTAAATTTTTTGCAAAGGTTTTTTTGATTTGCCAAAAAACTATTTGCCTGAAAAAAACGAAAATTAGTCCGCAAAATTATGCGATTCAACCGCATAATGATGGTATAATAAAAAGTGAAATTGAATTTTTATAATTTTTTCAAAGTGTTTTTTAGTTTTCTGAAAAAATTTTTGTTCGCCAAAATTGAAAATTAGTCCGCAAAATGGTGGTATACTAAAAAGTGAAGTAAGTGGTTTTTTTAATTGCCAATAGATAGTAAAAACCAAATTTCAATTCTTATAAAAAAATGTGGAAATAAATTTGGTGATAAAAAGGGTGACTCGTGAATTTTAAAAGTTGACTCGCAAATAACACGCTATCGTTTGATATAAATTTTGAAGTTATAGGACAACATGGGTGGGCCAACTTCACGGTCGAAAATTTGGATTCGATATAAGCCTGCTGCCGCCACAGCACTTTCAACGCCGCTGACGCGTATACGCGTAGTTACAGAGTTTATTTCAATAGGCCGGTGACGCGTTAATTTACGCTATAATTAAATCAAACTTTTTTTTATAAAATTTGAAACTAAGATAGGCCATTTACAATAAATTATAAATTTAAGGGTATGGTTGATTTTAGTTTTTGTTTTTTCCGTTGTTTTTGAAATCACGGTCAGCGTTGAACGTACATGCCAATATACTTTAGACTTATCCGTATTTTTTATTTCAAACAGACGTGGCCCAATGATTTAGATAACTATCAACAATTGATCAATTAATAAGAATAGAGAAATAATATTATGTATATGTGTGATAATAGTAGTTTGAAAAATTCAACAGTTGATAAGTATAGAGAAATGATATTTTTATGTATAAATGTGTGATAACAGTAATTAGACAAAATCATTGAACTATATAATAATATTTATATAGTTAGTTATTATATAGTTCAATGGACAAAATCAACAGTTGATAAGTTTAAACCGTACATTATGGTGTAATATTATAAATTATAATGGTGTATAATGCAGTGGATAGCGAAGTATTGGTTTTACGCAATGATGTGTGTTGTTGTCTAACCTCGACATTTTAACTGCAAATGCTTATAAGTTATAATAAAACTGTAGTAAAAACCTAAATATATTATACTTTTAAGCTTTTCGTCCCAGCAGACATTTTTTATTAATATTTATAGAAAAAAGTTATTAAGAAAATATGTTTAATATATGATTACACAAGTTATACAAGGCGCCTACTATATTGTTAAGATGACATTTGAAAAATATTAAAAATCTTTAGGCACAGTTTTTTTTTATAAGCATTTATATTTCAAATCTTGACAAAATACGGAAAAATCACGAAAATTAGCATATTATTTTGAGTTGAGAATTCATAAAAATTTTACAAGATTATTTATAAGTTTGTTTATTTTGATCAAAAAAAAAAAAAATGGCTTCAAGCATATCAAATTAAATTTTTGTGACCGTTTGTAGTTCATATTTTTACAATATTCATGGATATTCACTCGATTTCTCATGTAGCGATTTTGTTATTTTGTTGTACTTCAAAAACGAATAACTGTAGATACATAAAAATTGTACGGAATGTTTATATTTCCATTTTATATACACTATACAATTTTAAAAATGTTTTGACTCTTTTTGAGCAGTTTACGGACATTGTCAGTTTTCAATTTTTAGTTTTTTTTCTATAAATACCAATACATTTTATTTATAGGGTAAAAAAGCGTGAAAATTTAATGCAAGGCTCCTGATATATTGTTACAATAGCAGTTGAAAAATATTAAAAATACATACGTACAATTTTTTTTTATAAACATTTTAATAATTATTTTGTAATTAAAAATGTATGAAATGTTCAACTTTTCTAGTTAAGGAAAATAGTTGAAAATTTAAAACAAGATTCCATTTAATTAGATTATATATAAATTACTTTATTCACCTTAATATCATCAAATATTCTTAGTTCTATCATTGACTGACTGACCGTTTTCGCTCAGAATCGTTTTTCTTATACAATGATATTATATAATTAAATTCAAATTTTATACTATCCATTACAGTGACCAACTTGTAACCTGCTGTAAAGCATAGCAACATCCACTTACCTACTTTTTTATTATGAAAATAATGAAATTGTATGTGTATTTCATAACCATACCTTTATTTTATTTTCTTTAAGTCGTACGCTGTACCTAGGATAAACAATATGCTATTATAATACTCATGTTAAGTTTTATGATTAGTTTAATACAATTTCGTGGTAAATTACATAGGTATATAACCAAGACTATTGTAAACAAAAATATTTTTAAAAGGACTTCACACACTCACAAGATTCAAATTGCATTGATTCAAAAAATCAGAATTTGAATAATTTCATTACTAAAGGAAAATGCGGCGGTAAATATACTTGGTGAATTGTCCTAGGGTATTATAAAACTGTATAGTGTGCAAAACTAAAATGTAACTCTAATACAAATTGTATAATATTTAAAATAAAAAATAAAATAAAATATTGTAGCGTACGTACATTATAGTTTTTATTTTTAAAATGTATATTTCTGTTTTCGATTCAGACGGGAACTAGGAAGGCTGTAAGCTATTATTGGCGCCTACCTACCTATAGTTGATCGACAGAATATGTAATATTATTATGCGTAGCTCGTGTCACAGTTACGCGTTACAGCGTAAAGCATTATTCGGTTCAATAAAAAAGGTTAAAAAGTTACACGTTGCGCCATTCCATAGATTGGAAATTCAACATGGACGGCCAATTGCGTCGTTTCCGCCAGAGTGAACAATTATATTTATTTCACATATTTTATTCATACAGAAATCCTAAAGGAAATCTTAAATGCATTAAATGCATTATTCACGAACACCGAAGGATGTTTTTTGATCGTATCTCACAAATAATAATCAACGGTATATCATTATTATATTTGAACATAATATTATATTGATATGTTAGTATATATTACGTTTGTAGTGTGTATATAATATTACCTACGTATATCGCATTCAAATATATGTTTGACTGTTTGAGATTCAGAGCCGAGATAGGAGCAGGTTAGATAGAGAAATAAGCACTATTTTTTTATTTATTACTTTTTTTTTAACGAAACGATGTGCAGTGCTGCAGTGTGTGTTTTTTATGTTATTTTTTTTTCAGTTGTTATACAAACACGTTCAGTTTGTACGAATGAAAATTGAATTTAGTAGTAAACAACAATAGAAGGGTTTAAAGCAACAAAATAATATCGTGTGAACGAATGCACATAATATGCAGTTTAACGTTGTTCTAACTAAATGTTTAGGTACTATTTCCGGCTTTTGTAAGGTAAATCGAATACCTAGATAAAATTATAAATTACACAGTGTAAACTATTAAATATTTTATTCTATTACGGAATTTCTACCAGTGCTGCATAAATACAGCAAGCATACTTGATTAGTTCTTTACTGATACTAGTGTATAATGCGACGAATAAAAAATGGCTAGCACGACACTAGAATGATTTTAAAATTTATCACTATAATAGTATAATATAAAGAAAAATATTTTACAAAACAATTAAAAACTGTAGAAAATTTTATTAGTAACTAAGAGACAGAAGAATTGTTTTAATGTATAAATGTTTTATTCAAGTAACGGAATATAATTAAATATTATTACTATAAATATTGTGAATAAAGGATAATAGTTTGTATAATAATTAGTATAATTTTAGAACCATTCAAATTTAAGATCTAGTTGAGCATATAGATACCGTATTAACTATAGATTGGGCTGAGTATTAGGCCCAAATTCAAAGCCATTGAACAATTACTAATATAAATAATAATACTTTATTATGCAGATATAGGTTACATACATAATACATACATACTCGATATACAAAAATTTAAATTTAGATCACATCACATCACATAATTTTCATTTAAGTGAATATAAAACAAAGTTATTAACTTTTTGAAAATGTAAAAGATCAATAACTCAACACCTACTACAATTATTGTTCAATACATATTCCCAAATCAAATCAGAGTCTAATCGTATTTCGAAATCAAGTTCATATCGTCGATATAATTATATGAATTTTTTTTTTTCAAAATGTATAAAATAAAAAAATTCCAATAATATTAATTTAATAAAATAATGCACTAATTTTGATTAGAATATTATATTATATATTTTTTTTTATTTATTGATCGTGAAGTCCGGCGTAGTATTATAATTATTATATACCTTATGGGTTAAGTTCTAAAATCATTCTCAATTAATATAATATAATATTCTAATGAAAATTAGTGCGTTATTTTATTAAATTAATATCATTGGATTTTTTTAGAAGAATTTTGAAAAATAACTGTTCATAAAGTTATAAATATATATGTTTTAAATAATTATACTTTCATAAATAGTAATAACTATTGTACATTCATTATATTCAAGACAGAATTAAATACTCCAGGAAGTATAATTTACCTATATGTATGATTGTTATATTTTAATTGGATACTTTTTTTTATCGTGAAAATATCTAAGGTTTTTTTCAAAATTACTTTTGTTTGGATATAGTATTAAAGTTTTTATTTATATTTATTAATTAAAAATTATAAACAATAAATAAATTATATACTTCTTACTTACTCATTATAACATCTGATTTCTAATATTTCTATTCATATAAAATATACCAAGGCTGGGCATTAACGAGTTTATAAGTTAAAGTTAAGTTAATAAGTTAAGTTAACTTAACTTTTTAACTTAATAAGTTAATTTTTTTTATGATTATTAACTTAAGGAATGTTTGAATTAACTTTAAATTAACTTGGGTTAATTTTACATTCAAACAAGTTAAGTTAATTTTAATTTTAGTTATTATGGAATATGTTTTCATATTCGTATAAAATATAAATACCTATAATATTATTAAATTACGAATATTATCAATGCCCGTTATTTTTCGCCATCGTCGCCAGTTATATTCCTATTATTATAAACTATTTTATATATTATTATTATATTATACTTATTACGAATTAATAATTGTATAGAAGGTAGCGTGGACAGTCTACGGTTCTTAGTAATACCGCGTTTATTTTTGAATAATTTATTATTAATTCGACGTTTTCGCCGATAACCAGCATTCCGATTTCCGGCGGCGTGGACGCGCAAATTGATAGTACTCATTTAAAAGTATGCTAATAAATATGTGGAATGTTACCTAACGCTTTTGGAAAATAAAATAATAATAGTTCTTTGGTCTAATAATTTGAACAATTTTAGGTTCCGATTGTTTTAATTTTACCTAGATGAAAACAAGAAATTTTTTTTTAAGTAACTTAACTTGAGTTAAAAAGTTAATATTAAATTTTGGTTAACTTTTAACTTGGTTCAATTGATAAAACATTTTGAATTAACTTTTAAATATTAACTTGATTTAGATTTTAGTTTAACCTAACTTAACTCAGTTAAAAAATATCATTAACTTGCCCAGCCTTGCAATATACAATATTATTGTACATAATATAATCTTAAGAGGACGCCTCACCAGCATATATGTTGTCTCCGTTTTACAAGTGCTTAACATAACAAATTGTACGCTCATCAGAACACTGTTATTTTAAAAATTTAAGTGGCCTCTTATAATATTTAAAGGTAAGATTATTATCTAGTCAATTTCATGGGCTTTTTATTATATTATAATTTTAAAATGAGATATGAGTATTTTAAGATGTACAACAAAAATTTACATTTTAAAATACTTATAACTAGCTTTAAAATTAAAATGTAATAAAAAGCCCACAAGATTTCCTGAATAATAATCTTACCTTTAAATTTTATAAGCTAAAGGTCAATTCTCTCTAATTTTTTAACTAACGCGTTCTGCTGAGCGTACAATTTGCTATGTTACGCACTTGTAAGACGGAAATAACATATGCGGGTAAGGCGTCCTCTTAACGGCTTACCTTTAAGCTTTAATTGTGTATAAATGCATAATCACTATCAGCTGTGTTGTTAAAAAAACTAAATAATAAACGTTATTCGTTCAAAATTATTAAATACGGTTACAGGATGTCAGGATATATCCTGTTAGTTGTTTGTATAATTACCGACATGCATTGATATGGTTAAAGAATACCTACGTGGTATAATACGCGTATAATATTTTGTTTCGAGTATTTTAGTGTATAGTAGGCTGAAGTATATTATAATACGACTTATGAGGCTTGTGAGTCCTATACTTCTATGCGTGTTAAGTACTAATATATTAACCTTTATAGCTTATTGTAGGGCATAGTCGCCTTACGAATTATATATCAAAATTTGAAAACTAGTTTCAAAAATTAGCCCTATTATTAATTATTATCCCGTACAAAAATAATGTATTTGAGTTTTTTAACTTTTGTTCGAATTAAACGCGCACACACACACACACACACATAAACAAACAAACACACACATTACCGAACATCGAAGAACCGGACGATTCTACATTCGGCCAGGATACCGGTTAAATAAAAAGGAAATGAAAAAGTTTAATGTAACCTCCATGGTTCTAGGTCACTTGGTACGGTTAAGTTAAAATTAAGTTTACAGAATGTGGACACTCTGTAGGGTCGGGTAAGTCTTTAGATTGTAGAACGTGGACACTATGTTCTACTATATACAAATTGTATACATAAAGTGTAATTATAATATACAAAAATTAGAAGTCATGAGAAATTATATTTAAAATGCCATTAAGTTTAAATACTATATCTAATTTGTTAATATAATTATAATAATTTATAAATATATAAGTTATAGCACAAAATCCGTTTGGTTGTTACTAACCTGAAAATTTAAAAAGCGGGCAAGTGGCCGATGCTCTACTATTTAATTTGTTTTCTAACAGTAGATTAAAAGTGGAAAACTGTAATGGATTATGTTTAATTTAAATTCTATGATATAATATCATTTTATACGAAAAAGTCTACATTATTTCATATTATATTTATATTTTTATTATTAATACGGTAGCTGATAAGTTGAATTATTATTATTTGCGTATTGTAATATTGGTATAAATAATAATATCGTGTCAAGTACCCACGAATAATATTTTTAAATTATAACACAAAACTAAAATTGTTCTTTGTTTAAATATCTAATTTTGTCCAAACATGAACTTGAAATAACTATAAAAAATACTGTATACACCTAGTATGAACTACTTAATTGGAACCTTGTTTAACATTTTTAATCTTTAGCTATACAAATTGAACTTTCTATTGATTTTTAACTGCAAAATAATTTATACGTTTTCAATTTTATAAATTTTGTTGAAATTTTAACTTAAAATGCTTATAAAAAAAATCTTGCATATGTATTTTAATACTGTAATAAAATATGAGGAACCTTGTATTAAATTTTCAAGCGTTTTTACCCAACGAATAAAATTTTATTGACATTTATAGAAAAAACAATTAAAAAATTTGGTAACTGAAAATGTCCGTTAATAGTTCAAAACAAGTTAAGATATTATAAAAATTTATCAAGTACAGTAAATGATAAAATAAATGGTGTAAATTTCAAGACTTTGAGTTGTTTACGAACATTTCCAGTTTTTTTTTCGATAAATGTCAATAAAATTGTATTTGTTGGAACTTCTTTAAATTAAAGTTTTTACGGTTATTCGTTTTTGAATTACAAGTAAATCAGAAAATCAACGAGTTGGAAACCAAGTGAATATTCAATTTTGTAAAACTTCAAACACTAATCAAAAATTATTGTGAGTTTACTTTCAACTTCTTTTTAATTTCTACTAACGACAAATTACGAAGAATCTTCTATTACATTTTCGCCAAAGAAAAGTTGCATCAACAACCAAAATCAATTTAGTCTGAAACTGATTTTGCGAATATTTCCTGTTTTTTCTTAAATTTTTTTTGTTTTTCCGGTTTTTTTGAAAAGCTACTAGGGTTAGAAATTTCGACCTCCTGAATTCCTCCGGAAAAGTTATTGAAGTTGAATATCAATTTCGACTACTTATACTTTTTAGTATACACTGACAAAAAAAATAAAGACACTTTAAAATTTAAAAAAACACATATCATTGTAAAATTGATACATCCATCGCTCCACTTAGAATCTAAAATTTAAATTTACTTTTAATATATCTTTTTATAATATAATACATTTCTAAGTTCTAAATATATTATTGTACTAAGAAATGTTTGATTTTTACCAGCTCACCAGTGAATTTAAAAACATTATTTTTTTGGCTTTTTTAATAACTATAAAATACTTAAATTACTTTTAACTATCAAATACAAAAAATAATTGTTTAAACCTCTTAAAAATGTACAACATTACATATGCATATTATAATATACTATATTTGCATCATATTATATAGGAAGGTTCTAAAAAAATTCATGTATATTAATTACAGTACAGAGTGTTCGCGTTATGAATTTAAAATTTTTACCCGATCGAACAAAGTGTAGGTAAGCGTTTTGTAATGTATATTTTTACCTGATGTTACAAAGAGCACGCGTTATGTATTTATAACAATGGACCGTACAAAGTGGCCGTTTACTAAACTCCGCCAGTTTTTATTTTTTTACCTGTAATGGGTGTACCAGAGGCAGATATCACCTTGTTTCACAGATTTTTTTTTATTGTAAATTTAGCCCGGAGATTTTAGGTTACAAAAAAGGTCGATTGTAAACTCACGCAATAATTTTTACTGATAAAATATAAACAAGATGAAAACAATGAATAAGAACAAAATCATGCTTTAAAAGTATAAAAATAAATAAATATCAGCAAATGAATATTTCATATACATGGTATTACTATATTACTACTTAAAAAATAGTATTTACATTTTTAGATTCCGAGTGGAGCAGGAAGTTAGTAGTTTTACAATGGTGTTTATTTTTTTATTTTTTATTTCTTGTATATAAAATTTCTACCAGAAGGAGCGCTTTGGTTTCAACATATAGTACCATATCTTTTAGCGAATTGGATCAAAATGGTACTTTAAAAAGGTAATTTTTCGATTTTTTCAATAGTTATTTAATACCACGGGAAAAACTACTGACAAATTACGAAAAACGGCTTAAAATGGGATTTTAATTTCTAACGATTTGTTTATCGCCGTAGCAACGAAAAAAAAATTATAAAATTAAGTCAACTTAAAGGCTATAACAAATAATAAAAATTAAAAAAATCCAGACCGATAAACTCTTTCCGCTCAGAATCGTTTCTCTTATACAATGATATTACCCGCATTAGTTATTATATTAATAAATGTATTAACACTGTTCTAAATAACGACAGACACAAAACTTGTATAGCGTTTTAATCGTATACAACAGAAAACGGAATTCTTTTTCGAACGCAAGCCCCGATATTGAATAAATAAGTAAACAATACAATACATAAATAAATAAATAAATATATAAATTTATATAAAAATACCTAACTTTATGTCTCGAGGGTTTCTGTAAAACATTTTTACTGTCCTTTCTGTTCGAATAGAGTCCCATAAATTAGTAGACGGTTGACAGCAATACGTGATTCTCGGCACATTTTCACGGCTTTGTGGAAAGACAACCATTGTCGGCGCATCGGCGTCGACCCACCTCAACGTATTATTTCCAGTTCTTTTAATTTCTAATACCGCCCGTCGGTCACCAATTCGTACAAGGTACACTGTCTGAAAATATATCTATAACACAGTATTTGAAAACCTCGAACAGGTACAGGCCGCCAATGTGACGCCTGCGAGTTCTATAGAAATAGCAGAGGTCAATTAATTTTACTTATCGCAGCAGGGTAAGAATCAAGGAATAAAAACGAAAAAAATTCCAATAGATACGTGTGTTTTCACTAAACACGGGTCTTTAAAACAGGGGATACAGATACAGCTGTCCGCCAGTCTGACGCCGTGCCTACTGCGTATAATAATATATTTCGGTTTTAGGTATAAATATATTGTCTGCAGAAATAAAAGGTATCGTGGAATTTATACGTGGAAACCTACCCCCCATACCATTTTAAGGAGCGTCTGTGTAAAACTCACGTCGTGTACGATGTTAACTGTCGATAATAATATTATAAATTATCATCGTCATCGCCATAGGAATTTATAAACCGTTATAATACTATACAGCATAAAAGTAAAACGAAAAAGTGTCGTCTGCACGTTATATTATTATCATTGTGCTCGGAGGGTGACGGGCGCCAAGATTCTTAGTCCGTATACACTACCCACTGTGGTAATAAAACTGTTGTTGTGTTAGTGTGTTACTGTGTGAAGACACACCTTACCGAACAATAGGCTACACGTACCTATACTCTATAGAATACGTATATTATGGTAACATTTTTACTGCATCGCTATACTATAATATAAAATATATTAGTAAAATTATATGATTAAGTAAAATGCGTTCCATATATGCGTTTAATAGAAATCGTACTGGAGCACTACCACAGGTAAATTGCCTACCTGATATAATGTACTGCTGCGAATCAGAATTTGTATTCTGGGCAACGGAAAAGTTAAGATAAATTTTGAACACCATACACCGAATATTAAATAACGAATTGAACAAAGTTTGAGTCATACAGAGTTGACACATTTAACGGGCAACGAAGTGCACGGGATCAGCTAGTAGTAATATAAATAATAAACTATATACCCGATATAAATTAACACTCGAAGCATAATAAGTGCTAAGTTAGTTTTAGATTCTGAGCGGAGCTAGTGGTTTTACAACGGTGTTAATTTTTTTTGTTAGTTTTTTTTATATCCTGTATACAAAATTTTACCAGAAGGAGTGCTTCGATTTCAACATATAGTGCCTTATCTTTTAGCAAATTGTACTTTAGACAAGTCATTTTTCGATTTTCTCAATAGTTATTTAATGCAACGGGAAAAATTACTGACAAATTACGAAAAACTGCTTAAAATGGGATTTTAATTTTTAACGATTTGTTTATCACCGTAGCAATGTATAAAAAATTATCATATTATAATTTTAATTTAACTTGAAGGCTATAATAAATAATAAAAATTTAAAAAATCCAGACTGATAAACCGTCTCTGCTCAGAGTCGTTTTTCTTATACAATGATATTATATCATTGTATTCGAGTTTAATACAATCCATTATACATTGAGCCACTTGTAACCTACTGTACAGCAGAGCGGCATCCATTTACCCGCATTATTATAATATTAAATTTGAATGATGTTATAAGAATTTCCATACATTTTAGTTTTTAATAATATAAAAATTAAAATATAGCAAAATAGGTAATTTTTGAATGATAATGAGAATCGTTTCTTGGTGGTTAAACTAAATGGTTTACAAAAATAGTATACAGTTATTATTAATTATTAATTATTCGTGCCGAGTTTACATAATCATTGTTGCCTGTAAATAAACGGGGCCGACCTTTCAATCGCCTTCCACCGGTGTTTCAAATTGTGTCACATAGTTTTAGTTCACAGTACAAAATATTATAACATAACATAATATAATAACATAATCTACATATTTTATGATTATTACGATTATAAGGTTTTATTTGAATATGTTTTAATTTTTTTAACGTAATATGCAAAACAATTTGTTCGGACAATTATTATAATATGTTATATAAAAATTAATTGTATAAGTTTATGTAACTTTATATTGTTATCTTTTATCTGACTTATTTCCGTGTTTACCAATTTTACCGGTTTTTTACCAGACGGAGTTAACATGCGTCTGGAGCATCACCATCGTACGGTGTATATATATTTATTATATACATATTGCTACTACCACCCCCCCCCCCCCCGTGAATACGCCAAGCTATATATTATAATTTTTTGATTAAAAGGGAATGAGATGAAGGGAACAAAGAACTCAAACAAATCTATTACTAACTAACTTCTTGTTTATTATAATAATAATATATTATGATGGGTCTTATCTTGTCTTATTTTTTCGTCTTTCCATACGAGGGCACCTAATTTCTACTAATGTATAATGTGTCACCGACTGGCAACTACACAATGAAATGCATAAGGCGACTTTAAATAATGTAAAGAAACATATTCTAATATTATAGTTCACGGAATATATTGTTATACGACAACACAACCTTTCACCCATCGATGAAAATATGTAGACATGTAGGTATATTATGAGAAACTGCTAACTATATCTATGAAGATAAGATATTAGTTATCTCCACTCGGTACCTACTCATAATGTAAGTAATTATAACACTCATAAAATATTAATGTGTTTATACCGTTTACCATGTAGTGGTAATATATACCGCCTACCTATACCCCAGTGTTACTATTTTAACAAGAAAACGTAACAATCGGTATGCTTAACAATATTATGAAGTACCTACGAATATAGTTCCATATTATGGATACATCGACGGCGATGGTACTGGAATTATTTAAAAAATGTAAAGGGAAATTAATTGATGTTCTGTAATCATTCAAAATGGAGCACACTGTGAGTGATAACGTATACTATTTTTGGAAATTTAATATTCAAAATACAATTTATTAAACAATAACAGACTACAATAACATAATTTTAGTATTATGACTGTGAACCCTAAATCTCAAGTGATAATTTTGAAAGAAAAACGATTTGATGAAAACAAAATCATAACTTTGTTTTCATTTTTGAGGAAACGAAATTAGTTAATGTAATTTTTGGTAGAAACGATTCACACCCGAAATAGCCAAAAATACTATCTAATATATCTTTCTATACTATCTATAGAAATTAGAAATTTGTGCATCTATACTCTATAGGTAAATGAACCGGCCAATCCCAAAGATCACAGCCATCGGTTCAGCAGGCTTTCAAAAATAAAGCAAATGCCTTATTTGTCAAATGCCCTCTACCTTCAAAACCACGTAACTGGACGCACGTATATGGTCCACTTTTAGTTTATTCATTAGTTCACTTTCTTTTTATAATAATTTTGATCAATATGTATTTGTTCATATAAATTCCCATTCTTTACTAATTTATTATAAATCATATATATAAAATATCATATATTGTAATAACATATATAAAATACACGCAGTATACTACGATTGTAAAAAATAAAAAGTGCTGATAAAAATAAACCAAAAACTTTCCTAATCAAATTATTTGTAACGATTTTTTTTTTTTTTAATAATGTTGGTCTACATTAAATTATTAAATCCTACCTTGCGGCATAACGCATCAAATTATTTTTATATATAGGTATCGGGAACACATGCAGGTAGGTATAATACCAAGTAAGAACATATAATATCATTTTTCAATTATTATTATATTTTACCGAGTTAGGTTAGGTTAGGTTTATCTCAAGGGATTTCCAAATGCATTACACAAAGAGTCAAAGACCACGGTAGAGTACATAATAATATATTATATGCTATAAAGACTATTTATACCTGCGGTGCGCGTGTAAATAATATAAAAAAAAAAGAGACGAACATGGCCGGATGAAAAGTAAAAAAAATAAGATTGGAATAGCTATACAAAGATAAACACGAAATCCAACACGAGTGAAAGCAATAATATATTTTAAAACCAGCTGCCATCGGTCCGGTGGGTCGTATACGAGCATTACGGCCGACTGCTGTCGACCCTCGTCAAACGATATAGCCGCCACATGGTCGCCATATTACCTGCCCGAATTTTTGAGATAATATGAAATATCGTCTTAAACGTAATGGAAAATATTACACATTCGGACATTCCATACATTTCACTTCAAGGCACCACCGAAGCGGGCACTTTGAAAAGATTTTTTAAACCATCGATTTTTGAGACGTACTTGTTTCACACATCATATTATACATTTTACGCACTTCAAAGAAACGTCACTTTGAATGCAGTACGCGGTGGTGAAAATGCATTTAGAGTAATAATTTAATAAGCTATTTAATTAAGAGTAATTTTGGGAATTTTTGCGCTCTAGATGAATTGTGTATAACTGTATATATTATATAATATAAATATACAACCGTAAGGCAAATTGACAATAAGGACCACGCTACCCAGCCCTGCCGTTCTTATATGCTCCGTCTACTAGTATAATGTCTATAATTTTAAATTATAATAATATGATTATAGGTACTTACTGCATTATACCGATTTAAATATAGAATATTTATTTAATTGACAGTGTGTTCTATTTATGAGAATCCTTGCATTCTTTTAAATTATCATTTAAATTTTCAATCTTTAGTTAAAAAACGTATTATTTTATAACTTAAAACCAAAAATAATTTGCAAATTTGAACTAAAGATACTTATAAAAAATTCAGGCTCATAGCTCTTTATTATTTCTTAACTGCTATTATAGCATATTATGAGAAACCATGTGTTGCATTTTCAAGAAAACAACGAAAAAAAATACTTATTTATAGATAAAAAAGAAAAAAAAATGAAAATTGAAAATATCTTAAAATATCTTATAACGAGTTCAAACTATTTTATCATGCATAGAAAATGATAAAATGAACATAATTGGTGAACATTCTAAACCTACGGATTATAGTTATTGAATTACAACAAAATAAGAGTAATAAGAAAATCGTTTCATGAGTATTTGTCAATTTACGTGCGAATATATTAGATATAATATATAGGGGACAGTTAGCATAAGATACAGTTTATTTTGGTAGAAAACAGAGGCGAGTTTAAATCCCCTGTTTTTGATATTTTTATTTTACAACACATTTTTAGATTACGATTTACGGTTGAATATAAAATGAAAATTTGAAAAACTATTTATTTTTTTATTGATGCTATTATAAATTTTATATAACATTTCTTATAATTACACAATGGTTGGTGAAAAGAACAACGTAATAACAATATATGCAGTGAAAAATATTCAAAGCAATCGACTAATACTCGATTGGTATTAACTATTAAGTAATCAAATACTCATATAATTATGGATGGAAAATGTTTAAATTTTATTTACATCCAATGAAAAAAAAATATATTTGTCTTCAGTAGGTAAACGGTGTAATAAATGAGGAGTATTCAAACAGTGTAAAGACCTAAATAATAACTATAGTATTATTATAATGTTTATCATATTTTCGTTAAAGTGTGGTTTTTCGAGTTAATTTCTTAATTTACAAACAAATCCACCGAGATAATATAATACTAGAGTTGTATGTTTATCTTCAAGTCTCTGTACACATTATAATACTAAAAAATAAAAATAAATAACCGGTTAGCGGTCTTTGTAACGTAGTTAGTGATAGGCATCTGTGTGCCTACAGACTGATGTAGGTGCCGAAAAAAACGATAACGACTCACTACCTAACCACCCCTCGTCGGTTTATTATGCTAGGTACGTTATTCAAATATCCTGCATTATATGAACCACAACACGGTCCCGATAACGAATTATATAGGTACTTGCGCTCAT
Organism: Sitobion miscanthi; assembly: GCA_008086715.1. Taxonomy (NCBI): domain Eukaryota; kingdom Metazoa; phylum Arthropoda; class Insecta; order Hemiptera; family Aphididae; genus Sitobion; species Sitobion miscanthi. Next base: position 16,996,731 of record CM017804.1, read on the forward strand.
ATTGTATTATGACATCGTAACAGCCTTACACAGGTATAATAAAATAGTCTACGGGCGACAGGCCCTCGTCGGCTTTTTATAAGTCACACCAAACCGACAAGGTCCGCCTGCAGCTATCACATTATTATATAGCTACCCTCCCAAAATGTGTTCACATAAATTTACATTCCAAACGACGCCGTCTCCCTCATCGACCGTCTTTACAGTAGATGTGCAACGCATAATATAATATTATAATATAAAAGAAACATTAGTTTCCCAATGCCCTGCTCACCGTAACCGATTTCAATGCGCACATGGTATGGTGGGTAGAAACACAATGGTGACAATAATACAAACACCGCTAACGAAAAAAAAAACTGGCTCGTCCCTACAAGAAACAAAATAATACGAGGGTGCCGGCGTCTGCCTTTCATCGATAAGGGTGGTACTGAACGAGGGTGCGATTGTGTTCGGTGGGTACAAATTTTACTGGGGACAGCTGCGTCATCAGTGCAGCTGCATGGTCTTATGGCCGTATTCCTGATGGAATTACGATAACTTCAGTGTAATATTACTGTACAATAAATACGACATTGAAACGCACACACAATAATAAATTGTATACATTGCATGGGTATAAAATAAAATAAAATCTAAAATACAGTATTTCTAGATTTCATTTAGGTTACTGAAAAATATTGTGTCTTAAATGAAATCGTTTATTTACAACAAAAAACGTACAAAAAATACTATGAATTTATGAAAAGGGAATAAAGGATAAACCCGATTATAAACTATAATATGACATATTAAAACCATAGGTAATAGGTACAAATACTAAAAATGATCTATACAATTTTTAATAAAATTTCATCAATTATTATAATTTATTATTCTTCATAGATGTTGAGTCAAATTATTGTTTAAAGATTACTTTTGAATTTGTTATAGTTAAATTAATTAATTGGGTTTTTTTTATGCAACACAAAAAACAATGAAATTGTAAACACCTTAAAACATTTAAGTTGTCAGTCCTAAGTCAGAATAAAGTGGGAAGGAAATTTGAATGGGTTAAAATCTTTTTCGCGAGGGAATTTATTATGTACCTACATACACATGGGTGATTTTTACTTGCTATGTCGTTTAAGAACTCAGTGGATATTCTGAGTACGTCTCGTTTTTAATTACAAATATTTATATATAAATATTAATATTGATTATGCTCTGTCCAACAAATTTACATTTTATTAGAAATATATATATTGAAACTTCATATATAAATTTATATTACATTGAAATACATGATATTTTATACTAAATAACCTTAACGTATCTACTTATTTTGTTTTTTTTATATAAGACACGTCTTACACCTTTATTGTTTTAAAATAATAATAATATTATTAGTATCTCATTTTTTAACTAATATTACGCTGTGCTTTTTCCCAGTGAGTTACTGTAAATTGTAATAAAAAAATATATTCAATAAATAAAGGTAAGTTATAAGTATAGACGTTTGTCGTATATATAGGGATATATTAAAGAAAAAAAACTAAAAATAATTTGAACTTTATAGTCTTGTACTATTGCTAAATAAAAACAAAAATAACTATATAAATTTCAATAAATTATCATTAATAAAATAATACTTAACTATATTATAAGTATAATGACACTAAGATAAATTAACAATATTGAATTTATTGTTTAAATTTATATATTATAGAAGGCTTTTCGTAATTTATAGTACACGTCTGCAGAACAGAATTACGAACTATAATTCCTGCAGTCTGTGGTTATTTAAGTTTCAGAATATTTGATTTTATCGAAGTTACTCTACCAATGCAATAAGTAGGTGGTTGGGGCCTCAAAATTGGAACTTTACAAAAAATCAATCCTGGTTGTGCCAGCTTTTTTAGTTCTCACACATCGCATGATATTATGATGAAAATAACAAAATATTACAAGAAAGTAAATACATAATAATATTTTGACGCTCGACAAAACCATCCAACTCTAACTAATCAATAATCATATAATTATAATACTTATTAGATGCTATAAATTATAATAAATTATAGGAACACAATATTAATTATTTATAACTTTAATCAACATATTTCATTAAAATATATTTTATATACTCTATAGTGTTAAGATTATAGGTAGACAATAAATATTATAGGTTGGTAATCGAATACGTATAAGACTATTAGAACGTGTATTATAATGACGTATACATAATGATAATAATTTAAAAAAAGTATAGGTATTATACTCTTTTCATCGCACCATTCCACATATTATGCAGGCTACATGTAAGTTTCCTTTTTTTATACATTGATCCACGCAGACCAGGCTACCGTGCAATGGTTAGTCGCATTGTTCATAATACCATTGATTAATATTTTTTATTACGCTATACATAATCACTGATAATATTACCATAATAGTTTCCGTCAAGGTCTATAATTGGTAATAATTAAAAATAATACAATAATTATACGTCAAAATATAGCAATTATTGTCTATATTTGCACATTTAGAAGAGGCATAAGTGCATAACGTGGATGACACGTTCCGTGGCTACAGATCACACTGCACCCGTACAATGAAAATTATCCTATCTACGTATAAACCGATAAAGATTGACAATCTGATTGATGAATTCTAAACATGTTTGATTTTATAGTAAGATTGAAAATTCTATGGGGAGATTGGAGGGCCTTTAAGCCGGGCATATACCGGCTAACCTAACCTAACCGGGAAACTATGTTTGTCAACCTTCCTATAAAATCCAACATGATTAAAATTCATCAATCAGATTGTCAATCTTTATACCGGTTCATATAAAAATTTTACAGTTCCCGCTTTCTGTTTGAACTTTTACCATTTCGTATATTATTAATATTTACTATAATAATAATATGACGTATACAGTGAAATTATCAAAATGTTATGCATAGGGTCTAAATTTTAAATATTTCACTTGACATTTTTCAATTGAAATATTTCAAAATTGAAAAATTCACTGTTCTTGAAATATTTCAATGAAATTATGAAAAATATTTTTTCTTCTTTTAAACGTGTTCGGTTATAGATGATTAGAAACAATAAATTGATTACACACTTAGAATTAAAGAAAAACATATTATTTTTGTTGATTTATTATATCATATTTGTATATTCTATATTATATAGTGCTGAATAATATTCATGGCATTATTTTGAGAATAAAAACATTTTTTTACACGGTTTTAAAATATTGTTGTATATCAGCAATCCAATAGATGACGGTTTGAAATAAAGTTGAAGTCAATTCCAAGAATGAATGAAATAATAGTGTATTTTCAGTAATTATAAAGAGTACAAAAGTCGTATAATATGTGTGTGTATGTGGCTGAGTGATGTGAAGGTGCTCTGGGCTCATAATTTAATATTTAGATCATATAGTTTGTTATAACTATTAAAGATGTGTTAAACAACTTGATTTCATGCTTGATTACGCGATATCGGCAATGCCTCGAAAACTATGTTCATGGGGCCCTGGTTATTTTGCAACATTTACCAAATATTTATTCTATTTATTTATTTATTTATTAATTAATATATTTATTTATTTATGTATCTATTATCAGTGTAGTTCAATTACAATACAATAATATTAAGAGCTGATACGTATATCAACTGAGCTAAGCTCGTATCTGGTATACAAAGTTCCTATAGATAAATACAATTTTAATATATAGTAATAATATATTAATTCTTATACAGTTAAAAAGTTCACTTCATTTTCTAGATATACAATAGTATTAATTAATTTATATAATTAATATTAACACCAACGTTTCTTTAATTATTTTTGTTTATACATATCGACTTTTTATAACTTGATTGATACACATAAAAAAAAACATACTTATTTCAAATACATATTATTATAATAATTTAATATTATTTATAATATACTTTTATAATCATAATTACTGTATAACCATAGAATAACAGGAAGACCTGACAAATGAAATAACTTTTGTTCGAAAGGTATATTTTATATTTCTTATATATTTTGTTGTCAATATTTTTAATTTTCTTTTATATATAATTGATTGACTTGTGCGCTGCGCATACCTATAGGCAATAACATTTAGCCTACAGCGTATTTCTGGAAAGTAAATCTGGTTGGTACTTTCGAAGAACTAAAATTCCCAATAGTTTTCAAATACATCAGGAAAATCAAACAAAAAATTAAGGAAAACCTGAAATTTTTACACAAAACCAGTTTTTGAAAAAATCGATTTTGTTATTTAGTATTAGTGTATTACTCTAAAAAAATAACCGTAGGTACATGACATTTTTCACAAAATGTTTATATTGGCAATTTCTATACGTCATACAATTTTCGAAATATTGTGACTATTTTTAAGCTATTTATTTATAGGCATAAGAAAATTTGGAGTTGTATTAATTTTTTTTAATAATTGTCGATAAAACATTTTTTGCTCGATAAAAACTTGAAAATATAACACAACGGTTCTCATAATTTGTTGTTAGTGGAAATTAAAAAAAAAAAGTTGAGAAAAATCAACAATTTTTGACGAACGTCTGAAGTTAAAATGTTGACCAAAATTCAACAATATCACGAAAGTTGGAAAATTATTTTGAGTTGTACCTATATTCATAAAAATATTTCTATGTACATCTAAGATTTGAAATTTTCATACAAGATTCCCCTAAGTTTTCCTATATTTAAAAAAAAAAAAGTTTACAGGAAGTCAAATTAATTTTTTCACTTGAAAATTAACAGTGTAAAAAAAATTTATCAAAATATCAAATATTTTTAAACATTATTTTGTAGCTAATACCTTAATTATAAAATGTTCAACTTTAATAGCTTTAAACCTAATTATAAAATAAAATAGTCTTTAGTCATTATTTATTCATTCTCTCATTCGTTACTCTATATAGTATTATGAAAAGCGTTCCCGCACTCACTGCCTACACAGTCACACAAAACAAATATAATATTTTGTTTTTTATTTGTCTAAAAGTCTCAATTTGTATAATGATAACTAACCTAGTTATCTGATAATATTTTTGAAATAGAAATTTGTCATAAAGATAATTTAAAAACTACGTTCTTATATATAATTTAAATGAATCATCTTTGTTTAATATTAACGATTTAAAATTCTGAATATTGAAAATTTTAAAATCAATTTTGGAGGGTTAAGAGTTTAAATATAAAAATATTATAAAATTAATTTTCAAGTAACTTCATGACAGAATTTAAATATGTTTTAAGGAAATATTATTCGATAGCTAGGATAGTTTGTATAATTATCAACATAATACATAATTAGTACGAATATTTTTGTAGAAACGCTGACGAAATATATCCAATAATGCCGTTAAATTTCGCTAATAAGCGTGTTTTTTTGTCAATTGTATTAACCAAACTAGTAATACCATAAGCAATATGAAAACTTTATGAAATAATTTACTCGAGAGATTGATCATGCCAACTATTTTAATTTTTTCGATGTTGTAATGTTTTTTATAATTCTTAATTTTTTACAATTTAAATTCATAAATTATAAGGGGAATATACGAGGGTTGGGATTTTAAAAAAGAGTTGATTGATCACAAGTAAAGGTGGTAAACTTTATAATGAATTTAAATAAGCTGATTACTTCTCAGAGTTTTAACAGTACTTACCAACCATAATTATATGTTAAATAAAAGAACTCGGTATATAATTCCTTTCACGTAGTTAGTCGTAGTTAGTAGTGACTTAGTACCATTATTATATTCCGCAAATCATTTCTTTTTATACGCCCATTATATTATTTCGATTTTCAAAAATGAGTATTTTTAACTGATCGCAGTTTAATACTTTGGAGTTTAGATTGACATAATGATTTCATGAATACATAATATTGATAAAAGAGAATAATTCCTCGTAAAAGTTATTTTTATTCCATATTGTATTTTATAAGCGGTATTACACAATCTGTAGGTATAGAGAATTATATTACTGTATAAAAGAGTACAAAAACCATTTTTTTCCTTTTTTATTATTATTTTTTTGCTTTGGAGCTGTTGAGCTTCTTTTGGGTAAGTACCTATCATGTTTATTCATGTGTTAAGTATTCAAAACCAATAAAGAAAAGAAATAACAATTTCTATTCATGGTAAAAATCATAAATGTATAACCTTACCTTTAATGAGCTGTAGTTTTTTAAAACACTTTTAAGTACTTTATTTTTATTGTTCACTGTGAAGTATAAAACAAGTGAAGAACTTATAAACAAATTATTATTTTGGACGAAGACAGCCTTGATAACTAATGAAATTATAACTAACATAAAATAAGATGCCAATTATTTAAAATTGTCCTATTTAAAACAATAAATTATAAAATTATGCGTTATTAATAATGTATATTATAAATTATATAGTAGCTATACCTACTACCTACTATACCTACTCTAGCTACTTATATACCTATATAACTAATGTAATATAATCTTAATATATTCTGTAATGTAGACCTTCACACGTTTAACGCATTTTAAAAATTCAATGTGTATAGGTACATTTTCGGCATTTTTCTATAATTTAATTTAAAAACCAAAAGTGAGACTGAGTACAAAATCATTCGTATCTTTACAATATTTTTAATATTCTAAACGAGTGTATTGATTTTAGTGGAAATGTGAAATGTGGGATATATTAAGAGTGACTTGGTCCTTGTGAATTTTTAACATATGGTTTGGCTACGAGATACTACATGTTTTCGTTATTTTGCCCCTTCGCTAGTTCGCTGTAGGGGAGAATTTGTATGTGTGTGAGTGTTACTCCGGCTGAACACGATTAGAGAGAGCAAAAACATAATTAACAAAAATGCTTATACGAACTCACTCTTATATACAATTGTTCGCATATGCGTGGGTAGGTATCGTACATTTGGGTACTATACTTAACATTTTATATTATACAGATATGTATATCAGTATATGTGCACTCAAATCTATATCCGATTAGAGCACAATACAATATTATAACATGACAAGTACAAATAATACTGGCTTACTATTAAATTTCAGCTAATACTATTCTATAGAAAACAAATTTTTTTTTAAAGAATAAAGAAATTCTTCTGGTTAGGTCATATGCTATATATTGATATAAACGACAGTTGGTACATATAGCTTGTAGATTTATCTTATGAATTAGTTATACATTTATACCGTATACACGATAACGAAAATTACAAAAATAACTATATAATATAGCTATATAGTTATATATAATAATAACACATTTGCATTATAATATAATATAATATACTTTTGACACTACACAATATTAATATTAATTGTATATAGATATAAATTATGATATATATCCATAGATTACTCATATCTGATATCAGTATATCACAAAAGTATTATGACTTAAAGGTAGTTTTGTAAAAATCAAGATTCCACAAAAACAAAACAATTTTTGCAATTTCTATAGAGAGTAAACCTGAAAAAAAAGGGAAAACTGCGTAGTATCGATTTGTGGGTGGTGACGATGTCCCGGATTTCGCAAAATGTCACCCCACTAGCTAGACGAACAAACAAGGTTATGCGCAACAGTATTATAATATATATTTTTATGACGATATATGGACATTGGACAACCCTCAATCTGGGCTCACGTTTGCGTCGCCCACGAACGGTTTGAATGGGAAACGATACGAACATATTTCTACAAATAATAACATATACAAATTTGAAATAGACATTTCTTAGTTACCCTGTGAACGACTGTCGACTATACTGTCTAGCGATAATCAGTTGATTGGAAATCTAATATCTATCATTTATAAAACTTTTTCAACTACTATCTAACACATTATATGATAAGAATAATATAATATGTACATTAATAATTATATCCATAACCACCTCAATGGCGTACGCATTTGATAATACACGATTAACGCATTTACTAATTATTATTATAGACCTTATTATATTATTATGAATGGATATTTTTCCAATATATTATATTATTTTTATTATCAGGTAGTACGACCTTATATTATTTTTATTTTTTTTTTGATTTATATCCAAGACAAAGTTAGTGACAAAAAATATATTTATAAAGCAATAGTCATTTATCAGTACTTTCTTATTTATAACTAAAATTACATAATTTTACTAATTTATATGATCTATGTTTGTGTGCTTAAATGTAACTTTACCTAATTTGGTAACAACAATGCATTTTTTGATAATATTTAAAAAATATTTTTTATTTTCAATAACAAACATAATAAATTAAAAATAATAAATTATTAGTTGGTTATAAAATCTAGTACCTATTCGTGACACTTTTGTGTTAGCGCATGGTCTTGGTCGTGGCGCATGGTCGTGAATATAGCGACCGCTTTCTGTCAGACTTTGCAAGGGCCAAATATTATATTTTATTTATTTAGGATAACCTTTGATAGTGTTTGAAATCGTAACCTAGAACGATCCACTTTTAGATATAACCGTAAATAAATCGTCATTTTCGCAATAACCCGAACAAATAACTCGAACGACAGCGTCGTAAATACGCATATAGTTGTAAAACATAATATTATATACCAAATTATATTTGAAGGTAAACTTTACGTTCTTATTACGGTGTGTTTATAAGGAAGTTAGTTGATCGGCCAGGAAATTAAATTAAACTCCGCTACACTCACTATTTGCTCTCAGCTCTATAAGGAGTATATAATAATATAATAATATTTTTACTACAGCCACTCGCGTTTTATGGCTGCTAGATTGAGTGGATAGGTTGTCATTTTTATTATTTTTATTTGTGTACAATAGTGACGGGGTTGAGAAAATAAATCTCGCCTCGGGTCATGTACATCCGAGCGCGTGTTTATTCGGCCCTCGTCTCTATAGTTTATCATTTTATAAGGGGTTTATATTATATATTGACATAAAAGCAATGTAGCCCGCAGCATGTGCGTCATCGCAGCGAACCCGAATTTAATTAAAAGGGACCCTCTCGTTTATTGCGATTCATCGTACGACCCGCGTTTACTTTATGGATCAACCATTGTATGTGATTATTTACATTACGGTGGGTTCCTTGTATATAGTCTATTTTATATTATCTCTATACACTGCAGGACGACAAAAGTGTATCTTAATAAAATAACTAACGTTCACTGCACTAGTAGGGACTATTACATGGGGTAAATAAAAATGGCGGAACTGAAATTAGATCCAATATAGGTAGTCAATAAATCGCACTCACATATTATTATATACTATATTGCAGAGAGGGTTTATTGTTAGTGAGTTTCAACTTTTAACGTGACTGCCAGTTCACCAACGTTAAGCCATCCCAACCACCCAAAACTCAATCAAAAAATCGAATTGACGGCCGACCGGATAGGTTCAATCCCCATGGGGTGATTTATAGCAATACATAGCCCAAACGTAGGTACATATGTATGCATAATATATTATATGCTGAATTCACGTGAGCAAATTACGGACGTTGACAGGAAATTGCGTTTCACGAGTACCTTAGACGGCGGGCACTGAGCGCGTCTATTATAATATATATTATGTGCACTTCTGTCGGGGAGGCAAAGGCCGGTCTAAACACATATTGTTTCACAAATATATTACAACTCCTAATACACGAAGGTATATATTGCATTACCGGACAGTCGTCCAAGGTCCGAGTAAAATAAATGCAATACAAAATAAACATAAACGGAAATTAGATTTAGTCGAAAGACAGGGACGACGTTTGTCGTTGAAATGCAATGTATTATAACATTGTATATATTATGCGATGTAAAAAGAAAAACTCACTAAGGCGGTTTTATCCGAATACCTACTCGCTAAAGAAAAACACGTATTACTGTGTTTAGTGAGCCCCGGCCTAAGTAGATTACCGTGTGTGTGCGTGTTTTTTTTGTATAATGGCACGTATAAGCCCAATGTTTAAACATGAACAGGAAATTACATTTGCTGAAGATACAGTTAGAATTTGCATGTATACATGCGTGTATAAGGTATACTTACACGTTTTTCGTGATTATGTGTAGGTACTGCGTCACTATATTTATATTTATAGCTACCTCACATTTTAAATTCTGTGCAGAGCTATCAATGCGCCTAATACGTATAATATCTATATTAAATAATATAATAGATACAATAGATACATATTGTTTTATATTATTGAAAGTTATTACAACACAAAATTTGTAGGGAATATAATTATATTAAATATTTTTATCGTCTTTATATTATATGATACGATACACATCATTGCATTATAATCTATTGAATAAACTTATTACTGTAGGTATATTAAAGAATTTAATATAAGAAATTGTGATGGTGGGTAATGGTGTAAACGTGTTACACCGTATATTAGGTATAAGATAAAGAACTTAGGTATATAATATATCGGTGACAGGTTTTATTCTTTGTTACCAACCCAGACAGGCGCCATTGCCTGCCATTTGCGCAGAGCAGGTAAACGGCGACTGGGTAAAAACACGTATTATAACTGTGCAGTATATTATTATATTATTTTTCACTATATGTACTACGATTTTAGGTGAATGCGACGTGAACCATTAATCGAATTTCGATTCGAAGACGAATAATATTATATTCTCGTCTGTATACCTGCAGCACTCACGAGTACGAGTAGGTACAAATGTCCAATACGAGTTTATTGTTCGCAGCACGTTTTAAAAATACGATAAATGACGTTGTTTTGCAACCCCCTTATTTAGAACGTGTATAACACAATAAGCGCCACTTGAATCAACCTTTTTTATTTCAAAATCGTTTTCACACGGATATCATTTGATTTATTAAGCCCGTTTCCGGCCACACTCACTAACTGCGGAGACCCTAATAATCCCTAAGGCTTTGCCTTGGAAATGTCATATTATTACGAGAGTTTATTATTTACACCAAAGCTAGTACCGTGTCGTTGATTATCAAGTATTTGATTATTTCGGTCGGTACTCTATATATTATACTCGTTGACACCAAATCTAGACAAATATTCGAATTACAATAATAATAATTTTTGGGGTTTCTAACTATCCACCGCCCTAACATCTGATAATTATTACAAAGTTTGACATCCGATCCGTCGTAATCTTGCGGTAATAACATAATATAACGTGTAATAACCCAATACTAAATTTATTATAAAAATATTGCATTTATTACATTATTAACAATAAGAGCGTGGATCTTTATGCACTAAAAATTAAAATTATCAAATTAATAAAATATATCATATAATGATAATATTATGCTGTCAAAACCATGAATGAAAAACTGCAATGTTAAATTGGGTAGTATTATGGAAAAAATATGCTCAAATTGATAAGTAATTACTATTATTATTATTTTATAAATATACGAGGTATACAATTATCATAAAACAAATCGAATAAATTATAATTAGGATTCTAATAAAGGACGTAAACAGGAAAATATATACAATTACATGAAAATCCTAGCTCTATTAATAATTATAATATATTATAATTAATAATTTATTGAATTTTATTAATTTATGTTATTTATTTTATTTTATCTAATACTCTTTTTGTACCTATTGGAAACAGATTGTGCATAATATATCTATAAAGGAAAAAAAATGTCCTAACCAATAATATATAATATTATATTACTTAAGACTAAAAATATTCTCTGAATTTTCTCCTCATAAATCACTTTTGATAAAAAAAAATTATTAATTTTTAAATTTACCTACCAAACTCCGTAGAATTCGAAGCATTATTTTGACACTTTACGCAGACCACAAAACAAACCACACATTGGCTTCTGACAATCTAAAATGTAAAATCAAATTTACTTTCCTTAATATAAAATTACCATTATTTTTTTTTGAAATGACGCACTTAAGACTTATTATTACAGCTTTGTAGTTTTACATATTAATTCATGTTCTTAATATGATTTCTTGTTAATAAGTTATAATTTTGTATAGTATGTCTATATAAGATCTAAATTGAATAAAAAGATAATATACAAAACGTACTTATACATTTTACATATTATACATTTATTATAGACTATGGTCTATGATAGTGACAAAAAAATTTGAATTTTGGGATGAAATGCCCAATATTGTAGCCATTTTTGAATTGGCAATTAAGGTACTTATGTACCTAAAACGATTGGTTAAGAGGACGCCGCACCCGCATGTGTTGTCTCCGTCTTACAAACGTGTTACACACCAAATTTACGATCAGAAATTCAAGTTTTATGCCGTTAGTTTGAAAATTGGAGTGAATCGACCTATTATGAAACTTGATGGTAAGAACATTATCTGTGTTTTTTTGAAATTTTTTTACGATAATTCAGTTTTTAAGTTAGTTATGAGCATTTTTAATTTACATTTATTATATACGCCATAACTCACTTAAAAACTGAAATATCGTAAAAAAACTTTCAACAAAATACCGATAATGTTCTTACCATCAAGATTCATAAAAGGTCGATTCACTCTAATTTTTACACTAACGGCATAAAACTTGAATTTCTGAGCGTAAATTTGGTATGTTACGTGTTTGTAAGACGGTGACAACACATGCAGGGGTGGCATCCTCTTAATAAAATAGTTAATGACGAATAACAAATAAATAATACAATTTTCTGGAAAAATATGCGCGCAATATTTTGAAACATTCTAGAAACATTTTGGAAACATTGTAAAAATATTGAACGCTTACTATCAGAATATAATGTTAATATTAATGTAATATTATTATAATGTAATGTAATAGTGCAATAATGTAATATAATATAATGTAATATTAATGTAATATAATATTATGTATGTCTCCGATGGATCAGATAAAAAATTAATTATTGTTATTAGATAGTTTTAAAGACATTACTGACTAGTGGTAGACCATGGGCAAAAGGTAACAGGCCCAAGAGATTTCAAGTGTCAACATATAAAGACATATAAAAACAAGTGGGTGAGTGGATGTTGCTCAGCTGTAGAGTAGGTTACAAGTGAATGTAATGGATGGTGTTAAATTTGAATTCAACGATTTATTATTATTGTTAACGCAAAAATATATATAACATTTTAGCAATTATAGGAAGTGATAAAATAAACATAATATATTTTGTCGAAAAGTGATTTTGCATAATTTTTCCACTTTCTTTAATTTTTTTTTTTCAACCACTTGAAAATTATTGGAAATTCCAACTAAATTCTCTTTACCATCGGAGGAGATACTTAAATTGAAAATATAACATTATTTCGACTAATTATCGTGTACGAGGACACACAAAAACGACAGACTTCATTGTAGAATGAATACATTTATCACACCGCTCAGAATCTAAAATTAAGCAAGCAATTACTTTTTTTTAAATGTGAAAATAAAACACATACATTTTAAGAAAAAATTACCGTTTAGTATAGTAAAATAATATTATTATCTTTTGTATACTATAATTTACATTATATACACAATAATGATGACGGATGGTGGATTTGAAGGGGTCTAAAAAAGTCGTAAGGCGAATCGGATTCCACGGGCATCCATACGCATCTGAATTAATGAATTTCGAAGGGTTCCCGAGGACTCGACCATTATTGTGAATTTTGGACTTCTGTGCGTAGGAAATTAAATTTGAATTAGTCGTCGTACTCCCACATAATATTTAATGAGAGACTATTATTATAGGGTTAGAACATTAATATTTAAAGAGAACGTGTTTCTAGTGCAAACATTTGTTTCGTCACATAGTTTAATATAAATAATAATATTATTATATTTGACATATTTTTGTCAGTACTGCATCGATCTCCCATTATTCCCGCTGAGAAATCAAAATCTTATTATGTACAGCGTTTTAATTTTTTAATGTATTGTTTAAAGACTTTGTTGTTTGAGTTTTAAATTTAAACACGTAGGTACTTCGCGATATTATTAATTAAAAAATTAGATTCCATTGTGTGTCTCATCAGCAGTATAACGAAAGTGTTTTACCGTCTCATCTCAAATGGAATAATATATTAGGCTGTAGGATTGAATAAGTATAAGAATCTTTAAATTATTAAAATTTAATTATAAATCAACATATTGTGCATGCAATTTCATATATTTTACTTATACCCAAAGCTAAGCTACATTTCCATTTGTTTAATGTTCAATATGTGTTTATATTTACGCATGGCTGTGTATATCTTAAGTTAGTGTAGTACTGTAGAAGGACCTTTTTAGTATTTTCTTAAATTAATGCAACATTTTAACTGTTTATTTTATGTTCAGGTTGTTTTAATTAACAAGCTCACACGGATTAAATAAGGACAACGATATAGGTATCGTGTGTGTAATTATTTTCACATTGACGGTGTAAATAATATTTAACATTTTGCTGAATATTAGAAAATCTATTACTTATTAGTTATTAGATATGCCTTGAAACTTGTCCAGTTTACTATGTGATATATTAATCTTCTAAATAATCATTGACGCGTACTTTATTTTATATTATTCATAATATCAATGTTTTTTTATTTTTTAAATTTTAAATTTTTATTTAACTTATATTTTTGATTCTATAACTAAGAGATATCAACAAAAGAAAAGACTTAACAAAATAATGTTTAGTACCTAGGTAAGTATCTACTTACTTACATACCTAACTATAGTCATATTATAAGAGATAGGATTTTTGTTCAATACTAGTGTTGACTTAGCTACAATTTTATTCCACAATTCAGAAAATGTAATTTTTTACGCAATTCCATACAACTAATATAAAAATAAGTGAATTATTTCCATTCAAACTATACAAAATGTATTATAGTTATTTAACTCTTTTTGATTTTATATTTATTAAAATATAATTTTTCGAGGTTATTTTCTATAATTTTCGTTAAGATTTTTCTGGTATGTTTAATAGGTAATCAATATCCTATATATTTTAATTACAGAATTACACAATTTTCGTAAGATATGGATAGTATTTTCGTTCAATTTATTTATTTAAAGGACGCTTCAAAAGGCAAACAGTAGGTAAAACGTACAACTCTCATACAACTCTTACTTGCCACCATAATATTATATTATTATAGAGAGCAGCACCTGACGGACACGAAAAAAGTTAGTGCGAGAGTGCCGAGACTTATCGATCGGTCAAAGTTGTCGCCGCCCCCCTGACGGCACTTTCTACCACACGGCAACGATAACGAAAGTGTTATTCCCAAGTAACAAAATATAAGGCCCACTTGTTACCTCGGTGGATACCTACAGATACGTATATCGCACAATAGCGGGGGCACTTGTTACCGCCACCGTGGTATATTGTAATCAAGTGAACACTTGTAACTGTTTTCCAAAATTCGTGAGTTTTGTCGTCGTCCATAGTGGCCACTTGTTGTCACTAATAATTATACGCATAACATTATTATCATCGTTTGTTGCCGATAATATTTATGATTTGCGAATTCCGTTACCAGGATCACCTGGCCACCTGTTTTATCACAACAGCCCGCTGTAGTGGCCAGACAGCATGTTAACCGATCTTGGTAATAATATATTGCGATATAATATATATCATATAATAATATTATGTTGCCAGGAACGTACCAGAATTCCATACTATGGAGAGGGAGGGGGGGTCCCAACAATTTAAAATTATCAACATTTCAAATAAATTTGAACGTTTTATTAAAAATTGAAATGTTATAAAATATGGTATAAATATTATAAAAAAATACAATTAAAAATATTTATTTATATTATACTTAAATAATATTAGTAAATAATATTTGATATTTATATATCTATGTACAGTTTGTATTAAATATTAGTATTATGTTGTATAATTTACAATACCTCCTAATATTGTCCATTTGATTTTGCCTTTGTATATCCAATACGTCTTTAAAAAGGTTATTACGTATTTTAAATGTAGATTATAACTGCAATCATCATGATAGGTAGTCCCTGTAAAATATTATAATTTTATTGTTATCGCGTGTATCTTTATTTATTTAACGTTTGGGTTCTAATTCCCAAAATACAAATTAGGTATATGCATCTGCAACTATCTCATACTATACAGCCATATAAGATTATTGTCATGTAGATAGTGGTACAATATTATATAGTGTGTAAATAGTTTTATTGGAAATTCGTCATGCCTTAAGTTATACCGTTAATATATAATGTATAATATTAATATATGTTTCGGGTAAAATAAGAAAGGCGGATATTTATATTTATATACATACTACAGCTATTGAGTAATGTAAAAACGTTATAAATAAAACGTTTATTTCTTAAATTACCTATTTAATTCATAATATATGACTTGTACGATAGTACAAGTCTGGGCATGAACATATTTAAGGTTATTTTAATTTTTTAATTTAACTTTTTTATATTTAATTTGTGGCTTTACTAATTTTTATTGATATAAATTCTAAATATTTAAGAGATCCTAAACTTTACATTTAATCAAATATTAAAATTGTTCAAATATAATATATTTAATATAGGTAATTAATAAAAATCTCTAATAAATAATTTTTATTTCGGATTAGTATATGATTTGGTTCTTGTTACTGAATATTGTACTAGTGTGTTGGTCTTATTGTTACGATTTTAATAATGCGAATACTTCACTCACACCGGCTAATGTATAAATTGATCGGATAATGTATACATTACGCTGTTCGTAAGGATAAGGTTTACTTTACCCGTGGGCCGTGGTTAATAATATGTACACTAGGTATCCGTTTTTGAACCTTACTTGTAACATATTGTATATAGGTACCTAACTCGGGCCAACCATGTTTTGTATAATACCATAAACATGCTCATAACTGCACTGTACTTTTATATTGATATCTGAGTATATTATAATGTTTCTCACAAGATAGGTACACAATATAATAGTATGATACAGCTATCAGAGGGCATATAACATTAGTCCGAAATGTAAAAAAAAATTCAAAAAAATTATGAATTTTAGAAGTTCTATCGGCCGATTTACGTCGAAAGAACCATTCTATATAATATCATAATGTAACGAAACGGGCCATCTGTACGACACTCTCTCTCGACAAAAAGTCACCGTAAAACAATAAATTATAGTGTTGTGTGTTGGTTTGTTTGTTTTTCCGTTGACAAAAAATCGAAACTATATTATTATTATTATTATAATGATCGTCGTCTGAGTGACTATTCTAAACAGTGAACACGTCATAAGTATAATATTATTTTACATGTTGCGCGTTGTAATATGCGATCGGCAGTGACATTTTGACGTCTGATTGAACGCGTATTTTATTTAACGAGCACACAATGTGTTTCATTCATTTTTAATAGTCAAAACGTAATCGACGAATTAAAATTTGTTTTAATTGCATACATAATCATAATATTACCAATTATTTAAATTAACTATTTCTAGTTAAAAAAATTATTGGAGTTAAAAATTATATTATAAATTATAATACAAGTAGATACTTAACATACAAACTATAACTAATAGCTTTCGGTTAAATAAAGTTTTTACTGGTTTAGACGATTCAATGTTTAATGCCTTACGTCTACATTTTATCATCTGAATGCTGCAATACATATTATTATAATATTATACGTACAATGAAAACATATTGTAAAACTAATACGTCATTATAAGTTATAATCACTCAGTTCAGAAAATAAAACATGGTAATTATTGTAAATCAGTGTATTATAACAGTGACTAATATATTATATAATACTTTATTTGTTATCTTTTATTTAATTATTTAAACTTTTTAAAACTAATAATTACGAATTTTGTCGGAATATGAACGACTGTATATGTTATATAATGGACTTAAAACCCATAAAAAAGTGACCTGATCCACATCACGTGTACTAAACATGTTAATAAATTATTTCTTTATTCTGACATGTTATACAAATTATTCGTGAATATTCATCGTACAAATTAAAAATATAATTGTTATATTAAATATCCAATCTGACTTTTGTTTGCATGCTCGTATTTCATAAATCAATAAACATTTATAACAATAATACTCTGTAATTATTTTTTACTTTAATTTACAATCTACATTGCAATAATAAAGAAAAATCTAAACGAAATAATAATGTATAGATAGGTACTGTTTCAATTACAGCCGATTCTCGTTAAAAATGGATCATAAATTGCACAATCGGCATCGTACTTCAAGCATATTTTAAAAGGACGTTACGGTTATACCAAAATTAATAAATTGTTGTCTCCATCTTACAAATGTGTAATATACCAAATTGTATGCTCAGCAGATCACGTTTAGCTCCGTTATACTCATAGTATTTTATAATATTATGTATAAACAATTTGCAATTTTAAAATATTCATAACTCGCTTTAAAATTAAAATATTTTAAAAAGCTTGTGACCTTGCCTAGATAGTAATCTTACCTTTAAATTGTATAAGAGGTCAATACACTTTAATTTTTAAACTAACAGAGCTAAACCAGGTCCGTCGCTATGGCACAAGCGAGTCACGCGTCACTTTGGGGCGGCATACAATTTTAAAGCAATCGAAGGCGGAAAAACTAAATAAATATCGGCTAAGTAGAGCGGCATTAAAGAGTTTGATTTATAGTGGAAAATTTTTAACGACAGGCCTGCGCTAAAAGGGACTTGTTGACCGTAAAATTTGCTATTTACGCATTTGTAAGACGGAGACAACAAATGTCGGTATAACGTCCTCTTAACTAAAACTTTTTAGACACAAGCGCGCCTGTAGGATAAAATCCCACCTGGCCAAGATAAAGATTATGTACTTATAATCTTATATTAGTTATAGCGATAATAATATTAAAGTATACATGCAGTCCAAAATTCCCAGGGGAGTGTTAATGGCTTCCTTTGCCCTCCCCCCTTATTTAGATGTCGTACCAACAGCTTATATCATAATAATTATTATTGAAGTTGTCAGTTTTTATTTTATGGTATACATAATCCTACATTTTCCCATTAAATAATATTATACCCATTAAATGGGTAGATAATGCGGCCACGTGTTGTCGACTTTATAGTATATTTCGTCCGACTATAACCCAATAATATGATATCAAAAAAATTATACCGGATACATTAAAGTGATGATAACCTTTGCCATCGAAAACGTGTTTTAATTTTTTCAGGCAGCTAAATAGTATATCATTGTGTTAAATTGTTATATGATCGGATTTTAATTCTAAACGTAAAAAAAAATATTGTTAGGCTGGCGTGATCATTTTTCATACATCAAATATGATATTATAAAATATTGTATTCGGCTAAATTTGGTTGGTCAAAAATTCATGGAATTTAAAATTTAAAAAACGTACTCTCTACGATTTATAGTATAGGTATACAGTCAATGAGGCTTTTGTTTTCGCTATTGCTTCCCGTTTTATTTACATAAACAATTTTCGGGAATATGACTACTCGTAACGACCCTTCCACACCGAAATACAGACGCAAGTGTTCGCTTTAAAATGTGTGATCAAAAACATCATCGATCGCATTATGTGACAAACTAAATTTAACAAAACTAAAATAATTTAAATTGTCACGACTGATTTTATTGTTAAAGCATAACTATAATCACTGGTCTGATTATTACAATATTATTTGGTATTATAGAGAGCAGCACCTGACGGACAAGGCTATAACTGAACCAGAGGTTAGGTTAGGTATATAGTATAGGTATACAGTCAATGAGGCTTTTTTTTTCGCTTTTGCTTCCCGTTTTATTTACATAAACAATTTTCGGGAAAATGACTACTCGTAATGACCCTTCCCACCGAAATACAGACGCAAGTGTTCGCTTTAAAATGTGTGATCAAAAACATCATTGATCGCATTATGTGACAAACTAAATTTAACAAAACTAAAATAATTTAAATTGTCACGACTGATTTTATTGTTAAAGCATAACTATAATCACTGGTCTGATTATTACAATATTATTTGGTATTATAGAGAGCAGCACCTGACGGACAAGGCTATAACTGAACCAGAGGTTGGCAATATATAGCCGGCCCGCGGTTCGGATTTGGACCGCAGAGCGGCAATAAATGGAGCGACGAAAAATATTTTACCTTAATGCTGATTTTTTTTTCACTTTATTAAATAGCTTGTCTCCTATATATTTGTCCACGTATAACCAAAATAACTTGATAATCAAATCAAAAAAAAAATTCTGGAACTCGAAAAGGTTTTTTTTTTAAAATCCGGACTATATAAACGCCGACCTCTGATTAAACGTTGTACTGCACACTTTCACGACATATTATATATTGGCTTTGCCTCCACACAGCACCCAAATTATAGAAAATAAAACCTTAAACTAATATCGGTCTTTAGTTTTGTAAAATTGTATTATTATTATTACCACCATAGGCGAGCTATTTCTCATGAGGTATGAGAATAATTTACAATGTAATAATAGTATTAAATTAAATATGTGCCCCACGTATATTATATCGGTTCCAAACGTAGGCCTTATATTACAATAGTATACATTATAATATTATATGGTTCCTAACATCGAGATAGGTAACTTGGTAAGTATTATTCTTGTCGATCACTTGACGACAGTTACAGTATTATCGTAATTTACTGTAGCTTAGATATTTAATCTACAACCATCGTTTTCATTCAAAATCGTGGACATTGGAAAACCAACGAATGATATAGGATAAAAATGAAAAATATCAAATAATTTTAAAAACAAAACACTTTACTACATACTATTATACTATTATACTGTATTAAATTACATTGTTAGGTAGGAACACATAATTCAAAACTCTATTATCAATAGGTACCTAACAATAATTACAATAACTAAATGTACAAAACTTTATTATTTGGTAAAATCTGGTTACCAATCGTTTTATAATTTCGTACTGCACACTCAAATTGTTATTAATTACACGTTTGATTAGACGTGTTGTAAAAATTTGTTTTTTTTTCGAGGAAATGATGGGAGTGGCGGTGCATTTGGTTTAGTCTCCCCAGTCGTCAAATGTCCTACAAACGGCTTGGCCGAGTGGGGTCGCGGGTAAACTGAGCGCGTGGCGGCGTTGCCGTTTTCACGTGCGCTGTTGTTGTTGTGGGGTGTGTGAGGGGAATTCTGGCCCACACGTGAAGAGCGCGCTCTCCGCAGCAGCTGTATCGATCGGCGGCCGGTTATCGCTTTGAGCGTGCCACGTAGGTCGGTGACGCCGCCGCCGCCGCCGCCGACCACACCCAAATGTAACGACGATGACGACGCCGCCGAATATAGAGTTCAGCACCGGACGGCCACCGCACGACGTGCCGCCGTCGAGATTATCGATTTTTCATTTTTGTCGTCTTCACACATGCGCGTTTCACTTTTAAACTTTTAAGGCATTAATGGCCGTATTCAAAGTCGATTCTTAAGAATAAGTATTGCTTAAGCTATACTTATGGTTATGACTCAAATGAGATTCATATTTTCATTGGTCGAGACCTACACGAAGCATTGATTTAGTTATAATCACAATTTGTTTGTTTTTTTTTTAAATTATCAAAATTAGCTCAAGCAATACTTATTCTTAAGCATCGGCTATGAACACGGCTCTAACAGGCCTCTCGTCTGTGATTTATTCCAAAATAGGCGTATATTATGCCGATCAGTGTGATTACTAGACTTTGCACGGATAAAACGTCTGGAAACATTTATGAATTCGTCATGAAATTTAATTGAAAATGACACTATGCATTTTTCAATTATAATCGCCTTCAATATTAATTGTTATTATATTATTTGCTTCAATATTTTTGACATTTTAAAATTCATAATATTAAAAGTTAAATTTTTGTTTATGTTAGTTAAATTTCAAAAATGTGGACATTCGTTCTCAAATAAACTTCTTAATGAATTCAAATATTTTTCTGAAGTCTTATCCAATGTCTGGAATGTTGATAGGTACAATTATTGGGATTAGAGGAAGTGTTTTTTTTTTATTCTTCCAAGACACTTGACTGAAATGTGTCCTCATATATTATTATGTGATTTTTTTTTTTTAAACGATAATATTGATTTTCCCATAGCACGATATTATTATTAGTGCTTAATAGGTATTTACCTCTAAAAATCATCCGAATCATTTTGATTCCCGTAAATGATACAGGCTTCAAAAAAAATTTAAACAATAATTTTCCTCTTGTGTCTGTAGAGTAATGTAAAGTACCTAATTGCTTTTCTACAAATCCAAACACAACAAGATGTCAGCGCACTTTTTGTCACTTCTCTCTGAACCATATATTAAGCAACATACCTATACATAAATACATAATATATTATGGTAAATTTGAGTTCAGCCAAACCTATAATTTGTTGTTAGATTTAATATATTATTACGAGTGAACTCTCAAAGTTAATTCTTTACCATAATCTGAATTTGGAGGCATTGTCTGTCTTAAAATATTTCAATTGTTATTGCAGGTATACTATGCAAGTTATGAATATTATGTTTAGTATAAAATAATACAATGTAATAATACGTTGCAAAAAAATTAAATATCGTAATAAGCCCAGTGTATAAACACAGATAATGTTCACACACAGCATAAAAATATTTCCTAACTATGGTAAAAATATTTTCAGGAAAATAATATAGTTGTTAAAATATTTTAAAAAGTTGCGTAAATAATTAGGAAATATTTTAGTTATATTTTTTGGCCCAAAAGTTCATATATTTGAAAATATTTTATAAAAAACATTTATAAAACATTTTAATCATATATTTTCAAAAAACATTTTTACGGAAACTTAATAAAAATATTAAGGCAACATTTTTATGCAATCATAAAGAACAATATTTTTTTTACCATAAGAAGTAAATAATTATAAAATATTATCAGTCAAATATTCATTATTCAACCGCTTTAAGACATTCACAAAATATTATCATTTCCCAAATGCTGTGTGGGTTAGGTATTATTACCCAATATTATACGACTGTAAGCCTTTTTAATTTTTACACTTAACGAATATTAACGAAAGTATATTATTATGATATTAGCTAACGTATAACAACGATATAAAATAACATAATTGTTGATTCAATAAACACTGAAATGTATCGTCGTGAAAACGCGTAAGTCTAAGTATATGTATAATATAGTTGTAATATCTCGCAAACAAAGTTTATTCTTTTTCAGTACTTCACATTTTCGAAGCAGCCAAGTATTTCTGTTTTTTTTTTAAGTAACTTTTACGAGCTTTCTCTGAAATTATTATATTTTATCATCATATTTTATCACCATCGCCGCCGTGCGCGTCTTGGACGTATACGGCCGGTCGAGTTTGCTTCCGCCGACTATAGGGGGCGCCACCGTACGGTGCCAGTAACGCGGGCGGCCCATCCACGATCAACACCTAGAGAGCGCCACTGCGGGCCATCGGAGACCAAGACCAAGACCTAGAGTGCGCCGCTGCGGCCCACTCGGCACTCGTGATCAGTGGCCCTGTGCGCGTTACGAGCACGCAGGTTGGACCGCGGCGGTGATAGCGCCCCGGCCCAGGTTGGAAGCAAGACCGCGGTGGTGGCCCACGTCCACATTGATCGCTGTCGGAGCGCACCACCCCACCGAAAACATACACACCACCGCTGCCGCACCACCATTCCTCCGACATTCTACCGCTACTGGTAACCGGCACGTAAGTGTTCTGCCGCCGCCGGTCACCGGACGTACGTGTTCTGCCGCCGCCGGTCAACAAGCCGTTCAGTTCTGTCTTATGCCACCACCGCGCCACCATCGTCAAACGGTTCATATTGATCGATCCGCCGCCGACCGCGCCCATTGTTATGTTTTCTAACGGCGCGAAGACGAACAATAACAACATTAACAACAACAACAATAATAGTAATAATATTATTGACATCGAGCTCGTTGCGGCGGCGGCGATACATAGAGCGCAGCACATGACGGACAATATTTAAGCGCGGAAAATTATATCTTTTATTTTATGATATTATATTATAAAAAAAATGTACGGCGAATGAAAACATTATTTAGATTTTTTGACATAACTATGAATTATATTATAATAATCGTACATTTCGTATTCGATTTAAAGTCCATCGGTGGGGACTGGTATTTTAATTTTTTTTTGGCTTAGTTAGATACTATTTTTCATATAATGTTCGTGAATCATGAGCTCGGATTTTGTCGCTTTTTTGGGGTTCATTTGATACTTTGTTGCCAACTAAAACAAAATGTGTTAACTTGACTTCATTGATTAAATTAAAAATGTGTCTATAGCAAAAAACCAAAAACCACTCATAGACAAATAAACTTTAAACCAAAATAATATCAATTCTAAATAAAGAATTTAGCATATTGCTCTGAAAAATTTGTACGCGACACGTAGTTAAAAATCACTGTTATATTCTATATTAAAAAAAATATCGAACCTACGCCCTGACATGTATATCTGTTACTAAATAGTATACCTAAGTAATGACTTATGATTTAAACTTAATTTTATAATAATTTAAATTCATAATATACTATATACCTACGTCGTACTATACTTAATGATATTATTTTAATTCCCAATAATACCGGCAGCTATAATCAGTACCTATATACGTTGTTTCAATAGTCCTTAGAGATCAAAATGGCGGAAAATTTCGGAAAAAAACCGTTTTTTTCCCAGAGCCGCGGAAAAGTGGAAAAATTAGAAAATATTAAAATATTACATTTCCGAAAAAAAACCGAAATTTTCGGAAAATTAAAAATTGTATTTACGCTTAAAAATTAAAATAATCTATGTTAAAAAAAAAACAATTTTAAAAAATAAATAAGGAAACCGGCCATTGTCATTTCACATTTGCCAATACGGTTATATCAATGTATTATTGTATTAAAATTTAAAATCAAACTATTAAAAATATAAATACGGATATTTCAATATTTGTTTTAAAAATAAGGCACCTAGTTAGGTACATACCAAATTGGTATTATGTATGGGAGTGGGAGTGTATTTCCCCGAAAATACATCACCTGTATTTTTAAATGTAATATAATTAATATTAATTGTAATTGGTAGATAAAATATATAGACAGCGCACGATTTACAAATGAGTAATGACAATATTAATTAATAATTATTAGGAAAATACGTAACAACAAAACTTCATCGGCGGAAATGCGGTATACTATAATATATTTTTATATTATTATGAACTGCCTATTTATTATTATTATTATTCAATTTTTCGGGAAAAAACCCATTTTTTTCGGAAATTTTGTTCCCTAATCGTCCTTATAGGATCCTGGTATGTATCGGGGGTAAATTCGGGACCAAACTACACAATCATCGTTAGGTATCTATTTTGTACAGCTGCATATATTGTTCGTGCGGGTATGGTTACCTACGCACAGTCATTCTTACACATTATATTCGGTCGCTCTCCGCACCCGTTACCGCACAAATGCTCATGGGACAAAACCGCACGCAGATTTTAAAATGCTGAATATCCCATTTTACCCCACACGTATATTTTTGACGTTTATCGTCGCTCGTCGACAATAATCTGTAACGATATTATTAAGAGGACGTAACACTGATATTAGTTGTCTCCGTATTACAAGTTACAAGTGCGTAACAAAACAAATTTACGCTCAGCAGAACACATGCAGCATTAATTTACGGTATATTATATATGCATAACTTGCTATAGAATTGAACTATCGTCAAAAAATCAACATACAAACACAGGTAATATTCTTACCATCGAGTTCCATTATAGTTCAATTCACTCTATTTTTGTAACTAACGCATCTACGAGTGTTCTGCTGAGCGTAATTAATTTGCTATGTTATGCACTGGTAAGACGGATACAACGAATACCAGTGTTACGTGCTCTTAAGCTTTATCTGTAAAGAGATTGTATTCACAGTAAACAAAATTTGTAGTATTTCTAAGCTTTCAGTATTAGTATTAACACCCCACGTCACATTTAAAAATTTAAATAAAATAAATATAATATTTAAATTGTTTACGAATAATTGTGAGAATAGTTCCAGAATTTTATATGCCACAATACCATATATTTTTCAAGTCGTACGTATGAAAACTATTTATTAAAATATTGGTTGTAATTACAATATAGGCACTTTTTAAATTTATGTTTTGATAGATCAACAAGTGATTAATGAAACGGAATGCGAAAAATTAAGAATGGAACTGAAATAATATAACGGAAATATGATCGGAAACGAGAATCCAATTTGGTATATCAGTACTAGCTTGTATTAACAAACAAACTGACTATAATGGAATATATAGAAAAAACAAGTTTAAATTTTAAACCAACATTGGTAGATATACCTGCAATATTCATATTTAAATTTTAAAATGTTTAATCATTATTAAAAATTACGACTATATAGATGCTATATTATTTTTAATTATATGTGACATTTATTAAAATTTTTATATTTAATAAACTTGTATGGTATCGTACTATTTTTTGTATGCGGTATTACCGATGTGACTATTGAGAAGTGGCATTAACTTATGAGGCACAATCAAAATTACCAACACCATGATTTATATAATATTGCGTTATATTTATAAGAAAACCAATTTTGTAAATTACTGTTTCTATTAAATGCAAATTTAAAATAGTAAATCGATTAAAAATCATAAATTTTATTTAAGACTATAAAAAAAAATATGAGAAATTCCCCTAATCTCCAGGACACTAGCCACACTTTATTTAAGGGGCGTGCCAATATGCATTTTTTCCAATAGGTACCGCATAGTCATGTTTGTGCGGTAATAATAAAGCGCTGTTATATTTGTATGCTAACATAATTTCGTATTTTGTATAGCCTACAAAGTTTAGATTTACAAATCTTT
The DNA here is from genome assembly GCA_008086715.1 of Sitobion miscanthi. NCBI lineage: Eukaryota > Metazoa > Arthropoda > Insecta > Hemiptera > Aphididae > Sitobion > Sitobion miscanthi. The sequence goes on from CM017804.1 coordinate 17,023,715, forward strand.
GACCATACAGATATTTTGCGTATTACATCTATAATTTCCGTCAGTTTTCGCTGAGTTCAGTTTCTACAAATATAAAACATATTTTATTTTATAATCTCGGCCATCGTGGTCGGGGGCGAGGCGGGCAGCCACAAGTGCTGCTCTCTGGTTTGATCTAAACACCACGGCGTTCACCGCCAGAGTGGAGTGACAGTACAGAGTAACAAAATAAAAACAATATTTTGTCGAAATATCATTTATTAGTATAACAGCGGTGATTGTCGTATTTTTCATGAATTTGTACAAACTATAATGCAATTACATACATTATCTCTACAAAAAAAAAAAAAATGATAAGTAAATAAAAATATAAAAAGGTGGACAAGTGGGTGTCACTCTGCTGTACAGTAGGTTAAAATTGGGTCACTGCAATGGATGGTGTTAAATTTAAAAACAGTGATATTATAACATTGTATAAGAAAGAGACGGTCAGTCAGCTTATGATATAACTAAGTATATTTGATGATATTATTATGAATAAAGTAATTTATATATAACCTATTTACGTGGAGCCTTGTTTTAAATTTTCAATCCTTAGCTATAGAAGTTGAATATTTTATAAATTTTTAACTACAAAATAATTATTAAATTTTAAATTTGATAAATTTTGTCAACATTTGAACTTTAAATGCTTATAAATATAAATTGTGCATATTTATTTTTAATATTTTTCAACTGCTCCAAAAGAGTCAAATTATTTTCAAAATTTTATCATGTATAGAAAATGCTGATATAAACATTCAGTGAAATTTTCAAGTACCTACAGTCATACGTTTTTTAATTAGAACGAAATAAGAAATTCGTTACATGAGAAATCGAGCGAATATCAAATGTTGAAAAATATTAATTTCAAACGGTCATAAAAATTTAATTTGATTTTCTTGTAGACAATTTTTTTTTTTGATAAAGGTAGACAAACTTATGGGTAATCTTGTATTACATTTTCAAATCTTAGATTTAAAAAGAAAAATATTTATGAATTCTCAACTCAAAATAATTTGCTAATTTTCGTGATTTTTCCGTATTTTGTCAAATTTGAACTTTAAATGCTTATAAATAAAAGGTGTGACTAAGGATTTTTAATTTTTTTCATCTGCCTTTGAAACAATAACCTAGGAGCCTTCTATTAAATTTTCAAGCTTTTTTACTCAATAGATAAAATTGTATTGATATTTATAGAAAAAAAAACTAAAAAAAATAGAAACTGACAATGTCCGTAAACAGCTCAAAATAAGTCAAAATATTTGGAAAATGTTACGGTGTATAGAAAATGAAAATATAAATAACCAGTGAAAATTTCATGTAACTACGGTCATTTGTTTTAAAGTTACAACAAAAACCAAATTAAATTTTGTGAGAAATCGATTTTGCGTAAAAATTCCCATTTTTCCTTAATTTTTCTTTGGTTTTTCTTGGTGCTTTTTAAAATTACAGGGAATTTCAAATTTTGACTTTCTCAATGCATCAACGATATTCACTTTTCAATCGAAAAAGATACTGAAGTTGAAAATCGAAGCATTATTTCGACTACTTATCGTGTACACAGACACAAAAAAAAAAAAATAAAAATAAATTTAAAAATTTAAAAAAATAAAAAAATATAAAAACACACATCGTTATAAAATCAATACATTCATCGTTCCACTCAGAATCTAAAAGTATTTGAAAATAATTATTGAATTATTTTTAAATATTTTCTTACTTTATTATATTTCAAATAGCAATGTTTTTTATCTGTCAACAGGTTCTTGTATTGCGAAAAACTTCTTTCGACATCCACTGACGTGATCGGTGCATATTTGAAGTAAGCAATTTCATTGAAACCAAACTTGATTACAAAATTACGCAAACGATAAGCTTTTGTCAATTTTTTTTTCGCACATTGATATATTTAATACAAAAACTAAACTCACAACAAAACGTAACACACACACGGGGAATATTCTAGAAATAAATAATTATTTTGTTACTTGAAATTTGTGTTACAAAAATACAAAAATAATCGCAATAAATAATTTTGATATAACTTTATTGTAATCTAATCTACCCAATCACAATTAAAATAAAAAAAGTCTCTATCGTCTTGTGAGAAATTATATAGAAAAAATTAAATATGCGAATAAACCTAATAATTTTAGATTCTGAGTAAAACGATGAATTTATTGATTTTACAATGATGTGTGTTTTTTTTTTTAATTTTTAATTTTTTTTTTTTTTGTGTCTGTCATTACGGTTTTGATAGCCAGCAAAACTGTTTTGATTTTCTTCAACATTATCTTGGTCGATGGGAAAATGAATATAGTTAGTGCATTCGAGAGGTTAAATTTTAAAATTTCAAGGAGTTTAACAACATAACAATTAAGGAAAAACAAGAATTTTTACGAAAAATCGGTTTTCCACAAAATCAATATTGGTTTTTGGTGTAACTTTAAATACATGAAATTTTCACTGGTCGTTTATATTTGCATTTTCTATACACGATAAGTTTTTCAAAATATTTTGAACTCTTTCGGAATATTTTCTGTTTTCAATTCTTTTTTTCTATGAATGTCAATAAAACTTTATTTGTTGGTTAAAAAAGGTTGACAATTTAATACAAGGCCCCTACTATATTGACACAATGACATTTGAAATATATTAAAAATCCTTTTTAATAGTTATTATTTATAAGAATTTAAAGTTCAAATCTTGTCAAAATACGGAAAAATCACGAAAATTAGCAAATTATTTTGAGTTGAGAATTCATAAAAATTTTTTTTATTTGAGAATGTAGTACAAGATTCCTCGTAAGTTTTTCTACCTTTATTAAAAAAAAAAATGTCTACAAAAAAATCAAATTAAATTTTTATGACCGTTTGAAATTCATATTTTCATAACATTTAATACTCACTTGATTTCTTATGTAACGATTTTCTTATTTTATTGTAATTAAAAAACGTATGACTGTAGATACTTGAAAATTTCACTGAATGTTTATATCATCATTTTCTATACACGATAAAATTTTGAAAATAATTTGACTCTTCTAGAGCTGTGTACGGACATTGTCAGTTTTCAATTTTTTTTTTTTTTCTATAAATAACAATAAAATAACAATAAAATTTTATTTGTTGGGTAAACGAGCGTGAAAACTTAATGCAATTCTCCCGATATGTTGTTTCAATAGCAGTTGAAAAATAATAAAAATATAAAACCACAATTTTTTTTTATAAGCATTTATAGTTAAAATTTTGACAAAACTTATCACATTAAAAATTTAATAATTATTTTGTAGTTAAAAGTTTATAAAATGTTCAACTTTTATAGCTAAGGATTGAATATTAATTTTAAATT